>BSYR01000031.1:1210000-2420000 GCA_030270665.1 Hibiscus trionum
AAGGTATATTGGTGACTAACCACCAACCTTTAACAATAATCAGAGGAGCTCAATGACTCTAAGGCATGCCCTTCTACCTATAAACACTAATCAACCAAGGTCTTTATCTTATCTTTTATATCCAACAAGGTTATTGGTTTGTTATTCAATAATTTTCAAAGTCATGTAACAATTTCAATCATGTTTACAAGGTGAACATTCAATTCATGCTCAATCAAATTTCCAGCAAACATTTAATATTATTTCAAGCATATAACCATCATCAAACAGTAGCTAAATCATCCATAAGGTCTCATTTTACATAGCTTAATCAATCAACATATCATAGCAACATATTACTTAAGCTAAGCATGCTTATCCAGCAAGTAAGATATACTTAGGTCATAAGTCAAGCCTTTAATCCTTCTTCCTTATCAAGTTAAGTTACCAACCATTATTAGGTTCATTTCATGCTTCATTAGGTTATCTAGTAATAAAAAATAACAAGGTTAGGATACTAATCCTAACACTTTAAACAAAACTACACTCACAATACTCCAAGCTACTTGTTGTCCTTTATCACTATGCCCTTGTCTCTCCTTCTTGATTGTTCACTCCTTGTATCCTCTATTGCCTCTTTCTCAACAGGCTCTTGAATCATATTACAACATATATAACATCCATTAGTATCAACCTTAGCATAAAAATCCAACCAAATCAAGCAAACAACAATAAACACACAAGCTGTCCCTAACATGGCAGTTTTGAGCAGTGTCCATTAATATGTTCATAACTCTTTATTCCTAAATCCAAATAAAGCATATCATACCATTCTGGAAAGCTTATAAACACACCATTGAAATCATGTATGGAACATATTTTTAGCATTTCTCAATCAGTACAATTTTGCATTTGAAAACAGGTCAATTTCAGGATCGAATCTGTCCAAGTTAAACTTAGTGGATTTAAAGCATATAAATTATATGTTTCACAATTCATTTGGTTCTGATATTTTAACCATATTAACTTACATGTATTAGAATAATAATAAATTTCTAACATATTCAAAATCAAAGCATTCAGGTCCTCAATTTATCAATTTTCACAAAACAGTCACATTTAATCTTTTTTTAATCCTATATGTGATCTAAATGCATTTAACCTATCCATTGTGACTTAATTCAAGTTTGGCCATTTAATTTTCATTCATTTCATGAATCCCCTGTTTCAAGCAAAAATTTCCAGAATTTTATTGGCATTATTTAAACCCCTATATTTTTCGAATTTTGCAATTTAATCCAGCAGATTCCAAATTCATCCAGTTTCAGTCCAGTAACTTCTAATAGCAATTCAGAGACCTATACTTAACATTTTCGTGCAATTATTATCTCTATCTCATGTAAAATTTTGTCCTATAATTTTTTTTATAAGAACACTTTTTCCAGAAATGACTCTAACATGCTCAATTTTCCAGATTTCTGAAAGGTGTCTATAATTAAAAATTCTGGGCAGATTCATTATTCAAGCTTCATGCATGTAAATTTTCTAGCATTTTGATTAACCTAAGCTATCATACAACCTCACAACACATCAATAATCAATCTCAAATCAAATTTACAACACAAAAATTCAAGAAACATATCAATTCATCAAAAACATTTAAACAAAAACATGAGCAGAATTTTAGCTAGAATACTTACATGAATTGTTTGTGGATGTAAGAACCTATGTTTCTCCTAGCTTAAATCCATTGACATGCATGCATTTTAGTTCCATAAATCTTCAGAATTTTATGTTTTTACTTTCTCTCTCTCTCTCTCTTTGGTTCGGTTGGAAGGAAGAAATGAAGAAGATGAACATTGAAAATAATGTAAGTGAGATTTGGTTATTCCAACTAGGGGTGTGAAAAACTGACCTGACCTGGTAACCTGCCTGAAACCCGATCGAGTTAGAACCTGGTTTAATCCGAGAATTCAATGACTGAACCCGACCTGCACCCGACCGAAACGAACCCGAACCCAAATTTGACATGTTACTGTAGAAACTGAACCCGAACTGTACCCGACCGAAGTGAACCCGGACCCGAATTTGACCTGTTACTGTAGAAATCGAACCCGAACTGCACCCGACCGAAATGAACCCGAACCCGAGACTGACCTGCCAGATAACCGATTTAACCCGACCTGTTTGGACCCGACCTATTTTGAAACCAACCTGTTTTGAACCCGACCTGTTTTGAACCCAACCTGTTTTGAACCCAACCTGTTTTGAACCCGACCTGTTCTTGACCTGAACTGATATTGACCTGAACTGTTCTTAACCCGAACTGTTCTTGACCTAAACTGTTCTTGACCTGAATTGATATTGACATGTACTGATATTGACTTGAACTGATATTGTTATTTGATTTGTTGATAATGATAATTATCTGACATTTGAAGAAGTTATATTTAATGAATTTAAAATTTTAAAATTAACTAAAAATAATAAGTAATTTTTTATATTTAGTAATAATATCAAGTATTAATAAATTAACTAACTTAACTTTAATTAAAAGATAAATTGAATGAATAAATATCAAGTAGTAATAAATTATCTTTAATTAAAAGATAACTTTAATTAAAAATAATAAAAATAATCTTTTAAGTTAAAAATAAATAATATAAATAAATTAATGTTAAATTAATAATAAATAATATTTTAATAAAATAGGGGCGATTGATTCAAATGGGGTGATTGATTCAAATGGGAGCTAGGGTTTCGGCAAGACTCCTTTAAGGGTTAATAAAATATTTTAATAATTTTATTTTAATTTTAAAACTTTTTTTAAACTTCCCGCTTGATTGAAAGCATGGAGGGAATATGCCCGCCCTTTTAGGTGTAAGGGTTATTCACCCTTTAGGTCCTCCTTTGTTTGGGTTCTTTCATTTTGGTCCTTTTTTCTGTGAAATTGAGCTGGCAATTTTGTTTTATTTTCAATTTAGTCATTATTTCAGTTTTAAGGTTTAGGGTTTGGGTTTAATTTAGGGTTTGTGGTTATAATTTAAGGTTTTTCTTTTCAGCGTTTAATTTTAAATATTTCATTTTTAGGGGTTAGGGTTATGTTCAAGTATTCTTGTTTTTATTAGGGTTTCAATTTTAGGGTTTATGGTTTAATTTAGTGATTTATTTTTTAGATTTAAAATTTGAGGTTTTGATTTAGGGTTTCATTTTTAGGGTTTAAGGTTTTAATCTAGGGTTTAGGATTTATAATTTATTGTTAATATGTTTTGTTTTTAGGTTTATGGTTTTAAATTAGGGTTTTGTTTTAATTGTTTATGGTTTTAGAGTTTAGTATTTAATTTTTAGGTTTAGGGTTCACATGTTTAGGGTTTAAGGTTAGTGTTTCGAATAAAGGTTTTATTTTTAGTGAACTAAGCTTATCTTTAGGGTTTAGGACTTAAGGTTTATGGCTTAGTGTTTAGTGTTTTGATTTATGGTTTTGATTTTATTGGTTTTAGTTTAGGGTTTCTTTTTATTAGTTTAGGGTTTTGTTTTAGTTTAGTGTTTTGAATTAAGGTTTAGGGTTTATTATTAGTGAACTAAGCTTATCTTTAGGGTTTAATGTTTAGGGTTTGCTGTTAGGGTTTAAGGGTTTACTTTTAATTGCTTTTATTTTGGGTTTTCTTTTTATGGGTTCAGGGTTCAGGGTTTGTTTTTATGGGTTTGGGATTTTTGTTTTACTTTAGTGTTTTGAATTAGGGTTTGGGGTTTTGGTTTCATTATTAGTGAACTAAGCTCACCTTTATGGTTAGTGCTTAGGGATTAGGGGTTTATTTTTTATTGACTTTATTTTGGGTTTTCATGTTATGTGTTTAGGGTTTCTTTTCATGGGTCTAACGTTTAGGGTTTCTTTTTATGGTTTTAGAGTTTTGTTTTAGTTTATTGTTTCAAATTAGGGTTATGGGTTTAGGTTTTGATTAGGGTTTCATTTTAGAATATATATAATATATTAGTGTATTATATATGTATGTAAAATGTATTTATGTATGTATAAAGCCTAAATCTTAAACCCTAAACTATAACCCTAATTCCTTTTTGTGCTATGTGTGTATAATGTATGTATGTATGTAGGAATGTGTAACCCTAAACCCCCAAACTCTGAACCCTAAACCCTAAACCATATAAACATATGTATAATGTACGTAAGTATATATGTACGTATGTACCAATGTATAAACCCTAAACTCTACCCCAAACCCTAAACCCTAAACCCATAAAACACTAAACCATAATTCCTATATGTATGTACGTATAATGTATTAATATTATGTATGTTAAATCCTAATCCCTACACTATAAACCCTAAACCCGAATGAACCCGACCTGAAAGGAAACCGGCCTGAAATTACCCGAACTGAAATGAACCTGACCTAAAACGAAACCGACCTGAAATGAACCCGACCTGAAACAAAACCGACCTGAAATGAACCCGACCTGAAACGAAACCGACCTGAAATGAACCTGACCTGAAATGAACCCGACCTGAAACGAAACCGAACTGAAATCAACCCGAACCGAAATTAACCCGTCAATTAACCGTTTTGGCCCGACCTGAAATGAATCCGACTCGAAATGAACCCGACCTGAATTGAACCCGGCCTGAAATGAACCCGACCCGAAATGAACCTGAACCCGAACCGAATCGAATTAAAATAAAAAACGACCTGAAATGACCTGTAACCGATTTAACCCGAACTGACAGAGCCCGACCTGAAACCCAACTGTTGACCTGTTTTTACATCCCTAATTCCAACCCCACTAAGCATTGCAGTCCATGCTTGAGAGATGGACAAGTGTATTTTCCATTTTTCATTTTCAAATTATCATGAAATCTTCCAAGTTTCCTAATGGTTCATTTTGGTCCTTTTTAAATTTGGCTCTTCTCTTTGCATATCTTTTCACTTTAGTCCTCCATTTTCTTTCTTTTAATTACTACAATTAATTTCTTGATTCTCTTTAATTGAACCACGATCTAATTAGTTAATACTTATTCTAAGCCCTGTTTAAGGGTGTTACAAAACCTATATAAAATTCAACGACCGATGTTTCAAGTCATTCCATTTAAGTAATATAAATAAACAAACACATGCATAAATTACTCAAAAAATTCCGTTGAAACTTCATTTTAGAATTTTGATTATGAAATATAGAGTTAGGGTTATAATTGAAACTAGTTAAATCTAAAGCGTAAGAAGTTTAAGTTTGAATTTACCAGAAATTTAGAGCTCCAACTTTTATATAAATTGAATCGAGTTTTATTTTTAAAGTTTGATTAAATTCGATATTTACTAAGAGATTATCATAGGTGGAATGACACATTGTTTTGTTAAAGTTGAGATTAGTAGGGCCTTGTATCCTGTTATGTAGGGGTATGTTTTCGTTTTCAAGGCAGAATGTAGGTACGAGAGATAATAGAAAGATGAAGGGATGAAGAGGGACTAAACTGAAGTAATTTCGAAATATCAAGGGTTAAATTTTTAGAATTGGGACTAAATTATAACAATGTGTAAAAATTGAGGGTTAAACTTATTGGATTTCTTCGAATTATGACTAAATTGATTGAATATGTAACTATAGAGGACTAAACATGCTATTATACAAAAACTTTTAACAGCCACGTTACATTTTTAACGGCACAATTACCATTTTGTAACAAAACATAAAGTTTAATTGCTATTTTTTAATTTGTGAAAGTTGGGTTATTATTTTGTTTTCCGGGTATAGTTTAGTGACCATTTGCTTATTTTACCCTAAAATTTAAACCAATATTCATCCTTCGAAAAAGTAGTAAATGACATTTTCCAGATGCGTAATCTAAATATTATAATTTAATTGATCTAATGGAATGAATACAAGATCTTTTTAATAAGAGTTCGAATTCAGACGATGTGTAGTATAAGTATAATAAGTATTCACGTCAACATATAAATAAATTTAAACCAATATCAATTCTTTAAAAATTAGTTAAATGGCTTTTAACAAATGCATAATCTAAATACCAACAATTGGTTGGTCTGATGGAATGAACACAAGATATTTTAAACAAGATTAAAAGTTCGAATTCTAATGTTGTGAATAAAGTAAATTGAGTAGAAAAAAATTAATACTTACAATAATCTATCTAAATTAATTAATAAATAAATTAGATACTAATAATTATAAAAAAATGCTTAATTTAAATAAAAGAAAATTCAATACTGATTAATTATTATAATTTTGAATGTATATTTTCCAATTAAATGGTTGGGTTCGCAGATGATTGACCCATAGAAGTTGTGCTTAACAACCGGCAGGTAGGGCTGTAAAACTAACTGAACGTTAAATCAACCGTTCGGCGGGAAGTTCGTTTATTTATTAAACGAACGAATATAAACAAGATTTTTTGTTCGTTTAATTAAATGAACGAACACGAACAAAGGGCTTGTTCGTTCATTTATGTTCGTGAACGTTCGGTAATCCGTTCGTTTATGTTCATTTATGTTCGTTTAAATTTATTCACATATGTCTAGAGGTGTTCATTGTTCGATAAACCGAACTAACCGACTGAACTAAAACAAAATTGGTTAATCTATTAGATAATTTTAGGTTTCGGCTAATGATTAAGAGTTTTTTAAAATTATAAATATCGATTAATTCGGTTTAAAATCGGTTAATTAACTGAATTAATCGAACTAACCTAAAATATTAAGTATTTAAACATCATATATGTTCGTTTATGTTCGTCTATGTTCCTTCATGTTCATTTGTGTTCGTTTATGTTCATTTGTGTTCGTTTATGTTCGCTTGTGTTCGTTTACCATTTAAATGAACAAACACGAACAAGCTACATTTCTTAATGAATGAACACGAACAAAATTTTTTTGTGTTCGTTTATGTTCGTGTTCGTTCATTTGTTCGGTTAAAGTTAAACGAACGAACATAAACACACCCTCGTTTGTGTTCGTTCGGTTCGTTTACAGGACTACCGAGTTTTATCATAAAATATAAGTCCAATTAAATACTAGTAATATTGATCATCGATTATCATTATGATTTATTTTTACGCCTTACTTTCTCATATTTTATTTTTGTTTTTCTTTTTTCGTTGGTATATTTTTAGTCTTTTTAATAAGAATCCCTTTATTTCGAGTTGTTATTATTCACTCATCTTGTTGTGATATTTTTCTTTACCTTGTTGCATGTTTGTCTTTTGTATTGTGACACGTTTTTTTGTTTTATGACATTTTTTTTGCCTATTTTTGTGTGGATTTACATTCGTGTAGAGCTTCTTACGACATTTTTTACTGCTTTATGACATGTATTGTGACATGTTTTTATTTGCGATTATTGGTGGTTTTTAGTAGTTTGATCCTCTTTTGTAGTTCATTACAAAAAAATACATATATCGGCATACAAAAACGATCGGTAAAACACCTAAAATTTTTCAGTATATGGTCCAAAATCCTTTACCAACAGATAAAATCGATATTCCGACAAACAAGCAGCCGTCGGTAAAACATTAGTCGATATATATTTATAGCGACAAAAATAATTGTCGCTATAGATGTTGGGACCCTATACCGACGGATTTGTCCGTCTGTATAGATATGGCCTACCCCGATAAATTAGTGTATCTATTTCGACGGACGTCTACCGTCGGTATATATGATACATATATAAGGATGAGTTTTTACGAACGGTATGCCCGTCGCTATGAGTTTGACCTTTATCGACGATCAACCGTAGGTATAAGTCGAAGTACTATTAACGGGCGGTGCATTGGTCGCAATTGATTCCGACTTTTACTCATGCTAATTTTTCGTCTGTGTATGTTTAGTTGGCATTTATTTTTTTATTTTAAATATTAATAATTATTAATACTATTGTTATATTTTTGATCCTCTTTTGTAGTTGTTACTTGATGTAGTCAGATCCGTTTAGCTTAACAGTATGTAAGATTGTTTGCTTCGCTCACCACTCTTTCATGACTTCTTAATAGTTGGGTACAGACAATGAGTTTTGTTGACGATTGCTGAATTTTTATAAATAATGGACCTATGCAATCGAATCGAATCAAAATATGAAAAAAATATCAAACCAAATCAAAACAAACAATTCAAAATTCTTATAAATCCAACCGAACAAAATCATTCTCACCACTAATTAAGATATAAAACAAAAAAGGTTGATGTATAATTTACTCTCTGAAGTCTGAACTTGGTGACTTGCATTTAATTGGTGCTTTAAATTTCTTTCTAGATTTAGTTTGTATCTGAATATTTTAAGGGATAATCTTCACCAGTGGTCCATTTTGTTTAGGGTGTGTTCTATTTTGGTCACCCGAATTCAAAAAAGATTATTCTGGTCACTTACGTTTAGAATCGTTTCTATTTTGGTCCTTTGGACGTTAGTCTTTGTTACTTAAAAAATTAGTTTCTAATTTAACCCCCAAACTTTCAAAATTTTATTTTTCACCATCTTTCTCCCAAAAAATAATTTCTAATTTAACCCCAAATTCTATGGAAATGATATTTTTCAAATGTTAGAGTCCCATTCAGTGAATTCCTTTCAAGGGGATTGAAACCTTGAGCAGCTAATGAAAGAAGAATAGCTGGAGCACCGAGTGATCGTAATGTCAAGTATTGTTGGGCTATCTTGAGCATAGGAGAATCCTGGACAAAGCAAGAGCAGTATCAGTACTGTTAACAGAAAAGTAGAAAGCTAGCAAAATTAGAGAAATATTAGATATTCAACATTTTAGGTTCTTGGGGACCAATTAGGACAAGTTCATTTCAAGAGGCTAATCCAATCTAGGCAATTGTTGTTTCTGAAACTAAACTGAGAACCTTCAATAAAACCAAGTAACATAAGCCAAAAGAGAGATACACTTTCTTCACACTTATTTATCAGAAAAGATATCTGACACCTTGTAATTCAATAAAAAAATGATACTACAACAACGAAGAAAAAATGGTTGGTTAAGAGCTATTAACCTTTTTTTTTTTTAAAAAAAAACTATTGTGTGCTATATGTTATACAATTGCATTTGTGACATTCTTTTTTAGATGATTCACGATGGTTCGGTTTCTAAAATGGAGCTCCATCTGATTATTTAAATTAATGAATCTTCCAAGCTTTTCTCATGTGTTTATCAGTCCTTTGATACTTGATATTTTGTGTTTATTCATAGGTTAAAAGATTATAAAAGTTGTGCAATCAATTCAACATTTCGAGCAGAAAACTTATACAAAATTTCACCAACAAGAATAGGAAAGAACTACATTGGCATTAAAGGAACCCTAGTAATTCATATGCTTGAAGACATACATGAAATAATAATCAGGGTTTAAATTGCAATAAGAGAATTACAAAACGAACACTCACATGTTTTACTCCCATGTAATGTAAGATAGCTTTAGCAGTGGAAATAAGGAACAAAGTCTGAAGTATTCCAAGCATGCAACCTATAACCAGAGTTGAAGATGCTGATGGTACACGCCTTCTATTGTCCTCAGATTTGGTTATTTTCATGTCGCTTCTGCCTGCAAATGACATATTTATATTCTCAATGCTAAAATTATAGATAAGCCGAAACATGCTTAATATAACAGATATAATCAAGACAGTGAAAGAATCTCATGAAAGTGAACCTTATCTAAGAATGCAATTTATCAAAACTCAGATTAGCATTTCAACAAAAGCAGGGAGAGTGTATATAGAAAGTTTGAGGAAATGGGTTGTAGTGTTGGGTTATAGCCATTTGCAATGGAAGCTGACGCTTTTAATCTTGGGGGAATGGGTTGTAGTGGTGGGTTATAGCCATTGATTTAATTTTCTGGGGTTTTAGTTTTATAATTTTTGGGGAAGATGGTGAAAAATAAAATTTTGAAAGTTTGAGGGTTAAATTGGAAACTAATGTTTTTAAGTAACGGAGACTAACGGCTAAGGGACCAAAATAGAAACAATTCTAAACGTAAGTGACCAGAATAATATTTTTTAAATTTTAGTGACCAAAATAGAACACACCCTAAACGAAAGTGACTACCAGTGAAGATTACCCTATTTTAAGATTATGCTATTGTCTGAACATTTTTATAATATATATATATATATATATATATATATATATATATATATATATATTTGATAATAGCCACTGAATTTTTATTAAAACCATGGAAGATATCACAATTACAACACATCCAAGAATGAGGATAATGAGATTAATCCACCAAAATTTCTTACAACCCAAAAACAAAGAAAAGTGAATACTTCCATAGAGATAAGCATACCATCAAAATCCAAAAGCTTTCGTGAATCTCTTTGTCTCTATCCAATCGAGATACATAACATGTGAAAAAGGAGTGGTGAGCGACCCAAATTATCAGACAAAATGTTTCGCTACCTAGGACTGATTACATCGGTAAACAACCATCAACCAATGAGGATCAAACTTTCTGTAACCACCGACAAAATCATAATCAGAAATTAGGGTCGTTAAAATATCTGTGCAAGCAACAAACGACTAGTAGGGTATGCTGAAATCATGCCACAAAGATAGATGGAACGAACCACAAAACATAAAAAACATGTCACGATGACAGAATAAACACGTGTCACAAAAGCAATAATTCTTATTAAAATATATAAAAAAAAAAATAAACTTAGTGGTCGACAATCAATATTAAAATTAATTACAGTGGTCAGTCGAGACAAACAGGAAAAAGTCCCATGGTTTCATGCGGTCCGGGGAGGTCTCATTGTCCCTCGACACTTTCATTTCTTGGTTGGTGGTGCAGAACAGAGTGCCTACAAATGATAAAATGTTGAGGTGGGATACCAAGTGGACTCTTTATGTAACCTTTGTGGTACTGAAATGGAGACGAAAGATTATCACCTCTTTGCTGTTGTTGTTTGTTTTGATAGATTGGTGGGGGTATAAAGTAGCGGAGTTAAAATTTTCATATAGTGGAGTTAGAGTAGAGTATGAGGTACGAGGATTTTTGTACCATTACATATAAATATTGTTGACCACACACCCAAATAAATCAAGTGAGGTCAATTCTAATATTTCTATGAAAATTTTATATTAACTCTTTGAAAATTTCATACCGCAACAAATCAAGTGGGGTCAATTGACCCCTAATCTATATGTAGCTCCGCCACTGGAGGTATAAGTTGTATTGTTTATGCACATTTGAGGTGTTTTTTTTTATAAAATAAACCAAACATTTATAAAAAGGGTAAACTACACGAAATGCCACTAAACTTTAACCTTTGTATCGGACATACCACTGAACTATAAAATGATACTATTGTACCACTAAATATTGTTTTTTGTTATTATTATACCACTGAACTTTGTTTTTTGTTCAATCTAAGCACTCGACCGTTAAATTGTAACGGACTATTAAGTCCAAAATGGCGTCATTTTCGTATTGTTGCTTTGATGCCTAAGATAGGCTAAAACGACGTCGTTTTGTTAGTAAAAAAATTAAAAAGATTAGCATTTGAATGAACCAATGACCTTTAAGATGAAAGGTTTACACCAAACCACCAAGCAAACTTAAAGACTTGATATAATTCTAACGAAAATAGTATATAAATAATACTACAATTGAACTTAATTTCGTTTATCTCATGATATAATTTGTAATATTTATAATATAATTTTATAAATATATTAACTTTATAAAAATATTATTTATAATTTATATTATAAAACTAATTTATAATATATATATATAATTAAACCCTAAACTGCAAAACTCAAACCCTAAACCATATATATAACTAAACCTCGAACCATAAATCATATATATAAATGAATCCTAAATCATAAACCCTAAAACTAAAATATCATTTATAATTTATATATTTTTTTTGCTCGGCAAATTTATTTAATTTTATTAAAATACATTGGTCGTATGTCTCATTAAAAACCTCCCTAAACTTAATTAGAGGAAAAGAGTACATACGATCAAGGGTAATACAAGACCGACACGCACAACCTGAACAAGGAAAGACTCCTAGCAATCCAACAAACTTCCAACCTCTTGATGCACTAAATACAAGACAATTTCAACGGCTCACACTTAACCGAGAGCAAATAAGCATCCTAGACAATTTCAACATTTAGAAAAACACATGGCACATAATAAATAAACTACCACCAAGCCTTAAACAGGGCATGTCGACACCTACCAGCCTTTGCAAGGTTGTCTGCAAACAAGTTTGCTTGTCTCACACAAAAACAAAACTCACCCTACCAATTTTTCAAGCCAAAGTATCAGTATCAACTAGAACCGACCACCATCTCCAAGGGCGTTGCATCAGATTCTTCAACCAATTCAAAACTACCATGGAATCAGACTCGACAATCAACATCTCATGACCAGTCTATTTTGCTTCAAGAAAACATTCTAGTGCAGTTTTAATTTCGACCAACTCGACAAAATCAGACCCAAAACCTACAAACATGACATAAGAACAACATTCGAATAAAACCTTCTTCGGTTCTTAAAACACCGCCACAACCTGCGACACCATCCTTAAACGCTCCATCCACATTGAAAACCACCAGATCTCCCCACTATACCAAATCTATTGAAAACAAACGCCTCAAAAAACCCCAGGCACCTAAAAATTTCACTCCAATAAGCTCAAAAAGACTCCTTATTTTTGCAAAATACACTTCCTACATTATACATTTTATTCCAAAATCGCTGCCTCCACAAACTAAAACACGATAGTACAACCTAAGCAACCACTCACTGAAACTAGAAAACGAGATCACAACTTCGAAACAAGCCCCAAAATTTTATACTTTCAAAGTACTGGTTCTGGCAAAAGAAAAAAATATACCTTTTTATTCTACTAACCTTTTCATACCACCCCAAATGTCAAAATTTGTCCCTGGTTTCAAAGAAACGCACCTAACTTTTCCTCCCTAATTGAAACGCCTCGCTATGGGTAATAGACACATTGATTGGAGAGAACCGAAACCATACCAAATTGCTTCCTCTCATTTCTATACACTATGATTCCATTCTAAAAGTGCCAAATCACGAACTGCACAATTGGATTTAAGAAAAAAAAATTAATGGAGATGTTTATAATAACCACTTGCAGCCCCACTCGTGGTAGCATTCCCATCCTTATCAAAGTTAATTTCTGTATCATTTTCCACACCAACCATTTCCACCTCATAAAATATTTTCTGATTAATGATTGTCATGCATCCCGAAATATATGCTTCCCCAACGTGCCTTGAGTCATAATTAGCTTCTTTAAGAGGATTCCTCATGCACAAAACATTTATTGCTTCATCTTCTACAAGGCTCTTGCTAATATCCATACTCGCCGGACTGGAAACCCATTCGTTTCTCGACGAAGATTCTGATGAGCTCTCTCTATTTTTCGGATCTGGATTTCTATTTCCATTGTTCAACTTGAGAGCAGCATGGATATTGAAGCCTAGTTCCTTTATTCGAATCAAAAAGCAATCCCTCCCCACTTCAAGTTCGATTACTTCATCTATATTGCTCCTATGACTTGTTGACACGAGAAGTGTCATCTTATCACCATCTAAAAGTTGAGAAGCATTTTCTCCCATGGCTATCAGAGACCCCCATGATTCGGCTAATCGTTTAAAAGTGGAGTGATTCCAACAATGCAGTGGGATTCCTTCTACTTGAATCCATGTTAACCTTTCTGGCAAACGAAAAGATTCAGTCCATGGTTCAACCTCAGAAAAGACTTCCTTAAGATAAGACCATTCTTGTTCTTTCAGAAACTCAAACAACTCATGATCCTTGAATTCAATGAAATAACGTCCTCCCATACTTTTGACTTTTATTTCGCCTAAACCCCATCCATGTAATCTTTCTTCTACCGAATTGCTGCTACAAACATTCGCCATCGTTCCTATTGCACATTTGTTCAATTTCCATAATGCTTCCTCTTCAACATGCCCTAGTATTCTCATTAAACTCTTCTTTTCTCCGCTTTCTTACTCCCTTCTACTTGATCCCATCACCGACTCATTCGATTTTTTATTGTCTTTTAAATCTTCTATTTGATTATGTCTGCGTTTTTCCGTTGCAATCTTAGGATCCTGATGCAGATTTTCTTGACTTGATTTTCTCCAATATGTCGTTCTCACGTTATATTTACAAATCTTAATATATATTATAAGTAATATTTTAATGACCTTTCAAAGAAAAGTAATATTTTAATTATAAGGTTTTGATTTAATTATATTTAGGGTTTGGGATTTTAGATTTAATTATATAGGGTTTAGTTTGTTACATGTATGATTTAAGGTTTAGTTGTATATATTATAAACAATATTTTAGTTTTGTAATATAAATTATAAATAGTATTTATTTACAAAGTTAATATATTTATAAAATTATATTATAAATATTATAAAATTATATCATGAGATAAATGAAACTAAGTTCAACTGCAGTATTATTTATATGGAAAATTCTACAACGTACGACGAACACCGATGAACACCACTAATGATGAACACCGCTGAACACCATTAAATTAATTAATAAAGATTTAAAATTTTAAGGACCCATCATACAATTAATAATCATTTTTAAAAATTCAATTAAATTGTTTTTTATATATATTAAAATTTTATTTTTTAATAAGGGTAAAATATATATTTAGTACCTCACCTATTTTCGTATTTCTATTGAACCCTCATTATTTAAATATTATTTCAATTTGACCCTATTTTTTATAAAAAATAATTTAACCCTTAACCCTCAACCTAAAACCCTAAACTATTAAACCTTAAACCCTTAAACTCTTAAACCTATACCATAAACCATATACCATTAAAAATAATTTCACCATCATCGATTCAATTCAATTCAATGAATTGTTAAATTCTCCTAAAAATTTTAATTAAATTATTTTTCCATAACTATACTGTCGATCCGGCGGCTTTCAACATTGTGTACACATCGGGGAAATTTGACAACATGTATTACAAGAATTCGCAAAGAGGGTTGGGGTTGCTGTCATCTGATCAGGTGATGGTGACTGATCCTAGGACTAAGCCATTCGTGGACCGGTATGCCGCAAACCAGACAACGTTTTACGACGTGTTTGCTCGTTCGATGTATAAATTGAGCCTTTACAAGGTGAAGGAAAATAACGATGGGGACGTGAGACGCATATGCGATCAGTTCAACACGGTTCAGATTTGATGACGGAATCTCACTACATGAACTATATATATTAAATTAAAAATAATTTAATTGAATTTTTTAGGATAATTCAACAATTCATTGAATTGAATTGAATCGATGATGATGAAATTATTTTTAATGGTACATGGTTTAGGGTATAGGTTTAAGAGTTTAAGGGTTTAAGGTTTAATAGTTTAGGGTTTTAGGTTGAGGGTTAAGGGTTAAATTATTTTTTATAAAGAATAGGGTCAAATTAAAATAATATTTAAATAATGAGGGTTCAATAGAAATACGAAAATAGGCGAGGTACTAAATATATAGTTTACCCTTATTAAAAAATAAAATTTTAATATATATAAAAAATAATTTAATTTAATTTTTAAAAATAATTATTAATTGTATGATGGGTCCTTAAAATTTTAAATTGAACAAAAAACAAAGTTCAGTGGTATAATAATAGCAAAAAATAATATTTAGTGGTACAATTTAAAAAAAAAACATTGCATTTGAGGAGAATTGAACTAAAAACCTCTAAGATGAAAGGTTTACATCATCGTACTTTAAATTAAGAATTTAAATTGTGATTGTAATCATTTTTCAGTCGTTATGTTTTATCGTGATTACGGACAATACAAATTTATTGCGGTTATTGCAAACGTCTATTTTTTACAGTATTGATTCTAAATAGTATTGCTATTGTTATTACGGTAGCGGACCGATATTTGAATACATACTTTTTTTTTGCTCGGCAAAATAAATTTATTGAATAATTATCAATGTCAATCACCTACTTGTGAGCCTCGTTAAAAACCTCTTTAACATATTTGGAGGAAAATAGTACTACACAAATAGGTTGGAAATATAATATTAATACACCGAATCACCCTACACACTTCCACTAAATTGAATCCAACATATGAAGCTCGCACCAGTCTGATTATACTAAGCAAATTGGACCCTACACAAAAATGGGTTGTGAATGCAAGTTTTCTAGTGGAATCAGATTCTCAAGTGACCTTGATTTGGATTGGTAATGCTCTTAAAGAACAATTTGCCCTAATCAACTACATATTTATACAAGATTAATTTAATATCAAAATTTAGTATAATCGATTTAACTGATAATCTGAAGTTTGATCGATTCAATTTTCGGTATGATTGTTGCAATATCGAAATGTAGTATAATCGATTTAACCAATTTTAGGGTTTTCACTTCTATGTTTTATAATCCTTTTGGTGGCATCAGGTTTGGTCACAACCTTATAGTCTTAAAGAACTGTTTGATTTTGTGTTTTGCTGTTAGGTTAATTAAAAGGAATTACAAAGAACTTGTAGTTAGTTTTATATATAAAAAAAGAAACAAACTTCAATGATACAATACAAAATTACGGAGTTATCCCATTAGAGTAAAAGAACCAATTCCACAATAAAAATAAAAATAAACCTCAATGCAATTAGAGTGCATGTTTAAGAACAAGGGGTTTCATCATACTTATCATTTGTGGTATTAACATTATCCTTTTGGTATCCCCCTCTTTCTCTAGGTATTAGGTGAAGCCTTTCAAAAAATTGTCCTCAAGCTCTTTTTCTTGTCCGGTTGAGAGCGGCTCTTCTTCTTGTTTGGGGACAAGTGCTTCGTCGATAATCGACGAAGCCTTCTCGTCCGGACTGACGATATTTTCCGTATTTTGAAAGGCTTCTTTGATCTCTACACCGATAATTTTTACCTGATCATGAGAAAGATTTTCATCAGCCAATGGTGATGTCAAGGTCTCCTTGACATCACCATTATCTTCTTTAGGTGACTCTCCTTGCTTTTCCAAGTATTGGGAGAAGCCCTTCAAAAAGTTTTCCATGAACTCTTTTTCTTGTCCGGGGGAAAGTGCTTCACCCATCGAAAGTTTTTTGCTTACTTCGGCCTGATGAACTAAATCTGCCTTGATTGCCATTCCGATGCCCATGTAAAACTCTTCTTCTTGTTTAGGGGTAAATGCAACGTCGGCAACCGGCGAAACCTCATTGATCGGACTGCCGGAGGTTTCGATATCTTGGAAGGCCTTTTTGACCTCTGTACCAATATTTGTTATCTGATCGGGAGAGATATCTATATCATCCAATGACGAAATTGTCTCCCCGGTAATATCTTCCGTAGAGCTTGACCGACTTCTTACGGAGACTTTGATTTCTCCGTCATGCCCTACTACAAATTGTGTTAAGAAAACCGACACGAATGACAATAAGATAATCAAAGCAATCTTCGTCATATTTTTTTTCCCGGAAAACCTAATATAAAAGAACAATAATTTATTGCTAATGATGCTTTAGGGTGTAATCTTAGATTAACGAGTTTTAAATGAGATTTTTACGGATAATTCAAAGGCATGTTGAATGATTTTTATTTTTGTTCATAATGGTGCAAATGACCGGAAATGTGTTCTAAAAAAGAATGTTATAAATAGTTATCTATTATAGGCATTCTAAAGAATCAGTCAAAGTTTTGATCGTCTTTCCTTTAATTTTTAAAATAAAGCTATTTCTTTTATGGATTGAGAAACTTTTACAACTAAATAAAAGGATAATACAGAATATAAAATTTCTGTCTTTTTTTTGGTGTTGTTATATATGTCTTAACATCAAAAAATTAAAATTAAGATTAGCGTTAATTTAGAGTTAGTGGTTTGAGTTTAGAGTTTACGGGTGTATAGTTTAATTTTTTTTGTTGGAGCATAAAAAAGACATCAAAATGGGACAGATGATTTTTGTTCAGACAATGCACGTTTAATTAAAATATGCGATTTTACCCAAATATCATCCTTATTTTTATTATTCCCCTTTCTTAGACCCATGCAAAATCATTTCTCCATCTAGCATTCTTTGAGTGAACTCGTCAAACTTGTATGGCGAGTTTTATTATTTTTAATTTTTTTAATAGAACTCGACTTACTAGTAAACAAGTTTCATAGGTTTTTGTTTCTTCTAAGGCGAATCCATTGTTCTCATTAAAAAATTAAAATCTAGTGGAACTCGCTAGACTGCTATGGTAAGTTCTATTAAACAATAGAACTTGTCAGACCAGCCTGACGAGTTCACTCAAAGGCGCTAGATCGGAAAATAATTTTAAATGGATGTTAGATCGGAAAATAATTGGATGGAATTCGATTTTAATCTTTAACTTTTATTTATAGGGTTTTGCTTGTATAAGAACTACTAAATTCCTATATTAATGTTTATTTTAATTTTCAATAAAATTTAGGCTTAAACGTCAGATATGTGCTCAAACTATACCTTTTTTCGAGTTAGGTGCCTAACATTTGTTTCGGGCCACTTAGGTGCCTAATGTTTCATTCCGTAACCTATTTAAGGTTTTAGCCATGACGGACGTTAAAATTTTCCGTTAAGGGACACGTGGCACATTTTTAGTGTTTTTGATATTAAAAATAATAAATTAAATTAATTAAATTAATTAAAAATAAAAATAACCCTGGGTTAAATTACCTTAAACCCATAAACTCATCTTCTTCCCCATCAAACCGTCCCTCTCCCCCCTTTCAGTTTAATCATCCATAAAGCTTTACAACTTCATCCATGGAGGGTCTCGCCGAAGCTACTGGGGCACAACATCCCATTGCAAGCTTTAGTGCCTGAACTAACCTGTCTTCCATCGGACTCCGGATACCTTTCAACACTTCTACGTCGAAAGCCTCCGTTGTCGTTTCTTCCAAATCTGCTACTTTCACTATTGAAGGCAAATCCCCAGCATCGTGACCTCTCTTGTTTTTCCCAAAAGCATAAACATCTGTTCTGGTGTTTAGTTGCGGAAGAAGACAATAGAGGAGAGTAAAATATATTGCAGGTTAGGATGCTCTGAATTAGCTGTCCCGAAGGAAGTAAAAAAGAGATTAATTGCAACTCCTTCCATTTTCAGTGATGATCTAAATTGAGATAAATTATAGGTATTGTTCTCCGTTATTGAATTATCAACTTACTCTAATGCACGTGCAGTCCCTAGAGCAATTTTGACGCGGGAGTTCCAAATCAATGGTTTGCTGTATTCATCTGATAGATGCAGGAAGTCATGAAGTGAGCCATTTTTGTGGAACTCATAGACAAGCAGGTGATGTCCGTGCACGGGACAATAGTCAACCAGCTCTATTACATTTGTGTGATGCAGCTGGGATATATTTGAAACCATCTCTATAAATTCATCAAACATTTCACTGGGAAGAGCTGTTGAATCTATTTTCTTCACAGCAAGAACCTACAAAAGTCATATAGATGACTACTGAGTAGATCATTTTTATAGCAGTATGAAGAAATGCAACACCAAAATAGATGTTTATGCTTTTGGGATACTGTTATTGGAGATTTTGATAGGCAAGAAGCCCGCGAAAAACGAGAGAGGCCACGATGCTGGGGATTTGCCTTCAATAGTGAAAGTAGCAGTTTTGGAAGAAACGAAAATGGAGATTTTCGACGTACAAGTGTTGAAAGGTATCCGGAGTCCGATGGAAGACGGGTTAGTTCAGGCACTAAAGCTTGCAATGGGATGTTGTGCCCCAGTAGCTTCGGTGAGACCCTCCATGGATGAAGTTGTAAAGCTTTATGGATGATTAAACTGAAGGGGGGGGGGGGGGGGGAGAGGGACGGTTTGATGGGAAAGAAGATGGGTTTATGGATTTAAGGTAATTTAACTCAGGTTTATTTTTATTTTTAATTAATTTAATTTATTATTTTTAATATCAAAAGCACTAAAAATGTACCACGTGTCTTTTAACGGAAAATTTTAACGTCCGTCACGGCTAAAACCTTAAATGGGTTACGGAATGAAACGTTAGGCACCTAAGTGACCCGAAACAAACGTTAGGCAACTAACTGGAAAAAAGGTATAGTTTAGGCACCTATCTGACGTTTAAGCCTAAAATTTATTAGAATGTAATTAATTACATTCCCAAAAAATAAACAACATTCATTTATGGTGTTTAATGTAATTAAATCCTAACATCGTAACCTTAAAATCATAAACTCCTAAACTTTAAACCCTAAACCATAAACTCTAAAAACATAAACCCTAAAACATAAACATTGAGCTTTAAACCATAAAACTCTAAACACTAAACCCTATACCTTAGAAACCATAAAATAATACAATACTAAAACCCTAAAACAATAAACCTTAAACCCTAGAAACCATAAGATACTAAAACACTAAAATCCTAAAACAGTAAACCCTAAAATTATAAACAAAAAACCCTAAACATCTAAACACGTAAACCCTTTTACACGATTATTAATTACATTAAACACCATAAATGAATGATGTTTATTTTTTTAAGAATGTTATTAATTACATTCTAATAGATTCCGTTGAAAATTAAAATAAATATTAATTATAGGAATCTAGTAGTTCTTATACACAGCCCTAAGTAATGTGTATAGCAAAACCCTTATTATAATATTAAAATCAAAGTTCTATATAAAATATTAAATTTCTTATCATAAATAAAAAATATATTTATATAATTATCTATGCATAAAAAAAGTAAATGTGGTAAAAATATCCACTAATTGACCTAGTGGTATGCTCATTTTACTCTATCTTGTATGAGTTCGAATTCCGACATGAGAATATAAAATTTCTATATTTAATAAAAAAATAAACGTGGCAAAAGAAAGCGTCTTATGTTTAAGAAACCATGATTAGCTGAATTAGACTAATTTCATTTTCTAATCAAAAAATAAATAAACGGGTAAGAAAATAATTTGGACCCACATTTTGTAGTGTATTTGCCATGATTATATTTCCCTTTATTTTAAATTTGGGTTTCCTTTTAGATTCTTTATGTTCCCTTTTGTCATAAATTGTTAAATTATTTAATTCTCAGTCAATGGAGTCCATATCACAAAATCTTAAAAGAAAAAAAAAAGAAATACAACAGTCGTGAAAAATCATCAGTATGTTTTTAATATTTTCTTTATAAATATTTATTTTAATTTGTTAATAGCTTAATATGAATAGGATATTATAAAGATTTATAATAACATGTTTTTTCAATAAGTTTATTCTATTAGTGGTATTTAAACACCTCATCTCGCCAGATAAATAGGATTGATGTCATCATAAATCGTCATTTTTCTCACGTTTAAAACATATATGAACTAAATGACTATTTTTAAGAAGAATCAAATTGCTCCATTTATAAATTGGTAGGACGTAGGTGTAATTAAACTCAATATTCTAAATTCAGTTAATGGTAGATTTAACATTTTAGACTAAAATATTTATTTTTTTTTCAAAATGTAGAGGATTAAAGTGTCTCTTTAAATAGTAGAGGGACTAAAACGAAGTTTTGATGCATTACAAGAACAGCTAGTATACTTCCATTTATTATGATAATTTGATACGAAAACGGTCTAATTATGCCCCAATCTTCTTATTCTTCCATTTTTTAAAATTTAGTCTATCTATTTTTAATTTTATGAATTTAGTTCCTCAACTCGTCTGATTTAAAAATTCTGTTATCAACCGAACTCTAATTTTAAAATCAAATTGTTTAGCTGTAAATTGCCACGTTTTCAAATTTTATGAAAGTCATTAGCACACTTATCAACTAAATTTTAATTTTCAAATCAGACAAGTGGAGGGACTATATTTCTAAAATTTAAAGTAGTCAGATTAAAATTTTAAAGTTTGACGAGTTTAGGGACTAAATAGAATTAAACCCTAAAACATAAGTTCAATGGGGATCCGAGGCAAACTGTCTAATCTGAACTATGCATGGTGATGGCGTGAGCTTGAGGTCTCCTTATATTCACAAATATTTTTAATATAAATATCCTGATTTGAATTCACACATAAAAACAAATAATGTTTTTAACCGCGTAAAATAGAAGCAGATGAGTTTTTTCCTTGTTTCTCAAACCATTAACTTTTAATTTTTCAATATTTTACACATTAATTAATGAGCTCATTTTTTAATAAATAAAAAACTAATTAGTCAAATTTTATTGTTAGTCCATATTCTATGCATAAGTTATGTATTTAGAATATGTATTATAATTTGATATTTTTAGTTCTTGTGCTTTTCGGTTTTTGAATTATAGTATTGACTCAAATAGCAACCGTTAAATCCTGGAACTAAAAGAGCATGCAGGACGGCCTGGTGGTCAGAGCACGCTCACCTGCTCTATTTCTTTTCCCTTAGATCTCGGGTTCATGACCCTTCAGAAGCGTTATTTTCACCTAGATTTTTCCCCTCCCCTCTAGGTAGAAGTAGAATAGAATTGTTATAAAAAAATTCTGGAACTAAAATTAATCGTATTGGATAACTAAAAAAAAGATTTCCCACTACTTCTATTCTCTTTAGGGTAGTTATTTCCATACATCATTCTTGATTGTTTCTTCTTTACTAGTGTCGTTTTTTACGGCGGCTTTTATATCGCCGGCTAATTTTTAATTTTTAAGTTGATTGTATATAAATATGTATTTTTTTATCTTTTTATGAATGCTCGTGTATTTTCTTTCGGTTTTCTTTGGGTTTATTTTGTTTTGTTTCACCAGAAACCATATTTTATATGCTTTTACGCCAATATTTATGTATGCTTTTATGACAATTTCTTCGTCTGCTTTGATTGCAGGTTTAGTCTGTTCGTGTGATACGTTGTTTGTCTTTGTGACAGTTTTTTGTATGAGATGATCAGTGGTCTCTTCAGATTTTGATGTCCTTTCGTGGTTGTTTGCCGAAGTGTCAAAATTTTGCAGCGAAAAGTATTGCGTAATTAACAGAGCGCTCTGGTTAAAGTTGTTAGTTACTGAATTTTATTTTGAAGACTATAAAAGGATAAATTTTGCATTTCCTACTTCCACATCCTTTGAATTTTGATGTATATTTTTCATATACATCATGATTAATCATGTTTTCTAGGTGTGTTTGTTTATAATCATTTTCGCATTTAATAAAATTTAGTTTCATGCTCTTTGTTCAAAAAAGAATAATCGTATTAGAATATGAGTTCGGAGTCACTATTTAAATTTCAAGTTAAAAATTAAAAAATTCACAATAAATAAATTAAAATACATATTCTAAATCCATAGCTAATACTAATAAAATTCGAGAAAAGAAAATTAAAGAAAAAAAAACATTTGATCACCACCAACACCCTATACAGCACCCCAACCAACTACTCAATTCACATCAATAAGAAAAATTAAAAAACAAAATCAAAAGAAGAAAGAATGAAAGTTATATCTGATCACCTTTTTTTTCCTCTTTTCTGTAATCAAGAATAATAAAAATTTAGTCATGATTCTCACCGAAATTTAAATAACAGTTGCAGAGGTATATTCGGTCACGATATTTTATCGTAGTTGCAAACATAACATATGCTATTATAATTATTACATACTATTGTTTTTTAAAATAACAGTTTCGGACGATGTCATTACCGTTATATAATGATCATTATTGTAGTAGCGAACCGCTATTTGAATCACTGATTTATCAGGGTGATCTCCATGTCCAACTTTGTAACCCGAGCTCATTGTGTTTCCTGGAAGGGCCAGAAGCTGGTATCGGTGAACGTCGGGGCAAGAACCCCAAGAAGTGGCCTTTGAACTGAGATTTCGGCTCCACTTTGAAAACGCCGGTGCTCGATCTCGAACCACGGCAATGGAACACGACGGAAGTGAAGACCAACAGGAACAAAAGGAGTAGAACCAGCTGCCTTGTGCATTGAACCATCATGCAGCAAAGGGTAGGCTTGTACAGTTGAGTTTTGAAAGGATTTGATGAGCTAAAGTAAGAACCATATATGGGCAGACTCAATGTGTGTAGATTGAACCAGCTGCACTGGGTTTATGTTTTGGAAGATGAAGAAATTGGGAAAAAAAAGAAGCAAAAAGTTGAAGAATTGAACACATAAACACTTGGAGAGAAGAGGATTGTATGAATATAAAAACAAAGGCTAGCACATTGACAAATGGTAAGAAAAACCCCATATTGTTTTGGTCCCACTTCATATTAATGGCCGACTACAAGGGGAATTGCTACTGTTGTTTTAGACCCCATATTTGCAGGCTTTTGTTTTCAAGTTGAAAATATTTATATATAGCCGGTGAAAAAAAAATTATACACATGTTTAATTTAGAGTTTTAGTTTTAAGATTTAAGGGTTAGAATCTAAAGTTTATATATATATATATATATATATACTGAAGTGAAATGTAAAAGTTTTCACAACCGCCTAGTTGTAGGATTTAAAATTTTAGTTTAGGGGTGTGATTAGAATTTATGGTTTAGATGTTAGAGTTTAGGGTAATATGGTTAGAGATTTAGGGTTTAACATCTAAACCTAAACCTAAAATTCTAACAACAACCCATAAACACTAAATCCTAAACTAAAATATTTATAGAAACTTTTAATTTTACCGTCGGTGTATGTAATAATTACCCATATCTATGGTTAATATTTGATTACGGTAAGTGAAAAACTTTTTTCCAGCAACATGTCTATTTAAACTTTAAAACCAAAAATATAAAATTATAACTCTAAACTCTTAAACATTAAACACAAAAGTTTAACTATAAACCATAAAATTAGATCCATTGATTGGCCCAGTGGCTAAAGATGCTCATATTGTCTCTTCTTGCATGGATTCGAATCCCGGTATAAGAATATATCTCTATTTAATAAAAAAAACTATAAACCATAAAATAAACATGTCTGTGTAAATTAAAACTTACACCGACAGTGCATTAAATATTTTTCCATATATACACACACTTACTAGCACGTACAATAATATATGTATGTGAATTGCTCCAATTCAAGGGACAACACAGCTCTATCAATGTGCAATAACAGTAAAACAAATGTCTCCTTCCATCCTCTTTACAATTCCAGTGTACTCTATAGTACTCGGCATAACATTGATATTTGACAGCAACCATTCATCCTTGAAAACACATTACCATATCTCACAAGAATCCACCACTATTCATCTTCTTCCCGCTCATTTTCCCATTACACCCCGACTATTTTTTAAACAAAAAACTTTCGATATTCGATAATCAGATTAGATTCCAACCATTACAAACATCCAATCTAGAGGTCCTACTAGAGATGATATAGCGTTTTTCTTTTATCATAAAGTTTAAGGGGTCAGCAAATAATTAAAGATAGCTCGAGATCTTGTGTAAGTGGAAAATTCTTGTTGGGAGACTTACCCATCAAAATCAGATGTACAACGCAAATCGATATAGATTAATCGGAGTAAAATCCTGGCAACAAAAAAAAGGGTTTGATTCTTTGGGATGGGTAGAAAATTTCATGAATTATCACTATAAGGTCATGTAATTAGATTGCCCCATTGATGTGAAAGGGTTTGGACCCCATTGAGTGGAAAGGGGAAGTGAAAACATAGAAGCTGTTGTATCACATGATTTCCTTTTTCATGATCTGTAAAACCTGCTGCAAGTCTTGAACAGAAGCTTCACCTCCCATGACTTGAATTGTTCCCCTTTTTATGGGGCATCAAGACACAAGGAATAGAGCCATGAGTAAACTGCAAAAGGCTGTCAATATAGTATCTGTAGTTTAAAATAAGTATCTAAAATATTTTTTTGACTTATATTACAAATAAGTATCTAAAATATTTTTTTGGTCAAAATAGATACTTAAAGTATATATATTTTTTCATCTAGGTTCCTAAAAGTTGACATATGGCATTGGTTAAAAAATATATTAGTACCCATTGACAAAAAAATGTACTTTATGCACCTTGTAACCCCTTAGACCTGGCTATGCGAAACGCATAAGTTTAGGAGGTCACATTAGGGTTACGAGAGTGTCCCACAATAAAATCCACATAAAAAATGTTTTTTCTTTAATTTCATTAAAGACGGTAAGAAGAACTTCTGTTTAAAATACTATTCCAGATAATCACTTAAACATATAACAGTAATTTAGAAAGTATATTACTGGCGTTACGTGAAACAATACACAACATACATGCCCACTAGGGCTGGGCAAAAATACCCGAACCTAAAAATATCGGGTAATTCTCGGAAAAGAATTATCCGACCGGGCCGGGTACTCGACCCGGCAAATTTTCCGGGGCACGGGTCGGAAGTTTCCCCTTACCGGGTACCCGACATGATAAAATTTAATATATATTTTTTATATTTAAAATTATATTTTTATTTTATGTTTCTTAAAATTTTTACTCTAAAATTAAGTTTAAATCTCTAATTTTTTTTTTATGTTTGGATTATATTTTTTTAAGTTTTAAGTTTATTTTTTTAAAATATTTTTGTGTTTAACATGTGAATTTTTTTAAATTTTAGAATTAAAAAAAGTAAAAAAAAAAAAAGAAAGAAACCGGGTACCCGAATATAATGGGTCGGGACACGAGCCGCTTAATGAGGTACCCGGATGAACTGGGTGTCCGGTTTTCTGGGTACCCGAAATTGCCCACCCCTAATGCCCACTAACTGAACCAGTACTGTACTCCAAAAGCAATACCAAGTGAACCCAAAATACTAATGTCGGTCACTATACCATGATATATTTCTTCTAACATGCGATGGTAAAAACAACGTGAGCTTAGAAACGCTTAGTAATACAAAATTATCAAGAGATACTAAAGGTGCAAGCAGATATATGTCCGAGCATGAGGTTGCCATGGTGTTACGGTAACAACAAATTTCAAATTACGGTTCATTAACTCAAATAAACGTTATATCTAAAAGCAATAAAGTTGTTCCAATAGTGCTAAGTTAATACATACAATTGTAATAATGATAACAATACAAGGACATTGATGGGAGACGAGTGATAAAATCTGAAAATGCAGGACAATTTATTTTTTACCCATTACTTTTTCACCGTACACTCCCACATTACTATTTTCGTGAAGTTCTGAAACAAAAAATATTTCAAATAAATTTGCAGCTTTTCGTCTTATATTTCTCCCATATATCACGAGCATCCCATGCAATATATAAAATAATAATTTGAGTGCTGACAATATATATATAATTTGAGAAAAATATTTAAATATCAGATATTGCCAGGAAAATACTCATATAAATATCATTTATATTATCACTAAACTCTGTTATAAATTTTTATATCATTAATTAAGTGACATAAAATTGTTACAAAACCAATTATGAAATAATAATAATAATAATAATAAATACATAAAAATAAATATGATATTTCTGTTTTGTGAATTGTGTTAAAATTACAAAAAAAAAGAGAAGAGAACAATCAATTCAAACTAAAATTCCAATAACCCAACGACACTATACCCTAAAATTGAAAATTAATATGGAATTCAATCAGATTCTCTAAAATTTTAATATCTTTAATTATTTTGACATGTAGCAACCCCTCATTAGGTCATATTACTTTTATTTTTTAAAGGGTCAAATTATTTTTTTAAAATTAAGAAGCCAAATATTATTTTAAAAAATAAAGCCAGTCCTCGGCTCCCTGATTGTACCTTGGTCTAAAGTAAAATATTGCACTATAAAATGCTATAATTGCAGGCATAAAAGTAGACATGCATTATATTAATTCATGTGAGACACCTTTTTTTCGCCCATAATCATATCAATTTTTTTTCTTGTACGTATCATTTCGAGCAGACGTGAGATCGGTTCATTTTAACTGCAAATTTTAGTTATTTATAACAATTTAGTTTATTTTTTATTTTTTAATGTTAATTTTAGATTTAATTTTTACGATGTGGATTTGTTTTATGTTTTTTCTGACATTAATTGGTAAAGTTTTAATTTTTTTCATAAATATTATAAATATTAAAATTCTAAATAAAAATAATATATATATATATATATATTCATATTCATATTCATATCCCTTCTCTAAAAGAATTAATTTTAGTTATTCATACTATTTTTATTTGGAAATCTTGGCTCCTGACATCTGTTCATTTTACCATTAATTATTGACCTAAAAACTTAGCATTTTATTCCTTTCGTGTATACTTTTATCAAATTGACCCTTAAAAGTTATAAGCATAGATGATTAAAAAATTGTATTGTTCAATTAAAGATAATTGCTTTTTATTTGTTTTTAAACATTAAGGGTAAAATTGATAAAAACTGCAAACATTGGAACTAAAAAGTTACTTTGCCTTTTTTATAAATGTCGAGACGGCAATTAATAGAAAAATTGACCATAAATTAAAGGAGTGACCAAAATTTTCAAATAAAAAATAACATATGGACTCAATTTTGCAAAAATATAGTATATAGACTAAGTTTTAAGTTTTGAAATATTATAAGTATTCAATTTTAGAAAGAAAAAAAACATATTATGTTTTTTTGAGGCATAAAGTCAAAAATAGCCCACAACGTTTCACATTTTGATCATTTTAGCTCTATTCTTTTTTTTTTGGTCATTACAACCACCTAATGTTTCATTTTTCGTTCAAATTTCACCATTGTTGGATGAAAACTGTTAGTCAACTAACAGTCAATGCCTGACGTGACATGTCTGCAGGGCATGGGGAGATGACGTGGTACTGCCATGTGGCATTTTTGCTGACGTGCCATTTTTAAAAAATTAAAATTTTATTTATTTATTTTTTAAAGAAAATATTTTTTAAACATTTTTAACCAATCACCACATCAGCAAAGTGCCACGTGGTATTGGCAGGTCATCTCCCCATGCCCTGTAGACATGCCACGTCAGCTTCAAGCGTTGACTGTTAGTTGACTAACAGATTTCATCCAACAAGGGTAAAATTTGAGCGAAAAATAAAACGTTAGGTGGTTGTTTGCACCAAGAAAAAAGATAGGGCTAAAATGACCAAAAGTTAAAATGGCCAAGAAAAAGGACATTACAACATGCCATGCGTGATTTTCTCTCTCATTGTCAGCATGTCACGTGTGTTTTGCTCTCTCATAATCAGTATGTAGTTAATTTTTAACGGTGAGGTACCAAAATAAAAACGAAACGCAACATTAGGTATCATTTTGTCAAAAAAAATAGTTAGGGTACTAAGATAGTAACGTGAGAATATGTAGGGTACTATTTATGTAGTTAACCCTATAAATAATGATACGGCTCAACCACACTCGCTGGCCTATATTTTTCAGGCCCATATTTCTGATGCGCCCCGTTTTAATAATTCAGGCCCACTTTTATAATGCTCTAACCCACGACTGACTTTTCATCCCCACACCACCAATAATAGATTATTTAAAGTAGATATAATAATTTGTATATTTATATTTTGTTCGTTTTTTTTATTTTCATGTTTATATCGACACGATTATATAACAGTGTTTTTTTTATATTGTATTATAATATTATAATGTTGTGTTATTGATTGAGTTTAATTCGATTGATATTGCCTTCATCTGAATTATGATTGGTGAAAAATTGAACAATATAAATACGGTACCAAATAGTATGCTAAAAAATACATCATTCACTTGATACATTGGAAAAGTCTCAACAAAAATTTCATAATTTATGAAACCTAAAAAGTTATTTGGGTTTTATTTTCTAAATTATTCATATTTGATATTTAAGCATATTTACACACGTGTATATGAAATATGATTATCTTTTTAAATTAAAGAAATAAAAAATAGTGTATATTATATATATATATGGATTATTATCCTATATACTGGCGGTGGAAACTAAAAGTTTCCACAAACGCCTTAGTTTTAAGGTTTAAGTGCTTAGTTTAGGGTGTAGGATTTAGGAGTTTAGGTGTAGGGATTTAAAATTTAGGGATGGTGGTTAAAATTTATGGTTTAGATGTTGGGATTTAACTTTTAAGGTAATATGGTGAGGATTTAGGTTTTAATTTATAAACCCTAAATTATAATCTTAAACTATAAATTTCAACCACTACCCTTAAATTCAAAATCTATACACCTAAACTTCTAAATCATACACCCTAAACTAAGTCTCTAAACCCTAAAAGTAAGGCGCTTTGTGAAAATTTTTAATTTCCACCGCCAATATATATATATATATGTGTGTGTGTGTTTTTAAATTACTCATGCACGCAATAACTCTTTGAATTAGAGAAAATTATGTATTTAAATGAGCTCGAATCCACGGTTTTTCAAGTTGCTCTATAAAAATAACTATATCAACTGAATTCACACTCAATCAGTCACGTGTACTCATTTTTTTGAAAACTAAAATGATACAAGTAGTATCTGTTCTAAATATATTTTCAACCATTTGATAATGCATGCTCAATCATCCTGCTGCATCTGTTGGTGATTGAACCCGTGACCTCTAGAAACAACAACCATTCCCTTAATAACTGTGGCAAATTAGTTCGTGCAGTCACGTATACTCATTTAAAATAAATATCAAGTTCAATTTTCATATAGATTGGAATTACAAATCCCAAATTTTATAGGTCCTCCATTATTTCGAAACGAGATAGATATTATATTTCATTTTCATAATAATTTAAGTGAAACTAGTTTTATATTATGGATTATTATTTAATATAATGTCGTGGTTGTTTTTTTTTTACTTAAATTGATCATATTTTATATTTTTTTTACTATTATTTAAACTCTATATTAAAATTCGTAGTAAAACTAGGGGTGGACAAAAATACCCGACCCGAAAATCCGACGACCCGAACCTAAAATGTCGGGTAATTCTCAGAAAAAAATTATCCGGCCCGACAAATTTACCGAGACACGGGCCGTAAGTTTCCCCTTACCGGGTACCCGACCCGACCCGATAAAATTTAATATATATATTTTTTATATTTAAAATTATATTTTTATTTTATGTTTCTTAATATTTTCACTCTAAAATTAAGTTTAAATCCCTACATTTTTTCTATGTTTGTATTACATTCTTTTAAGTTTTAAATTTATTTTTTAAAAAATATTTTTGTGTTTAACATGTGATTTTTTTTAAAATTTAAAATAAAAAAATAAAAAATAGGAACCGAGTACCCGATTACCCGGTACCCGAATATAATAGGCCGGGACACGGGCCGCTTAATGAGGTACCCGGATGAACCGGGTACCCGACAATGCCCACCCCTAAGTAAAACATGAAAACTAAAAGTAAATAGTTTGTACTTACAGGATTGTTAAAGTAGTAAACATCTTAGTATCGTTTAAGTAAGTTTTAAATTTAATGAATTGTGTAAGTAGAAATTCTCTGATGAGAGATTCAATCACCAAAGATGAGTGTGCGACGTGAATCTGTCTAGATTTATCCGTACCAAACCCTATAAAGGGCAACTAAAAAATAAATAGTTTGTAGTAAGGGGAACTACGCGGTAATTATTTTGAAGGCAAGTAAAATGATGACCCGTTTTGTAGATTATCAAGGCAAATAATGTTGGGTGACCCTCAACCTAGAATCCCATCATATCAAGCTTTCGGTGTTATTTCAATTATAATATCAGAAATGAAGTTAAGATTGAATATTAGTAACGATTAAATTATCGAATTTTAACACTACATGCGTTTATCATGTATATAAACTCAAATTTTAAGAAATATATCTTATTTTGTTTAGTATTTAAACTTATAAAAATATAAATTATTATTAGACCAAAATTTTGAAAAACACATTACAAAAAAATTATGATATAAACCTCTTCCGCTTCTTCTTTTAAGTTTTAATTACGTCACTATATTTTACAAAATCTTAGTACATACATACATTTTTAATTCTCTTATTATTAAAAAAACTAAAATATGACCAACAAGTGTTGAGTGCATTGGTAAGACACATTGCATATTTTCAAGGAGAGGACACGAGTTCAAATTTTGGAGACGACATTATTAGAAGGGACAGTCTCGCACTTTAAATTTAAACCGTAAAACGAATATGCATATAAAAAAACTAAAATATGGATTATATGAAAGATTACATAAATATATAAAATTGCAAATGTGTTTATAAAAAATGCATTAGTTATTATATCTAACGCTTACTATTAGTATATATGGTTGGATCTTATCCCATAGAGTTTAGATTTTTTTATTATTATTTTCTTAGTATAATAACAATGTAACAATAATTTGTTATTGATTTGTGATATAATGTAATTATCGAACTACTAATATGATGGTACGCTTACTTTGACATTATCATAAAAAACTAAATTGATGAAAATTTTAAATACAAATGATTTGTTATGAATATTTATCTATGTGGATGTCTATCATGATTAGAACTTTATCTAAGGAGTTTGATTTATTTATTATTAGGAATATTATCTCTATTAATTAGAGTTTAATGTATTATGTACTTCTTATGCCTATAAATAGATGATTCTATTTTTGAGAATAATACAAATCTCCCTCTTTCTCTCATCTCTTTGTTCTTCTTGTTCGTTGTTCTTCGTTATTTTATTCACAACACGTTATCAGCACGATCTCGCTCGCTTAATTACTGTGATTATTGTTGGTGGTTCTCGAAAAGAATTTCAATTTGATATTGGTGACTACATCTATCATATATTCAGCTTACCTTGGAAAGTATGGTATGTTTTATTTATTTATATACTAATATAATGATTGATTTATCATTCTCCAAAAGTTAGTATATTCATATCTATTATTTGGTTATTATTTTAATTTATTATTATTTTATTCATACTTGAAGTAACTCTTGAATTAACGAAAATTAAAATTATCGTCGTACTTCATTAGATGGATTGATAAAGCAAACCGAATTAAAGCCCTCAAGGATTTCGGCTAAATGCTATTGGGCGCACAAATTGGAACATTTTATTACACACTATATTAGTTTTATTCAAAGTTTTTATTATTCCATTCTAATTTATAATTGATTCAATTCAAGGATTGTGTTGCCATGTGGTTATTATATATTTGTTTTATCATTATTATTATTATTATGGTAATTTATATGAATAAATTCGAGATATAAAATAACTTTATTATTTGTATCAATTACTTTGTATGTGAATCAAAGGCAAAAGGAATACGTTACTTTGATGTGTTTATACATTCATCAAAATGTTGTTTGATTTTAACTATGGTTGTTTATAATTTGATCACATCACTTATAGTTATGTTTATTCAACTTGATCTATGACTACTTTTATACTTTTTGATCTAGTCTCAAATAATTTTTTTTTATTCTATTGACAAAAGTCGATGCTTTTAACCGTGTTTTGAGTTTTACATGTATTCAAATGAGTTGGAAAGAGACATGGCGTAAAAAAAAGATTATGAGAAGATGCATTGGTTCATTTGCTACGTCATCATTGAGACGAAATTCAATATCGGTAAACTCTATTTTTATTTTTATCTTTTAAAATACAATTTTAAAGTGCGATAAATCATGATGCTTTTGAATTTACAAGGAGATTATTATAAAGTCTAGATTTGCTCGAAAGCAATATTTTTTCTTCGTCGAAAAACTCGACCATAGACTTCTCCCAATTTCAAGTTACGAAAATTCTTCTTGATCCAAAAAGTTTTATGGGAGACATTCCTTGAAGTGAATGCAAAGCATGATGTTTATTCCATGCGATTATCAATGATGGGGCATTCCCTGAAGTGAATGCAAGCATGATGTTTATTCCATGCAATTATCAATGATGTGGCATTCCCTGAAGTGAATGCAAGCATGATGTTTATTCCATGCGATTATTGGATCTGTTTCATTCCCTGAAGTGAATGCAAACATGGTAAATCATTATTCAATTAGAGACATAATTTCGATATAATCCAAGTATAATTGGCTGGACATCCCGTTCTGCGAGGCTACTGGTCTCAAAGGAGGTTTTTAAATGACCTTGTGGACAGGTTTAACAATGCCGCGTACGAGGATTAAATCTTTGTTCTCTGTGATAAGGATATGTGAAAAAGGTTTTAAAGGCCCACTGGCTCTACTCCATTCCTTGAAGTGAATGTGAGATTATATTATGGAAGGAATAAAAAATCACATTAAAAGTTGTGGTCGTGGTCGAGGCTATGAATATACACATGAAAAATATAGTCGTTTTAAGAATACTTCTACCCGCTGGTAGCGAAGTTATAAGAATGACAATAGTGATAAAGATCATTCTAAGGAAGTGAAATCATTTTACCAATGTGATGTTATAAACCATTGGTTTCGTACTTGTCAAACGCCAAAGTACTATGGACTTTATCCATAATCATGAATGATAAATGAAATAAAATATAAACAAAATTTGTTTATGGCGAAAATAATTATGGCGTTATTGGTCCAACTCAATTGGATATTGTTAATTTTCTCATAACCCTTGAAAGGAATAATTTACCATTTATTTTATTTCCCTTATAACCTCTAACAGGAATAATTGGTTTTTTTTTATGTTAATTCGTTTTATTTATTATTTATTTATGTTAGTTTGCTTTATGTTTATTTATTTCACATATTATTTATTTACGTTTTTTGTTAATTTATTATTTGAAGAATATGATTACTTCCGGAATAAAATATACAATGAATTGTGGCTATTTATGCCTAGAATTGTGGCTATTTATGCCTAGAATTGTGGCTATTTATGCCTAGCAGATAATGCGAGTACTCATATTGTACTTAAGCATAAGAAATATTTTTCCCATTTAAATGCAATGGGAAATATGAGTAGTATTTCTCAAAGTACTAAAATATCAATACTTCGGAAGAGCACTTGAAAGTTTATCTCTGATAGATAATCGACTTGATATGATGTGATATATTTTATATTTTTCATTCCTCGAAGTGAATGATACAAAGTACATATTTTCATTACCTGAAGTAAATGAAACAAAACACATTTTGAAAGGTGCACAATTATGCATTTCTCGATTAAAATGCAAGGGAATAATGTGAGTACTATATCCGGAAGTACTAATATCACAAAAGGCTCTGGTTGAGCAAATATGTTATTGTCAAATGGAACTTTATTCCATATTCACATTGCGTTATACTCGTCAAAGTCATAAAGAGAGCAATATGAGTTCGCAAACTATCCCTTTGGGAATTATAGATAACATATGTTATCAATTGGCATTTGAAATAAGTCAATATGGATATAAGTTCTGGTAGCCAAAAAGTCAGTTGAAAGCTCTAGGAGAGCTATATATTGCTACCAAAAGATAATTTTAATTGAAAGCTCCGAAAGAGCTAAATATATTCCTATTTAAAGGAACAATTTTGATGGTCGTACTAGACATGTACGAGTAAGATTGAATTACATGTTATGGTAAACAAGAAGTTTACAAATTCAGAGATATATACACACATATATATAGTTGGCATGATCGGTTAGACCATCATGATCAATAATGGTGCAGAAATTATTGAGATTTACATGCACATGTATTAAAAGAACGTGTAGTTCTTGTGGTGCTTATTCTCAAAGGAATGGATTAAATTCCACTTATTAAAGAACGTGAAGTTCTTGTGTTGCTTAAAGGAATTGATTAAATTCCACTTACTAAAAGAACATGAAGTTCTTGTGTTGTTTGTTCTCAAATGATATAGATGATCCCACTTACCAAAAGAATTATAACTTAAAGTTCTTGTACTGAAGTTAAGACTGTATGTCTTGTATATCTGAACGAAATATGAGCTCATATATCCACAAATGTGGAAAGTTTTATATGATTTTAGTAGATGCATCTACATTGTTTTATCGACTTACAACCAGAAGTTTGTGAGATTGATTCTAAAAAGATTCAGATTATGCAGTTAGACTATTCATCTTGAAAAGCTAGTGGGTTTATATTTTAGGCTATATCAGTTGTTACAAAGCCTATTGATTATGAAAAATATAGTTTAGCAAAATTTCAATTGGATGCCTCCTATTTAATAGCTAAAGTATGAGAACAAAAGAGTTATTATTTATATGGTGTTTCCATATAGCAACATTTATACGCATCAAGCCAACGAGTTATAATAAACTCCCCGTTATGATTGGTTTTTGGTCAGAAACCATACATTTCCCATTTTATGATTTTTGAATGTGCGATATGAATTGTTCCACCACAACGCACAAAATGAGTAAATAAAAAGGGTTGAGAATATATATTGAGTACGAGTCTCCTTTTATGTTTAAATGCTTAAACATTAATTGGAGAATCATTTATGACATGATTTTTCTCAACATCAGGGGGAGATAATAATCAGCTGGATAGAGGAAAATGAATTATCATTATCTAGATCCTCGTATATGAACTAGAAGTTCATAAGATAATTCATGTTATTACATGTCAACTGCTAGACATATTTACTGACCCAATGAGAGTAATTAAGTCTCATATACCAGCTGAAACGCTCTAAGTTTAAATTACATGTTTGAGCAAGAGAATGTAAATCATGCCTGAAGCATGATAGTTGAAATGGTTCCAATGATCAAAATTCTCGTAAATAGAAACTAATATGAGATGGTCATATATTGGAGGCGGGTGCTCTTGAAGAGACCCAAGACATAACAAATAATAAAACTCTAGAAGAGTTTCAGGTACCTGAAATAAAGATTGAAATCTTGAAGAGATCTCGATGAGTTATGTCATTACGAGAATGGAACCATAAAATTGGAAAGTTGTCGACAACGATTTTACAAACAATTTTACATAAAATACTTCTATAGAAGTAAAGAAAGAAATCGAGGATCTTGTATAAAATCTATCCAGAAGTATATATATTGAATTGGTCTATGTTGAAAGACGCTTTGAACTTCTAAAATAGAAGTATTTGGACCAGCAGTCCAAACACCTAAAGGTGTAATCCAAGTGAGGCACAAATAAGTAGTCGTAAATACGACTTGAACTATGATTTATGAAAAGTTTTAATTACTTCATGGTGGATGCAATTACTTTGGCAGTTATGAAAAATTTTGCATGCGTCTAATTATTTGTGGATCCATATTTATCCTTGAAGGATTTAAAATGCTAGAAGCATTTGGAAATTTCCGAGGAAATTTATTTAGACATGTCTCATGAATATTTTGGCGCATTTGGTATAATCGCTTTAGTGAATACTAATTGAGCAAATACTATAAGAATGATCAGATTTCCTGATGTATTTTATAAAGGAGTTTGGATCAAGATCCATTATGATAATTTTAGAACTCATGAAGAGCTTCAAATTGGAAACTCGTGAAGTACTTTCAATACAAGTACTTGAATCTTGACATCAAGTTTATCTCGACCTGAAGATCGAGCATTTTTATATATTTCCTTTTGTCTATGAATAGACATAAGCTGAAAGAATCTTAAAGAAGATTCAATATGAATAGAGCATATCTATTGAGTATCCCAATAGTTGTAAGATTGTTGGATGTGAATAAAGATAATTATATCTTTTCTTGGTTTTGAAGCACTATATATTAGTTGGTCAAGCAATATCCATGGATATACAAAGATCATTACATTTAGATCTTCAAACATTCGTTGATGCCTCCTCAAATTTTGTAGAAATAATTGCTATGCACAAGGCAAGCCAAAAATGTGTTTGGCTAAAATCATTGACCCAACATATCCAGAAGATATGTAGATTTACTTTCACAAGATATGATATGAAGCTATTTTGTGTAGAGATAATGCAAGATGTATATCTCAATTGAAAGGCGGATACATCGTGAAACATATTACTCTAATGTTTCATTCCTCAAGATCTTTAGAAAAATAATATTCAAGATTGAATTATGAAGATTCAAAGATCTTCTGTGATGTTTTCATGAGGGGGAGGAAATACGCGTTGCACTCTTTTTCCCTTAACCAAGGTTTTGTCCCAATGGGTTTTCCTGGTAAGGTTTTTAATGAGGTAACATGTTATGCGTATTAAAGATGTGTGTACTCTTTTTCCTTCACTAATGAAATTTTTTTTCCCACTGGGTTTTTATCTTAGTAAGGTTTTAACGAGGCACATTATCTTCATAGACATCCAAGGGGGAGTGTTATGAATATTTATCTATGTGGATGTCTATCATGATTAGAACTTTATCTAAGGAGTTTGATTTATTTATTATTAGAAATATTATCTCTATTAATTAGAGTTTAATGTATTATGTACTTCTTATGCCTATAAATAGATGATTCTATTTTTGAGAATAATACAAATCTCTCTCTTTCTCCCATCTCTTTGTTCTTCTTGTTCTTGTTCGTTGTTCTTCGTTATTTTATTCACAACATGATTAAATTTATTGAATTATTTCAAATTAAAATTAAAATATTAATACACTAAATAAATGTGATATATATATATATATATGTTTATTCTTTTTAACATAAGTCGTCATTCATAAAACAAAGAAAAAAATACAAGAGCAACAAAGAGAGATACAAGGAGAGGAAGAGAAACACAACAACAAGACACAAGCAAATAGAGACAAGCATGAAAAACGTAAGAACAACAACAAACAAACAACAAAGGGAAACAAACACGAACAAACGAGAAAACAGAGCAGTGAAACCAACATCCCACATCTAAACATGAGGGGAGAACCAGGTTCAACGAGGGGGAATAAAGACACCTAGCACGCTGTCGACCTTGGGACTGCATATTCGCTTCTAACGACGCAGAAAGATGAAGACGGAGAGTGAGAGATGCACCAAAAAATCATTGTTGTCAACGCTTCAGGATATGAGGGTGGAGATGATAGGAGGAGAGCGAAACAAGGAAAGAGGATCGAGCCATCCTTCGAAGAAAGAGGATGAGGACGAGACCGACGAACATGGAGATCGACAGCTCAAGGGGAAAGAGGCCTAAACCACCACTCATCTATGAACCCAGACCTACTCATATTGTCGAAAACCCGAGCAAAGCCCTGAGCACCGGAGGAGGGGACTCCACAACCAAATGACCACCATATGGTCGAAAAAAATCAAACGCTCAAGAAAGGGGAGCCGCAGAAAAGAAAGGAAGAAAATGGAACATAAAAAATAAATGAGAAATGAGGAGTGGCCACCGCTCGAAGGGCCAAGAGCGGTGCCACCCAATGAAGCCAAAGAGTGGAGGGTTAAGGTTTCTAGAGAATGGGGAGAAAAAAAAATTATAAGGCTTTATAGTAAAAAAAGGTGCCTAACCTATACCTTTTTTCAGTTTGGTGCCTAACATTTTTTTGGGCAACTTTGATGTCTAACGTTTCATTCCGTAATTTAGATTGGGTTTTTTCTGTCAACGGCCGTTAAAATTTTTTCATTATCCAATAAAAACATGTCACGTGGCCTATTTTTATATATTTATTTAATTTTTGATTTTTTTAAAAATATAAACTTTTTAAAAAAAACCCAAAGTTTTAATTTATTTCAATCAAAACCTCAAATCACATATCCCTCGCCGTCCGGCATCCCCACACACCAGTGGTTCACTGTTCACCATCCCAAGCGTCGGGTACCTCGCCGTTCGACATCTCCACCCTCTAATAGTCGGTTAGAAGCCCAATCGGTCTCTTTTTCTTCATTTTTGGATATTCGCCGACGAAACAATCGCTGGTTTATTCGCCGGTTTTCGACGACGGGATGATGGGGGTTTCAGTAGTGGGGTGCCGACAAAGGCAAGGGTGGCTGGTGGTGGTTGAATCGGTGGTGGAAGGGGAGAAATTTAAGGAGCTAGGGTTTGGGTTTGAGATTTTAGAGAAATTAAAGATTTTGGGGGTTTTTTTATAAAATTAAATATTTTATAATTTTTAGAAAAATAAAAATAATAGAAAATACCAGAATATGCTACGTGTCGTGTTTTTATTGGATAACAAAAAAAAAATTAACGTCCGTTGACGGAAAAACCCAATATGAGTTACGGAATGAAACGTTAGGCGCCAAAGTGGCCCGAAAAAAAAATGTTAGGCACCAAAATAGAAAAAAGAGTATAAATTGGGCACATTTTTTACTATTAAGCCAATTTAGAGAGTAAAGTTAACATATATTTATTGAGTGACATGTTTATAACAATATATTACTTAAATGTCATGTTTATAATATTATGTTAATTAAATGACTTATTTACTACAAAAACCTATAATTAAGTGAGTTTAAGTCAGTTGTTTTTTTAACATATAAAACTTTAAAATCTTTTCATATTCCAGTAATGCATTAATTTCCGACTAACATTTTTCTTAATTGAAAAAAAAAAAAAGACAAGAAGTCAAAAGTGGAGAGAATATTAGACCTTTTCCCAATTAAATTAAAAGTAAAAGAAACAAATATTTCCAAAAAAATAACATTAAAAGAATATATTTTCTTATAAATAAAAATAAGCATAAAAATCGGCTTCCACAAAATCAAAGGTCCACGGATTTCCTCACCTTTGAAAGCAGGGTGTGTTTGGATTCCTTTGACGTCATTTTACGCATTTATTTCTCCTCAGTTTAATTGCGACCGTTCATTTTTCATTGACGTCATTTATGACATTCATCCCACGGCTCACATTTTAAATATCAAAATCCGAACCACACGCCCTAAATGATTCCTTTGACCGCCAACTCAAATCGAGCGAAAACCATAAAAATAAAAAGAATATTTTGTAAAAGGAATTAACTCTACCAATGGTCCTCAAACTTTATCCATATATCATATTGACCTCATTTTCTTAATAGTAATTAGGGATGCTTATTGAGTTGACCAGCTCACAAATAACTCGAGCTCGACTCGGTCAAAACTCGATTAACGCTCGATTCGAGTTGGATCGGCTCGAAATCGAGCTCGACTCGAGATCTTAGCGAGTCGAGCAAGACCCAACTCGACTTGATAAGTTCGTGAGCTGCTTGTCGTTTTTTTAATAAATTCTTTTATGATTTTTTGGCAGCTTCCTTAGAAAATTATGTTCCAAAAAGTTTAAATATTAGTTGAAAACTCTAGAAAAGTTCAGTGAATTGTTAGGTAATTTACCCATATTTCAAATTTTAAAAACGTTTTGTATTTCTTGAGAATTAAAAAAAGTTAATTTGTATTAATAAGAAATTAAATTATAATAATAAGTATTTTCTTCTTTTATTAAAGTCTTTCTTTTTTTTTATTAATCTACGTATAAAAGTAAAAAAGAGAAAAGTCTTCAGTTTCCACTTCTCATATAAAAAGATTACGATTGAAAGTTAGAACCCGAAATTTCCTAAAGCATTATCTCCTTTGTTGTTCATCGAAGATTGTTGATAAACTAAAAAGAGTCTCACACTCGAATATCGACTTCATCTCTAACTCGGTCATGACAGATTCGTTTATTTAACTTCTCAGATCTCACGTTTTTTTTCTCTGAATTTCTATGTTTATATTAAGCTCCAATAGTATCACTAGATTTTACCTACATTAAAAAAATAAGGTAAATTTTTTTGCTAGCTTAACGAGCAACGAGTTGAGTCGAGCAACAAGATTTTTTAACGAGCACGAATCGAGCAAAATTTTATCGAACTTAACGAGCAACGAGTTGAGTCGAGCAACGAGATTTTTTAATGAGCACGAATCGATCACTACTCAGCTCGCGATCGACTCGCTCGATAAGCACCCCTAATAGTAATCGTTAGAATTTCAAATTTAAACTTTTATATCTATGCAACCTCCTAAATCGACATCAACCATCGAATTGAATCTCTAAAGCTGGTGTGTTAGATGCAGACACTGACGTTCTTCTCCTTCCTAGTTAACATACAAATTATCAATGAAAACTATATCTATCAAATTATACCTTCAAAATCGATTCGTTTAAGACTCAAGTAAAACAAGTACATGTGATATTCAAGAGGACAAGATATTTGGACATGACAAAACATGAGTCCTTAATGAATAAAAAACATTAATATTTCATTTTTAAAACAATTAAGAAAACTAATAAAATGCTATAGGATGATCAATTCAGTATGATACTTGTAATTAATGATCAATTTGTTATATTTTAAAATTCGTTGCATTAGAATGATAGATTTATAAAGTTTGGTGACTACTTGTGTATTTAATACTAAAAAGTAATTAATGACGTCAGTAAACCTTTGACTAATTTTCTCTCTCTTTCTTTAAACCTGCATCCCACTCTTCCTCTACCACCTTCCACTACTCTTTTCTTTTCTTTTTTGATTTTCTTTCACTTTCTCTCTGAATTTTCCTTTCCATCTCTCACTTTCTTGCCACCCAAACGTGTAAACGAAGACAAAACAATGGGAAGGGATGATTTGTACATTACGGTTCCAAGTCTTTTTCGGTGTCCGATATCATTGGACGTGATGAAATCCCCAGTGAGCTTGTGCACGGGCGTAACTTACGATCGAGCCAGCATCCAACGGTGGCTAGACAGCGGAAACAACACGTGTCCGGCCACGATGCAAGTGCTTCAAAGCAAAGAATTCGTTCCGAACCGGAATTTGCAACGGCTCATTCAGATCTGGTCCGACTCCGTCGCTTACCGTCAAGTCGACGCCGAACCGGCGGCGCCAAGCTCAGTCGCTGTTCCTTCTCAAGATCAGGTCAAACTCCTTGTCAAACAGCTTGATAACAATTGCTCTTCATCTTTAACGAAGATCACTTGTTTCGCGAGAGAATCGGAGGAGAACCGCGAATTCCTCGCAAGAACCGACGGGTTTTTGAACGCGGTGTTTGATTTCATGAGGAATGCGGAATCGGAGATCAAATTAATCGAGCAAATTGTTAGGGTTTTGGATTTGATACAAAGCAAAATTCTGGACAAGAAGCCGTTGCTGGAATCAAATTGCTTGTCAACAATCCTTCTCGTTCTACAACGAGGAACTTCGGATTCGCAAATTCAATCGCTTCGATTACTGGAATCCACGGCGATCGATGGAGAATCCAAGCTAAAAATAGCCGAAAAAGATGGATTAGTGCTCGAATTAGTGAAGTCATTAAACAAAGAGAAGGATCAAAGATTGATCGAAGCGAGCTTATCCTGTTTGATCGCAATCATAAAACCTAAAAGAGTGAAAACCAAACTAATCCAATACCGAATCATTCCAGAACTAAACAACCTCTTATCCGAACCAAACATAAGCGTTTCGATCGTCGAGAAATCACTAAAACTGCTGGAAACGTTATCGTTTTGCAAAGAAGGGAGATCGGAGATACGGCATGATTCGATATTGTTGCAGGCGATTGTGCAGAAAGTGTTGAAAGTATCGAACAAATCGACGGAGCACGCGGTGACTGTACTTTGGAGCGTTTGTTGTTTGTTCAGAGAGGAGAAAGCGCGGGAAGCGGTGGTGAGCAGTAGCAACGGGATGACCAAGTTCTTGTTGCTAATGCAGAGCGATTGTTCTTCGGCGATCCGGCAAATGTCAGCGGATTTGCTCAAGATTTTCCGGATAAATTCCAACTCTTGTTTGGCAAGTTATGATACCAAGACTACGCATATTATGCCCTGTTGATGATTTTGCTTTCTCTGTTCCATCCATTTTTCATGTTAATGCTTGGAAATTACCCAAGCTTGTAAATCGAAGTGAAATTTTGTTAGTGCAATATTGAAAGAGGAATTGATTTGATTTTTGTTAGGGTTCGTTCTTTTCCAAAGATTTTAATATATATTTTTTCTGATGGGGATTTGAATGAATCAGTTTGGATTTTGATTGTTTTGTTCGTGCAGTAAATGTTTGCTGACATAGAAAATCAAGTTACATGGGATGTGTGGCCTAGTGATATCAATTATTATTTTTTTGACCAACTAGTGATATCAATTATCAAACACTACACAAACACTACGATATATATATATATATATATATATTTTGAACCCAACAACAACTAGGGGCAAACGTTCGATTGAGTGGAGTCGAGTTAAAAAAATTCGAGTTATTCGAGTTGTCGTTCCATATTTTATAACTCAAACTTTATTTGAATTTTTATCTAATCGAGTTGAGTTTAAGAAATTCGAGTTGAGTCTAGTTTTTGAGTTCTTATACAAATTTAATTGTAATTATTTATCATGTTACAATACAATTTGATTCTAACTTAAACAATTTTTTTCTAATCATATAAGATATGCATACATATTTCTTCATATGTGGCATATATTTTTTCATATTTTTATATCAATATTTTATATATATCAGAAAAAAATTGAGGGGCTCGACTCGAACTTAAAAATTAATTCAGTAATTACTAAAAATTTCGAGTTATTCACGTTTCCATTTTACAACTCAAATTTTATTTGAAATTTTTTCGAGTCGAGTTTTTTTTGCCTCAAGTTGAGTCGAAAATTTCAGTTTTTTCGAGTCGAGTCGAGTTTTGGTCGCCCCTACCAACAAGTGGTCCCAGTGAAAAAGCAGAGACCTGGGTTCAATCATTTTGTTTGCAAGGCGTGTGTATCGGAGAATATGTATGAACATATACTACCTTGTAATCAATAATCACTTTGAGACATATACTACCTTGTAATCAGTAATCACTTTAAGACTATTCAAAAAAATAATAATTTTAATCATCATTTTATCCTCATCCAACGATTAAAAAATGTAAAATTAAATTACCTTTACTTGGTAAAAGGATCCTAATTCCTAATATATATGTGTGTACGGGGGACTGCACACAATGTCACTTAATTATATGTTTTTGTAATAAACAAGTCATTTTTCTTCTAAAAGTTACAGACATGTCACTTAATGAACATATTGTTAAATTGTATTTTGACATAAAACAAATTATTGTTAAATTGTTATTATACTAGGGAAGTAATATAACATTTATGGGATAAGAACAAACAATTTAGGAGAAGAATAAAATGATATAATTTTAAATATTAAGAGTTTAACTTATTGAATTGTTTTAAATTAGGATCAAATTGATATAGTGTATACATTTTCGAGACCAGAAATGTTTTTATACCATATCATATTAGACGAGAAGTGACTTGTTTGTAATTGAGTGGCATGTTTATAACAAATTTTTAATTAAGTAACTTGTAACTTTTAGAGAGAAAAAATGACGTATTTGTTACTAAATTCATAGTTAATGATCTAAGATGCAATTCATTCTATTATAAATTTATATCTTAAAAATTATATTCTCATAAATAATCTTACGTACCATAAACTAAACACGGAAGATTGATATTTAAATTCTTTACTTAAACCTTTATTCTTATTTCATTTTGTAATGATGTTCTCAGGCATACACAATTGGAGAATTTCTTGCTCGTAATTTAGTGGGAAATTGAATGATTGGTTGGGTAATGTTAGGTCAAAGTGGACATATCCTACGTGACCTATTGATTAGAGTGGGAATGCACATGAAGAAAAGAGTAATTGGGATTTTGTGAGTGGGGGGACAAATACAATTGCACCATTTCTTCAATTGATTTAACTTCTCAATCCCAAGGAATGTATTATGTCATTTTGAAGTTGACGCCGATGTGAAGAATAAAAATTTTCTGTTTTTTTTTTATAATGTTTTTGTTTATATTTTTTTTGTAAAAGAAATAAAATTTTGGTGTGAAGGCTTTATATAGAACAACTTGATATGTAATAACAACCACTCGATAATATAAATATTGATTAAGTGACAATAATTTGTATAAGTTAAATTTAATCTCTATGCCTTCGAGATTTAACCCAGAATTTAGTGTTAATTAAAATTTTATTTTATTATAAATGGTTTGTCTAACCTATGCATACATGCATAGGTTAAGGGTCATTTAATAACTTAAATTTAATACAAAATTCTATTTGAAAAAAAACAATAATTATTTAATGTATTACACAACCCTAAAAGATTCTATTAAAAATCTAAACATGAAATCCTAAATCCTATACCATAAACCCTAAAACCTAAAACATTAACACTAAAAATCAAACCATAAACCCTAAACCTTAAACACTAACCATGCCCCTAGAACCCTAGAACCCTAAACCCTAAACCTAAAACTATAAGCCTCAAACAATAAACCCTAAATCATAAAACTCTAACCCTAACCCTAAACCATAACTATAAAACCATGGTCTCTAAACACTAACCATTAGGGGTGTGCAAAAAAACCGAAAAACCGAAACCGATTCCGAAACCCGAAAAAATTGAACCGGAAAATTGGTTAACCGAACCGAAAAATTCGGGTTCGGTTTGGATTTTTATTTTTTTTAAAGAAACCGGTTCGGTTACGGTTTACGGTTTTGGGATAAACCGGGTAACCGAACCGACCGATTATATAATATATATTATATATTATATGTTATTTTATTATTTTATATTAAAAAATTAAATTTTATTTTATTTTCTCATTCCCCAAAAGTAAAACCATAATTCTATTTTATCAAGTTTAAGTGTTTAACTTGCTAGTATTAGAAAAGATAATAATATCATGTGTCGATTTTAAAAAGTATGTACTTTTTTCTAACATATTATTAAAATTTATATTTTTAATAAACAAAATAAAAAACCGTTACCCGAACCGAACCGAACCGAATTTTTCGGTTAACCGACTAAACGGTTAACCGGTTGAATGGATACGGTTTAGGGTCGAGAATTTAGTAACCCGAACTTATCGGTTAACCGAAATAATTTGCTAATGGTTAACCGAACCCGGTTTTGCACACCCCTACTAACCATACCCCTAAAAACCTAAAACCATAACCATAAAACCATATAACAGTAAACACTAAACACTAAACCTAAACCCTAGACCCTAAACCCTAATATACATTAGATGAGATTTTTTCAATAGAATCTATTAAAGTTTTGTAATACATTAAATGGTTATTATTTTTCAAGTAAAACATTTTATTTAATACAAACTATTAATTGACCCTTAACTTATGCATATATACATATGTTAGAAAAAGCCTATTATAAATTGTTCGTGATTACATAATAAAAATAGATTTCATTAAAGATTATTGAAGCATGGATGGAGGGACGTGGTCTCTTGGGGGCTGTGCCCACCAATTTTTTTACTAAAAAATTAATAGTGTTTTTTTATGTATTTAGACCATCAAATTTTAATTTATTTAAATTCTATTCCTTCCATTTTTATGATTGATTTTATCATGCCCTCTTTATTTGGATTGAAATCTCTCCCTCTTACAAACAAAAGAATAAATGAGAGATATGTTTGAAATATATGTTGGTGATGACATAGACTATGTATGAGGCAAACAAATTTCCAAATCTTTCATGTGATTGCCATATAAATTACGTAAAAGATTCCCAACTTTGGGAACCTCCACTACACATATCTATCATGCCAGCATTTCATTATCATTAGTCATTTCTCACGACCCAATTTAACCGGAAATTATATCATTGATCCGTCTCGTCACGTTATTTATAGTCGCAACTAATAAAAACGATTTATTAAAAAAAATTCAATGCCATATTTTTACCAAGTGAAAATTCACTTGGTAAAAATTATTTTTTAATTTAATTTACAGTAAATATGAGTGAATACCCGCTTGTTAAAAACATCATATGTAAAAATTGTTGAAATTGATTATTTTTATTTGTTGAAACTGTGGATGACACGGCGAGCCGGACCTATGATAGAATTTCTCCAATTTAACACCCTCTCATTCGGTACAAACCAAACTTAATGCGTGTCTGTGATACGCAAAACTTGACTAGAAAAAAATCGAATTATTTAATTCGATTCGGCTTTAAAAAAATTTAAATAAAATTTGAGTTATAAAATGAAAATTCAAATAATTCGAAATTTTTAGTAATTAGTGGATTAGTTTTTAAGTTCGAGTCGAGTATTCTACCTGATATATATCACATATGGAAAAAATATATGAAGAATATGTGTGTGTATATATAGTTATAAAAACCGTTTAAATTATAACTAATTAGTACAATAACATTATAAATGTTTACTATTAAATTTGAACAGAAACTTGAACAATTTTAATCAATTTTTTTTTTAAAAAAATTGAAGTTATAAAATAGAACTCTTCAACTCAACTAACTCAACAAAGTTTTGACTAGACTCGACTCGATCGGATGCCCATCCCAACTTGTCCCCATCTTATTAACACAACATCCTAGTTGGTTGATTAGCCACTCACATAATTGGTAGAGAAGAATTACATTACCATACTCTAACATCACCTAAATCACACGCTTTATTTATTTTTTACTCGATAATCTATCTGAACTCGAAACTTTTAAAATTGTGTGAAATATCTTCAAATTTATGAGTGTTCGGTTTAAAATACTCATGATTTGTACTTGTTCTTCATTATGTACTTTTACCAAAAACAAAAACTCTAATTATTCGTATCTTATAATATAATATAATAAGTGTTGGGTAAGAATAATATTTTGCAAATGGAAGTGAAAGATAGTGGAATTAGGTGCTTTGAGTGTGAAATGAGTGGTTATCCAATGTGAGTGGTAGGGGCAGCAGATCATGCAACAGTGATGGACCGAGAAATGTCGGAGAAGAGATCGTTTTTTGAAATTCGTATATGATTTAATTTTTTTTTAAAATTATATATATTATTAAAAATTTATTTCCGACCTTTCAAAAACTTTATAAATTCGTCCTAAACATAAAATTATGCGTCCGCCCCTGTATGCAACCCTGCACTGTCCCTTTGCTTCAAAACCCACCCCACCACCACTCCTTTATTGTATTAAACTCTAATAATTTCAAGTATTTTTCATATTATTTTTCTGTTGATATGTTCCAAACTTGTAATATATTTATAGGAATGCATATATTCTGTTGAACAAGGTGACCTCAAAATCCACTTTCAAGAGACATTGACGAGCTACTTAAGTTGACCCAAAACCTACAAAAACATCATAATTTGATTAGACAAAAAGGTAAAAGCTCATACCCTCCTCTATATCATTTTAGACACTTTATTAACATCAATTACTATTATCATTATGTCTTCACACTTTTTTTTTTGTCATTTTGGCATCTTTTTTTCCCTATTCCATTCCAATTTGTTCTGCCAATGTGAAATGATTTAAAAGTTTGTCATTTTTAATTATTTCATACTTAAAAATAAAAAAATTTATAAATGCATTACTTTTAAGGTTTAGAGATTTAATTTTAGGATTTATGAATTCGGTTTAAGATTTAAACTTTGGGAGTTTAGGTTTAGTGGTTTAAAATTTAAGGAATGTGGTTTAAAGTTTATAGTTTAAAATTAGAATCTAGACGTTATAGGTTAAAACCTAAATTCCAGGCCATATTAGTCTAAACTCTAATTTCTAATCACAACTCCTAAATTATAACCCCTAAAGTTTAAACCCTAAAACTAAAGCACTTGTGGAAACTTTTTTGTTTCCAACGCTAGTTTATTGAATATAAATCCTTTCTAAAATATAAATTTGAGTATTAATCGTTGACGTAAATTAAAATTTTATTAAATGACTTTTTCTAACCTATATATACATGCATATGTTAAGGGTCAATTAATAACTTGTATTGAATAAAAGATTCTACTTGAAAAATAACAATCATTTAATGTATTACAAAACCTTAAAAGATTATATTGAAAAATTCCTATCTAATGTTTTAGGGTCTAGGGTTTAGGGTTTATAGTTGTAGCATTGTATGGTTTTATGGTTAGGGTTTTAGAGGTATGGTCATGGTTTAGAGTTTATGGCTGCAAGGTTTAGGGTTTTATGTTGTATGGTTTTATGGTTAGCGTTTTAGGGTTTAGCGGTGTGGTTGAGGGTTTTAGGGGTATGGTTAGTGTTTATGGTTTACGGTTAGAGTTTAGGGTTTATGGTTAGTGTTTATAGTTTGTGGCTTAGTGTTTTAGGGGTTATGTTTTATTTTTAGGGTTTAGGGTGTATGATTTATGGTTAGGGATTGAATTTTAGGGTTAGGCTTTAAGGTTTGTGTTTTAGAGTTTATGGCTTATGGTTTAGATACAAGGTTTTATGGTTTTGTGTTTAGATTTTTCAATAGAATCTTTTAGAATTTTTTAATACATTAAATAATTTTTGTTTTTTCAAATAAAATATTGTATTAAATATAAATTATTAAATGAACCTTAACCTATGCATGCATAGGTTAGACAAACCCAATTTAAGAGTTAGAAGTTTGCTTTAAGGTTTACGGTTTATGATTTAGACTTGAAAAATTAAGATTAAGTTTTTTACACATATTATATATAATATATATTATATAACTTATTTTATATAGTTAATTTAAATTTTGAACGACTCTACTAAATAGAAACTTCTCCGACCCAATTTGTATCATTCAATTGTGTCCTACCAAGAAAGCTTAACTTACTTTAAAACAGTTGAGCTCTATTTTTCTTTTCCTTCTGGCTTTGAATAATGTTGGGCCAATCAATATTCTGCTCACAGTTCAAGTAGGCTTAGGCCTTTTCTTTTACTTCATGTGTCGGAATAATAGACATGAACTCGACTTAAAAAAATTAAAATTTTTATTTGATTCAAATTTTATAAATACGATTTTACTTAAATTTTATAAATTTTATTCAAATAAAAAATTAAATAAATTTTGAGTTATAAAATAAGAATCGAATAACTCGAGAGTTTGGATGGACATCATCTTTTTTACAATTTAGTTTCTCAATTTTGTATTTGATTCAATTTAATCATATGGTTGCAATTCTTTGCAATTTAGTTTTTTTCAACAATTATTAAATAAAAATATAAATTCCATCAACACATTGAAAAAAATATAGAGAAATATATATTTGTATCATACTCCCACCATCCCATTTAATATGTCCACTATTAACTTTCTTTTGGTTAATTTTTTGAACTTTGACTCATTATTATTTTAAATTTATTATTGATAAAAATGTGGAAAAATATGTTTTAAAAAGCTTCAATCAAGTAGTTTCAAAATATATATTTTATAACATTTAATTAATTAAAATATTTAAAATAATTATGGTTAAAGTTTAATAAATTTGACTTTTAAAAAATCAATACCGGACATATTGAGTGAGACGGAGGGAGTATATAATTTTAGATAGAATCAATCAGTAACATAACATTATAAATATTTACAATTAAATTTAAACAGAAACTTGAACAACTCAGCTCGACTCGAAAAAAATTTCATATAAATTTTGAGTGATAAAATAAGACAACTAAAAAAATCATGTAAAATTTGAGATAAAATATGACTCGTCATCTCGACTAACTCAAAAAAAATAATTACTCGACTATATCGAATACTCACCTTATTTTGTAATAGGTTCATTGATCCAATAGGTTAAATTGTTTCTAAATTTCAAAATAATCAGTTTGGTCTATAAAGTCAAGAAACACACAATAATCTCCTTCTATCTTGAAAATTTTAAACATAAAAGAACCTAGTTTTCTGTGAAACATGAAACGTACCTTGACCTAAAAATTTAATTGAAAATCCGACCTCGACTCTAATATAATTTAATATAATTTTTTTCGTATTTTTTGTCAAAATTAAAAAAAAAATCAAATAAAATTGTAATTTATTCGATTTAATAACATAACCTAGAAGAATTTTAATTTAATACTGTAATTTAGTACCTTATAGGGTAATTTTCATCTATATTTTTTTTATCAAAGCTTAACTAATGATATATAGATACATAAAAGTGTATTTTCATAATTATCTTGTAGCATGTTCTCCCTAAACCCAAACATAATCCGACAAATCTTAAGAAAAATCTTACTCAAAACCTAAATTTCATTAAAAAAAACCCGATCTTGCAAGTTTTAGGTAGGATATGGATAGCTTTTGAAAATAAATCAAAATAAGTAGTATATATTTTGGTACTTCGAATTAGCTTCAATACTCGATCGATATCTATTTTTTGTGTATTACTTAATGATTCAGATTGATACATAAATATGATTTTTTGTTTAAATTGCTACTTAAGATAATTAATTTATTTAAATTAGTTTAAATCTTAAAATCAAGTTCAAATATTTAATTAGAGACTAAATTAAATCTTGAAACTAAGTTTGGAGGTGAAATGAGAAGGAAAGAGCAACATATTATATTAATGTGTTGATTGAATATTGAGACCCAAGCAAGAGCTGCCGAAATGTTTTGACTCCAAGTCTCCAACCACTTGGGGAAGTCGGCGTAACTTGGAAACCAAGCAAACCTTCTTCTTTATTGTTCAAATTAATTGACAAAGAAATCTTATTTCGTTGCTTTCATATTTAACTCTTAATATTAATATATACGTAACAAGTGTCCCAGTGCAAAAGCGGATAATGTTTATCTTAAAAGATACAAGTTCAAATCATTTTGTTTACAAAGTGTATGTGCATTGTCAAAGCGGGTGATTTATTTTTGTTTTTAGGTTAAGTCAGGACGAACGTAAAATTTTATGCAAAATTATATGAGAAATTGAAATTTCAAGAGTGCTAAATACAAAGATAATTTTTAAAGTATATGTGAATTTTAAATTTTTGAAAAATACGACTGTCTCTTAACATCTTTCGATCTATCCCGAGTTAAGTCATCGATACCTCTAACAGACCGACACGAGCCAAATTGGGTGCAAGGCCTCCATCATATAAACAACCCACTACCTTCTTTATCTCACTACAGACTTAGCCCCACGTTTCAATATTAAGAGATAATACTAATGTTTCGGGATAAATTAAATAAATCATCACTGAACTTTACTTTTAAATTTATTTTAAAATGTTTAATTTATTCACTGAAGTTTAGACATTGAACGTTTTTTGTCACTAAAATTTAAACGCTGGACATTTTTGGTCACTCTTAAACTCCAAACGGTCGTAGATGGTGGTCGTTCGGTCCTAAATTTTACCCGAGTTTAAATTCGACCTTCATTTTGTCGAAAAGTGCTCAGAAGTTCATGATTCGACGAAAAACTTTCTGGTTTCTCTTTCGTCGATTCCTCTCTTTCGTCGTCAAATGGAGTCCGTTTTTCAATATGTTGCTTTTCTCGTGCCGATGAAGTTTTCTACAATTCGAATCTTGGAGAAGTGCCTTCGATTCTTCGGTTAATAGACGTTGTCATTAAGTTAACGAAGGAGCGACGAAAAACTTTTAATGTCTATACTTCAATGAATAAATTGAACGTTTTAAAACTTTAGTGACCGAAATAAGTTTGAAATTAAAGTTCAATAATGATCTACTTTGTGCATGTTGGTGGAGCCTCGTATAACAATTGGGAGAAGAAATATAGTTGGTAAGAAATTAAAAATGAAATGAATGATTACATTTGGAGTAAAAATAATACTAGAAAAATTCAAATGTACGTTACTCACTTAGTCTTATATTTCCTCCATTGCCTTGTCTGCAGATTTTTCAAGCCTACGCCTACCAGCTTCCCCACCTCCATTGCCTAACACCATAGGTTTTCTTGTTTCTTTCTCTCTATGTGTCTCTCGACATTGTTTTCGACTGTTCCGTTACTTGTTTCCGACATTGTTTTCGCTTATATACGATGATTTTCTCTCTTGATTACCAGATGTTGCATGCATGAACTTTGCTGCTGATTAACAGCTTGGAGAAATGAGAGGGATCAACTCGCCCGGTTCCGTCGACACTAGACATCGGTTATCGGCTTCGATGTGAGTTTCTTTCTTTCATTGCGAATCCTTCTATTGATTGATTGAAATTTCCAGTTTCAGTAGAACCCTTTTTCTTACAGAGCAAGACAATATTATTTGATCCAAAAATCTTAATCTTCTTATAATTGTTACAACTGTTCCGACTCTTTCGGTAGAAGTTTATGAAGCGTCGTGCACCGGAATCCGAACAATGTCGATTAATTTGTTGGATCAACATCCAACAAACTGTTTAATCAACAAATGTCAAAATCACTGCTTGTTAAGATGTTGATAAGTGATGTTAGATCTTTGCTTGAGTTGGAAGTAAGGTTTTAAATATATATCTTTTATTGTTATTATTGCTTAATTTTTAGTAATAATTCATCTATTTTTTTTATTTTTCAATTACAATTATTGCAGTGAGGCCTTATACAAAAGAAGGTTAAATAAGAATAGAGTGAAAGGTTTTGGGAAGCCTTTCCATGATCGAAACTCATTCTGCAAATATCTAGTTTTCAAACTTGTTTTGAGTGTCATTGTTTGTGGCACTTTTGTATCACTTTTGAACTCTCCCGATGCCTATAAAACCGACCATTTATCGGCCGCGAAAGCCCGGTACGTGTGCCCGACTTACTTTCCTGTACTTTATTTCTTGGTGTTACCGATGTCTGAAACAGTTTTGATGTGATGATATGATGAAAGGTATATAAAGAGGTGGATATGGGGAGGAGCGGATTCTCGATATGTATCGGATGTCGATACCGACTGGGACGATGTTATGAAAGTTATTGAGTCGATGGGCGAACAAAACGATTACCAGGGAATCGGACTTTTGAACTTCAATACTACTGAAGTCAGTCACTGGAAGCACCTAATACCGGATGCAAGCCATGTTGTGCTGCATTTGGACTATGCTGACATGAATGTAACTTGGGATTCGTTATATCCGGAATGGATCGATGAGGAGCAAGAAGAAAAAGTACCCCGTTGTCCGTCTTTACCGAAGATCGAGGTCCCTGGAAGACGTCTTGATCTGATTGCTGTTAAGTTGCCTTGTAGAAATGAGGGGAATTGGTCAAGGGATGTTGCTAGGCTGCATTTGCAGCTAGCAGCAGCTAGTCTTGCAACCTCGGCCAAGGGCTTGTATCCGGTGCACATGCTTTTCGTTTCGAGGTGTTTTCCAATTCCGAACATGTTCACTTGCAAAGAACTCGTTGCACGCGAAAACAATGTCTGGTTATACAAACCGGACTCGAATGTGTTGAGAGAAAAGCTTCAGTCTCCTGCAGGATCTTGTGAACTTGCACTTCCTTTTAATGTCAAAGGTCAGTTCACATATCATTCTTAAAACAAAATGCCTCATCCTGCTAGAATATATTCAGATTCTTAGAAGCTAATGTGTTCTGTTAAATTACAGAGCCGGTATATTCGGGGAATGCATCTCGAGAAGCATACGCGACGATTCTCCATTCGGCTCATGTATACGTGTGTGGAGCTATCGCTGCCGCTCAAAGCATCCGCTTGTCCGGCTCGACCCGAGACCTTGTGATACTTGTAGATGAGACAATCAGTGCTTACCACAGGAGTGGACTTGAGGCAGCAGGATGGAAAGTGAGAACAATTCAGAGGATCAGGAATCCAAAAGCCGAAAAAGACGCATACAACGAATGGAACTACAGCAAGTTCCGGTTATGGCAACTGACCGATTACGACAAGATCATATTCATCGATGCAGACATGCTTATCCTTCGAAACATCGATTTCTTATTCGCAATGCCAGAGATATCAGCAACGGGAAACAATGGCACACTCTTTAACTCCGGTGTCATGGTCATCGAGCCTTCAAATTGCACCTTCCAACTTATGATGGAACACATCAACGTGTTCGAGTCCTACAACGGCGGGGATCAAGGATACTTAAACGAGATTTTCACATGGTGGCACCGGATTCCACGGCACATGAACTTCCTCAAGCATTTCTGGATAGGTGATGAGGAAGAAGTCAAGCAAAAGAAAACTCGGCTCTTCGGATCCGAACCGCCTATCCTTTACGTACTCCACTACCTAGGTATAAAGCCGTGGATGTGCTTCAAGGACTATGACTGCAACTGGAACGTGGACATAATGCAGGAGTTTGCTAGCGATGTCGCGCACCGAAGATGGTGGAATGTCCATGATTCAATGCCTGAGGTACTGCAACAGTTCTGCTTGTTACCATCGATGCAAAAGGCGCAACTCGAGTACGATCGAATGCAAGCCGAGAAAGCGAACTTCAGAGACGAACATTGGAGAATCAAAGTCGAAGATAAGCGTATCGACAAGTGTATCGACAACAGATGTAAATGGAAAGGCATGTTGAAAGTATGGGGTAGACGCCGTAATAGGACTGATAATGATCAAGCTTTTGTTCCAACACCTCCTGCAATCAATACCAAATCTCTCTCAGGATTTTGAGTTTGTTTGTTTCAGTTATTTTGAGTTTCTTTTTTAATTTTCATGGAAAACTTATAATCAATTATAGTGATACTTCCATTTTGAAGATTATGAATTCGAATGTATTTGAAGATAAAATCGGAGCTTTCAAAGTTTGGATATTAATTTAGAATATAATCGTAAATTAAGGATGAAACTGAAACATTTGAAAATTTAAAGAACAACTTCAAAATAAAAACAATATTTTAAAGACGTGTGGTACAGTTAACTCTATATAACGAGATCGATATTGGTGGGTGGGAGAGAGATCCAATATAAATAATTAATTATCGCATTCCATCATCTGATTAATATTTTGTATTTATTTTTTCATGACGTTTAATTTAATCAAATGAAAAATAAAAATAGATAATGGACTTGATAACTCATCCTTAATGAATAATGACCATACCTTTAATATCCACCTTTAGTTAGTTGGATCATAAGTGTCTATATTTTTTGGGTTCATTATTTTTTAGGTCCTCTTAATTTTAATATTAGATAAATAAGCTTTAACTACACATTTTTTGATCAAATTACTTTTTAGGTTCATTTAGCTTTGAAACTTTTGATCAAAACACTTTTTTAGTCCTTTTAGTTTTGAAACTATACAAATTAAGTAGTGGTCCATTACTTTTCAATTTAAATACTTTTTAAGCTCTTATCAATTTTAAATTTAAACAAAATAAACCTTGATCCTTGCTTTTAAATCGGTTAAACTTTTTTACTCTTATTTTATTAGAATTATATTTTGATACACAAACTATGTAAAAAAATTACACAACCTTGAATTCTACACCCTACACACTAAACCTAAAACTCTAACCCCTAAACTCTAAACTCTAAATTCTAACCATAAACCTTAAATTCTATGCCTTACACACTAAATCCCTAAACCCTAAAATTAAAAAGAATTTTACACAAGACTGTGTATCAAAGTATTTTCTTTATATTTAAGCCTCCTAAAATATGTACCCAATCTCATTTTAATCCACCGCCCCACCAGAGCACAACGTTGAGTATATTATGAAATATTAAATTTACAAATTTGAGAAGTTGGATTAACATGGGGAGAATGACTTCAGCATGTCAGTCACACCCTTATTTATTTATTTATTAAATCACATAAAATACAGAGCAAAGCTAACAAAACAAGAGAATCCTACAAAAAGCCATAAAATTTTCCAAATCCCACCACCAAACAAAAACAGTGTCTAAACATGTTATTGTAAAAAAAACAAGGTCTTAGATTCAGTCTAGTGGAGAAGCATGAGCATGATGGGTCTAAATCTCCATGAACAAACATTGCCATTAAACAATAGCCTGCCTAATCTTATCCTATTCAATCCCACTTCTGGACTCTACACCTCAATTGTCCATATATATATATATATATGAGATAGGATCTAGTTAAACATTGTAAAACTCTCTAAGTTTTACACGTTTTTTAGATCGTTGGATGGGTAAAACGGATGGATGAGATTAACAGTAGAATATGTAAAGATTATCACTTGGGAAAAAAAGTAAGGAGTTAATCAGAGCCATCCATTTCCCTCGTCCAACGATCCAAAAAACGTGTAAAACTTAAAAGAGTTTTACAGTGTGTAAATTGATCCTAACCCTATATATATATACCTACCCACCCACCTATGAGCTATCTTCCAAATCAACCCTCCACAGTTGTAAACACTATCATTTTAGCCTACAAATTACATGTCTACCAAGAGCATAGGGTTGTTGAGCACATGAAGACCATAATCATGCAGAGCAGTAAATGTGCATAAAGAATAAAGGACTGTAGCCTGTAGGAAAGGAAACTGACCCTTTTTCCATCATGTGACAGTAACGCTGAGATGTTTCCTTTTGTTTGGACTCTGGATCCATGGTGTCATGTAGTTCATGTGAACTTGAGAATCATAATCATGCATATGTCATATTATTACCATCAGCATTTTTTTCTCTATCTAAAGCATCAGCTGGAAAACCCTGTTTCCCTTATGTCCACATAGGCCTCATAAGGTGATGACTGAATGATGAAACACTCAAGTACTTGAAAGGCAAACCATGAAGCCAGATAAAGGCGTAAAGCAATGACCAACCCCATACACTCACGGCATACGGAATCAGCAAATGTGCAACTTGGTTTGCTTTTCGTGTCAGCATAACACCTTTGCCCTATAAGTCAAGAAAACAAGTTGGCCACAGGCCAATCCCAATATGTAATTGAGTCTCAGTCATGCTCCCATTCATGGAATTCGACATATCTTATCATGTCTGATAGGAATACTAGCGCCGCTAAAGCCTATGTTACTCGGGTTTGAAAGCGAACGAGTACTGGATATAGATTTTGAGCATTATATTGAAGCTTTTCCATACATTTGGAAAATCATTTTGTTTTGCATATCCAAATATTCTTGAAGATGAAAGAGCAAAATAACATGGGCTAAAACACTAACCCTTCATCCTCCATTGAAGATTTTGTAACAGATGAACATGATCATGACTTGATAAACTTTCCTTGGCTTTACTTACAATCTTGGAATCCTTGATCGGGGGGAAACAATCAAGATGATGTTGGAATCCATTGATCTCCTTGAATGAAATTTTGGACCGAATATGTATGTACATGTTGAGATGGAATTTGAGTACTCCATGGAACTCTATTTGACGTAATGGATCCGGGACCGGTATTCCCAAATTCTCCATAGAAAAGTGTTTTCAATGCAAAGTCACCCTTCCATGGCAACCATCCATTCGGATTAATAAGCGCTTCCATAACACAATTTATAAAAACTGTCCTTGAAAATTCCTTCCATGGCCTCCCCAAAAAGTTTTTGTGCACTTTAGGCTTGCTATAGTAGTATCTCATGTATTCGTCAGTTCCATTGATCAAGCAGTTCTGGAAAACCAGACCAGTTGATTGAGCAGGATCTGTTCTACCATGAGCTGTGACAGCATTGTTCTCACCTTTTTCGGGTTTTAACTGGCGCGGAGCCACCAAAATTTCACAATCTTGGAACACTGAAGCAGAATTACCAAAGATGAAGTCCACATTCCCCTGAATACGGCACTTCTTGTAGAACTGACGGAGCGAGTGAACATAGAGAGTATCTTGGTTGCCTAGGAATTCACAGTTCTCAATGACAGAAAGATCACTATCTGATCTGAAGGCTACTGCTTGGTGGGCATCAGGGCCTGCCGTGTTCCTGAATGTGAGGCCACTTGCCATAAATCCATCACCAAGAACTCCTGCAACATCCAAATCGAATTATTAAAAACTCTTCCGCTCGATTACTTCCATTGCTCAATATACATTTGCAACAATCACGCAGGCACCCTAAACAAAAAGGGATAAGACCTTTGGTTTATCTAAGTGAACATGATTTATCAGATGAGTTAAATCTGGGATTTTTGCTCCAAATGGGCTTGTTGGTATTACCATGTATCAAAACTCTTCCGCTCGATTACTTCCATTGCTCAATATACGACTTGTAACTCTACAGCTAATATTGATTCGAGTTAAGCTCAAATAGTAAAAAGCTCAAACTTGAAAGCTTAGAACTCAAAAATCAAACTACTTGGACTCACTCTATTAAGCTTCCAAGCTTCAAAATCAATATCTGTTCTTGAACTCGAGTTCGATTACCCTATTTTTTAAGACTACAAAAATACAAAAGGTTCAATTAGATTCATGAATACTCAAGTTAGATATTAGACTATTCCAATTCAACTAAACAACAATCCAGTCCGATTCGAACTTGAATAACTTGCGAACAAAGGTACCATTTATACGGCGGGTAAGTCGAATATGTATAACTGGGAATTCTTAAACAAAGCTAAATGTTCAACAAGGTAATATTACTCACCGACGGTAGCAGTATCATAAGTGGTAATTCCAGGCATTCCAGCATTCAAAGCACCTGTAATAATGGTTTTACCCATTCCGTCGCCCAAAAACACCACATTTTTCTTCTCCAGCGGCACCCTCACCGTTTCTTCGTACACGCCTTCCTTTATATATATCACGAACCGGCGTTTGCTCTCTGCATTGTCCTGTGCGGCGTTCACGGCCTCTTGCACCGTCTTGTAACACCCTCCGCTCCCATCTTTACACACCGTTACATCCGCCTTCAAGTTCGACGGTAAACCCCCGTTAGACCCCATCTCCGTCCCACCCGCCCCGTTCTCGTAAAACCCGTCCCGTTCCGTCTTGGGAGGGACCCACGCGGCCATGTCCTCCCCGTAATTGTCGTAAGCGACCATCATGCTCAACGCGTTGCTGCTGTATCGCTGCAAAGAGTCCAAGAACGACATCGTTTCGCCGACCAGTTCGGTGTCGTTAACGTACTTGAGCGCGCTCCAACAATCGTACTGGTAGCAGAGGGCGGCGCTCATCCATGCCCGAGCGTCTTTGATCTCTCCACGCGCCAGCGCGTCATCGGCTGATCTCAAGCGGTAATCCGAGTTGGAAAGGATGTTCACACAGATGGTGGCGGCATTGGAGCGGTTGAGGTTGCCTTTAGAAGAATCGAGGATGGATTTCACCATGGATTGTCCGGTTCTGAGGTTATCGGAAGAGACGGAAACGGCTGACCGGACGAAGTCCATGGAGGTCGGATTCGGAGGAAGAATGGAGGGTTTTGAAAGGGAGGACTCGCAGGGTTGTGGGAAACGAGTGGATTTGCACGCAAGGTGGATTTGGGAGGAATCATGAGGAGATAAAACTGGGTTTCGGTGGAAATGACGAGTGGAAGAAGATGAAGTGAAGAAAAGGGTGAGGGAAAGAAGGGAAAGGAAAAGAAAAGCGGCCATGGAAACTGAAACAAACAAGGAGGGAGGATTTCTGGGTGGTTTTTTATGGGAATGGCGGGAGGGAGGTGGTGAAGACGAAGGCATGGTGTAAAGGGTATATATATATATATATATATGAACAAAATGAAGTGGGAAAATTGGAAAAAGTTTGGAACTTTGTTTTGTGGGAATGAAAAGTGGAATCACGAGAAAAGAAGAGTGGGAATGACAGTCACGGGGATCTGTTTGGAGAAGTGGAAAGGGAAGGCGTGGCCATTTACAGTCAGCCACGAGCTCAGATTATTAGATTAAAAATCCAAAACAATTTGAGAGAAAGTTTTGTTTGAGATTCGGTGAAGGTAAAGGAAAGCAGAGGAAATCTGTGGGCAGTGGGAAATGAAATGAGAATGGCAGGTTGGCGGGTTTTTATATCCGATTCTTTTAACTGGGTTATCGGATTCGGGTATAATTAAGTTCATAAGAGCCCAGCCCATAGTAACTTGGCTGTTGCTTAGAAATGTTCAAAATTACCCGATCCGATTGACCCGATTCAACTATCTGACGGCCCGATACAAAATAGGCGGGTAATTTTATAATTATTTTTTGTCGGTAGGGATCAAAATTTCTCCATGTTTGTTTGGATATTCTAAAACTAAAAGTGGGTTTTGTTGCTATTTGCTAATTACTGTTGATTTTTTTAAATAATTTCATTTGCAGGTGCAATTATGGTTTTTGTCGACTATGTACATTGCCTTTTGATCTAATTTTCATACTTCCACACGTGATTTCACACATGATGACATGAACTAAGAAGGTTTAGTCGGGTACCCGTTACTCGATTTTTCGGGTACTCGAATAAAGCGGATCAGGACATGGGCTAATATATTTGATACCCGAAAATATCGGGTACCCGATAATGAACACCCCTGGTGTTGCTTAATAAGAGTAAATATAAGGCTGTAAACAAACACGAACGAGGTGTTGATGTTCGTTCATTTAATTAAACGAACAAATAATCTTGTTTATGTTCATTCGTTTAATAAATAAACGAACTTCTCGTTAACGCTTGGTTCGTTTACAACCCTAAGTAGATAGGGGAAAGAAGGAGGATATATATATATGTTCAAACTTCAGTTTTAACTGAATTAACCGACCGAACATAAGTTTTTTTCTGTTAATCGGTCGGTTAATGGTTAATGATTTTTTCTAAACTTTGGCTATAGGTTAATTCAATTCGAAATCGGTTAATTAATCGAATTAACTTAGATTTTTATATATTTTTATATTAAATATATTTATTTTTCGACAATAAACTTTTAAAAATTACAAAATGATCATTAATATTTTTTATATATTATAAAATGTCATTAAATTTTATCAAATTAGCACAAAATGATCATTAAATTTATTGAATTATTAAAAAATGGTCATTAAATTTTTCATTATTTATCAATAATTTATAACGTGCAATGAAGCAATGTCTTTTTTAATAGTTTAATGGTTGTTTTATAACTTTTAAAAGTTCAATGACTAAAGAGATCAATTTAACATAGTTTAGTGACTATTTGTGTAATTTACCCAAATTTATAATAAATTTCGGTTAATCCAAAAACCGATCGAAATAACAAAACTTTTCGGTACGATTAAAATTTTTAGAAAAATTTCAGTACCGTTAATAAATTTTTGGTAGTCTTCAAAAATTTTGGGGGGAAAAGACTGCTAATTTTTCTAAAATTTTCAAATTTCGGTTAGACCTATGAAGTCATAATTTTTGTTAATTTATTTATATATTTTAGTAAATAAGAAAGTAAAAAAAAATGAATGTATAGTTGACCGTTTGATATTTTGAACGATAATTTAACGACTATTCGTGTAATTATCCCACAATATATGGTATTTCCAAAACTACCAACACAGAGCCAAAAAAAGGGCCGAACGAGTTAAATTAAATATCTATACGAAGAGAATAAAAAATTTAGTTTAATAATTTACAAGAAAAAAATAAAAAATGACTACATAGTACCCCACAATATATTTTCTTTCAAAATAAATATATGTTTTAAAAAAATTATATATTTTTAAAATTATAAAATATATCTATCAAGAATGCACTTCTCTATCAATTCGACATAGAGGAAGTACCCCTTTTCAAATTATTCGTGAGTAATGTATCTTTTGTTTACTGTCCAGCACGGACGGAGCCGGAATTGAATCATGAGAAGACAAAATATTTAACTTCAAAATGATTGGGTTTTAAAAAGTAATTAAACCATAAAAACAAAGGACATATAATTTAATTTTACTAATTTTAAAATTAAAAGGTCTTAAAATCAATTAAACCATAAAAAATTGGGGTCAATGCTTGATTTAATTAATTTTAAAACTAATAAGATATTGAAAATAAATTATACCAGTTAATTTTAGGAGGGACAAGAACTTGATTGAGTTTCAAAACTATTAATGACCTAAAATATAATTAAACCATTAAAATTGTGACAATTTCACCTCCCACCCTCAACATAGTTCCATCTCTGCCTTCCAGTGAATCGATACAAGTGTAATATATTCATATTAATTTGTTAAGTGGTTATTGAATTATTTTAGAGTTAAAAATTACTTAAATAATTATAAAAGAATATATGATAGTAAACAATAAAAACTTATAATTGTATAATACGTTTTTTTATAAAATTATAATTGCAATTTAAAATAGTATAATATAAAACTAAATCGATATATTGTTAAAGACGATGAGATAAGTTCAAGGGCAGTTCTGCTGTAAGGCGGTTAATATACGGCGTGACCGGTTAAACATAACAAAATAGGTAAAATTATCTATTTTGTTGATACTTTTGACTAAATTACTTATTTTGTTGATACTTTCGAAAGTATCTATACTTTTCTAAAAGTATCGATATTTTTTTAAAAAGCAATGTAACCGGTTGCAATGTGGCTCGAAAGTATCGATACTTTTTAAAAAATATCAACAAAAAGTATCGATACTTTTTAAAAAAAGCAATGTAACCGGTTGCAATGTGGCTCGAAAGTATCGATACTTTTAAAAAAGTATCAACAAAAAGTATCAATACTTTTTAAAAAATATCGATACTTTTAAAAAAGTAGAGATACTTTCGAAAGTATCAACAAAATATGTAATTTACTCAAAAGTATCAACAAAATAAGTAATTTACTCAAAAAGTATAGATACTTTCCAAGGCCCCATTAGCTTAAAATAAGTAATTTACTGGATATGTTAATACTCTTATCAACAAAATAGGTAATTTTACTTATTTTGTAATCGTCGGATATCCAAGGCCACATCAGCTTAAACTTTAATAATATAAATTAGGCGCTACCGAATATGTTGATACTCTTATCAACAAAATAAGTAATTTTACCGATTTTGTTATCGTCAGATTTCCATGGCCCCATCAGCTAAACTTTAATAACAAAATAGGTAAAGCGCTACCGAATATGTTATACTCTTATCAACAAAATAAGTAATTTTACTGATTTTGTTATCGTGGGATTTCTAATGCCCCCATCAGCTTAAACTTTAATAACATAATAGGCGCTACCTAATATGTTGATACTCTTATCAACAAAATAAGTAATTTTACCTATTTTGTTATGTTTGTGTCGATACCTACCGATTACTTAAGTTTGCCGGCTACCTATTTTTTTAATATTTTTTCATGTTTTCTACCGGATATATTATTTTATATCAATATATCCGATAGCGCTTTACCTATTTTGTTATTTATCTTACAATGTTTTCGGTAACGTCGTTTCTTAGCTGTATATTAGTTCGTTTTTTCTTAGAATTTCCCTAAGTTCAACCGTGTCTAGATTTGCCAAAAAAGACAATAGTGAACAATTGTTTGTGGCGGCGGGTGAAAATTGGAAAAAAAATCTTTTTACTTACATATCAACAGAAAATACCACGTCATCCAACTGTTTCAGGTAGGAGTGGGTAAAACTCAGCTCTACTCTAAAAAATTAGATTATTCAGCTCGATGTAAATACTCGATTTGTCTTGACTTGACTTTAATTGCATAAACTCGACTCGAAAAAAATTCAAATAAAATTTTAGTTATAAAATAAAAATTCAAATAACTTGAAATTTTTAATAATTAGTAAACATGTTTTCAAGTTCGAGTTGGGTCTCTCAATTCTGATGTGTGTGTTACAAATGAGAAAAATATGAAATATATATGTGTTGTATATGGTTAAATAAAACAATTTAGGGTGCGTTTGGATCGCGGAAAATAAGATTATCAGGGGAATAAACTTTTCCAGAATGTTAAACCCGTGTTTGGTTTCCAAAGATTCTCACCAGGGGTAATACAACATTACCAACAGTTCCGCTTTTTTGGCTTTATACCGGGAATCCTATTCCCTCTAATTTCTTTGGTATTTGACAATTCCTTCCCTTTAGGACAAATTTATCCTCATAAAATGTTAAAATTCCATCCAAGTCTTTCCCTATAATATGAAAATATGAACCATAAACCCTAAAAATTAAAAAGTATAAATTTTCATCATATTTTTTAAACTTCTTTTTAAAAACTAATATCGTTTAAACCCTAAAAATTAAAAACTATAATTTTTTATCCTATTTTTTGAACTTCTTTTTAAAAACTAATATCGTTTGATATGTAAACTCAAAACCCTAAACCCTAAACCCTAAAAATTAAAAGGTATAATTTTCCATAGTATTTTTTAAACTTCTTTATAAAAACCAATATAGTTTGATATGTAAACCCTAAACCCTAAAAATTTAAAAGTATAAATTTTCATCCTATTTTTTAAATTTCTTTTTAAAAACTAACATCGTTTGATACGTAAACCCTAAACCCCAAACCCTAAACAGTAAAAATTAAAAATTATAATTTTTCATCGTATTTTTTAAACTTCTTTTTAAAAACTAATATCGTTTGATACGTAAACCCTAAACCCTAAAAATTAAAAAGTATAATTTTTTATCATATTTTTAAAATTCTTCTTAAAAACTAATATCGTTTGATACGTAAACCATAAACCATAACCCCAGACCCTAAACCCTAAAAATTAAAAAGTATAATTTTTCATTATATTTTTTAAACTTCTTTTTAAAAACTAATATCGCTTGATATGTAAATCATAAACCTTAAAATTTTAACTCTAATATAATAATCTCAACATATTTATACCGTTGTAAATAAGTTATATTTTTTCAAACTTAATTACAATTTTCACCGGTGTAAATCTGTTATTTTCCAATATATATTACAAGGATAATTTAGTAAAATATACATTTAAGTAATATTATATTCCTCCAACCAAACATCGTCATCTTACATTCCTGTCAAATAAATCAAACAAGAGAATATAACATTCTTAGTAATATGCCAGGTAATGTTACATTCCAGTAATCTTATTCCCAGAGGTAATCATCTTTCCCAGTAATATACCATAACATTATAAATTTTTACAATTAAATTTAAACAGAAACTCGAACTTGACTTGACTCAAAAAATTTTTAAATAAAGTTTGAGTTATAAAATATGACTCTCGAACTCGACTAACTCAATTTTTTTAACTCAATTCGATTGAATGCCACACCTAAAATAATTGTGCTTATATATAATTTATAAAGATTGCGCAAGGGCTGTGAATAGCGTACTCTACACTTCTCGCTTCTCTCAACTCTCTGCTCTGCTCTTGGCTCGGTCTCCCTCGGTGCTCTATCTCGCGGCTTCATTCCCCTACGGGTAAAATTATAGGGTTTCGCTTCTAAATTTCAAGTCTTTATTATTGTTTGCTTCAAATAATCATCGATTCAACGTCAATCTTTCTTGATTCTTGGACTTTCTTGATTCTTGGACTTAGGGTTTCCTTAATTTGATGATTTTTTTCATGATCTTTTAATTGATATGGGGGTCTTGATGTTGGAAACAGGGTTCGTATTTTACAGCCAATGTCTTTTGAGCTCAGTTGGGAACATCCGCTTCTTTATTCTGATTTTCGGTTTATGAACTGTGGGAGACTGAGGTATTTTTCTCAAAAGATTTCTTTTAGGCATTGGACTTGGCCTGTATTCTACGCGTCAGGTTTTATTTGATTCTTGTTTCGATTCTTTAATTTGGCTCTGCTGATTTATTCTAAGTGGAGTCACAGTTTTTGTAATTCTTTCGGACTTTTCTGATGGGTAAGAACACATTGGCACCGGGGTTTCGGTTCCACCCCACCGATGTGGAACTGATTATGTATTATCTGAAGAGGAAGATATTGGGGAAGAAGTTTTCTGCCAATCCGATTGCTGAAGTCGATATTTACAAGTGTGCGCCGTGGGATTTGCCTGATAAGTCGTGTTTAAAGACCGGTGACCTGAAATGGCACTTCTATTGCCCAATTTCAAAGAAATATGGTAGAGGGGTTAGGGTGAATCGAGCTAATGTATATGGCTATTGGAAAGCCACAGGAAAGGATAGGCCTGTGAAGTACAATGATGAAGTTGTTGGGATGATAAAAACCTTGGTTTTTCATCAAGGTAAAGCTCCGCGCGGTGACCGAACAGATTGGGTGATGCATGAGTACCGACTTGAAGAAAAAAAACTGGCTGACAGAGGGATTGTTCAAGATTCGTACATGCTTTATGTTGTCTTCAAGAAGGATGGTGTGGGCCCAAAAAATGGTGCTCAATATGGAGCACCATTTAAGGAAGACGATTGGAGTGATGACGACGAGGAGGAGACAAATTTGCCCGGTACTGGTTCCCTTTGTGGTACGTCGATGGTAGGTGTTGCTAGTGGCTCATGCATCCCTGAGAGCCTGTGTGTTGGAACAACTGTTGATTCAAGTGGGGTTCACAGTCACACACTGCCATTGGTTGGTCATACGACTCGTACCAATGACGATGTTAATTGTATCACTTTCACTGATGCTGATGCTTATACTGTCCCTACGAGCATGGATACTCCTGAAGCTCCCATGGTTGTCGGCGCTGACTCTGTTCCTGCACCGTTGGAGCCTCCTCAACTTGCTCTGGTTCCTCAAGATCAAGAACCCAACGATAACAACATTGTATCTATGCTGGAGGCCTTCACTGAAGATGATGACCAAATGACTGGCAATGTTACCGATTCATTTATTGAGGCTGCTAACGTCTCCGAGGAAGATGACATTCTATCCATGTTGGCTGCGTTCACTGAAGTCGACAATTCAAATAATTGGTGCCTTTGAATAAAGATGCCATGAAACACATACTCCTTTAATTGTTGAATTTGATAAAAACTTGGTCCATTTTTAGGAATAATGCTCCTGTTTGGTTTATCAGTTTTATTAGCAAGTGTTTGGTTTGAGATAGAAGTTTGTAACACTTACATTTGAGTTACTTTGCTTCTCTCTGATTGATCAACTTATGTTCTCTCTGCAATGGAATTTTGAGTTTAAACATGCAATGTTTTGTTGTCTGTACCTGGTATATGTTCCTCACATAATGTTTGGTTATATGTTTTTGGCTGTTGTTGGTCCTTCTAGTTAGATTTGGACTGAATCATTAGATTACAAGAACAAGCAACAGGGAAGTTGCTGTTGTTCTGGTAATCTCAGACCAAATCTGTTGCACCTTTTACTCTTAGTTCTATTGTATGTTATTATATCCCACAAATCTAGGCATAAACACAGATTTAGTTCTCCATGAATATCATCATTATTCAATTATCCATGGTATAAATTTTGAATTTAGGCTGGATTGAGTAACATGGTCTAATTATTAAATTATCAATAAAGCCTAAAATTAATATTTATGCTAATTAATTATAGCAGTTATGGTTTCAACTAGTAAAAATTATTCATGAAAATATTTGTTGAAGTAAACATCTCAGCATTGTATTTGTATTGCGAATAGGGGTGAAAACGAGTCGAGCTCGAAATTTTAGGCTGGAGCTCGAATTTGACAGTTTGAGCTCGGCTTGGGTTTGGTTCAGCTTGTTGCTTTCCTTAAATTTCTTTAAATACTTTTCTTGAAGTTTTGAAAAATAACATGTGGAAATCGTTTGGGAAAAGATAATATTTATGTTTTAAGTTCGCAAGTAACCTCAATACATTTTTAAATTATACAAGTCTACAAAAAGAAGGGAATTTAAAGTATTTAACCATGATAACAGGTTAACAACAATAAAACATACAAGTAATATATATATATATATATATTCTGAGCCTGTTCACGAACTTTTCGAGCCAAGCTCACTCGAACCGAATTTTAACCGAACTTTGATCAAGTCAATCCTGAGTAACTTGCGAGCTTGTGAGCCGATAAGGCTAATTATCACCCCTAATTGCAAACACAAAGAGCAATGGAGTCGCAAGATTGAGTTAGCCTGTATGCTATCGAAGTTCATAATGGAGAAAGCGAAGAATAGGGACTTAGAAGCGAACTTCTCAGTGTTGTATTCATATCAACCAATCCCTAAACGTAATGGGCCTGAATTCTTTGTAAGAGGAACTTGGGAAGACTTAAACCATATCCTATTTGACAATTTGTTGTTTAGGAAAACAAAGAATAGCAAGCGGCTACGTTGGTGATTTTGAAGTATCGAGCAAATTTGTTCCTATTATGATATAATGTAATATTCGGTCTGAATTAATCGATAAAAAATTAAAAAAGAGAGCTTATTTTGGCAGAGGAGGCATCATATCATCTCTTAAGGTTCCGTTCAACAACACGTTTGAGGCAGTATTTGGAGGAAAATCGACTTTCAAACGAAAAAGCGCCACTGAATACCTTGTATTTACGTCTCTTCACCGTATTTTTGTGCCTGATTTTGGTTCCAAACGCTCGTTTTGAAAAGGCTGAAATTTCCAGCTTTGCCAACGTTGCTTCTTCACCGTAAATAAGGGTTTTGCCAGGGGAGTTGAACGGAGCCTAAGTAGGGATGGCAAAGGGCCGGATCTGGACCAGATTCAGACCCCACTACACCAAGCTTGGTGTATATCGGTGCTTTTCGCGGCGTTTTTTGAGTAAACGCTGCTAAATTTAAACATTTTGCGGCTTTTATAGAAGCAACTCTACAAAACGACAAATATCGCGTCGTTTTAAAAATAAATGCCGCTATAGAATGATATATGGTGGCGTTTTTTGATAGAACGCCGCAAAAAGTGTTGTTCTTTAGTGGCGTTTGTGACACAAACGCAACAATAGGTCTCTTCTTTAGTGGTGTTTTGCCACAAACGCCACAATAGGTGCGATTTTTTTGGTGGTGTTTTATATAAAACGTCGCAATAGGTCTATTGTTAATGGCGTTTATTACAAACACCGCAATCTATAAAACTCACGTTTTAATTTTACATTATATGTCACTCTCATACACTCCCTCCCCTCACTCTAATTCTCAAATCTCTTTCACCCTAAATCTCTTTTTTACATGTGTCGATTCATTTGTCTCTTACGATGTCGTTTTGCTAATTCATCAGCCGCACCGATCCAATCTGCAAAATTACTAGGGATTTCATGGGGAAAAACATCATATACATTTTTTATTTTCCTGTTCAGAAAATGGCTACCAGAAAAACAGAAGAGCGGGAGGCGTCTCAAGGATTTCAGGTATAGCTCAATCTGAACAAAAGGTTTTAATTTTCAACTTTTAGGAGAAAACAAAACCTAGAATTTGTGTTTAAAATCATTTTTTTTTCTCTTGAAGAGAGAAGCAACTACTCGATATGAAAAAACAAAACCTAAAATTTGTTTTGAAATCAGAATTCTCGAACGGAGCATCAGAATTTTGTTTTCTCTTGAAGGGTTTCAATTTAAAATTGTCAATTGAGAGTTGCACGTAAGCGTTCGTTCCCTTAATATTTTCACCCTGACTAAACACATTAAGGGCCTGTTTAATGATCCATTGAAAAACATTTGAAAAATAATGATTCAATAATTTAACATTTTAAGCTTTTTAAATTTTCTAGCAGGTTTTAAGAGTGGGCCACTTTTCTTATCATCCAAAGGTTTGTTTATTTGCTTTTGCAATTAATTTAGTTCCTCATTTGCAATTAAATTATACTTAAATCCAGGTTTCATTTTAATTGCTTGGATTTCTATTGTTGTCCTATTTCCCTATTTGTCTTTGATTATATGAATAGGGTGTACATCATGGAAGAAAAGATGGTTTATTTTGACACATGCTTCACTCTTTCTTCAGAAGCGATCTTGTAAGTAATTATATTTGTACTCTCGTAAATTGCCAGTCTCAACTTTGAACATGGATGCTTGTGTGCTTGTTTATTCATTTTTAACATCACTTGTTGCTCTTTACTGTATGCTTGCTCTTTTCTTGGCACAATAATAACATGTTGTAAGTAAATTATATATAGTTTTTAAATATCACATTTTAGAATGATGCGTACTTACAGAGACGGACGTAGGATTTTATGTAAGTGAGTTGTTGGGAAACGTCAGTACACCCCATGATGCAGTGGAAAAATTATCCGGCGAATTTTGGCAGTGATCCATGTACAAGGGACGAATTCGGGGTGAGTAGGGATGAAATATTACCTTAATAAATCTGGTATCTTGATATCCTTATGGAGTTAGAATAAACCAAATCGAATCTGAGTCGTCACGATAGCGCTCCGACCTTTACGCAGTCCACCCGAACGAAACGAACAATATTTTCTCTTCTCTAACTGTTAGAAAGGTTTTTCCAAAAAGCATACTTTGGCTGTTAGATCTTATGCCTTTATATAGCATTCAAAAACCTAATTAAATTCGGATTCATTAAATATACAATATATTTAACTGAATATAATTAAATATGTAGAATCTAATTCTACTTTAATTTGAATTCATTAAATATACAATATATTTAATCGTATACAATTAAATATGTAGAATCTGATTCTACTTTAATTATGTTTCTTTAGGAATATATATTTTAATAGTGTTTGATAATTATAATAATTATCTAATTATTATTAAAGTATATAAACGAGATTATCTATAATTACGACAATTATAATAATTTCGTATTTAATAATTATTCCGTGTACAACAAGTTTGTACACATGCTATCTAGTCGATATTTGTTCGTTTCAATCATAGGTTGTGACACTTGTAGGTTCATGTAACGTTAGTAGTAATATCTAGAACAATTCTAATATTACAAACAATGACTGGGCTCTAGCAATACATCATTGCTACCTAAGTTACATGAAGTCATGGTTCGACTTTACCTTTTTTCCGTGATTAACTTCTTTTATGTTTTACATCCTTTTGTCCTTATATCTAGATCGAACACAAGTCATGGATTAGTCACGCTTGTATAGTCCATCTAATATTTCTTGAAATCTTGAGTTGGGGTGGCAATCGGGTGAGAAATAACCGAAAACCGTGGGGATCCGAACCGATGGGTATGAGGAATAGCCGAATTCTTCACCCATGGGGATGGGGACAGGTGGAGTTTTATCACCGAAACTCAAATGGCGATGGGGACGGGGATTTCTATATCCGAATTGTGGGGATAACCGAATCGTACCCGTATAAATCATCGTGGGGATCCCCTAAAAGTATCCGTAGGATCCCCAATATTTTACAAATTTGAATGGACATAAGGGTAATTTACTCATTTTCAACAAAAATCTAATATTCTATAACCAAAGTAGGGTTGTGTGGAGTAAGTTTGAAATATCTCTGTAAATTTCATAAAAGTAATTAGAAAGTGGTTTATACATCGTTGTAAACGTGATTCAGTCTAGTTTTGTTTAAAATACACAGTGATTGATTTCGATTTGTATTTTAAAAAATATGAATATTTGAATGTTGAAAGGTCATACAAATTTAGCAGCATATTCCTTAGAAAGAAGTTTTAACGGTGACTTTGAAAAATCACCAAAAATCTAAAAGATAAATAAAAAAGTGAGCCTTATATTTCTATAACCATACAGAAGCCTAGATTCTTTTAAAACAAATGGTTCTTGATATTGAGTTATGTATTAGGAGTTATTAATTTTTGAGTGAGCAAAGGTCAAAGGAAAAGACTGTAGGCTGTTTCTAAAAACAACGATAACAGTAACATAAAAAATTCATCATAAATCGAACAAGTAAAATTATAAGAGATAATTTATATGGTTGAAAAGATTATTGAATCTAGCTCTTCTAGTTCTTCCTTTTACAACAAACGGATCATGATTTGAATCTGTAAAGTACTAGTAACATATTTTCTTTTAAACGTAGTGCATGCCGATATGTTTCAATAGTTAATATTTTAGTCATTGTAAAAAAATAATATTTTAGTCATTTATGTTTTTAGTTTTGGATATTTAATGCTGAGTGCTTATTTTAATGAATTATTTTTTTGGGTACGGGGAATAATCGGAAACCGCGGGGATCCATAAAGGATGGGTATGAGTCCTAAAAAATCCCTGAAACATTTAATGGGGATTCCCAAAACCGTACCCGCAAGTGTTGGGGACGGAGTGGGTAATACAAAATCGTCCCCGAACTGCCCCATTGCCACCCATAATCTTGAGTATGTTATGATAAACGAATAACTATGATATCTCATATCAATTTATTCGAGCATGACCATGCATTTTCTAGTCTCACTCAATTAAGTGGCCTACAGTATTACTCTATTATATAGGAGGGACAAATCCTATCTTGATCAACCATATTTCGCTATATAGAGTGTGACATATTCAATATCAGTCTTTATAGTGTAGTCTGTTACAACACACATTTGACTGCATCAAAATATGTCGCTCTCGATATTGAAATAATGATGATCTCAAGTTTGAGGATCATACATTTAGTTATCACCATGAGCAATGTTGTGACTGTCACATAATAATCCAAGAAACATGCTCATAGCGGGTCAGTCCAGTATGTCGTTCTCTAACGCATACTTATGTATTGATTTTGACATCTCTATGTCAATAACAACACTTTATTATCAATCAACTACATATTAGTCTTAACATATTATTGTTGTCCACGCCCACAATAATTCTCGACTAAGGACATTTAAGAATAACTATATTATTCTAAGGACTTTATTATAATTCAGTTTATTTATAGATGCACAAAATAAGACTGAAATAATAATAACGACTTTATTAATAAACAAGATAAAATAAGTATGTCTTTTACAATCATCTCATGATTGATCTTTGGACATACTCCAACAGGAGTGCGAACTATCAAGAAGCTATATTAGAAATGTAAGAGGTGCAAAATTACAAGATTTTAGGGTGTAGAATTAGTTTATGAATAGAAAATACAAAAGAAATATATAAAATATATAAAAAAAACTTAAAATTTTTAGGGGGTCGGCTGCCTCCAGCACCCCTGTGTCCGTCCCTGCGTACGTGGTTGGCAATTTACAAATAAAAGTTTAGCATGTGTAAATCTCTTGGGGGTGATGTTGAAGGCTGATTGAAATAGTAGACAACTAATATGATGAGACCTCAATTTCAATATACTTCCTGCAATCTGATAAGCATTATCAATTTAGAAGTGGGAATTGGTGTCTTTCATCTCTATTTTGCACCCTTGTTGACAGTCCCTTCATTTGAAACTTCTGGTTGCTATATCATTTATGTTGGTTATGCTGAAAGCTCTGAAAATTTGGCATGTTCATGTCTGAATGTTCTATCTAGGCTATGTGATATTAAGTAACTCAAACCTTCATGCATGCGAATATTGTTCAAACAATTGTCTTTTTCTTGATTATGTTGTAAGCGAGTATATGTGCATTCAAATTTTTAAAATTCTTTTCATGAAGTTTATGTATTTCGAGGGTTTTGAAGGCTCATATATATCTTAATATTTATGTTTGAATATGTGTTGGATATGGAACAACATATGTAAATATGATTATCTCTACTTGTCAAGTTTAGCAGTTTCATTTTTTGTAATGGTGGATTGAAATACAATCGATAGCCGAGTAAAAGCATGTTTATAAACATTGTTTTTCATTTTGATGATAAATAAATAAAGAGCTTTTTAGTCAAATAGGTAATATCATGTGATTGACAACTTTTAATGCATTTAATAGTTTTTTATTTTGTTTGTGTTTTTTGGTTGATAATATTTTTGTATGTTTCGTATTTAATTTTTCGTATTAACTTTTTTAGGGGTTCGGGATGGTGGTCGACGGTAGTAGTGACTGAGAGGTAGTGGATTGGAGAAGAGGGGCTTAGAAACGAAATATGTACTATTTTTTTTGTTATTTAGAAGGAATTAAATTGTGGGAAAATGTACTTTTTGTAATAAAATAAATATTTTGTTTAACAAATATTTTAAGTTAATTGTGACCATATATTTTTGGAATGAAATAAATATTTTATTTAACAAATATTTTGTCAAGCATTGAAAAAATATTTTTTTATTGTAATATGTATTTTTATTATAATTTTATCTCTTAAAATTAAGTTTAGTGGCTTTGGGGGATGCCACTACAAGTCAGGATTTTTTGCGGCATTTGTCAATAAAATGTCACTATATACACATGCAATATCTGCATTTGTGGATAAAAACGCCACTAAAGACAACGAATTTGCGGCATTTGGAGGGAAAACATCATTATATCCTAAAATATTTACCGACGTTTCTTTCAAAAATGCCACAATATAGCTCGACTTTTTGCAGCGTTTTTTTGTTCACAAACTCTGTTAACTGTTGCGGCGCTTGATTCAGCGACACTTCTTGCGGCGCTTTATTTAGTGCCGAGAGAGTTTTTACCGGCGCTTCTATAAGGCTAAAAAATGCCGCTAAAACATATTTTGTTGTAGTGCCCATTTTCACATCCTGGATCCAGACTCACCTCGAATTGGCGGGTCTAGAAAATTGGGACCCAGATCTAACGGATCTCACGGATCCGGGTCCAAAACGGGTCTGTAAAAAAGACGACCATTCGACATATTTTTTAACGTAATAAAACTGTCATTGACTAATTTCTCACCGCATCTCCAATTGAAGTAAAGATTAATTTCAATACAATTAGTAACAGAATAAAAAACGATAAACTAAAGTCTCAAAAAAAAAACTCCAACACAATTACACAAATGTCTTTTGAATAACAAAAAAATTAAAAAATGTAGATCATGAACATTTCATTGCCATTATGCCATTAAAGAAGGTGGGTATAATAATCAACCCTATAATTAAGAACTCACTTTTTGTGGCGTCTCCTTCTATAAAATATATATATATATATTTTAAAACTTATTATGTCATTTATATACATTTTAAAATCAAAGGTGAATTTTTCTATAAACTCGTAAACAAGTCTAGATTCGAATTTTAGTGTCAGATTCAGACCTATATCCGTACTTTAATCAGAGAATTTAGATCCGGCTCGAATATGTCGAATCTAAAATTTTAAGATCCAAATTTTATAAAATAAATCTAGATTTATAGATTCGGGTCGGATCCAGATCTATTGCCAACCCTACCTGCCTAAGTAGTAGTAGTTACTAAAGTAAAGATTTAGATCATCATTGAGAACTCAGTGTTTAAAAACAAAATGAGTGATGTTCAAAAGAGCAATGATGCATGCATCTCTTGTGAGGGCATTACTACTGGTAAACAATGCTGAGAAAAAGGCAGACACACAATTAATGTTTAGCTTTTCGTTTTAAATTTCTTTATATAAAGGCTTTTTTTTCAAATTAATAAATAGTAGGAAAAAAAATATTAAGCATACAGATTTGGACAGTTGTTTTGGATAGGGATAGCCATCAAACCGTGTAGGGTCGGATTATATATATATATATATATATATATATATATGGGATGGGATCAAGTTACATGGTGTAAAACTCATTTAGTTTTACACTAATTTAAGACCATTGGATAAGTGAAATATATGGATAAAATTAACAGTAAAAAATGTGAAGATTATCACTTGAGAAAAAAAATAAAAAAATAATCTGGGCCATTAATTACCACTATCCAACGGTCTAAAAACTATGTAAAAGTAATTGAGTTTTACACTGTATAAGTTAATAAATATTTAATTATTTATTTTATGTAAAAAATAATCATTAAATATATATTGAATCAACATATAGAGAGATCATATTGAATCAAAAATTTGGATACATAGGTACAAAGATATTGATAAATTGACGGTTGGAATATTTAAAAATAAATAAAAATAAAAACAGGAGATTTCATTAATCTAATAATAATTCTTTTATTTGTTAATATTTTATGCACAAACAGTGCAACTTTTTTATACAATTATGTCTATTTTTTAAATTTACAATATAAAATTTAAATCGTAAAATTTAATCTCTAAATTTTAAATTTAAATATTAAACTCTAAATTTAAACTCTTAAAATCTAAATTTAAAACTAAACTTATAAACTCTAAACTATGATGTAAAAGACATTTTCTAACGAGAATACATTAAATATTTATCTTCTTTTATTCTTTAAATATCAAAAGAAACTCTGAGGAAGTGTCTCTTATTACAAAAACAAACTACCTACTTCTCACAAATAGACACTAATGTATTTTCTCTAAAACAAAATAATTGATTATTATTAATATTTGTCTAAAATAGTGCGATAATTGTAAAATTAACGGTTAAACGAGACTGTAACAATTATAATTTTTGGCTAAACGATTAACTAAAAAACTGATAAGAAAAATTAAAATTAATTTTATAATAATATTAAATTGTTGATTATTACTGATATTTGTGTAATTCCTATACTTAGACTATACATTATAATGATATTAAATTACAATCATAATTTTTTTTACAATGATATTAAATTGGATTAGTCTGCCACGCTCGACGAGTACAAATGAGCATCATTAATTCAATTTATAAAGATTAAAAATTTAAAGGACTCACTGTATAATTATAAATTATTTAAAAATCAAATGATAAATTAATTAAGATATATTATTTTAATTTTAATTTTCTTCTAAACATATATGAAAATACCTATCTACCTCTAAATTACAAAACTCAATTTTTGTTTATTTGAAATCTAAGTCACCGCCGTCATTACCGCTGCCATCATCATCGCTACCGTCGTTGCCGCTTTCCTGCTGCTGTTTCGTAGCTTGGTTGTTCTGAAGACTAGTGTGTAGAGAAGCAAAAGCCTGGGTTCGTAACTGATCGAAGCACCATAATTTTGAAACTCAGTCAATATAAAAAAGAGACAAGAACCAAGAATTATGCAGCACATAAGAGTAAATGTTATAGTTTATAGATTAATTGTGAGTTTGTGACATAATGTCTTCCATGAACGGCACAATTTAGTCCAACTCTAATATGTCGGCGGTGACAGCGGCTTGAGTTTCAAATGAACAAAGATTAGAGTTATATAATTGAAGGGTAGATATGTATTTTGATCTATGTTTAAAAGAAAATTAAAAAAATAATATATTTTAATTAATTTACTTTTTAATTTTTAAATAATTTATAATTATACGATGAATCTTTTAAAATTTCAATCTTTATAAATTGAATTAATGATGCTCATCGATGCTCGTCGTTAGTGGTGCTTATCGGTACTCGTCGAGCGTGGCAGAATTTTCATATTAAATTATAATGATAATAAATTGTTGATATTAATAATATTTATATAATTAATATAAATTATTGATTATTACTAATATTTATTTAATTAATATATTTTCTTAAAAAAATTAATTGCTTTACTTTGAATACTTTTTTAATATAAATATTGATGACTTTATTTGAACTTATTTGGTTGACATTTATTTAAACTATTAAAATTAGTAGTAATAAATATATATTATTTATAATACAAGATGTAAAACGGTTCACAGTTAATAAAGTAACTGTATCGAATAAATCGAATAACCGCTTTTAGGCGGTAACCACTTTAAACGGGACAATAACGGTTCACTAAAATGTCAAAATTTTTTATTCTGATAAATTGTTCCGGTACGGTTAATCGTCTGTAAATACCTTTTTCATTTAGTACTTTAACATTTTAAATATTTACAATTAAATTTGAAAAAAACTCAGACAACTCAAATTTTAAAAAATCCGAGTGAATCAAAAAAATCAAATAAAATTTGAACTATAAAATAGACTTATTAACTCAACTAGAATACTGACCCAAAAATATCGGATAATAAGACAAATCGGATATTATCGTCCCTCGTTTATCGACACTCAATCACCAGAATTTAGTTCTGGAGAAAACCGGTTCAACCACTTTCCCAATGTATCTACGGACAAAATTTCACTTTCTCAGCCTCAAAATTCGTTGAAATTTCCATGGCTACCGGAGCTTCCGTGTGCCTTTTGAGATTTAATAAAATTAAATTACTTCATTCTCTATTCAATAATCGACAAATTCTCACTTTCGATGACATCAAAAATCGCTTTAAACCAAACAATTTGACGTTTTCAACGGCGGGGATTAAAAGTCAAGGTGGCTCAGCCGGGGCAAGATGTGGACTGCCAACGGTTCTAGCTCCGGCGGACTTTCGACGGCCCAGAATTTGGGTGTCGCTGATGCCACGTCGATGATTAAAATCTCTCCGTCGCCGCTAATTACGCATAATCTACCGCGAGCTGCGGCCATTTGGCGTGCTCCTCTGAGGTTTTCTGTCTCCATTATCGCCTCCCAGTGATCGGTTTCTTGGTTGTACCTTGTGAGAACTCCTTTGCTTTCGTCTACGGCGTATAGAACTTGCTCGTCCATGGCGGCGACGGGTCCTCTCCAACCGGCCACCATCCCTTCCGGCATCTCTTCCCATATGTCATTGTCGACGTCGTAAAGCGTCCCTTGTTTAGCCACGTTGACTATACAAAGCTTCCGCCGCCAACCCACGGCGTCGATGGCGTCTGTGCTGAATCTCCCATCTTTCAGCTGTCTCATCTTCTTCCATTTGAAATCATCTATTTCCTCCTCCTCCTCCAAATCCCACTTCTCCAAAGACTTCGCCACGTCGCTGGAGAAGTTAGATCCAATACCACTGGCAACGTAAACGGCTAGACCCGACACCCCCGCCGCACACCAGCGGCGGGGCGTCTCCATTGGAGGACCCAAACTCCACGACCGATACAGCGGCGAGAACACGAGGGGGCGGGAAAGGGCTGGGACAAAATTGGGCGCGGTTGCGGCCAACAGAACGAGATTACCAGAGACTGAAATGGATTGAACGGGGAGGTTCCGGGAAATGAAAGAAGGGTGATGAACAAGGAGGCGGAGAGGGTTAGGCGGCGGAGGGATTGACTCCCAATTCGACGAAATGGGGTCGAAATTCAGCAGCCGGATTTCGTTATCCGATGAAGAGAAGAAGAGAGTGTAGAGAGAAGGGAAAGGAGGGAACAAAGGGGAGTATATCAAGCGGCGCCATGAACGGCAAACGGAATAGAGCAAAGAAGGGTGAACACGGGAGAGGCAGAGCTCCGCCACGTGCTCCGGCAGGCCTGGAATTAGAGGCTGTTGGTGGTGGCGGTGGTCGTAGTGTGGTGGCAGCTTCTTCCGGCGTTTCCTGGGGTTGAGGGATTTGCTGCCCATTAACGAAGATGTGTTTAAATTTCTAAAGGGAGAAACATTAAGATAAGAGACGGGATTGAAGGGGAAGTGGGAGATATGTCAATTTGTCGTTTTATTTATGTTCATTCATGCACCTCTCATAAATTGCAAAAGTTGGCATTTGGACCTTTTCTATTTTATTATATTACTTATTAATTAAATGATAAATATTTTTTTTGAATATGATAAATATAACTTTTTTAAATCTCATCATACTGAACTCGTGGAGTGGTCCCAGTTAGGGATGTTTAAAAATACTCAGCCTAAACTATCTGACATGTCGACCCGTCTATCTGGTTAAAAATTACCTGGTATTTATTTAAAAATACTCAATTTTTTCGGGCCGGGTACCCGACCAGTATTTTTTCCCGGATAGTCGGACCGAGTCAGGACTGTAATTTTTTATAATCAGGTACTCGACCCGACCCGATAATTTTAAAATTTATATATTTTAAATTTTAAATTCTATTTTTATTTTATGTTTCTTACTATTTTTCCTAAAATTAATTTTAAATCTCTATTTTTTTTTACATTTGCTAATATACTTTTAAGTTTTAAAATTTTCAAAAACAATTATATTAATTTGTTCATATGAGATTCGAAAGAAAAATCTGTTCGAGGTTAATATTTTTAATACATTCTTTCGTCGATAAACTTTAATATATATACATATATATATATATTCAAATATTTCTCTCTTAAAACTAATCCAAAATCAATAATTTTTGTGTTTGAAATATATATCATGAAATTTTATGTATTTTTTTCAAAAAATAGATTAAAAATATATAAAAAAGTGAATCATGTACCCGGTACCCAATTTTACGGGTACTCGAATTTTACGGGTACCCGATTTGTATGGGCCGGGTAACGGGCTGAGGTTTCACTACTCGAAAATTTTGGGTACCCGAATTTGAACACCCCTAGTCCTAGTGATAAAGAATGATGTATTTCGTCTACGTGACTCGGGTTCGAGCATGATGTATACACGGTGTGTCTTCGTTATTAAAAGCTAAGAAAATCAAACAAATACTTATTCATAAATAGAATCATTGATTTGGAAGGGTTCTCCGTGTAATAAGTCTGTATTTGAGCTAAATTAATTAATTAATTAATTAGTTGGATATTGATGATTATATAAAAAATAATCGATTTCCCCTCTCTCTTTTTCCCCTTGCATTGCTTTTTTTTTCTTCTATTTTTATTATTATTTTTAACTATCAATAGTAATATTATTCTTGGATTGGTTGCTTATCATTGACTTTTTTTTCACTTTTTTTTCTCTTTTCCCCCTTCTTTTTAGACTTTATGTTACAATATTTTGTTTAATTTATCTTTTATTTTTAATGAAAATGGCGGAGGATTTTTTTTATGTTCTTTTGATATTTCATTTCAAGGTTAAATTGATGCTGTATTTTTAAATGATGTTTATTATGTTGTCTTGTGAATTTATTCATGTTTTGAACCGTCAGACTGAATATTAATAGGCATTTTTAATCACCAAAAATTGGTCGTAGTTAAGTTGGAGAAATATTAATTTGTCTATTAAAGTTTATTAACGAACTATCATCATTATATGTAATTTTTATGTTTATGTTGGTAGTGTTTATTTATTATCGCCAACAGTGCTATCTGTATCTATTATTTTTCTGAATTATTTGGGTAGCTTTCTAACCCCCTTATTGATATTTTATTGTTAAAGTATGTGTCTTATTAATCCATTCTGCATTTGTAATTTCTTCATATACTTTTAAAAATATTTTTTATTCGATAAAACAAGTAATCATTATTAATTTTTAAATATATTTTATTATATAAGTTGTTTAATTAAGTTTTTAATCTTTCTATTCAGAGCCATAAGAGCTATGCTTAAAACCTATTAGTATGAGTGGACAAAACTCGTCTCGACTCGAAAAAAATCAAATTATTTGACTCGAGGCGAAAAAACTGACTCATTTTGAATCGACTCGTAATTTCATAAACTCGAATCGACTCGAAAAAATTCAAATAAATTTTAAGTTATGAAATGAAAATTCGAATGAATCGAATAACTCAAAATTTTTAGTAATTAGTTGAGCAATTTTCATATTTGAGTCGAGTCTGTCAATTCTACATGATATATTATGTATATCACATGTGAAAATATGAATATATATATATATGTGTATGTATATTATATATGCATATAAAAAGCCGTTAAAATTAGAATTAATATGTGTGTGCGCGCTGCTATGTATATATAATTTGTACAGAAACTCAAAAACTCGACTAGACTCGAATTTCATAAACTCGACCAGATTCGAAAAAAAATTAAATAAAGTTTGAATAGTAAAATGTGACTTGCAAACTCGAATAACTCAAAAAAAAATTTACTCGTCTCGACTCGACTGATCGAACGCTTAACCCTACCTACTAGATTCCTATAATTAATACATATTTCATTTTTAATAGAATCTACAAAGATGGAATTAATTGTAGATATAAATAATACTCAGCAATAAAATATTATTTCATTAATTATCCTAAAAACAAACATAAATTTATGATATTTGAATACTGCCTAAACTCTAAACCCTAAACTATATATTCTAAACCCTAAAACTCATCTAGTAAATCCTAAATCATAAACAATAAAACTCATCTCATAAACCCTAAACCACACATAATAAAACTAAACCCTAAACCACACACTACAACCACATAAATCCTAAATCACAAACCCTAAATCTTAACCACTAAATCATAAAACACTAAACATAAGCCATAAACCCTAAACTCACTAAAACCTACACCCTAAAATATAAACCCATAAACCATAAAATCATAAACCCTAAAACCTAACATCTAAACCCACCTAAATCATAAATTATAAACCCTAAACTCTTTTAAGTGAGTATTAGTTATATTAAACACCCTAAATTAATGAAGTACAACTTTTTTAGAGATATAATTAATTTTATTTTAGTAGATTCTTTTAAAAATTAAAATAAACATTAATGATAGAAATTTCGTTGATTCATATATGCAGCCACTAGGGCTATGTATAGCAAAACCTATTTTTATTTCGTATATTATTCGAATAATTTTAGAATATTCTCTCTTTATTCAATTAAACTAAGATTAAAAATATAATTAAAGTAGACCTAAGAGAAAGTCAAATTCATTAGAAGATTACAGGAAGCATCTAAAATCATATGTAACAAGTCTAAACAAGACAAGAGTCCTAAATCAGTCTTTTCAAACAACTCATTCGGTTCTCTCTTGCTTATTCCAAGTGGATGAGAAAAAGAATGTCTAAAGTATGGAATTGCTAATACAACCTTTGTTCCGAAAAGTCTAAAAAATAACAGCCCGTAACCGGAAATGTTATTAAAACGAATTAGATTTTAGATTGTATGAGAGAGAAAAAAAAAATCATGAGTCTGGCTAACCAAATCACGCAGGATCCCAGCTAATAAAAATTACTAACTACATTGTTTTTTTATGTTTTTTTTTTCAACTAATAAATCTTCACTAATATTTTTTACATGTCATTTAAAAAAAACCTTTTTAGAAGATATTATATAGTGAAAAAATGGCATGGACAAAAAATGGTGAAGTAGTTGGTTTTCATTAGCTGAGACCATGTCTGATGTGGTAAGTCAGACCCATAATATAATTTTTCTTATGTGAGATAATATTTTAGGTTGCAATAAAGAATGTTATCAAAACATATTATATTTTAGGGAGTATAGATAATATTTTAGGTTATCAAAACGTATTATATTTCAGGGAATGTAGATAATATTTTAAGTTGCGTGTTTCTTAACATTTTAAGTTATAATTTAAAAAGTTATTCGACTAACAAAAAAAATTATATATTTTTTATTTAAAAAATTCATATATTTTGATAACATTTTAAATTGATTATTTTTAACCGTTTTTTAGATTGTCGCACAACGGACTCGTACCCTTTGTTCATATTGATTGCTTACAATTAAAAGTATTAATTTTAAAAAGTTGTTTCTATACAATTAATGAAGTTGGTGATACGAGTCATGTTTTTTTTTTCATTTAAAAGTATTAATTTTAAATTACGTATTGAAATGAGCATAAAAGATTATTTTTTATAAAGAAAATTAGGTAAAGTTCACAAATGGTCACTAATCTTTGATCAATTATTTAATTTGGTGATTAAACTTTTAATTGCTTCAATGTTATCATTAAACTTTTAGTTTTGCTCTAATTTAGCCACTGACTCGTTAACAACCGTTAAAAGAGTGATGTGACTGTTAACATATCTTGTATAATAACACATTTAGTCCTCTACATTTGCACATTCAAATCATTTAGTCCTGATTTGAAAGAAACAATAAATTTAACCCCTTATTGTTTACACTATTTCAATTTAATCTTATTTTCAATTAAAAATAATTTAACCTTAAAATTGAAACCCTAAACTCTTAAGGGCAAATAGATAAAACTATTGAACATGTGACCATACTCATTCTGATATTGTTGCCTTAGAAGACTCAACTTCACCTAAGTGCTTGCAAATAAGGGATGGTAATATAAAGGGTGTCAAATCAGTTCATCTCGACATCAACTTTTGTAGTTTTTTGTAATTTTTTACTAATATTTTTCGACTTCTAAGGTTCTGAAAGTTTTAGGGTCTAATTTATGTATGAAGTAGACATATTTCTAGGCATTTAGAGTATTCAATCATTTTTTTCTCTTAGATTTATTTTTGGAAATTTTCTGTGATTCAGAGTCTCAACAGACAATTTTACAATGTTGCATATAGATTTGTGTGCTTTGTATTGTTACTGTTTTATAATTATTGATACATTTGGAGTTTTTCTTTGCAGGTGAAGGAGCTAACTGAGCAATTTCTAGTTGCTACACCTCTTGCTTTGGTACTAAAACAGTTCTTCAAATAGATGTGTAAACAGTTCTCGCGAATAGGTGAACGCGCTGATCGAACAATTTCTAGCTGATACATTTTGAGGGTTTAGGGGTATAATGTTTCAGTTTTAGAGTTAAATTATTTTAAATTAAAAATAGATCCAAATTGAAATAATATGTAAATAGTGAGGGTTGAATTTATTATTTCTTTTGAATTAGGACTCAATTGTTTGAATGTGTAAATGTGGAGGACTAAATGTGTTATTATACAAAATATTTTAACAGCCACGTCACCCTTTTAACTGTTGTTAACGGTCAGTGGCCAAATTGGAGCAAAACTAAAAGTTTAATGGTAATATTGAATCAATTGAAAATTTGGTTACCAAATTGAATAATTGATCAAAGTTTAGTGACCATCTGTGAACTTTACCCAAAAAAATTATATGAAAAAGGTTTGGGTAAACTACTTCATTGACCACCATACTTTTGATAAAGTTGCGGTTTGACCATATTACTTTTTTTGAAGTAAGTAAACCACCAAACTATTTAAATGGTATCAATGTAACCACCAGCCGTTAGAGGTTAATGGCATGGTGACGTGACAGTTAAAAAAATGAGGGTATAATTACATATTTGGTCCTCGTTACTTATTCACTCTATCAATTTAGTCCTAATTTTAATTTAATAAAATAAATTAATTATTTAATAAGGTAGTGTCACGTGTCACCACAAGACTACCTTGGTGTGTGTTTGCCACCAGGCCAATCTTACTTTTGTGATATGATGTACCATATATAATATGTGTTATATAGTTATTAATGCCTGGAAAAATTGAAAATAACGAAATTGGGATTGGGGGGGATCGAACCAATGCTCCCTTGGTGGAAAAAAGCATGTACTTACCATTGGGCCAAGCTTACTTTTGTGATATGAAGTACAACATATAATATATGTGGTATATTACTGTTAATGACGGGAAAATAGAGGAAATGTGGTTTTAGGGAACTCGAACACAACATACTTATGATGCATAAAAACATCTAGCCCAATTAAATAAATCTAATAATTAAATTAAAGTTAACAATATTTTGTATTTATTTTAAATTATAGTTAGTGCACGTCTTAAAATAAAAAATTATATTAAATTCATTTAGCGAATCTAAACTCATGAACATATATTATATGCAGAGACATGTGTCACTACCTTATTAAATAATTAATTTATTTTATTGAATTAAAATTAGGACCAAATTGATAGAGTGTATAAGTAACGAGGATCAAATGTATAATTATACCCATATTTTTTAACTAACACGCCACCCTGCCATTAACTTCTAACGGGTGGTGGTTATATTGATATCATTTAAATAGTTTAGTGATTTAATTGCTTAGTAAAAAAAGTAATATAGTCAAATCATAACTTTATCAAAAGTATGGTGGTCAATAATGTAGTTTACTCAAAAAGTTTTAACTCTTCTAGTACACGCTTTGAAATGTCACGATCAAGGAGAGACGAAGTGCGTATTTTTTAGATTTCAAGAATTCGAGTCAAACACGATCAATTTTGGATTAAAAATGGTTAAAAAAAACATATTATAGGAAATTATAGAAACTTTGTCCTAGAAGAAAAAAATATGCACGATAGCATTATTATTAGCGTCATATGACATTCGTTTTTCATTTTGATGTATAATGTTTACGTGCAGCGACATTGCTTATATATATTAAGTCATTTCTCTTTTTTTGATGTGGGATTAATGACATTATTTTTAATCAGACGTGACATTCTTCACTATTCAATCTCGTGACGTCCTTGTCACGAGCTTCCTCTCTCGTGATTGGCCAATTATCACGATTGTTCACCTTGTCTACCCCACTCATGGCTGTTCGTCATAAAACCGGGCAGTTAAAGGGTCGCTTTGATACTACTTATCATGAGGCCATGACCATTACCCTCTTCCCAAAAGACATGTCCGATAGGATGCGCAGCGCCATCGTTTATATATCCCAAGACATCCATCTTCTTTTCCAATGTGGGATTAATGACATCGCCTCTTCTCAGACGTGATAATTAGCACAAATCAGGCTAGACGATGACACGAATATAAATCTTGTCTTTTGATTTGGCATGACTTTTGAAAAATACTTTTAAAAGTGTCATCAGAAAGTGATTTTAAAAAGTTAATTGTAAGAATTTAGTGTTTGACAGTACTGTCAAAAATGTATTTGAAAAGATAAAATGTCTATTTTAGACATGATATTGTAAAGTAAAAATAAATGAACGTGATGTATAAATTCGTTATCACAAAATTTATTAATATTATTATATACAAAAAATCAATTTAAATAATAAAATATAAAAACCATGACAATTCATTAGTATTTTTTTTTATAAAATATAAACTTTAAATATTTTTAAATAATTAATATAAATTTTTTAATTAAATATAAAAATGTAGCCTCTAAAGTCTAAACTATACATTTTTATATTATTGTAATATAACTAATTATTAATTTAATATATTAATAATTATTATACTTAATATTATTTTATAATATTAAAGTTTTTATTATTTATTTTTATTTAAAATATTAATTTTTAATAATTATTATATTTAATATATTTAATAATTATTGTATTTAATATTAAAATATTAGTTTAATATAATAATTAGTATTATTTTTAATATTATTCTAATATATTAATATTAGTGTTAATAATTAAGGGTAAAAAAATAACTTCACGCATAAAAGTGATTTTTCACCCCCAAAAGCTAGAAATCTTAGCTTTTGAGGTTGTGTAGAAAATTACTTTTTTAAGTGGTTTTTCACTCCAAAAGTGTTTGATATTGCTTATGGGTAAAAATTTATTTATTTTGAATAAAAACTATTTTTAAGCCATAGCAAAGGGACCAATGTACTTTTAAAATGATATATTCTAACCACTTGAAAAAAAAAATATCTAACCAATCTGAGAGTTGGTAATACAAAGAAGCAAATCTCAAATCGGTTAAATATTAGTTGTACTTGTGCTCGTGCTAACATGCAAGGACAGAGCTAAAATCGAACATTATAAAGGATAAGAGTCTATTAAGTCTTTTAAATTTAAAAATTAAAAGGTGCAAATATTTTATTTGACTACTATTTGAATTAAAAATGACCTCAACTGTTGTTATACCAAAAAGAATTGAGAGAGACAAGAGCCCCGAACAATATATGCCTCCTTCCCTGCTAACACGTGTCTTGGACATGTATAACACACGCTTCTTCTTATTAGAAAAATTCGTATAATTTTCATTTTCCTTTATTATTTTTACATGTTACGTGAAGTAAAGACATGTCACGTCAAACACACATTTAAATTATACGAATTATTACACGTGTACTTCAAAAACGTGATTGATGTGATATATTTTTGTCGTACATGTAAAATGAAAGAATGACGTGCATTTCAACTAAGTTGTGCATAAATTATAAAAGGTTAATCCTAACTAAACAATAACCGTAAAATCTATTAAACTAAATTATTTTATTAATCTATTAAAAAAGCAAAGGCATAGCATAAGGAAACCGAGCGTAGATATTGGGCCAATATGGAGTGGATCCAGCCCTACATGCAGCATCCTGCAGTCCAATTAAGACCCACAAAACATAAACAGCACGAGAACCGACAAGGACAAGACAAGTGAGAACGAAGAAACATTCCGGTGTGCCCTTGCAATTTCAAACTACGGCCTACAGGTAAACTCTTTCACACCAAGGAACTATGTAATTTCCAACACACACATATATAAATATATAATATATACTATAACTATTTCGTTCGTACACTGGTGGTGAAAATTAAAAGTTTTTGTAAACGTCTTAGTTTTAGAGTTTAAGAATTCAGTTTAAGATATATGATTTTAAGGGTTTAGGTTTAGATGTTAGATTTCAGGGATACTTATTAGAATTTAAGGTTTATAAGTAGGGACGAATGCAGAATTTTATGTTAAGGAGGGCGAACTTATAAAATTTTTGGGCGAACTTATAAAATGCTAGGGGGTCAAAAATATATTTTCAATAGAAAATATATATATATATATATATATATATATATATATTAAAATTTATAAATCATATGAGAATTTTAAAATTTTAGGGAATGTGACCGCCCCCTTCAGCCTCCTCTCTTTTATTCTTGTTTATAGGTTAAAACTTAAATTCCTCGTCATATTACCTTAAAATTTAACTCATAATATATATATAATTATAATCACTAAACTAGATCTTTAAACCCTAAAATTAAGACATGTATGATTTGATAAAAATTAAGACCAATATAAAATTTCTAATTTCTACTGCTAGTATATTAATATAAATTCATAATATATATATATATATATATATATATGTTCACTCGTTTTGGAGAGATCCCATTGTATGTGAGCCAACTACTTTATTATTATTAGGGTTTTAATGCCTTTATTGCTCTGCAGAGGCCATGGTTTGGAACAACCCCACCCTCCATTTCCATGCTAAAAGGGGTCTGTGGGCTCCGCTGGATTGGATTCTGTCATGATATTTTTAGGTTTAAACATTCTAAAGGTCCCTGTACTATTTACCAATATAAAATTTAGTCTTTATACTTTATTTTTGTGGAATTTAGTTTATATACTATTTTTATTTGGAAAATCTTGTTCTCTCTTTAATTTCTTTTCAATTTTACCGTTAGCTGTTGGTCTATGAACTATGAAAAAAAGTAAAAAGAAATTAGTCTTATATGTTTACAATTTTTGTTTATCATTATAACCCTTTTTAACATTTATGAACATAGATGATTGAAAAGTTGTATTATTCAGTTAGTGATAATTTTAATTTATTTTTAAATATTAATTGTCAAATTAAATAAAACCGTAAATATAAGGAGGGTGAATAATTAATTGTAAAAATAATCAGAAATTAGGGGAGTGATTAAGGGTCTGTTTGGTTCTAGAAAACATTCTTTATTTTTGTTTTTTATTTTCATTTTCAAAAAATAGTTTTTATTTTCTGTTTTTTTAAAATTAGAAAACACGTTTTGTTAATATTAGTTAATAAAAATGAAAATAGTGAAATGAGTTTGGTATCTAGTTTTCAAAATAAAAAAGCTTAAATGTCAAATTAGCTCTCAACAAAAAATCAATTAAGCCCTTATAATTTTTTTACATCCAATTTAGCCCCCATAATTCAAATTACAATCAATCAGACCCTCATAATTCAAATTGCGATCAATTTAGCCCTCTCATAACGTTGACTGTTAACTCACAAACAATCATTAAGATAGTGACACATGGTACACCTAAAAATATTAAAAAAAAATCCAAAAAACATATTTAAAATTAACTCATCCACAACTACCCACCTTAAAATAGTTTGCTAATTAGTTCTCTTCCACAACTACCGCCTTCACTTGGATCCATTGTGTTGAGCTACCGCTGATCGCCGGTGGAGAAGCAACAATGATGGTGGTGTTTTAAGGCTGAGCAAGTAATCGAAGAAGAAGACTAAAAGAAGATTTTTATTTTTTCCAAGATAAGATACAATAAAGGAAAGTTTCCTTATTTATAACCTAAAACTAACTAACCGGTTAAACCTAACTAACCTAATAAAGACCTAACTACCCTTATACATCTCAACACTCCCCCTCAAGTTGGAGGGTGAAAAACATCTTTCACACCCAACTTGGACATAAGATACTCATGCTGGTTTGCTCCAAGACCCTTGGTTAATATGTCTGCTTGCTGATCCTTAGTTGATACACGTTGAGTCTTAATTACTTCTTTTTGAATTTTCTCACGGATGAAATGGCAGTCAATTTTTACATGTTTTGTTCGTTCGTGAAAAATTGGGTTGGCTGCAATCTGTAATGCTGCTTGACTGTCACTACGTAAGGTCGTTGGCCCTTGTTGCTCATCTCCTAGCTCCTTCAACAAGCCTCTTAACCATACTATCTCAGCTGTCACATACGCCATTCCTCTATATTATGCTTCTGCTGAGGATCTGGAGATTGTGTTTTGTTTTTTCGATTTCCAACAGATCAATGAATTCCCCAACTTAACACAATAACCTATAACATACCTCATTGTCATGGGACATGCTGCCCAATCAGCATCACAATATGCTGTTAATTGAGGACTCCCATTTGCTGAAAGAAAGATCCCTAAGCCTAGATTTTTCTTGACATACCTCACAACACACAATGTTGCTTCATAGTGTTTCTTTTTTGGACTATGCATGAACTGGATTAAGTTCTGGATTGCAAACGCTATGTCTGGTCTTGTATTTATCAAATAAAGCAGCCTTCCAATTAGCCGTTGATAAGATCCCACATCTTCTAGAAGCTCTTCATCTTCTGTTGCATTTTGACATGTGAAGTCGACTGAGGTAAGCTTTGTATTTTGTTCTAAAGGAGTTGAGACTACTCTTGCATTTCCAAGACCTGAATATGCTATTAACTCGAGTGCATACTTCCTTTGGCTAAGGATAATTCCCTCTTTTGATCTAAGTACCTCGATCCCCAAGAAGTACCTCAACTGCCCCAAGTCCTTCATCTTAAAACTTTAGTTTAAAATTTTCTTTAACTCATCCATCATTTCTTTGCTATTCCCAGTAATCAAAAGACCGTCAACATAAACTAACAATATAACCAGCTTTCCCCCTTCTTTCTTTGTAAACATAGAATAATCATGCAAGCTTTGAACGTAGCCATTCAACACTAGAGCCTCAGTGAGTTTTAAATTCCACTGCCGAGATGCTTGTTTCAGCCCATATAATGACTTTCGCAATCTGCATACACGAGTCTCCCCCTGATTGCGAAATCCCTCCAGAGGTGTCATATAAACCTCTTCATAAAGGTCACCTTGTAGAAAGGCGTTAAAAACATCCATTTGAAACAATGGCCAATTGTTCAAAGTTGCCAGAGAAATAACAGTTCGAACTGTGACTTGCTTAGTGACAGGTGAGAAAGTGTCCTGGTAGTCAATTCCTTCTTGTTGGTTGTATCCTTTCGCAACCAAGCGTGCTTTGTAACGCTCAATGGAGCCATCAGCATTATATTTGATCTTGTATACCCACTTGCACCCAATAGATTTGTGCCCAGGTGGCAAATCAACTAATTCCCAGGTGCCATTGGAATCCAAAGTTGATATTTCTTGCTTCATCGCTTGTACCCAATTGTCATCATGCATGGCCTCTTTGTAAGTTTGTGGCTCACAGGTAGAAGAAACAGAAACATCAAAGGCATGAGTTCGTGAAGGAAGATGAGAATAAGAAACAAAATTTGCCACAGAATGTTTACTATGTGAAACAGGCTTAGTGCAAATGAAATCATTCAGCCAAGTAGGTTGTCGTTGTACACGAGTAGATTTTCTAGGGATATTTTCAGCCTGGGAAGTCTGAATAGTGTTGTCAATAGATTGATCAAGTATTTGAGTTCCAACTTGATCATGTGCCACGCTAACACTATTAAGATCAGTGTTAGGAGTAAGATCAATGTTAGGAGTATCTAACATAGTGTTAGGAACATATTGAGTAGCATTTGTAGGAAGAACTTCATCTTCTGATATAGGTAAAGGTATGTCACCACTATTGCCAGACTGATCAATGTTTGGAGACAAAGGTGGCACATATTCAATATCTAAGAAATCAAGATTGGTGTATGATGAAGGAGGAAATAAACAAGAAGGTTTAACAAGAAAAGCAAAAGGAAATATGCTTTCATGGAACACGACATCTCTGCTGACAAAGAAGGTATTGCTTTTAAGATTAAACAATATATATATCCCTTCTGAACAAGAAAATAACCCATAAAGACTGAAGCAATGGCTTTGGGAGTGAACTTATCAGAATAACTTGTAACCGTGGCATACGCTAAACATCCAAACACACGCAAATTAGAAAGATCTGGTGGCTTCCCATACAAAATTTCAAAAGGGGACTTCCATTTTAAAATGGCACTAGGTAAGACATTTATTATATAACATGCTGTATTAACACAATAACCCCAAAATTTAGTAGGCATGTTAGACTGAAACTTAAGAGCCCTAGCTATTTCAAGAAGGTGTCGGTGCTTGCGTTCAGCAACACCATTATGCTGTGGTGTGTAAACACAAGAACTTTGATGTTCAATGTCATTATCTTGAAAGAAGGAACTACTCTCAGTTGTGAAAAATTCATGACCATTATCACTACGCACATTCTTGATAGTAATTGAGAACTGTGTTTTAACATAACTAATGAAATGTTTCAAGGCAACAAAGGCATCACTCTTTAGTTTTAACAATCGAATCCAGGTAATACGTGAGAAATCGTCAAAAATAGTCAAAAATAACATTGTCCATGCACAGTGCTGATGCGATATGCCCCCCATAGATCAATGTGGATTAAAGCAAAAGGAGCATTAGAGCATGAACTACTTGAAGGAAAAGGGTAAACATGTCTGTTTCGCAAGAGGACATACACCACAATTTCTAATTTCAGTTTCGATACTGTCATTACATTGCATTCCTGGAATATGAGACAAAGTTTTGACAGAACTATGGCCTAACGTAGCATGCCATATAGAGTTTATACAAACTTTATTACTAGCATGTAAACATGAATCATTAGGTATACAAACACTAAAGCATAAATGCTTATCTAAAGAAGCGTGAAGAACATAAAGACCATCTCGAACACTACCAATCTTCTTCGTCTCTCCACTGCAAAGATCTTGAGATACACAGATATCAGGACGAAAAATAATAGCACAATGCCAATCTTTTGTAAGTTGAGACACATATATAAGATTGAACTGAAAACTTGGCACACAAAGAACATTTCTTAAGACCTTTGTAGAAGAAAACCTACAAGAACCTATATGTGTTACATTTGTTGAGTTACCATTTGGCAATTGAACAACAGAAGAAGGATCAAAAACAATAGGTGAATCTAAACAACCTAAATTATGGGTCATATGATTGGTTGCCCCTTATCTAAAATCCATTCTTGAGTTAAAGAATCAGACATCATACCTGCCATGTGAGCTGTACCCTTAACTACTGGATCTTTGCCTAGGAGATTCAAAATCTGCTGATACTGTTCCACTGTGAAGGATAGAACTTGTGTTGATGCAGGTTGACTCGAACCATCTGAAGCAGTTTCGAGACTAGCTGAGTTCGCAGCTTGCTTGGTTCCCATACCAGACCTTTTAGTGAACTTAAAATCCGGGGGATATCCAATCAATCTATAACAATTGTCTTTCTTATGACCTTTAACATGACAATAATCACACACTCCATTGAATTTATTTTTGACTTGATTGTAACCCTGTGTATAAGAAGAGGTATATAAAGCAATTGGCTCAGCAAGAACTTGTGTAGACCCTGTAGAATGCTGACGTTGACCTTCTTCTTGTACCAGCATATTGTATGCTTGATTAATTGTGGGCAATGGCTTCATCAACAAGATTTGACTTCTAACCATTAAATACGAATCATTCAGTCCCATAAACATTTGAAACAATCTTTGATGATTGAGAAGATTGCCGTTTTCACGTGATATTTCACATTCACAAGAAGCAAAAGGCACTAATGCATCATATTCATCCCACAACAACTTCAGACGAGAAAAATAAACTGAAATCGAAGCAAGATTTTGCACATGAGTCACAATTTCACGGTGCAAAAAATAAATTCTTGAACCGTCAACCTTGTTGAATCGTTCTTTGAGATCTACCCAAACAACAGAAGCATTAAAAGCAAATACTATTCTTGCAGAAAGCTCTTGACTCACGGTGTTGAGTATCTAAGACAACACTAGAGCATTGCATCTATCCCATTGAGATCGTAAGTTCTCTGCCACTGACTCTCTTTTGCAGGTTCCATCAACTAAACCAACTTTGTTCTTTGCTAATAGGGCGATCTTCATTGACCTGCTCCACAAGTTATAGTTCTCAATTCCAGTTAGTTGGTGTGAAACGAGGAGAGTTCCTGGCGTATCTGATGCATGTAGATAAAGAGGATGATTCGAATCCATGACTGTTTCCATTAAATACGTCCAAGAAACACTGAAAAATGATGTAAAAGATGACAAGAAGCGATAAAATATAAAAAAGATATCAAAGAAATGGTTTACAAAACTCTTATTAATCTGCCAATTGATCATGTTCGTATTGACTTCCAACAACTAAGGAAGGTTTCTAAAGACAAGTACTGGACGCCGGAAAAGTCTCCTCCGGTGACTCTGATACCATGTTGAACTGCCGCTGATCACCGATAGAGAAGCAAGCGTGATGTTGGTGTTTTAAGGCTGAGCAAGTAATCGAAGAAGAAGACTAAAAGAAGATTTTATTTTTTCCAAGATAAGATACAATAAAGGAAAGTTTCCTTATTTATAACCTAAAACTAACTAACCGGTTAAACCTAACTAACCTAATAAAGACCTAACTACCCTTATACATCTCAACACATTGAAACACTATGAAGTTTGCATGGGTTGGAATTAAATCTGACATCTCCAGGTTTCAACATCTATTTTCTTCTTAAAACACGTGATTTGTTTGTTAAAGATTGTTTGTTTTCTAGGAAATTAGTAAAATCCCAGTGGAAAACTTGATTCGCATGGATCGAAGGAAAAATAAATAGGGGATATACCAGCAACTTCACAATAATGATAACAAATCAAAACTATGTTTGTTTTGAAATAAAAAATCAGTAAATGGTCAAATTAGAAAATATTTTTAGAATTTTTACGGTGTAATGACGTAATACTTTCAGAGTGTACCACATGTTATCATTTTTTAGTTTTTAATGAGTTAATGGTCAAAATTTGGCCAGATTTGAATTAAAAAAAATTAATAAAGACCAAATTGAAAAATATCAAAACTATGATTGTTTTGAAATAAAAAATCAGTAAATGGACAAATTAGAAAATATTTTTAAAATTTTAAATGTTTTTAGAATTTTTAAATATTTTTAGAATTTTTACAGTGTAATGACGTAATACTTTCAGAGTGTACCACATGTTATCATTTTTTAGTTTTTAATGAGTTAATGATCAAAATTTGGCCAACCGTTACAAAAAGACTAAATTGAGTGTGTTTCGACTAATGAGAGTTAAATTGGGTGCAAAAAAAATCAATAATGGATTAATTGATTTTTTTATTTTTCGTTGAAGACTAATTTGATCTTTAATCTAAATAAAAATAAACAAGTAATTAAATTAAAGTATAAATATTAAAAATATTATTATAATAAAAATAAAATATGATTAAATAAAACAAAGTTTTAAAATTGACATTAAAAGGATTCAAGCCCGAGTTAAATAGAGCTAAAATTTAAAAACTCTTGTTTTCATATTTTTTCACTTTTCTAAAACATTTTTAATGAAAATGGTGAAAATATCTTTTTTATGTTTTCAAAATTTCACTTATTTTTGATATTTTAATTGTAAAAAAAATTCACTTATTTTTGTTTTCATTTTCTAAAAATCATTTTCAATTTTTGCAACAAAACATATTTTTTTTAACATTTTTTATTTTTCAAGAAATTAAAAATGAAAATACCTTATATTCTCTGGAACCAAACACACCATAAAATTTTTAGATAAAAATAGAACAAAGACTCAATTTTGTAAAAATAAAATATAAAGACTAAATTTTAAATTTTAAAATAATACAAAAACTTCTGACATATCGAAACTTTTTACTCGCTAAAATCTAACTACACCTTGTTTTATTATTTTTAAATTTTTATATTATTATCTATATATATATATATTGTAATTTTTATTCAAAATTCAAGTGAAATTAGCTTTACATTACCAATTTTATGTTCAAACCTAATTTAATATAGATCCAACCAATAACAAATCTATCTATCTATCCATCTACACAATTTAATTAACTAGTCCTACGCACGCAATGAATATAATTAATATTATAGAAAGCTGAAATACTTAAAATATAAATAGTCTTGAATTCAATGAGTGATTTTAGTAGAAAAAAAGATAATGTTTATTCTTTAAGACTCAAATTCGAATAATTTTATCTGCAAGGTATATATTATTAAAGGGTTAAGAAAAACTATACATAGGTACTACCTTGTAAATAGTCTTAGTAAAAAAAAATGAATACTGTTATTCTTGTAAATAGTCTTCATGCTTGCTGAATCACCCAAATTGTTCGTGGATGGGATGATGAGCTTCATATCAAAGACACTTTAGGGGCTTGACTAATAGTTCAGATAGAGTTTTTCAAAGTATCGATGATATTGTTAGAATCCGACTACTTGGAAAAAATATTAATAGAGTAGATAATGCATATATTTTGATTTGTACAGAGTGAGGTCTAATATGATTTTGTACAGACATTTTATACGTACTATGTGGCAGTTTGCTGCTTCTTAGGCAATAAAATCACAGTTACCCCAAAAGAATATTTTAATACAAACAATTTTGTATGTAAAATGTAAATATAATTGCACGAACCAACTTGCCTCAGTGGTTAAAGGAACAATTGTTGTTCCTAGATCAGCAGGGTAATTGAGCATGCATTGCCAAATGATTGAGTTCAGAACATATACTACTATTTTAATACAAACAATTTTGTATGTAAAATGTAAATATAATTGCACGAACCAACTTGACTCAGTGGTTAAGGGAACAGTTGTTGTTCTTAGATCAGCAGGGTGATTGAGCATGCATTATCAAATGATTGAGTTCAGAACATATACTACTTGTAATTACCTTAGCTTTAAAAGAATGTAAATATAATTACTTCTAGAAATAATGACAAAAATAGAGTTTAAAAATAATTTTATTTAAATAAATTATCAAATTATTGATATAATGTTTATGGCATATATATTTTTGATACGGAATCGATGTTTTAAATTAGAATAAGGAGATTTTACGTCAATAGAATCTAGGTATTGATTTTTGGATGTTAGCAAATAACCTAAACCTACTATCTAATGTAATTAATATTTATATTTTATGATCATAGATATTTAATTTTTTAGCGATTAAATCAGATTGATTAAGAACTGTAAAATTTATTATAAGGTGATCTTTCTAACAAACGTTTTTTTTTTTACTTATAGTATTAGGATTTGAACCTCTTGCATTGTTTAAAGGACATAACGTTTTATTACTCTAAACAAATATTATCTGGTAGTTGATACATTTATGGATATGTAGGAATAAAGCTATTAAGGACTTAACATCTCATTTCTCTAAACTAATATTAATTAGTTGGTATAATAGGAAGATGTGTCAGATCTCTTAAGCAATGACAATGATTTAAATCTTGGCATTGTGAATGGAAAAAATTAGGTTATTAGGGTCATCCTTATATTGAGCCTCTACAAAACTCGATCTAAGTTAATTGACCAATAAGTCGAATACCAATAGTTAAACACTTATTAGGTTTCTATTAATTTTGAAGATATACAATTTTATCTTTTTCACGGTCTAATTCTGGTTTCGTCCATGTGAATATATATTATTATTTATTTTAGGAAAATTCTACAACGCGCGACGAACACCGCTGAACACCACTAATGATGAATATCGTTGAACACCATTAAATTAATTAATAAAGGTTTTAAAGTTTAAGGACCCATCATACAATTAATAATTATTTTTAAAAATTCAATTAAATTATTTTTTATATATATTAAAATTTTAAGTTTTTAATAAGGGTAAACTATATATTTAGTACCTCACCTATTTTCGTATTTCTATTGAACCATCATTATTTAAATATTATTTCAATTTGACCCTATTCTTTATAAAAAAAATTTAACCCTTAACTCTCAACCTAAAACCCTAAACTATTAAACCTTAAACCCTTAAATTTATACCCTAAACCATATACCATTAAAAATAATTTTACCATCATCGATTCAATTCAATTCAATGAATTAAATTTGAGAGTTTACCCTTTTATTAACTATAAATTGAATCTCTAAACCATAAAATTAAGATACTTATAAAAAAATTATTTTCACCGCCGGTGCATAAAATATTTTCCCTTTAAAATTATTATGGATATCTATAATATAAAAAGTGACGTAAATCATTTGTGTATCTATTTTATTTATTATTATGCCTTAATTCATTCTTTTTTATGTATCTCTAATTTTATAAAATTTGTTATCCTTTAGCCTCACTTGTAGTACATATTTGATAAAAGGATTAAAAATACAAGTGTCGTGAACCACGAGAACACAATTTTCTGTGCGAAAAAAACTATTGAAAGTGGACGAGGAATCAAAACAGGTTTCTTTCAAGGTTATTAGAGATGAGAATGAGAATGTTAAGCTTGATTGCCCTGCCATGGGTAAACAATTTTCCGCTGAGGTACTTTTGATGTTTCAGGTATGCTGGATGGTTGAGAAACTACTTATCTACATCTACATATATTTTGGTTAATGTGAATATGTTGCAGTGCTTGATGAATTTGAGTCTTCTTTCAATGCTGAAGTATTTCACGTATGGTGAGAGGAATTGCTCGGAATTCATCTAAAAGTTATTTGCATGAAATGAATTTATGTATATTCAATATTCATTGGTTTTGGGTGTACAGTGTACATCCCACGTTAAAATAACAAAAGATGCCCCCAAAGTTATTTGCTCGGAACCCACGAAATTCTATTCTATATATACACCCTTTTATTGAATTGAATTGAATCGATGATGGTGCAATTATTTTTAATGGTATATGGTTTAGGGTATAGATTTAAGAGTTTAATAGTTTAGGGTTAAGGGTTAAATTATTTTTTTATAAGGAATATGGTCAAATTAAAATAATATAAAGCGGTATACTACGTTAATGATGTTCAACAATGCGTATCGCCCGTTCTAAACTCATGCATAAAAATATTACTCTTACATCAATTATCACAGAATTAAACATGATGAAACCAATTATTACAAGTAAAAGTAAACTACATATATTATTGAACACAACAAGTCTCTCGGTGGAGAAGTAGAGGATGTTCATCCTACGAGACACGTACTCAAATTATTTTGTCTATAAAATGTATACGTATAGTTAAAATATTAAGTATATATGAATAGATACTACCTTGTAATTATCTTTACACGATTAAAAAACACTACATATATTGTTCGCAGTTTTTTCAAAACTTACTATGGTCGTCCCAACGTTGTCGGTTTATTTATTTATATATTATATCAGAAGCGGCAACAACACTTAAAAGCCAATTCCAGCAACAACAAGGTCAAATCCAGATTAATGGAACTTGGAATCTAATTCATACAAGAACGTTGGTTTTTTTGTTTGTTCCCACAGAGATTATTTAGCATATAAATAACCAACCTTACCTTTCCTCCTCTCATAAGCTAACACCAATTCTTTGTTTTGTTTTCTGGAGGGGGAAATGGAATTGCAGCAACCCATGGTTATAGAAAAAACCGAAGCAGCCACCAAATTGAAGCCCGGAAATGATCATACTAAGAATTCATCGGCGGCGGCGGCGGCAGCAGCAGCTTGGTCCCATGTTTCAAGCAATCTCTGCCGTGGCTCCGAATCGTTCAGGGACCTGGAGATGGGTGTGCCCAAGGTTAACTCGGTCGACAAGAGGCTGTCGTGGCTACGATCCCAAATCATCGGCGGCGGCGATGTCGAGTTCGAGTCTCCTTTCGGAACTCGAAAACTCACCTACGCCGATCATACTGCATCGGGGCGGTGTCTTCAGTATATTGAAAACTTCATCATCGCCAATGTTCTTCCTTTTTACGGTAAAACATATTTTTTTTTCAAAGTTTTGCTTTTGTTTAGTTAGAGCATTTGTTTTCAATCAAAATTAGGATTCAATATTAAAAGGAAGTAAATTATTAAACTAACAATGATTAAAATGTCATTATATAAAAAAAATTTGGGGTGATTAAGACTTTTTTTTTTTTTAATTCTTACGTAGGTCTGTATCTGATTATGTCAATTGTCAACGACCAGCGATGAATTTTGACAAAACAGTTTGGAAATTCATAATTTACAAGAATTTGGTGATTTGTTTGAGTTCTTTTTTGTTAAATTTTTAATTTTTTAGAGATTAAATTTTAATTTTTGAAAATTTTGAAACGGTTTGTCTTTTATTGGGATGGAAATCCTCTACTCTTTTCGGTGTCCTTATTTATGCCCCACACTTAAAATTAGGTTTAGGGTTTTAGATTAGGGGTCATGGTTAGGGTTTAGGAAATTTAGGGTATGGTGTATATTTTAAGGTATATGATTTAGGGTTTAGAATTTAAAATTTAGGGTTAGGGCTTGAAATTTAATTTTGTTATATTTTTTAGTGTTGAAGCATAAGTATGGGCACCGAAAAGGGACAAAAGATTTTATCGCTTTTATTGACCCTATTATGACCGGTAAGGACCAAGTTACAACAATGTTTAAAAAAAATGCCCCTTTCAAAAAGAAAAATGTATGGCTGAACACTGAATAATTAAATTCTGTCTTTTTTTACTCTAACTTTTTAATAATAAATCTTAAACTTTAAACCCTAAATCTTAAATTTTAAATTTAATATTTAAATGTTAGAACATGCATATGATCGCCAAGATGATAGAAGATTTCTATTCTAAAATTTGGAGTCGTGGCCTCCCAGTTTTTATATATTAAAAAATATTATAGAATTTTACTTATTTAGACCTATAATTTTCAATTCATTTAATTTTTTTTCTTATCTTTAAGATTAATTATACTTTATCCCTTGATCTTGATTTCCGACTTCGTCATCGGCCAGGGAATAGCCATACGTGCGACAGTTACGTGGGGCAAAGGACGACCAAAATGGTGCATGAAGCGTCGAGCTACATCAAGAAATGCATGGGGGGTGGCGAAGATGACGCGGTCATCTTCTGTGGGTCAGGAACTACGGCGGCCATTAAGAGGCTACAACAAGTTATGGGGTTGGCGGTTCCATCAATTATTAGAGACAAAGTCATAAATTGCTTGGCCAAAGACGGCAAGAGATGGGTGGTTTTCGTGGGGCCGTACGAGCACCACTCCAACCTGTTGTCGTGGCGGCAGAGCCTGGCCGAAGTTGTCGAGATCGGTCTGAACGAGAATGGGTTGATCGACATGGATGCATTAAAACGACAGCTCGAGCTGTATCGATACACCAACAGGCCTATGCTCGGTTCGTTCTCGGCTTGCAGTAACGTGACCGGGATTCGATCCGATACAAGAGAGATTGCTAGACTTCTTCATCAACATGGAGCTTTTGCTTGTTTTGATTTTGCTGCAAGGTACGGATTTTTCATTTCTCTTTTAAATTTAAAAGTCGGTTTAAAAATTTAAATTCAATAAATTTGGTTGTACCATAAACTTGAGAATAGAAATAGTCAATATGCCATAATAATTTTATGCTACGTGCATAATAAAAAAATAAACGAATTTACAAAATTTACATTTGGTTTTGTTTTCATATTCATTTTCCTATTTCTATACTATTATTATCAATCTCATTTGATTATAAAAATACTAATTATCTCTTAATTTAATAAATTATGTTTATCTATTAATCTATGTTGTGTTCGTGTTGTCAAGGTAACGTGTTTATATAATTTTTATGTAGATTTTGACGCGTTTAATTATTTATACTATTTTTTTTTCTAAATTTAGATGGAACTAAGTTGATGGTGGGAACTGGGAAGGACCCTTGCACTATTTTTTTGTTTAATTATATTTTCAGTCCTTGTAGTTTTAAAATTAGTGTAATTAAGTCATGATCTTTCAATTTTTTTGATTTGATTACTTTTTCAGTCCTTATCAATTTTAAAATCAGAGAAATTCATCCCTAACCTCCAGTTTTATCGGTTTAAATATCTTTTAGATTCTTATCAATTTTGAAATTAAGCAATTTAGTCCCTCGTAATTTTATCCTAATTCCATCACAGCATAAATTTCAAACCCTAGAGCTTTAAAATCAGAATCAAGATTTAAATTCCAAAAACTATGTTAAAATATTTATATGAATCAATTGAATTAAATTTCGAGTTCTATTAATTATGACAGCGGTCCGTACGTGAAGATCGAGATGAGATCGGGGGAGATGGATGGGTACGATGGTATTTTCCTAAGCCCACATAAGTTCATCGGCGGTCCTGGATCGCCCGGCATCCTTTTAATGAGCAAGGCTTTGTATCAACTGGGATCTTCTCCTCCCTCAACTTGTGGTGGCGGAACCGTGGATTATGTCAATGGTTTCAATGAACAGGTAATTTATTAATTAATTAAATAATTAATTACTCTTTTATTGCTTTTATTCCCTTAATTTAATGTTTCATCCATTGGACCAAATAGATAAGGATATGATTTGGCCATTGGACTGTACTTCTCTTGCTAAAAATAAGTTCATGGTTTAGAGTAATAAATTGGTACCTTTTTTATTACCAATTTGGTACCTTTTTTTATTATCAATTTAATACATGAACTTGGGGAAATTTTCAAATTGATAACTGATATTGATGTGATATTTCAACAACCAACCAGATTGTTAACATGACATTGACTTATCAGAATATTGATATCATTATTTGTCACGTGTCACAACCTGATTGGTTGTTGAAATATCACGTGTCGGAACCATTTTAATACGATTATCACTCGGGAGATTAAGAATCTACAGAGTCTTACATAGGAGATACATGCAGGACACATTGTATGCAAGTGATATAGAAGAAAGGGAGAATGCAGGGACACCTCCAATAATTCAGATGATAAGAGCAGCCTTGGCATTTTGGGTGAAAGAATACATCGGTTATCAAGCGATTGCAAAGCAGGAACATTCGTACATACAACGAGCTTTAAACAGGCTTCTCCCTAATCAAAACATATGGGTTTTAGGGAATACAAGCTCCCACACCAAGAGGGAATCCATCTTGTCTTTCCTCATTTACTCCACAACCAACTCTTCCGCTATTAACAACCGAGAAGACGACCTCGTCGATGAGCCGGAGGGCAGGGGAAGTGGCCTTTTCATGTGGGGTGAGACTGGGAACAAGAGGGATAAGCCTCTACATGGCCCCTTTGTTGCTACTCTCCTAAACGACCTTTTCGGCATCCAAGCTCGAGGCGGGTGTGCTTGTGCCGGACCTTATGGTCACTGCTTGCTTGGTATCAACCAGACTCAGTCGCTTGCCATTAGGGAAGCTATCAAAAAGGTATTTGTACGAACTTAACGTCTGGAAAACGGTTTAAGGAGTTTCGATGTTTTATCGTTCGATATTTATTACAATTGACTATGAATTGCAGGGGTATGTTGGAGCAAAACCTGGATGGGCAAGAGTTAGCTTTCCTTACTACATGTCGAATGAGGAGTTCGAATACATTGTAGCTGCACTGGAGTTTGTGGCCATATACGGGCAACGGTTTCTCCCCCTGTACCATTTTGACCTCAGAACAGGCAACTGGACTTTCAAGAACAAGGCACTCATCAAGGAGAGCTCTGATGATGGCATTCATGTCCTCGATTTGGCTAGTGCATTTCAGGCGATAAACATGGATCGTGAGAGAGACAAAATCGATGCCGAAAAGAACGGGGATTCTTCTTCTTCTATCGTTCGTAAGTACGCGTCGTATTTGGAAAGCGCTAAACGGATCGCAGCTTTACTTCCGAAGTTTCCGTCTCAACGGAGGTTGAAAGGGGATTTAGATGTTGAACTGCTCCCTTTCAGGGTCTAATCAACCATACCATAAACAATTGATTCCAGTTTATAATCACTTACACAAATAAGACGGCAGAGGTTTTTTTGTTGCATGCTTTGATAACTAAAAGGATACAAAGAAGAAAAGACTTTCCATTTGGATCATTCACAATATTCATCAGAATTCTACAGCTAGCAGCAATGATTCCATTTGGAATGACTTGAAAGGTCTGGTCTGCTTTACATGCAATGGTGTGTTGTATATCTCTCTTCTAATAAAAGTACACAAACCGAGCTCGGAAAACAAAAATCCGCCCATCGACAAGTTGCCATCATCGAGAAACATTAACTCTCTAGCAGATTATATAAAGCCTCTTGCAATTGTTTAACAGAACTGTTCCGTACCCCCCAAATTCAACATATAGGACTGCTTTACGACATGGATCACCACAATGTGTACGGCAAAAAGATTAAAGAGAGAAGAAAACGAACATCTCGAATCGAAATATTGCTCACGAGTAAGAAGAAAAACATTACCGTGATTTCAAAGGAAATGACTGGCCATCAAAAGTTGTGGCTTCTCCTTCTCTTCTTCATCCTCCATTGAAGCTTCAGCTTTTATTTCTTCAACCCTCTTATCCCAAATATTATCTATGAGCTTCCAAGTTTCGTCACTAACCGTTTGAGTCTGCACGAACAAAATGAAAGAGTTTCGATGAGAATCAGCATTGTTGTCGGAAGTCAGAAATGCAAAATATGATCAAATAAAAAGTCTTGCCCAACTTGCCTCCATGGGACGCGGTGCACCAAAAGTTGAAAACCCAGAATTTCCAGGTGCAAACGTAACCCTCCCTGGAAGTGTGATCCCGTGGATGCCCCATCGCCCAGCATAAATTAGGGCTCCATATTCATCAACTGGATTGACCGTAGGCTGTACAATGGGCACAAGCATCAATCATGCAGTCACCAAAAATATAACATTCTACCATTTAAACTGCACCTATATAGCTCAAGCATACAACTCTGACAAGTAATGCTTGAATAGTAAATCACAATAATCATATAAAACCAAAATTTCAGTCCATGAATCTACATTTTCCCTAAACATGTCATTCCTTGGATCAAAAACTACCTGAGATATTCGAGGCGCTCTATTGTATATATCCCAGATTTCCTCTGCTTTGATCTCTCCCTTTTCAAGTAAAACATCTGGCATAATGTAAAAGATAGAATCAAACATTTAAATGTTTTATTGTACATTCCATGTGTAGCAAAATTCAAAATTTTCTCAGTACGTTTCAGATAACTGAAATAATGTGAGACAATTTTTTGTCCAAAATATGAGTTATTTTAAAAAATACATTATATGAAAGAATTAACCTGTAATTGTCTCCACAGCCGAATGGAACTCTCTCAGCACAGATGCACATTTTTCCACAGAAAATCGCATGTATTCATCACGAAGTGCTTCAAGTTTTGCAGCAAGCTAAACATAATGAAGTTAATTATGTAAACTCCTAAAAGGTCTTCACAAAATGCTATAAAGATTTTAAAGCTACATACTACAAACATACATTAGGCACAAGATCATTTTGATTTCTGTAGTATGCTTTCCCAAAAGCAGTCATCCCTGTCTGCAAAATTAAAAACTCTGCAAGCCTTGAAGCTTCTAATGTAGCTTTTGCTGAGATCCAACACATGTTGTCGACCCCAAACATCTCCTCCTCGATTACTCTTGCTGCAAATTTCAGTTACCAGTCAGCCACACTATACTTATTGTTAGAAAGGAGACAGGCACCACAGAAACCCAAAGCCATGGCAAGTATTCTTAGGGAAGTTATCAAGATTATATTTGATGACATACAAGACCAGACAGGAGTAGAGGCCAACGTACAGTTGCAAGGAACCTCAATTAAGCAGGTTTGAGGAGGGGTTATAAATGATAAAATTAAACTTTATTGTTCCTTAAACCAAAAATGCTTCAAAGATGTTTGAAGAATAAATCTTCGGTTTAATGAGTTCCATCTTTTTCTCAGATTATAGTGTTCTATGTCTTGGTGTGATGAAACTACATGACAGAGTCCACATTATAATATTCACTTTGTAGGCCAGATCCCCCCCCCCCCCCCCCAATTTACTTTACACAAGGAGGAAAGTGAAAAATTCAAACTCCAAATATACCAAATTCCGTGGAAACCAAAGACAATAATACATAAAATCACGTTTACACCAGCTAGTAAACTACTAAAAATCTCAATTATGGTGATAGTGGGAGAAAAGTTTCCATTACTTACGAGCACATGCACGCACTATAGAGTTTATGTAATCTGATTTTCTCAGGAAAACCTTGCCCGGAAATTCAGCATAGCGCATATTTGGCTGGCTACGGATGGATTTTATATCTGTCTGTAGGAGATAAACATGAAGATTTGATTGATAACTGTGAAAACAGAAGGATATCACAGAAGCATATGATACTACAAATACATGAACAGGTGATATTATATTAAGGCAGTAACCTCTGTGAATGGGCGATAGGGATCTGGAAAGTAACATGCAAGAACTGCAACAGCTGCTTCTCGATATGCTAATCTCAACTTCAACTCCTCTGGAATTTCAGTACTATCTTCTTGGCCTGTCTCAAATGTTCCCTTTTGCTGAAAAGTAAAATAATGAACAGAGTGAGAAAGCGACAATCGATATGTTGAATCAATAGCTATATATAAGGAACGCAGACTAACCCTCTTCAAAGCCTCTAGAAGTTCTTCACGTCCAATGTAATCAAGATCTTTTCTGGCAGTCAAAATTCCAGCCTCATTCCTATCATCCCAGTTTAGGAGAACATTAGCCCTCTCCCCAGATGTTAAGCAGTATAAAGAAAAGTAACTAGATATATAGCTTTATGTACTACAATATATTTTGAAGCTCAGCCCCAGTAAAATCTTCTGTAAGCACTGCAACTTCCTCCAGGAGAGTCTCTTTCTCCTCTTCAGACCGAAAAAATTTATTTCTAGCATGGACCTGTGGGGTACAAAAATGAAACCATATAATAAAAGATACCAAGCATACAAGATAACATAAAGGCTTTTTATTACAACCACATTAAACAAATACCTTCAATATCGCCAATCTGCCATCTTTAGATGGCAACCCAACTCTTATTATCTTGTCAAACCGACCCTTTCTCAGGAGAGCAGGATCAAGAATATCCAGTCTATTTGTTGCACCTATGATCAACACCTGACAAACCAAAATTTAGGGGTTGAATCAGAAAATCCCTCTTCAAATCCAAGTGAATGCATAAACTAATACCTGTGATGTAGAAACTTTAAATCCATCCATCTCAGTTAGTATCTGAAGCAGACCCTGTTCCCTTTCCGCGCCACCCTATACAGAAAAAATACATTTCCAAAACCATGCAGAGTAAAGTCAGATAGAGATGAGAACCAATAGGTGAGAATACAAGTTAGGATATTAATATGACAACAGAGCTTTATAGCCACATCTATCCCGACAATATTTTACAATTATTATGTCATAACAAAAAAATCCCAGGTTCAAAAAGCAAATTGTGTGGCGATCCATTTGAATTAAGAAGCCTAGCATGAGGTTCTTTAGTTGGCTGGACAGAACATGCAGGTAGAAAAAAATCCCTGGAATTTCCAGGGAAGCACACAGTCATTGTGTGTGTATACGTATTATGCGTCTATGCTTGTTATATACTCAAGCCACAACTTTTCATTGAAAGCGGAAGTAAAGGAAACTTAAGTGACTGAATGATTAATCACGATAACGCTTGATGTTTGGACCAAATTAGGCAATGCAATGAAGCAAACTCATTGACAGAATCATATACTTTAAGCTCATCAGATATGATTAAAGAATTTTCTTTGCTTTATGTTTACATAGTATGTTTTAGAAATTAGTGTTTTACTCCACTCTAGCATCCTTATCTTTCTTGGACCCTGACCCTCAACTGATGTAAGGGTCCTAGTAGCAGGAATGAATCTAGCACCTTTGACAACACAACAGTAATCCATCTTTAAACTTGTAAAACTTTCTATCCTTCACTTTACTCTAAGCTGATTCCTAAAGAACTTCTATAAGAGTTTTGTAACAGAATGCTTTAGCACATCTTCATAAAAAAAAGGGGTCCCGGAAAGTAAACTATACAGTCGAGTGATGGATGCTTGTGCTAACTATAAGTTTATCATTACTTTTCCTCTTCTAACAGCATGCAGCTGCGAATGGTTGGGAATCATAAATTTTAAGAGCATTAACCAAAGTAGAAAAGGATGCTGATGCAACTTGCAAAACCAAATTAAAAGGTAAAAATCTAATACCCAAAAGCTTTTATAATTTCTATTGGAAGTTTAGAGACATGGTTTGACATTCATCTCTAAGATATTTTTGGAGAAGTTAATTGTGTTTTCTAGATATAAAAGTGAAGAAAAGTCCAAATTCGATATACTTTTAGACACTATTGTGATTATAATGATTAATAAGGAAAAAAGATCTTAGTTTTGTTAACTTTAACATTATATCTTTATCACATGTGTGAACAATTATCATCACTAAAAGTAAAAGGAATAAGCCTTTCAATGTTATTAGCACTTAAGGGTGCCAGTTGCTCAAGTTGAAAATAGAACACCGCTTCCTGAGTCCCTGACCCTTAAGTGTTTCCCCAATAGATAAGAGAAATGAGATAATAAAAGTGAGCTGTCCACCACCCCCAAAACAAAAAAAAAGGTAGATTGTCTTACACCGCCAATATCAGGTCCACCACGCTTGCTACCAATAGCATCGATCTCATCAATAAAAATTATGGAAGGTGCAAATGATCTGGCATTGGCAAACAAGTCCTTCACACGTGATGCAGCGACTCCAACAAACATCTGGCAAGTCATATTGCTATGTCAGCCAGGTTTCAAGTTCCAACAATAAAAAATGAAATAATCTACAATATGGATAAAGGGCAATAAAATCTAAAAATATTCGCAGGGAAGACTAAGGGTCTTTGAAAAACTCAGGGCCATTAGAAAGGAAACATGAAAAAATTTACTAAACAATGCATGTACATTGATATTTAAAGAAGTAGCAGAAATCAAGGCACACTGCATTAAATAGACTAGAGGAACCGCACATTTAGACAAGGCTCAAACAAATGCACTTTTATGTATGACTAAAAGTTAAAATAAAAGAATAAAGAGTTATATCCAGTGTCAATGCAAAAAAGTATTGGACTGACAAAATTAAGGAATAGATTCAAGTAAAGAGAACAGCTATAGACATGCTAAATGATCAGACCGCATTCAAGATTTCTCTATCAATGACCCTTTAAAATAAATATAGCAGCACTAGAAATTAACAGCAACCCAAGAATGAAGAAGTCAACAAGCTGAAAAATGAAGAGTAAGCAGTTTAAGGGGAAAAGGCAATTAAAATTTCTCTTCCAATTTCACTTGATTTAAAGCCATATTTTTCTAAGCATCTGAAAATCCCAAAAGATAACACAGATAAATTGAAAGAAATGAAAGTTTTGTGAAGAAACCACCTCACCTCTACGAAATCAGTACCATTTGCTGCAAAGAATGGTAGTCCTGCTTCACCAGCAATAGCTTTGGCCAGCAGTGTTTTACCAGTCCCGGGAGGTCCATGGAGCAGAACACCTTTAGGGCAATAGATACCTTTGTTTTGGAACTCTTCGTCATTTTTTAAAATTCGCACAATCTCTTGTAATTCCCTCTTTATATATTCTTGGCCAGCGAAATCATCAAAAGTAACACCAGTTCTTTCCTCTGCTGATATAAATTTTGCACTGGTTAAAGGCAGTAAAGTTAGAGCCTGGTAGAATGATTTATTATAATCAACCACCCAATACTATGTTCACCACATAATCACCTAAACTCCTTCTGATCCAATAATAAAACACTTAAGAAAAGAATGAAAGCATTACTAAATATTCATGAAACAATTGAATATGAATTGGAAACTCTGCCCTTTGGAGGACTAAACAAATTAAAAATCTTAAAACTTCAGAAGTCCACAACCATCATTTAAATTATAATTTAGAGTGATTACACTACAAACATTTATGGAGGTTATAAGTTATAACAATACTTCATTATCAGGAACATTAAAGATGCAGACAAAGAAACTACAGAAAAGATGGTTCAACAATGATATTAATATGCAAAAAGGCAAGTTTATTACTATAGACAACAACAACAACAAAAGTATTGTCAGGTTTCACTCAATCTACTGATGACTTGAACAACACAAAGCAGTTAATCAACTAAATAAACCAAACCTCTATTAGACGGCAGTAGAGAAAGAAAGCACCTGATGTTCTTTTGTCATGAATTAACGGAAACAGTAATTAATCAACAACAAACCCACTGAAAATCATTTACTTACCGACTCTTGCCTAAAGATCCAAGGGCACGGCGCTTAAGTGGTTGCCTAATTTTTTGGGTAGGAGCTCCCAAATCACAAGGTATTAGCTTTGCATAAATGGGCCTCATCATATTATCAATCCAGACATATAGTGCAATTGACAAGGCAAGTCGCATAGACCATATTACTGCAGTTGCAACAGAGGAGTAGACTTCTGCAGGTACCGTATCAACATTCAGGACATCAACATTCACAATTTGTTGGTGAAGCTTGTGCCAAACATCATTCCAACAATCAATAGGCATGCGGTCCACCACATGGCGCCGAAAAACTATTTCATTCTTTGAATTGCCCCCTGTTCCATCAACTTTCTTATCTTTGTAGTACGGCAAAATCACTGCAGGAAGCTCAACAGATTAGGGGGGGGGGGAATAGAATAACAAGTAGCTAGAAACTTTGACAATCTGCAGATGATGCAACATAGGTTTAGTCAAGCCAACCCAAGCCGATCCAGTTAAAGCTCGATGTAAACTCAATTACTGGACTCAAATCCCAAAGTTAAACTTGATCTCAGTCAAGAACTATTTCGTACTCAAACATGGCTAAAAAATAATGGCAGCTCAAGCCAGACCAATTTGTCTCCATCACAAACGAATCAATCAAGAAGTTCAGAGTCAACCTCCAACCAAAATTTTATACTCCCTCCGTCCCATTCAATATGTCCAGTATTGACTTTTTTGAGCTCATTTTTTTTCAACTTTGACTCATTATTACTTTAAATTTATTATTAATAAAATGTGAAAAAATATGTTTTAAAAACCTTGAGTCAAGTAGTTTAAAAATATATATTTTATAAAATTTAATTAATTAAAATATTTAAAATAATTATGGTCAAAGTTAAAAAAATTGACTTTTAAAAAGTCAATACTGGACATATTGAGTGGGACAGAGGGAGTATCAATTATACAAGGTAAGATCACAACTATGTAAAATGGTCATCATATTTCACTTGGATAGGTATATTACATATAAAATTCATTTAAAATCTAGTAAAAACTTTTATTCTACTTTTGAATGATGAGTCTGACTGACATGATTACTTCCAGAAAAACGGAGACATGGAGCACTTAGGCTACAATGTCATTGGACAAATTAAGCAAAAGAAAATCTCTAGGATGCAAAAAATATGAAAAAAAAGCATAACGTATAACCAACAGAAAGATCGACATCTTAGTCCGAATACATACACCCAGAACACATGAAGATACTTAAGGATACCAATCAAGGTACAAAATAATTTGTGTTTTCAATATGTGGATCACTTCATCCCAGTTATTCAGCAAGCATTCTAGACTTCTAGAACCTAATAGCAACCCCAGGATCAGCAAAATAGAAAAATGACAAAAAGCAGTATACCCAGACAAAATTGATCAACTTGTCTATAACAAACTAAAGGTTACTCCTAAGTTGTATGCTATTTTCCAGTTTGCTTCCAACATTTGGTTCACAACTGATAAAATGTTATCCAAGTTCTTTGAAAAGCCCTAGAGCTGATAGCCGTTACCCGAGTTCATTCAGATTTAGGACAATGCACTTCTTCAATCTTATTTACTGATATACTGCAATCTTAAAATTGAAGAAATGAAAATAAATAGCAGTAGCTACAGAACAACATAAGATCATTGTGTAGCCTCACCATTCTGTAATAATCCACCAATCTAGGTCACCAGTACCGTACTGAAAAGTACTGAAGAATTCAATTCACAAGTATCCTATGGATGAATCTAAATTAAAACTCTATTCCAATAGGTTATTAACATTTATGATGTCATGAATATGCAGTCACACCAAATAGCCTCTTATTAAGGTGTCACGGAAACCCTTCACATGACGTGAACTGCAAAAGCTTAACAATTGATTCCAGAATCAGTTATAAAAAACAAACAATATCAATATACATAGATATAATAATCTTAGCAAATGGACAGCAATTAGCCCTTCATATACATTTACATTTGCATTTAAGCCCTTCATAACAAGTATAAATTCAGTCCAAAAAATGATTACATTTTATTTTGCAGTGCAAGCAAAAAAAACATAATAAAATAAGCTTCAAACTGATAAACAATGACCACAGATCAAGTGACAAGAAAATAGCTAAAGGTTCAATGTAAATGAGTTTAACAAAACTTGGTTACCTGAAACTGTCTGACCATAATTTGAATACTCCATAAATTGGACATTGTTGGAATTAAGAAGTCCCATAAAGTCACTGAAGTCAATTCTGTGTGAATTCTCAGGATCCCACTCTGTCCCCTTCAACTTTCCACGCAAGGTCAACAGGGCTCTGCTCCAACATGAAGCCATGACAAGCTGTCTCTCTAACTGCAAGTCAGCCTTCCTTTCAAGCTCTTCCAGCTTATTTATTCTTTGTCTCTCTGCATCCTTTAATTTCTGGAATATTATTGAAATCAACAAAATTCAAAGGCAAGGAAAACCCGTAGGATATCCAAATCATTAAAAAACAGTGGTCATCCCAAGAGATTAAAAGGACAACGTAATTCTACAGTTCAGGGCCTGAATCCTGATTCCTTAAAAGTGCAAATTCCAGAAGGAAAATCGCCAACACCTTAAGCATTGATACGAGCAAGTTTTAACTATACCTTTACAAGAACAAAATCCCATGAGAAAAGAGTTATTATACTTGCAAAGTCAGACCAGATGATAGCATTGTATTTATAGATAGCGAAAAAGAAAGCACCCATATCAACTCTGATATACCAGTTTTACTGTTTCGGTGAATCATTAAAGAACTTTTTCCCATTTCCATTTGAAGAAAATGATTCCTATAAAATTAGGAAATAACATTTTTCCATTAGTTCAAAAATATAGAGCTTGTAAGATGTAACACTGGCTATTCTTAGATTAAATATAAAGAAGTACTTTCACAACAAAGGATGAAACATCATATATATCCTCAAATAGATGAATTATTCCACATGGCACATATACGAAATCACTAAGCATTTCATAATCCATGAAAAACCACACAACACATTCAGACTCTCTAATTTGCATCAAATACCATTAGAACTATGTGGCTACATGTAAGGTACCGTTTCTGTTTCTGTTTGCTTTTGCTTTTGCTCTTGCAACTTTCTTTTTACTTCAACAAAAGCATTACAAAATGCAATATCATTTTTTGTTACTTTTGCTACTTGCTATTTACTTCATTTAACATAGCGAAAAATTTAGTACCTATGTTGTTGCATTACTACCTACTTTCGCTTAATTGCTCCCTCAAAATATGAAAGCAAAATGAAGCCTATTATTATCCCCAAATTTAAACTTTTTAACTTCTAATCATTCAGAATTATAATAATTTCTCCCTTGCATCCGAAAATCTAAAAGCAACAAACAACCAAACAGATTTAAAAAAAAATTATTTCCACTTTCCGCACCCAACATTAGTTTCTCATTGACAAAATAACTATTTTGTTAATAAAAAAATAAAATTGCAAATGAACCTCGAATAACTGAGTGGACTCTGCATCTTCTTCCTCGACAATACTGGAGGCGACAGCTGAGTCGGAGCTCGAACATGAAGTGGAGTGATTGGAAACGGTAGTAGTGAGATCTTGGCGTTTAATAAAGCTTGATTTAGATTTGAAAGCGGTTTGAGGCGGAGATTTATTGCGAGAAACAGAAGAATGGGCGGATTTTCTAAGAAGAATTTTGGATGAGTTGCAATAAACTGTTGGAGGTTCGATGAAAGTAATTGGCTTAGAGAGATTAAAATTCATTTCTTTTCCAAAAGGAAGAAAAGAAAATTTTCCTTCACTTTCTAGTGCGGGAAAATGCGGGAGAAAATATTGGGACCTTTATCTTTGGCTCGTCAAAGGATGCTGGAACCGGAGTTGATATTTTGGGTTTAGGGGTGAAGAGCAAAACGCTGCGTTCTTCACAAACAATCCAACAGAGTTAAGAAATGGCTTAATAAACAAACTGTCCATGAACTTAACAAACTTTTTGATAAATTACACATAAATTCCTTTATTATCAATTTGACCCTAAAATTTAAAAATGTGGCATAAGTTGTTCTCATCCTTAACTTCGAAGGCTTAATACAAAAATTTACTCTGTTGAACTTGATATTTTCTTTTATCAAATTAATCTTTAAGCTTATCACACGTATTTATCATAATTTAGTCCTTGTAAAAAAAGTTGCATCAAATAATTATACTAACTATAATGAGCTAAAAATTGATTTGAACTAAAAATCGTTCGCTTTTAATTCTTTTAACGAGTAAAAAGGTAGTTGAAATATGCTCATATTGTCTTATTTTGGGTGGGTTTAAATCTTGTTATCTACTTTGATAATGTAATTATTTCTTTACTTAATAAAAACTGAGTAAAAAATAGTTCATTTTTAACTAATAAGATCAGGTAGTTTTATTGAATAAATAAAAAGAGAATACATTAAAATCATAACCTTAATACAGAAAGCCTACAAAAATTAAAATAAACTAATTACATCAATCAATCATTTCTCATAAAACTATTAAAGAGCACAAATTAAACATTGAATAATAAAAATATGACCATAAATAAAAATAAACGTCGATAATAGGGACGGCGACAAATCTAACTCTAAAAAAAAGAAAAAATGTACTAAAAAGTATATAAAACTGTAGAACTAATGTTTTGATATAATAATTGAAAAATGTTTTGGACTGTTTAAAAAGTATTTAAAACATTTCCCAAGTCCAAATATATGTTTAGGGATGTTTTTAAATGGGTTTAATATGTGTTTCAAAGCCAAATTTCTCAAACCTGTCTAGGTGTTTCGAAACACCTTAGGGCGTTTTGAAACACCTTAGGGCGTTTCGAAACACCTTAGGGCGTTTCGAAACAGGAGGCTCCAGTAGCGTTTTCGTTTCGAAACGGGCCTTCCTTGGACTTGAAATTTGCCCAGCGTTTCGAAACGGGCTAGGCCGTTTCGATACGCCCACGTGGCAATGACCACAACGGTCATAAACCCCAACGGCTATTTTCCCAACTAACTTTTAAATGCAGGCGTTTCGATACGGGCTTATAGCGTTTCGATACGCGTTTCGAAACGACCAGGAGGCGTTCCGAAACGGCCAGGAGGCGTTCCGAAACGGATGCCCTGACAGACTGCAACGACTCTTTCTACATTGAGAGTGTTTCGAAACGGCTTCGAGCGTTTTGAAACGGGGAGCTGCAAAATGCATTTATGGTGGGAATTAAAGTCCTCAACGGCTCCAATTTGATCCCAACGGCTAGCAACGGCTACAAACTCAATTGGGAGTATAAAAGGGACCTCCAAGCATCAAGAGAAGGCTAATGCTCATATTGTCAAACATCAAATGATCAATTATTGTCTTAGTGCCTAAATTGTCAATTCTTGTATAGACAAACACTAGTGAGCCAAAATTGTCAAATTTGCTCAAGTGTTTTAGGTTTTGGGTGAGAGCTTAATAGTGCAAACAAACACCTATTAGAGGGTTTAAGTTTGCTTCTTGTTTCTCTTTGTAAAAGAGGGTTTTGATCAAGGCTTTGGGTAGAAGCTTGATCGGTGTAAAGGGTTTCCTCCTAAGCCTAAAAAGGGGACGAATCAATTAGTGGAATTGGTTGTGAAATCCTTAGTGGGGAGCTAAGGTAGTGGATGTAGACCTTGGTTAGAAGGTTGAACCACTATAAATCATTGTGTCAATATTCTTTCTAGCTTCCTAAACCCTTCCACCCAAAAATCCATCTCTCCACCACTTGGTGAGCAAAATCGGTTGAACGAATCGAGCCCCACACATCCCAACAAAAACATACTACGCAAGCAAACTTCTACCATTTTTACAGGAAAAGAGAAAGAGTTATTAAAAAACGAAGGATCATTTATTTGCATTGCAGGCTTGTGGTGTGTCGCGTCGCACACCTGATTTTGGTGGGTGAGTCTTACAAATGAGGATTTTCTGTATACATGACGTCTTGAACCCGAGACCTGCTTAAGCAATACCAAGATACTTATCATTTGGACCAACTCTCGTTGATTGTATAGGATTTTCTTTGTTTGGGTGATTAGTACGTGTTAGTGGTTGCTTTGTTGGTTTTTGTGGTGGTACTTTGGATGAATAAAATATTATTTATATAAAAAAAGAAAAATTATGATAAAAATATGAGTGACAACACTCTTAAACAATTAAAGAAAAAATCTATAAAAAAAGAAAATAATCTTAAACAACAAGAAAAATAATTCAGTTTAGATAAAGTAATATTCAATAAGAAAGTATTAACCTATTGTATCATATATAACATGATATAATACATTCAGGATAATACAAAAAAATATAAACATGTGATTATTATTATTCAAAGCTTGTATTTATTTATATAAACACTTCTTCGATATTATATTTACCTGCATAAAAAATTCAAAAAAAAAATTTATGAAAACTTTATGATTGTTATGAATATTTATCTATGTGGATGTCTATCATGATTAGAACTTTATCTAAGGAGTTTGATTTATTTATTATTAGGAATATTATCTCTATTAATTAGAGTTTAATGTATTATGTACTTCTTATGCCTATAAATAGATGATTCATTGAAGGCATTGTATATGATTCTATTTTTGAGAATAATACAAATCTCCCTCTTTCTCCCATCTCTTTGTTCTTCTTGTTCGTTGTTCTTCGTTATTTTATTCACAACACGTTATCAGCACGATCTCGCTCGCTTAATTACTGTGATTATTGTTGGTGGTTCTCGAAAAGAATTTCAATTTGATATTGGTGACTACATCTATCATATATTCAGCTTACCTTGGAAAGTATGGTATGTTTTACTTATTTATATACTAATATAATGATTGATTTATCATTCTCCAAAAGTTAGTATATTCATATCTATTATTTGGTTATTATTTTAATTTATTATTATTTTATTCATACTTGAAGTAACTCTTGAATTAACGAAAATTAAAATTATCGTCGTACTTCATTAGATGGATTGATAAAGCAAACCGAATTAAAGCCCTCAAGGATTTCGGCTAAATGCTATTGGGCGCACAAATTGGAACATTTTATTACACAGTATATTAGTTTTATTCAAAGTTTTTATTATTCCATTCTAATTTATAATTGATTCAATTCAAGGATTGTGTTGCCATGTGGTTGTTATATATTTGTTTTATCATTATTATTATTATTATTATGGTAATTTATATGAATAAATTCGAGATATAAAATAATTTTATTATTTGTATCAATTACTTTGTATGTAAATCAAAGGCAAAAGGAATACGTTACTTTGATGTGTTTATACATTCATCAAAATGTTGTTTGATTTTAACTATGGTTGTTTATAATTTGATCACATCACTTATAGTTATGTTTATTCAACTTGATCTATGACTACTTTTATACTTTTTGATCTAGTCTCAAATAATTTTTTTTTATTCTATTGATAAAAGTCGATACTTTTAACCGTGTTTTGAGTTTTACATGTATTCAAATGAGTTGGAAAGAGACATGGCGTAAAAAAAAAGATTATGAGAAGATGCATTGGTTCATTTGCTACGTCATCATTGAGACGAAATTCAATATCGGTAAACTCTATTTTTATTTTTATCTTTTAAAATACAATTTTAAAGTGCGATAAATCATGATGCTTTTGAATTTACAAGGAGATTATTATAAAGTCTATATTTGCTCGAAAGCAATATTTTTTCTTCGTCGAAAAACTCGACCATAGACTTCTCCCAATTTCAAGTTACGAAAATTCTTCTTGATCCAAAAAGTTTTATGGGAGACATTCCTTGAAGTGAATGCAAAGCATGATGTTTATTCCATGCGATTATCAATGACGGGGCATTCCCTGAAGTGAATGCAAGCATGATGTTTATTCCATGCAATTATCAATGATGGGGCATTCCTTGAAGTGAATGCAAGCATGATGTTTATTCCATGCGATTATTGGATCTGTTTCATTCCCTAAAGTGAATGCAAACATGGTAAATCATTATTCAATTAGAGACATAATTTCGATATAATCCAAGTATAATTGGCTGGACATCCCGTTCTGCGAGGCTACTGGTCTCAAAGGAGGTTTTTAAATGACCTTGTGGACATGTTTAACAATGCCGCGTACGATGATTAAATCTTTGTTCTCTGTGATAAGGATATATGAAAAAGGTTTTAAAGGCCCACTGGCTCTACTCCATTCCTTGAAGTGAATGTGAGATTATATTATGGAAGGAATAAAAAATCACATTAAAAGTTGTGGTCGTGGTCGAAGCTATGAATATACACATGAAAAATATAGTCGTTTTAAGAATACTTCTACCCGCTGGTAGCGAAGTTATAAGAATGACAAGAGTGATAAAGATCATTCTAAGGAAGTGAAATCATTTTACCAATGTGATGTTATAAACCATTTGTTTCGTACTTGTCAAACGCCAAAGTACTATGGACTTTATCCATAATCATGAATGATAAATGAAATAAAATATAAACAAAATTTGTTTATGGCGAAAATAATTATGGCGTTATTGGTCCAACTCAATTGGATATTGTTAATTTTCTCATAACCCTTGAAGGGAATAATTTACCATTTATTTTATTTCCCTTATAACCTCTAACAAGAATAATTGGTTTTTTTTATGTTAATTCGTTTTATTTATTATTTATTTATGTTAGTTTGCTTTATGTTTATTTATTTCACATATTATTTATTTACGTTTTATGTTAATTTATTATTTGAAGAATATGATTACTTCCGGAATAAAATATACAATGAATTGTGGCTATTTATGCCTAGAATTGTGGCTATTTATGCCTAGCAGATAATGCGAGTACTCATATTGTACTTAAGCATAAGAAATATTTTTCCCATTTAAATGCAAGGGGAAATATGAGTAGTATTTCTCAAAGTACTAAAATATCAATACTTCGGAAGAGCACTTGAAAGTTTATCTCTGATAGATAATCGACTTGATATGATGTGCTATATTTTATATTTTTCATTCTTCGAAGTGAATGATACAAAATACATATTTTCATTACCTGAAGTAAATGAAACAAAACACATTTTGAAAGGTGCACAATTATGCATTTCTCGATTAAAATGCAAGGGAATAATGTGAGTATTATATCCGAAAGTACTAATATCACAAAAGGCTCTGGTTGAGCAAATATGTTATTGTCAAATGGAACTTTATTCCATATTCACATTGCGTTATACTCGTCAAAGTCATAAAGAGAGCAATATGAGTTCGCAAACTATCCCTTTGGGAATTATAGATAACATATGTTATCAATTGGCATTTGAAATAAGTCAATATGGATATAAGTTCTGGTAGCCAAAAAGTCAGTTGAAAGCTCTAGGAGAGCTATATATTGCTACCAAAAGATCATTTCAATTGAAAGCTCCGAAAGAGCTAAATATATTCCTATTTAAAGGAACAATTTTGATGGTCATACTAGACATGTACGAGTAAGATTGAATTACATGTTATGGTAAACAAGAAGTTTACAAATTCAGAGATATATACACACACATATATAGTTGGCATGATCGGTTAGACCATCCTGATCAATAATGATGCAGAAATTATTGAGATTTACATGCACATGTATTAAAAGAACATGTAGTTCTTGTGGTGCTTATTCTCAAAGGAATGGATTAAATTCCACTTATTAAAGAACGTGAAGTTCTTGTGTTGCTTAAAGGAATTGATTAAATTCCACTTACTAAAAGAACATGAAGTTCTTGTGTTGTTTGTTCTCAAATGATATAGATGATCCCACTTACCAAAAGAATTAGAACTTAAAGTTCTTGTACTGAAGTTAAGACTGTATGTCTTGCATATCTGAACGAAATATGGGCCCATATATCCACAAATGTGGAAAGTTTTATATGATTTTAGTAGATGCATCTACATTGTTTTATCGACTTACAACCAGAAGTTTGTGAGATTGATTCTAAAAAGATTCAGATTATGCAGTTAGACTATTCGTCTTGAAAAGCTAGTGGGTTTATATTTTAGGCTATATCAGTTGTTACAAAGCCTATTGATTATGAAAAATATAGTTTAGCAAAATTTCAATTGGATGCCTCCTATTTAATAGCTAAACTATGAGAACAAAAGAGTTATTATTTATATGGTGTTTCCATATAACAACACTTATACGCATCAAGCCAACGAGTTATAATAAACTCCCCGTTATGATTGGTTTTTGGTCAGAAACCATACATTTCCCATTTTATGATTTTTGAATGTGCGATATGAATTACTCCACCACAACGCACAAAATGGGTAAATAAAAAGGGTTGAGAATATATATTGAGTACGAGTCTCCTTTTATGTTTAAATTCTTAAACATTAATTGGAGAATCATTTATGACATGATTTTTCTCAACATCAGGGGGAGATAATAATCAGCTGGATAGAGGAAAATGAATTATCATTATCTAGATCCTCGTATATGAACTAGAAGTTCATAAGATAATTCATGTTATTACATGTCAACTGCTAGACATATTTACTGACCCAATGAGAGTAATTAAGTCTCATATACCAGCTGAAACGCTCTAAGTTTAAATTACATGTTTGAGCGAGAGAATGTAAATCATGCCTGAAGCATGATAGTTGAAATGGTTCCAATGATCAAAATTCTCGTAAATAGAAACTAATATGAGATGGTCATATATTGGAGGTGGGTGCTCTTGAAGAGACCCAAGACATAACAAATAATAAAACTCTAGAAGAGTTTCAGGTACCTGAAATAAAGATTGAAATCTTGAAGAGATCTCGATGAGTTATGTCATTACGAGAATGGAACCAGAAAATTGGAAAGTTGTCGACAACGATTTTACAAACAATTTTACATAAAATACTTCTATAGAAGTAAAGAAAGAAATCGAGGATCTTGTATAAAATCTATCCAGAAGTATATATATTGAATTGGTCTATGTTGAAAGACGCTTTGAACTTCTAAAATAGAAGTATTTGGACCAGCAGTCCAAACACCTAAAGGTGTAATGCAAGTGAGGCACAAATAAGTAGTCGTAAATACGACTTGAACTATGATTTATGAAAAGTTTTAATTACTTCATGGTGGATGCAATTACTTTGACAGTTATGAAATTTTTTTGCATGCGTCTAATTATTTGTGGATCCATATTTATCCTTGAAGGATTTAAAATGCTATAAGCATTTGGAAATTTCTGAGGAAATTTATTTAGACATGTCTCATGAATATTTTGGTGTATTTGGTATAATCGCCTTAGTGAATACTAATTGAGAAAATACTATAAGAATGATCAGATTTCCTTATGTATTTTATAAAGGAGTTTGGATCAAGATCCATTATGATAATTTTAGAACTCCTAAAGAGCTTCAAATTGGAAACTCATGAAGTACTTTCAATACAAGTACTTGAATCTTGACATCAAGTTTATCTCGACCTGAAGATCGAGCATTTTTATATATTTCTTTTGTCTATGAATAGACATAAGCTGAAAGAATCTTAAAGAAGATTCAATATGAATAGAACATATCTATTGAGTATCCCAATAGTTGTAAGATTGTTGGATGTGAATAAAGATAATTATATCTTTTCTTGGTTTTGAAGCACTATATATTAGTTGGTCAAGCAATATCCATGGATATACAAAGATCATTACATTTAGATCTTCAAACATTCGTTGATGCCTCCTCAAATTTTGTAGAAATAATTGCTATGCACAAGGCAAGCCAAAAATGTGTTTGGCTAAAATCATTGACCCAACATATCCAGAAGATATGTAGATTTACTTTCACAAGATATGATATGAAGCTATTTTGTGTAGAGATAATGCAAGATGTATATCTCAATTGAAAGGCGGATACATCGTGAAACATATTACTCTAATGTTTCATTCCTCAAGATCTTTAGAAAAATAATATTCAAGATTGAATTATGAAGATTCAAAGATCTTCTGTGATGTTTTCATGAGGGGGAGGAAATACGCGTTGCACTCTTTTTCCCTTAACCAAGGTTTTGTCCCAATGGGTTTTCCTGATAAGGTTTTTAATGAGGCAACATGTTATGCGTATTAAAGATGTGTGTACTCTTTTTCCTTCACTAATGAAATTTTTTTTCCCACTGGGTTCTTATCTTAGTAAGGTTTTAACGAGGCACATTATCTTCATAGACATCCAAGGGGGAGTGTTATGAATATTTATCTATGTGGATGTCTATCATGATTAGAACTTTATCTAAGGAGTTTGATTTATTTATTATTAGGAATATTATCTCTATTAATTAGAGTTTAATGTATTATGTACTTCTTATGCCTATAAATAGATGATTCATTGAAGGCATTGTATATGATTCTATTTTTGAGAATAATACAAATCTCCCTCTTTCTCCCATCTCTTTGTTCTTCTTGTTCTTGTTCGTTGTTCTTCGTTATTTTATTCACAACAATGATAGTAGCATATATAGCTAGATCTAATAGCTAAAAAAACCAAACAGTTGGTAATATTCGCAAAATTGCTTATTGGAATAACGAAAATCGATATATTGTTTTCGACATGAAACAAGAACAACAAAAACCAACTACGTCATGCCCTAAATCCCAACAAACAATTATACTGTTGTTTGCAAACCAGCACAGGCCAACATGAATTACCAACATACAACAACAACAGAAATCGACTGCCCCATAACCCTAAATCCCTGCAAGAGAGTGATGAACGACGCTCCGAGAAGCACCGGTTTCACTTGTTCTTTTTATCGCCGACGACTTTTTTAATGTCGTCGGCAATGGCGATGGCGTCCATCGACACACCGAACAGTCCCCTCCTTGATAATCCACAGCAGTAGAGGTTCTTTTCTCCTTTCCAGTGATGTGGGAAATCATTTTTAGGCATCCCCTCTTCATTCAGAACATAGTCATAGTCATAGTCCTGCACAGAAATATTGTTATTCATCATTGAAAGAACCTGTAAATAATCTGCAATACTGTTATCTTGGTTTTGGACATGTGCAATAAGAGCGGTCGGACTTCTAGAAAAAATGGTCTAAAATAAGTTAAATTAAATGTTTGCAAGGAAAAAACAAAATGACATTATAATTCATAGATTTTGAGTTAGACAGACATATTTTTTTATTAAAAAACAGTCTATCACCTAGAGAACAAGTCAACAAATGTTTAATTTTTTTTTAAATCAAAGACTTTATTTTAATAAATTACACGTAAACCCTAAAATATTTGAAATGCCCCTAGAGCAATGCTATAGCTTTCTTCAAGCAAATAATAAGTTTAGAGCTTGAACTATGCAACTTAAATATTTGGGCTCTAATTCTTGTGATTAGTAATTTTGTTATGCTCATGCTATTTTTACTAGAAATTTATCATAGATAAAACACGAGATAAAAAATCGATCATACGTTAGCACACAATTGATATTATGATCATAGATTCATTAAAAATACAACGAATAAATCATAGATTCATTAAAATTTAACAACTTTATTTATAAATAGAGACCGGCAAAAAAATTGATTATAGATTCACTAAAAATTTAATAGTTTCATAGTAAATAGAAATCGACAAAAGAATTAATCACAAATCGAATAAAAAAATTAACAATTTCATTAAGTTGGACTAAATCATCCAAAATACTAGCAAGGGGGATGAGTTTAGCAAATTTAATAGCATTGGGCAAAGCAAAAATGATGTATCCTTTAAGCAAGAAACATTAGAAGCAAATTGGAGTTTGGAAATTTGTTTACCTTGAGCCAATTATTAGCTAAGCTTTTATAGCCCGTCGCGAAAACTATCACATCGAATTCTCTCTTAGTACCATCGTCGAAATACACCTTCTTCCCATTTACGTTTGATATCGCCGGAACGACCTGCATTATCATGCATCACAAGAAATAGGGTCAGCAGTTCGAATACTAATATTGTAGATGGATAAAATTGAATTAGAAGAATCATCCTCATAATAAATCTATGCATTATTCGATCCTGATTAGTTCGAATATAACTATTTTTTTTCATATTTTATGTATACATTATGGTAGGAACTTGATTTAATTGACCTTTATCTCTTTAGATTTAATCTTTCCAATAGTTCCAACATCAATCACAGGAGCTCTCCCGGCTGTTGCTTTCAGAAAGAAAGGACCTTCCTTTGGCCTATGGATCCCATACTTGGACAGATCTCCGAACACAATCTTCGACATCCATACGGCCATGAAATCGACAATCCCGACCGGGACATACTTGGAGAACACCATCCCTAGCCGCACGATCTCTTTGGTCACCACATCCACATGAAACTGCAAAAACAAGACCCAAAACATGTAAGAAATTGAAGCTGCATGCCATTTTGCATGCAGGAGATTGAGGGGATGTCGGTTCTTACAGGGCTTCTTATGACAATAGATGTCGGAACCCCAAAATTTGAGAGATCGTAAGCTATCTCCATGCCGGAATTACCACATCCGACGACCAAGACATCGTTGTTTTTGTACTTGGCACCGGATTTGTAATCCTTGGAATGTATGGTCTCACCTTTGAACGTATCCAACCCGGGCAAATCCGGTATGTATTTGCCACTGTTTTCACCTGAAGCTATCACCAAGAACTCAGCAAGGTAGACCTCAACAGCCCCGGACTCCAGGTTCCTGGCCTCGATCCGCCATTTCCTGTCGGCTTCTTTGTACGAAGCCGACTCGACGGATCGATGATACCGGGGCTGAATGTTGAAAGTCTCGACGTATTTGTCGAGGTAATCGACAAACATGTCTTTCGGTATGTACGTAGGGCTATCCGGTGAGTGCGGTTTGAACGGTAAGGCACAGAATTCCTTGGCCAAGTGGAGTTTCAACCGACTGTAAGCTCGTTTCTTCCACAGAGAAGCATAGACATCTTCTCTTTCGAGGATGACATGAGGGATGGAGTGAGCCGATAAGCATGCCGATGTCGCGAGACCAGACGGTCCGGCGCCGACAATAACTACAACCTGTTCCATTGTTCTGTAAGAAAAAAGAACACTATTCTCTTTGGAGCTTTGTAAGGCAGCAGCCAACAACCACGCTGGATGGTTTTTATACCCTCAATGAGCACAAAATCTGGATGAAAATCTTCTACCCTTTTCGGCATATGCCCCCATGCTCAAAATTAACTTTAGGGTTTTAGGTTTTAGGTTAGGGTTTATGGTTTATGGAATTTAGGGTAGGGTGTGTTTTTTAGGGTATAGGGTGTAGGGTTTAGGATTTAGAATTTAGGGTTAGGGTTTAGAATTTAATTTTGTAGTGTTTTTTAGTGTTGGGGCATATAGGGGCACCGAAAAGAGGCAGACGAATTTTATCCTAATCTAGGTTTCATTTCAACAAATTTTAAAATTTAACATTAATTTTTTTTAAAGGAAAATTTAACATTAATTGATTTTCAATTATTGCTGATTCTGTGTACATCTTGAGGGTTTTAAATGGAAGGCACTTAAAACTATGATTTTTATCTTACCAATTTGAATATTTCTGCCATCTATATCCACAATATTACACAATGTATGATGTTTTTTTTTCTCCAAAGAAACCTACCAGGATTATTAGTTGGTCGGGTGGGATCAGACGTTCGATATTTAAGTAAGATTAGAGTTTGATTCCTGAGTAAATTAAATCGAGAGGATTATCTCACGATAAACTTCAGTCGATCAATAAATTGAACACTGATAATTACAAAAAAAAAACAAAAAAATTGTTTATTTTCGTTTGGCAACTTTAATTTTTTAAAGGATTTTGCTATTGACAGCCCTTAGGGCTGTCAATAATAACTCTATAAATTCTTATAATTAATGCTTGTTTTGCTTTGTACTTAATGTTTGTTTTGCTTTGTAATGAAATCTAGTAAAATGTAATTAAATACATTCCTAAAAATCATGTTTAATTAATTTTAGGTTGTTTAATGTAATTAATACTCACTTAAAATAGTTTATTTTTAGAGTTTAGGATTTGAGGGTTTGGATTTAGGGTTAGCGTTTAGGGTTTGATGTTTAGGGTTTAAGTTTAGGGTTTAAGTTTAGTGTTTGATTTTTAGTGTTTAGGGTTTAGGATTTATGGTCTAGCTTTAGGGTTAGAGTTTAGAGTTTAGGGTTTGGATTTAGGGTTAGAGTTTAGGGTTTATGGCTTATGGTTTAAGTTTTAGGGTTTGTGTTGATGGTTTAGGTTTGAGGTTTGGGGTTTAAGGTTTAGGGTTTAAGTTTGAGGTTTGGAGTTTGAATTTAGAGTTTTATTGTTTAATTAAATTAAAAAATTTAAATTAATGAAACACAACTTTTTAGGAATGTAATTAATTACATTATATTATATTTCTTTTAAAAAATTAAAAAACATTAATTACAAAAATCTATAGTGTTCTTATTGACAGCCCTAAGGGCTGTCAATAGCATAACTTTTTTTAAATTATGTACAAATGAATTTTGTGTGGACCTAAAATTTTGTGTGCACATATGTGAAAACATTAATTTTTACAGGAATATAATCAATAATAAATGCCAAAAATGGCATAGTAGTTATGAATATTTCATATATTGCCTTTCTATGACCAAACTAGAAATAATTACCAAATCACATTCTAATTGGGAGTAGGTAGGCAAATTACTTAAAAAAACTCTTCTAATCCTAAACAACAAACGATTTAAGACATGATCTATTCGAGGATTACGTTATTCATTCAGTTTGATAAATTCAATCTGTTCGATTTGGTTGAATAAATTTGACTGGAGTTAGATTTAGGTACGGTCCGAAATCCTCTGTCCTTTTTCGGTGCTCTTATTTATGCTCCAACACTAAAAAACACAACAAAATTAAATTATAAGTCATAACCCTAAATTCTAAATCCTACGTCATATACTCTAAAAAATACACCATACCTTAAACTCCATGAACTCTACCCTTAAACCATAACCTAAAACCTTAAAACATAAACCCTAAACTTTATTTTGAGCGTGAAGGTGTAAGTAGGGACACCGAAAAGGGATAGAGATTTCCATCCTTAATTTGGATAATGATGACTTCGTTCAAATTAAGGTTTATATTAATAAATTTTAATAAATAAAGTAAAGGTATTTATAACCTATTTTAAATCGAAAAGGTTGAGAATCCTAATAGGATTTTTTTTTTGGGTTTAAATTGTGAGTTATCCATTTGTGAAATAAATGCACGGTTTGAATTGGAACGTTTTATTGTTAAGTGTAACGCATGTTTTGAATTTGAATGCCCCATTGCCAAGTGCCATAGAAACAAGGATTAAACCTAAGAAGCACATCCCTTAATTTGTTCAAAAATCCATCCCTTCTTTGATGAAGTGAAAATTCTATGCACTAAATCTTAGTTTAGTCGAGTTTAAACTACGGATGAATCGATGGGTGTTGGTAGAAGGGTTACACCTTATAAAAGGAGTAATGCATCGTCCGAGGGGTGTAATATAAGAATAGAGATGAAAGTGAAGTGTGACTGTCACAAATAGATCCCGAATTTTAGGTTAGGACTGCGGACTTTTATGCTTAATAAAATTATATGGGAAATTTCTAATTCCCATATATATATTCATACTACAAACAAAAAAGATACACTGAACTAGGGGTGAGCGTTCGATCGAGTCGAGTAAAAAAATTACGAGTTATACGAGTTGACACGTCATATTTTACAACTCAAACTTTATTTGAATTTTTTAATTTTATTTATTTACCAATGTTATAGTATAGTTTGATTTCAATTTAAACGACTTTCTCTAATCATATAAGATATGCATGTATATTTCATCATATTTTTTCATATGTGACATATATTTCTTAATATTTTTTATAGTGGTATATATATCAAGAAAAATTGAGGGACTCGACTCCAACTTAAAAATTAACCCACTAATTACTTAAAATTTCGAGTTATTCGAGTTTCCATTTTACAACTCAAACTTTATTTAAAAAAAAATTTCGCATCGAGTCAAATCAAAAATTTCAAATTTTTCAAGTCGAGTCGAGTTTTGCTCAGCACTACGCTGAGCAAAGCACGAAACAAGCACAAGAAGCATCAACTGACCAAAGCAAATACAAGACCAACAAAACAATACAACAAACATGGAGATTTGAAACAGGTTCCAGCGAGTGCAGAAGTAGAACAAACCAAAACCACATAAAACATGACCATTCGAAATCGAAACAGGTTCCGACGATCCACCATCAAGAACACCTCCATGTATTTTGAAGCAAAACACCCTTCTTTGACTTGTTGAAATCAGTTCAAGGCTCGTCCCACCAAACAAGCTCATCGACACGGTTAAATGCGGCACTGATCAATCCAAATGTTTCCGATGTGAGCAATATTAGGCCGGTCCAGACCAGTATCCCTTTGACATATTTCAGATAACTGATGCCAACGGTGGCAGATGCTTGCATTTAGTACAATTAAACAAGTTCGGTTCAGTTAAATTCAACACCGACGGCAACCAGCTCGAAAGCTTGCTTCCCAAGTAACCGTCCACCCTAAGCTTTTTCAGATTTGGGTGTGGTTGGAGGCATTCCAAAACCATTTCATCATTTTTATCATCTCCTTCCCTGCTCTTCCATGCCAATTCTAAGGACTTCAAATTCATTTTTTTCTTCAAGAGTTCAACTAAGTAGATCCCTGGCTCTGCAACAGCATTTTCTAAACCTGAAATTCGCAACTTGCCTTCGAGTTTGTTCAGCCCGATAAGAAAATTAGTAAAAGGAAGAACATAGTCTGATTCATTCATATTTAATATTTATAACAATACAAAAGTCAGTCAACAACTACTCCTTAAATTCAACATGTTTACTGATTTTTTAGCTTGAAATAAGTTTCACCGCAAATCTAATGGCAATAGCCATTTCAGTCAACAACCATACATTCATTGCAACAAAATATTTTAACAAAATCAAACAAAAGCAGCAGCAAGTGTCACAACAAAAGTGTCTTCACTCCTCCTTAACATTGGTGCTGCTACATACTTTCAGGCTTTCTCTGAACTTTTTAAATTTTATTTTTGGCAGTCCCTTAGTAAATATATCAGCTACTTGATCCTATGAACTGCAATGCTTTAACTGAATTTGACCTTCCTTCTCAACTTCTCTAAGGAAATGATATTTGATGTTAATATGTTTAGTCTTTTCATGAAAGACCGGATTTTTTTTGCAATGGTAAAAACATATTTATTATCACACAACACTTCAGTAGCATTCACCTGTTCATGCTTCAAATCAAGCAGCAACTTTCTTAACCAAATGCATCGGTTAACAACATGCAACATCTATATATTCTGCTTCTGCTGTGGATTGTGTCACAGTCACCTACTTCTTGGAACAAGATCATGCCCGAACCAATAGAGAAACAATAACCGATAGTGCTTCGCATGTCATCAGATGAACCTGCCCAATCACTATCAGCAAACCCCACTAGTTTTTCACTACATTTCTTGCATATAAGACACCAAAATCAGTTGTTCCCTTTACGTATCTCAATATCCCCTTTGCAGCTCTATAATGAACTTCACTTGGACTATGCATGAATCTGGAAAGAAAACTTGTTGCATACATGATATCAGGTCTAGTAGCAGACAAAATATAACAGGCACCTAATGAGACTCCTGTACTGACCTGCATCGATCATCCTAGCTTGATCATTTTTTCTAAGCTTTTCACCTTGCACAGCTAGAGTGCTCATTGTCTTGCAATGTTCCATTCTAAATTTCTTTAGAACTTCGATTGCATACTTTCTTTGGCATATGAAAATTCCTTGTTGAAGCTGCAGAATTTCCATACCAAAAAATATAATATTTTCCCTAAATCATTCATCTCGAAATCTTTTTTCATCTCCTCTTCAACTGACGAATCAACAATTGATTGCTTTCAGTAACCAATAAATTATCAACGTAAAAATAAACAACAATTATGTCTCCTTTTGCTTCTTTCACATAAAGGGTTACTTCCGTGCAGCTTTTAACAAATCCCAAACTTGTTAAATACTCGTCAATTCTGCTATACCAGGCTCTGGGAGCCTGTTTTAAGCCATATAATGTCATTTTGAAAAGATACACTTTGTCATCAGTACCTTTCTCCACAAACCCTTCAGGTTGTTCGATGAAATTTTTTTCATGCAAATATCCATTCAAGAAGGCTGATTTTACATTAAGTTGGTATATTTCCCAAGACTTATGAGCAACCAAAGCAATGAGCAATCTGATAGTATCAAATCTAGCCACAGGTGCAAATGTTTCTGTAAAATCAACACTAACTCTTGGGAATACCCTTTCCCTACAAGTCTAGCCTTATGCTTATTGATAGAGCCATCCGAATTTAATTTGACTATATACACCCATTTCACTCTAATCACCTTCTTGTTCTCTGGTTTGTCCACCAATTTTCAAGTGTCATTCTTGGATATCATCCTTATTTCTTCCTTCATAGCTTCTTTTCATTCAACAAACTTTGCTGCCTCTTGATAACTTGTAGGTTCTAAAATGGCAACATTGCATCTATTGATAATATCATTCTATGTCCTTGTGCTCTAACTCCAATATCTTCATCTGAATCGATGTCAATTTCAAAAGTAGTTGCTTCTTACTCTTGTGAAGAGCTAACATTCACAATGTGTTTGGAGTATTCAACCACAGGCTTGTTCTAATCCCAAATAGAATCCTCATCAAACTTTAAATTTTTTTAACAAGGATTTTTTTTGGTCTTCATATCATATACTCTATATCCTTTTGATTTGAAACTGTTTCTGTAACACCCGTATTTTGGGTTAGGAGTTAGCCGGGTTTGTAGTTCGAGTCAAATAAAATTTAATTAAATCAATTCAACTCTAAATAATGACCTAATTGAGTTTTGGAAAAAGGGGAGGGACCTATGTTACAAATTGACCCAAATTTAAAAAGTAAGACAACTTTTTGGAAAAGTTGTCTTCTCTTTCCCCCATTCCCTTTCCCAAATGTGAAACCCTTCTCCCCACCTTCAAACTCTCCCAAAAATATTAGTTATTATTCCATTTCATTCCAACTTCGATCCAAGGTGTTTTCCAAAGTAATTATGTTTTCTTAATCTACTCTTTACCCTCTATCTATCTATGGTCTTGGATTTCAAAAACATGGGGTTTTGAAAATTAGGGTTTATATCAAAGTTTGGGTTTTTAAGGGGTTTTTCAATTGGTTTTAATAAATTGTGTTGGGGCTTTGTTTAATCATGATGAAATACACATTATATATCAATTTGGTTGAGTTTTGATGAAAATTCGTAGTAGGTTCTTAGGGCAAATTTTAAGGTATTAAAACTTGGGTTTTTGGTGAGTTTTAGGGTGAAAACGAAGGGCTGATGGTTTGGGTATAATAGGAGGGTGATTTGGGACATTTTGGAGGTCTTTTGGGTGTTTGGAAATGGGTTTTTCAGCAAGGTGATTGGGAAGCACGAAAATTGGGTTTTTGGGAGATTATGTGGTTTGGGAATTTGTGGAATTTGGCTTGTGGTTGTGAAGTAAGTTGATGGTTGAGTTTAGCATTGAATTGTGGTGTAATAAGTGTGTTTTGTTTGGCTAGAAGCAAGAGAAAGCGTTGAAGAGGCTTTAGGACCGAATTCGGGTTCGTAGGAGGATTGTTTCGAATTGCTAAGGAAGGGCGGTGAGTGGTTTCAAACTTGTTTTAAAGTTTGGTTCGAGTATGTGTAGTGTGTGTGTGTAAAGTGAGCTTGGTAGGCCACTTTTAGTTAATTCAAGTTGTTAGTTAGCCATTGATATCCATATATGCTATTGTGCTTACTTAGCTATGCTCTTGTGATTGTGGTTGATTTGAGCATGTATATTCATGAGGTGTATATATATATGTGTGATGAGCATGAGTTATGATTGATGGAAATGTGATGTGGTAAATAATAATTGGCACTAAATAATTACCGGTTGTAAATGATCGATCATTAGGATTAGTGTGCACACAAATTGAGTCAAAACGTACGTGGCCTTGATGGCGTTAAGTTATCAAGGAGGAGTACGGTGATGTAATATTCCACCAGAAGCTTTTTATATTTCTACGGGATGATGAGTGGAATCCCATCCGTAGGGCATGTGGCGATGAGTGGAATCCCGCACATGCAAGGTCCGGTGATGAGTGTAATCCCACTGAGGTAAAGTGTTGTTGAGGTTTAAATCTGCACAATCGGGGTAATTTAAAGTGGCCAATTAAACTTGTTCTTATATGGTGATATATGGTTGTGATATACGTTGTTGTTACATGATGTTGATACTAATGTTTGAGCTTAGTAGATTTTGAGAAACCATATTATGCCACTAGAAAGACTAGCTAGGTCTACTTGTTTACATGCCTATGCTTGTTGTATGTGAGATTAGGATTTACATGCTTGAACCCTGCATTGTTGATGTTTTTCCGTTTTAGAGCACCCTCACTAAGCTTATAGCTTACGCTCTCAATGTTCAACAATGCAGATCATTAGCGTGGTGTTAGTTCGAGGCACAGCAAGAAGGGCTTTCCAAGTTTTGTGGCTCAAGTACGGTTAACGATTTCGTATTAGTTAGCAATGTGGCAAGAGTCTTTTGTATGAGCTTGTATGACTCATTTGAATGATGATGTTTTGAAATTGATCATGGATTGTAAGGCATGTGTTGCTATGATGAATATTTTGGTGTGTGATGGTATGCTTTAGAATGTTTAGGTTGCCTTGTGTATAAGTGCAAACCTCTTATGATGACTTGTGTCTTTTAAGACCCCTTTTGAGTCTTTATGTATGCCAATATTGCCTAAATTGCTCTTTAATTGGAATGCTATGTATGAATGCTTGGATCCATGTATGAATGCTTGGATCCATGTATGAATGCTTCCTTTGGCTCATGTATGTATGCCTATATGTTTGTATACACTTAGGTGAGTCGAGAAATGCATTTAGGGTCGTGTCGGGGTTGTTAAAGTTGAAAATTCTGGTGTTGCAGTGCAGGGCGTATCGATACGCCTAAGGGCCGTATCGATACGGTCTTGCCTGTAGAGCTCAATTTTGGCTGGGCGTATCGACACTCTAGGGGTATCGATACGGTTTTTAGTCACTGGAATTCTGAGATTTTGGGGAGATTTTGGGGTATCGATACTGTGTAGGGGAGTATCGGTACGCGTTTATCTCGTTGACCACGAGATGTTGACCGAAGAGGGCGTATCGATACGCTCAAGGGCAGTATCGATACGGTCTTCTTCGAGTTGACTGTTGGGGTTGACCAAGTCAAGGCGTATCGATACCCTTGATTGGAGTATCGATACTGCCTGCCTTATAAGCTGAAAATTGACTGTTTGTGCATGGCCGTGGTTCGAATATGTTTTCTTTTAATTGTGTTCCGCTGTTGTGTATCACTTAGGACCTAATGTCATCTAGACAAGATTAAAATGATAGAAAAAAAATATAGGGTTGCTAATCGAGGGGGAACCCCTTTGGGTTTCGCTTCGGTTTTCCCCGTGTGGCTCACTCGGACCGGTCATCCGGCCAGACCGGGACGAGGGGGTTACATTTGTTGGTATCAGAGCCTGAGGTTACCGAGACCTCGGGCAGGTAAGTGAGGTAAGCTTAATGTGTTAAATGATTGTGTTGTTCAATGCATGTTTTGCCATGAATCCTTGATACTTGATTGATCGTGTGATGTTTTGAGTGCATGAAATGATGTGTCTGGTGTAGAGTGTGTGCCCATTGCTACTATTACTTAATTTAAAAAGATTTTTGGAAAGAGGAGTACTTGAGCACTATTGGACCCTTGCTTTGACTAACGTAATCCTTATATGTTTCTTGTTGTAGTTTATACCTTTCTAGTTGAACCATGAGACCACGTGGGAGGCCTAGGATGGTTCGACCGGAACTACGGGCAGAGGCTCCAGGAGTAGAGCCAGTAGTTAGGGTTGAGGCTCAAGTGGGAGAGCCTGTGGTTGGAGTTGGAGCTCCTCCACCACCTCCACCACCACCACCTCCTCCACCAGGAGCGGGAGGTGAGGCCGGGGCCGAAGGAGACGGACCACAAGGAGGCCAGGGTGGCCAAGGACCGGCCGGGATAGACTTAGCTCCGTTGGTTCAGGCAATTGCCGGGGCATTTCAGGCTGCGGTAGCTGGAGGTCAGGCAGCACACCATCAGGGTGAGGGCACTGGTTTACCCTTAGAGAGACTTCGGGGCCTTGGGGCCGAAGAGTTCAGAGGTGCTACTCCGGAGAGGTCAGAGTTATGGTTTGAGAAGACTATCCGTATCCTTGCTCAGATGAGATGTACTGGTGAGCGCAAGTTGGGATGTGTTGAGTCCTTACTTCAGGGTGATGCCTACACCTGGTGGGTCACCGTCACTTCGGGTATGGATGAGGCCGAGATTTCCTGGGAGTTCTTCGAGACAGCATTCCGGAAGAAGTATTTGGGTCCGCGATACCTCGATGAGAGGAAGAGAGAGTTTATGGCTTTGCTTCAGGGGAGTATGTCCGTGACCGATTATGAGATCCGATTTGTCAGACTGAGTCAGTATGCACCTGAGCTTGTACCCACTGAGGTGGAGCGTTGTAACCGTTTCCATTATGAGCTGAATGAAGAAATCAAGACGTATACTCTAGCTTCAGATTACACTGATTTTGATGTCTTGGTCTCGAGGGCCAAGGACTTGGAGCACAGTTTGAGTTTGACCAGGCGGTCAGGTGGATCTAGTTCGGGTAAGAGGTCCAGTAACTTTGATAGAGGTGATGCCAAGAGGCATCGAGACAACAGACATCAGTATGATCATAGGCGTGGTAGCGGTAACCACGGTAGGGGCCACCAGGGCCAGAGAGCTGGTGGGAAGTTGCCCACATGTGCTACTTGCGGGAGTAACCACACCGGAGAGTGTTGGGGAAATTATCATTCTTGTTAGAGTTGCGGTGCTAGGGACCACATTAGACGTGACTGTCCACATCAGGTGGGACAGGCACCAGCTCAGGCTCCTGCTAGAGCCAATGACTTCTCGATACAGTCTTTGGGTTTACTTTCTTTGATTGACTCTGGGTCTACACATTCCTACATTTTGAGTGAGCATGCACAGTCTTTGAATTTGCCTTGTGAGATGTTAGAGGTAGGAGTTAGTGTTACTAGTTCCTTTGGGGACACGGTAGTAGTTAGGAAGATGTATCGAAGGTGTCCGTTGATGGTTTAGGGGCATTTGTTTCCAATGGATATGATGGAACTTCCTTTCTATGGTTTCGATGTGATTCTGGGTATGGACTGGCTCACGGAGCATAGAGCTAGGATAGATTTTGAAACTAAGCGGATTTCTTTGAGGCTTACAGATGATTATGAGATTGTAGTGGTTTATGTTGCCAATATGTGATTATATGTGAGCCAATGTGATTTGGGATGTGTTGCTAACATGGTTTAATATATATGATTTCATGTGTTGTGGATGTAAACATGTTGAGCATGGCATAATATTGAATATATGTTCATGCATCATGTGTATATTGGCTTATGTGGATCAAAGGTAAGAACATGCATTTACCTTGGTTGTGCTCATGCTTGGACCCTGTATTGTCGAGATTTGTTTTTAATGAGCTTACCCTCACTAAGCTTTACGCTTACGCTCTCTTTTGTTCGACAATGTAGATCCGTAGTTCGTGGTTTGATAGTGCAAGAAAGGGGCCTCCAAGTGTGCTTTGTGGTGCTAGCTTAGCTATCAAGTATGAATATTTTAGTTATGATGTAATGGTCAAGCAATGAGACATGTAATTGTGGTTTGATGCTTTGAAGTATGTTGATGTTGGCCTTGTTTAAGAGCATGTTAGACTCTTCCTTATCATGTTGTTGGTTGGCTTTTGATTGCCTTGGAATGCTTGTAAACCATGTCTATTTTTGCCTACCTTAAATGCTTAAGTGTTGCTCTTGTGAAGCATGTTATCTTGTATGCCTTGTATGATCTTTGGAACGGATGTTCAATCTTGTATCCTTGTGTTAATTTGAGTATGTTTGCCTTAGGGTGCATGCCTCTAGAGCGTGTTCGTATGTTATGTATGCTTCTTGGGGTCGTTAAGGGCGATTGGGATCACTTAGAGATGTTTAAAATTGATTTTGGAAAATTGCAGACTGCAGGTGTTTCGAAACGGGTTGTGCCGTTTCGGAACGGGTGTGGTTCCAGGGTCCCCCGTATCGGAACACATTTCGGTACGGTTTGGCCACTGTGAGCCCCTGTTTCGAAACAGGTTTCGAAACACTTTGGCCACTGTAATTGCCTGTTTCGAAACGGGTATCGAAACGCCTAGGCAAAATGTGACCTTGTTCCGAAACGGGGTGGAGGCGTTTAGGTACGGGTGTCTGGCTTTTTAAACTGAAGCCCGTGTTTCGAAACGGGTGACGTCTGTTTCGAAACACAGGCCTAAAAATGGGCTGTTTGACATCCCTAATGGGTCCCAAGGTTTGGGCTTAGGCCCTGTTTGCTGTTAGGCTTCTCGTGAGCCTTGCTTCCGCTGTCGCTTCACACATAGGTTAAATTAATGTATCTAAACAAGATAATAAATGAAAAAGTTTTCTTGGGTCGGTAACCGAAGTGAAGCCTTAACGGGTTTCACCTCGGTTATCTCCGTGTAGCTCACTCGGACGCCTGGACCGGGACGAGGGGGTTACAAATAAAGTTTGAATGATAAAATTAGACGCGCCAACTCGAATAACTTGAAATTTTTTGACTCGACTCGATCGAATGCCCAACCCTATGTGTTAGTGGTTGCTTTGTTGGTTTTTGTGGTGGTACTTTGGATGAATAAAATATTATTTATAAAAAAAACTATGATAAAAATATGAGTGACGACGCTCTTAAACAACTAAAGAAAAAATCTAAAAAAAAAAATCTTAAACAACAAGAAAAATAATTCAGTAGATAAAGTAATATTCAACAAGAAAGTATTAACCTATTGTATCATATATAACATGATATGATACATTCAGGATAATACAAAAAAATATAAACATGTGATTATTATTTTATTATTCAAAGCTTGTATTTATTTGTATAAACACTTCTTCGATATTATATTTACCTGCATAAAAATTTCAAAAAAAAAAAACAATGAAAACTTTATGATACTAGCATATATAGCTAGATCTAATAGCTAAAAAAACCAAACAGTTGGTAATATTCGCAAAATTGCTTATTGGAATAACGAAAATCGATATATTGTTTTCGACATGAAACAAGAACAACTAAAACCAACTACGTCATGCCCTAAATCCCAACAAACAATTATACTGTTGTTTGCAAACCAGCACAGGCCGACATGAATTACCAACATACAACAACATCAGAAATCGACTGCCCCATAACCCTAAATCCATGCAAGAGAGTGATGAACGACGCTCCGAGAAGCACCGGTTTCACTTGTTCTTTTTATCGCCGACGACTTTTTTAATGTCGTCGGCAATAGTGATGGCGTCCATGGACACACCGAACAGTCCCCTCCTTGATAATCCACAGCAGTAGAGGTTCTTTTCTCCTTTCCAGTGATGTGGGAAATCATTTTTAGGCATCCCCTCTTCATTCAGAACATAGTCATAGTCCTGCACAGAAATATTGTTATTCATCATTGAAAGAACCTGTAAATAATCTGCAATACTGTTATCTTGGTTTTAGACATGTGGAATAAGAGCGGTCGGACCTCCAGAAAAAAATGTCTAAAATGAGTTAAGTCAAAAGTTTGTTAGGAAAAAACAAAATGACATTGTAATTCATAGATTTTGAGTTAGACGGACATATTTTTTATTCAAAAACCAGTCTATCACCTAAAGAACAAGTCAACAAATGTTTAATTTTTTTAAAATCAATGACTTTATTTTAATAAATTACACGTAAACCCTAAAATATTTGAAATGCCCCTAGAGCAATGCTATAGCTTTCTTCAAGCAAATACTAAGTTTAGAGCTTGAACTATGCAACTTAAATATTTGGGCTCTAATTCTTCTATTTGAGTCTATTTGAATTCCATTCCATAAATATTATATGAATTTAACAAATATTAATTAGTAATTTTGTTATGCTCATGCTATTTTTACTAGAAATTTATCATAGGTAAGACACGAGATTAAAAAACCGATCATACGTTAGCACACAATTGATATTAAATCGAAATCGATAAAAAAGTTGATCATAGATTCATTAAAAATACATCGGTTTTATAATAAATAGAAATAACAAAAGAATAAATCATAGATTCATTAAAATTTAACAACTTTATTTATAAATAGAGACCGGCAAAAAATTGATCATAGATTCACTAAAAATTTAACAGTTTTATAGTAAATAGAAATCGACAAAAGAATCGATCACAAATCGAATAAAAAAATTAACAATTTCATTAAGTTGGATTAAATCATCCAAAATACTAGCAAGGGGGATGAGTTTAGCAAATTTAATAGCATTGAGCAAAGCAAAAATGATGTATCCTTTAAGCAAGAAACATTAGAAGCAAATTGGAGTTTGGAAATTTGTTTACCTTGAGCCAATTATTAGCTAAGCTTTTATAGCCCGTCGCGAAAACTATCACATCGAATTCTCTCTTAGTACCATCGTCGAAATACACCTTCTTCCCATTTACGTTTGATATCGCCGGAACGACCTGCATTATCATGCATCACAAGAAATAGGGTCAGCAGTTCGAATACTAATATTGTAGATGGATAAAATTGAATTAGAAGAGTCATCCTCATAATAAATCTATGCATTATTCGATCCTGATTAGTTCGAATATAACTATTTTTTTTCATATTTTATGTATACATTATGGTAGGAACTTGATTTAATTGACCTTTATCTCTTTAGATTTAATCTTTCCAATAGTTCCAACATCAATCACAGGAGCTCTCCCGGCTGTTGCTTTCAGAAAGAAAGGACCTTCCTTTGGCCTATGGATCCCATACTTGGACAGATCTCCGAACACAATCTTCGACATCCATACGGCCATGAAATCGACAATCCCGACCGGGACATACTTGGAGAACACCATCCCTAGCCGCACGATCTCTTTGGTCACCACATCCACATGAAACTGCAAAAACAAGACCCAAAACATGTAAGAAATTGAAGCTGCATGCCATTTTGCATGCAGGAGATTGAGGGGATGTCGGTTCTTACAGGGCTTCTTATGACAATAGATGTCGGAACCCCAAAATTTGAGAGATCGTAAGCTATCTCCATGCCGGAATTACCACATCCGACGACCAAGACATCGTTGTTTTTGTACTTGGCACCGGATTTGTAATCCTTGGAATGTATGGTCTCACCTTTGAACGTATCCAACCCGGGCAAATCCGGTATGTATTTGCCACTGTTTTCACCTGAAGCTATCACCAAGAACTCAGCAAGGTAGACCTCAACAGCCCCGGACTCCAGGTTCCTGGCCTCGATCCGCCATTTCCTGTCGGCTTCTTTGTACGAAGCCGACTCGACGGATCGATGATACCGGGGCTGAATGTTGAAAGTCTCGACGTATTTGTCGAGGTAATCGACAAACATGTCTTTCGGTATGTACGTAGGGCTATCCGGTGAGTGCGGTTTGAACGGTAAGGCACAGAATTCCTTGGCCAAGTGGAGTTTCAACCGACTGTAAGCTCGTTTCTTCCACAGAGAAGCATAGACATCTTCTCTTTCGAGGATGACATGAGGGATGGAGTGAGCCGATAAGCATGCCGATGTCGCGAGACCAGACGGTCCGGCGCCGACAATAACTACAACCTGTTCCATTGTTCTGTAAGAAAAAAGAACACTATTCTCTTTGGAGCTTTGTAAGGCAGCAGCCAACAACCACGCTGGATGGTTTTTATACCCTCAATGAGCACAAAATCTGGATGAAAATCTTCTACCCTTTTCGGCATATGCCCCCATGCTCAAAATTAACTTTAGGGTTTTAGGTTTTAGGTTAGGGTTTATGGTTTATGGAATTTAGGGTAGGGTGTGTTTTTTAGGGTATAGGGTGTAGGGTTTAGGATTTAGAATTTAGGGTTAGGGTTTAGAATTTAATTTTGTAGTGTTTTTTAGTGTTGGGGCATATAGGGGCACCGAAAAGAGGCAGACGAATTTTATCCTAATCTAGGTTTCATTTCAACAAATTTTAAAATTTAACATTAATTTTTTTTAAAGGAAAATTTAACATTAATTGATTTTCAATTATTGCTGATTCTGTGTACATCTTGAGGGTTTTAAATGGAAGGCACTTAAAACTATGATTTTTATCTTACCAATTTGAATATTTCTGCCATCTATATCCACAATATTACACAATGTATGATGTTTTTTTTTCTCCAAAGAAACCTACCAGGATTATTAGTTGGTCGGGTGGGATCAGACGTTCGATATTTAAGTAAGATTAGAGTTTGATTCCTGAGTAAATTAAATCGAGAGGATTATCTCACGATAAACTTCAGTCGATCAATAAATTGAACACTGATAATTACAAAAAAAAAACAAAAAAATTGTTTATTTTCGTTTGGCAACTTTAATTTTTTAAAGGATTTTGCTATTGACAGCCCTTAGGGCTGTCAATAATAACTCTATAAATTCTTATAATTAATGCTTGTTTTGCTTTGTACTTAATGTTTGTTTTGCTTTGTAATGAAATCTAGTAAAATGTAATTAAATACATTCCTAAAAATCATGTTTAATTAATTTTAGGTTGTTTAATGTAATTAATACTCACTTAAAATAGTTTATTTTTAGAGTTTAGGATTTGAGGGTTTGGATTTAGGGTTAGTGTTTAGGGTTTGATGTTTAGGGTTTAAGTTTAGGGTTTAAGTTTAGTGTTTGATTTTTAGTGTTTAGGGTTTAGGATTTATGGTCTAGCTTTAGGGTTAGAGTTTAGAGTTTAGGGTTTGGATTTAGGGTTAGAGTTTAGGGTTTATGGCTTATGGTTTAAGTTTTAGGGTTTGTGTTGATGGTTTAGGTTTGAGGTTTGGGGTTTAAGGTTTAGGGTTTAAGTTTGAGGTTTGGAGTTTGAATTTAGAGTTTTATTGTTTAATTAAATTAAAAAATTTAAATTAATGAAACACAACTTTTTAGGAATGTAATTAATTACATTATATTATATTTCTTTTAAAAAATTAAAAAACATTAATTACAAAAATCTATAGTGTTCTTATTGACAGCCCTAAGGGCTGTCAATAGCATAACTTTTTTTAAATTATGTACAAATGAATTTTGTGTGGACCTAAAATTTTGTGTGCACATATGTGAAAACATTAATTTTTACAGGAATATAATCAATAATAAATGCCAAAAATGGCATAGTAGTTATGAATATTTCATATATTGCCTTTCTATGACCAAACTAGAAATAATTACCAAATCACATTCTAATTGGGAGTAGGTAGGCAAATTACTTAAAAAAACTCTTCTAATCCTAAACAACAAACGATTTAAGACATGATCTATTCGAGGATTACGTTATTCATTCAGTTTGATAAATTCAATCTGTTCGATTTGGTTGAATAAATTTGACTGGAGTTAGATTTAGGTACGGTCCGAAATCCTCTGTCCTTTTTCGGTGCTCTTATTTATGCTCCAACACTAAAAAACACAACAAAATTAAATTATAAGTCATAACCCTAAATTCTAAATCCTACGTCATATACTCTAAAAAATACACCATACCTTAAACTCCATGAACTCTACCCTTAAACCATAACCTAAAACCTTAAAACATAAACCCTAAACTTTATTTTGAGCGTGAAGGTGTAAGTAGGGACACCGAAAAGGGATAGAGATTTCCATCCTTAATTTGGATAATGATGACTTCGTTCAAATTAAGGTTTATATTAATAAATTTTAATAAATAAAGTAAAGGTATTTATAACCTATTTTAAATCGAAAAGGTTGAGAATCCTAATAGGATTTTTTTTTTGGGTTTAAATTGTGAGTTATCCATTTGTGAAATAAATGCACGGTTTGAATTGGAACGTTTTATTGTTAAGTGTAACGCATGTTTTGAATTTGAATGCCCCATTGCCAAGTGCCATAGAAACAAGGATTAAACCTAAGAAGCACATCCCTTAATTTGTTCAAAAATCCATCCCTTCTTTGATGAAGTGAAAATTCTATGCACTAAATCTTAGTTTAGTCGAGTTTAAACTACGGATGAATCGATGGGTGTTGGTAGAAGCGGTTACACCTTATAAAAGGAGTAATGCATCGTCCGAGGGGTGTAATATAAGAATAGAGATGAAAGTGAAGTGTGACTGTCACAAATAGATCCCGAATTTTAGGTTAGGACTGCGGACTTTTATGCTTAATAAAATTATATGGGAAATTTCTAATTCCCATATATATATTCATACTACAAACAAAAAAGATACACTGAACTAGGGGTGAGCGTTCGATCGAGTCGAGTAAAAAAATTACGAGTTATACGAGTTGACACGTCATATTTTACAACTCAAACTTTATTTGAATTTTTTAATTTTATTTATTTACCAATGTTATAGTATAGTTTGATTTCAATTTAAACGACTTTCTCTAATCATATAAGATATGCATGTATATTTCATCATATTTTTTCATATGTGACATATATTTCTTAATATTTTTTATAGTGGTATATATATCAAGAAAAATTGAGGGACTCGACTCCAACTTAAAAATTAACCCACTAATTACTTAAAATTTCGAGTTATTCGAGTTTCCATTTTACAACTCAAACTTTATTTAAAAAAAAATTTCGCATCGAGTCAAATCAAAAATTTCAAATTTTTCAAGTCGAGTCGAGTTTTGCTCAGCACTACGCTGAGCAAAGCACGAAACAAGCACAAGAAGCATCAACTGACCAAAGCAAATACAAGACCAACAAAACAATACAACAAACATGGAGATTTGAAACAGGTTCCAGCGAGTGCAGAAGTAGAACAAACCAAAACCACATAAAACATGACCATTCGAAATCGAAACAGGTTCCGACGATCCACCATCAAGAACACCTCCATGTATTTTGAAGCAAAACACCCTTCTTTGACTTGTTGAAATCAGTTCAAGGCTCGTCCCACCAAACAAGCTCATCGACACGGTTAAATGCGGCACTGATCAATCCAAATGTTTCCGATGTGAGCAATATTAGGCCGGTCCAGACCAGTATCCCTTTGACATATTTCAGATAACTGATGCCAACGGTGGCAGATGCTTGCATTTAGTACAATTAAACAAGTTCGGTTCAGTTAAATTCAACACCGACGGCAACCAGCTCGAAAGCTTGCTTCCCAAGTAACCGTCCACCCTAAGCTTTTTCAGATTTGGGTGTGGTTGGAGGCATTCCAAAACCATTTCATCATTTTTATCATCTCCTTCCCTGCTCTTCCATGCCAATTCTAAGGACTTCAAATTCATTTTTTTCTTCAAGAGTTCAACTAAGTAGATCCCTGGCTCTGCAACAGCATTTTCTAAACCTGAAATTCGCAACTTGCCTTCGAGTTTGTTCAGCCCGATAAGAAAATTAGTAAAAGGAAGAACATAGTCTGATTCATTCATATTTAATATTTATAACAATACAAAAGTCAGTCAACAACTACTCCTTAAATTCAACATGTTTACTGATTTTTTAGCTTGAAATAAGTTTCACCGCAAATCTAATGGCAATAGCCATTTCAGTCAACAACCATACATTCATTGCAACAAAATATTTTAACAAAATCAAACAAAAGCAGCAGCAAGTGTCACAACAAAAGTGTCTTCACTCCTCCTTAACATTGGTGCTGCTACATACTTTCAGGCTTTCTCTGAACTTTTTAAATTTTATTTTTGGCAGTCCCTTAGTAAATATATCAGCTACTTGATCCTATGAACTGCAATGCTTTAACTGAATTTGACCTTCCTTCTCAACTTCTCTAAGGAAATGATATTTGATGTTAATATGTTTAGTCTTTTCATGAAAGACCGGATTTTTTTTGCAATGGTAAAAACATATTTATTATCACACAACACTTCAGTAGCATTCACCTGTTCATGCTTCAAATCAAGCAGCAACTTTCTTAACCAAATGCATCGGTTAACAACATGCAACATCTATATATTCTGCTTCTGCTGTGGATTGTGTCACAGTCACCTACTTCTTGGAACAAGATCATGCCCGAACCAATAGAGAAACAATAACCGATAGTGCTTCGCATGTCATCAGATGAACCTGCCCAATCACTATCAGCAAACCCCACTAGTTTTTCACTACATTTCTTGCATATAAGACACCAAAATCAGTTGTTCCCTTTACGTATCTCAATATCCCCTTTGCAGCTCTATAATGAACTTCACTTGGACTATGCATGAATCTGGAAAGAAAACTTGTTGCATACATGATATCAGGTCTAGTAGCAGACAAAATATAACAGGCACCTAATGAGACTCCTGTACTGACCTGCATCGATCATCCTAGCTTGATCATTTTTTCTAAGCTTTTCACCTTGCACAGCTAGAGTGCTCATTGTCTTGCAATGTTCCATTCTAAATTTCTTTAGAACTTCGATTGCATACTTTCTTTGGCATATGAAAATTCCTTGTTGAAGCTGCAGAATTTCCATACCAAAAAATATAATATTTTCCCTAAATCATTCATCTCGAAATCTTTTTTCATCTCCTCTTCAACTGACGAATCAACAATTGATTGCTTTCAGTAACCAATAAATTATCAACGTAAAAATAAACAACAATTATGTCTCCTTTTGCTTCTTTCACATAAAGGGTTACTTCCGTGCAGCTTTTAACAAATCCCAAACTTGTTAAATACTCGTCAATTCTGCTATACCAGGCTCTGGGAGCCTGTTTTAAGCCATATAATGTCATTTTGAAAAGATACACTTTGTCATCAGTACCTTTCTCCACAAACCCTTCAGGTTGTTCGATGAAATTTTTTTCATGCAAATATCCATTCAAGAAGGCTGATTTTACATTAAGTTGGTATATTTCCCAAGACTTATGAGCAACCAAAGCAATGAGCAATCTGATAGTATCAAATCTAGCCACAGGTGCAAATGTTTCTGTAAAATCAACACTAACTCTTGGGAATACCCTTTCCCTACAAGTCTAGCCTTATGCTTATTGATAGAGCCATCCGAATTTAATTTGACTATATACACCCATTTCACTCTAATCACCTTCTTGTTCTCTGGTTTGTCCACCAATTTTCAAGTGTCATTCTTGGATATCATCCTTATTTCTTCCTTCATAGCTTCTTTTCATTCAACAAACTTTGCTGCCTCTTGATAACTTGTAGGTTCTAAAATGGCAACATTGCATCTATTGATAATATCATTCTATGTCCTTGTGCTCTAACTCCAATATCTTCATCTGAATCGATGTCAATTTCAAAAGTAGTTGCTTCTTACTCTTGTGAAGAGCTAACATTCACAATGTGTTTGGAGTATTCAACCACAGGCTTGTTCTAATCCCAAATAGAATCCTCATCAAACTTTAAATTTTTTTAACAAGGATTTTTTTTGGTCTTCATATCATATACTCTATATCCTTTTGATTTGAAACTGTTTCTGTAACACCCGTATTTTGGGTTAGGAGTTAGCCGGGTTTGTAGTTCGAGTCAAATAAAATTTAATTAAATCAATTCAACTCTAAATAATGACCTAATTGAGTTTTGGAAAAAGGGGAGGGACCTATGTTACAAATTGACCCAAATTTAAAAAGTAAGACAACTTTTTGGAAAAGTTGTCTTCTCTTTCCCCCATTCCCTTTCCCAAATGTGAAACCCTTCTCCCCACCTTCAAACTCTCCCAAAAATATTAGTTATTATTCCATTTCATTCCAACTTCGATCCAAGGTGTTTTCCAAAGTAATTATGTTTTCTTAATCTACTCTTTACCCTCTATCTATCTATGGTCTTGGATTTCAAAAACATGGGGTTTTGAAAATTAGGGTTTATATCAAAGTTTGGGTTTTTAAGGGGTTTTTCAATTGGTTTTAATAAATTGTGTTGGGGCTTTGTTTAATCATGATGAAATACACATTATATATCAATTTGGTTGAGTTTTGATGAAAATTCGTAGTAGGTTCTTAGGGCAAATTTTAAGGTATTAAAACTTGGGTTTTTGGTGAGTTTTAGGGTGAAAACGAAGGGCTGATGGTTTGGGTATAATAGGAGGGTGATTTGGGACATTTTGGAGGTCTTTTGGGTGTTTGGAAATGGGTTTTTCAGCAAGGTGATTGGGAAGCACGAAAATTGGGTTTTTGGGAGATTATGTGGTTTGGGAATTTGTGGAATTTGGCTTGTGGTTGTGAAGTAAGTTGATGGTTGAGTTTAGCATTGAATTGTGGTGTAATAAGTGTGTTTTGTTTGGCTAGAAGCAAGAGAAAGCGTTGAAGAGGCTTTAGGACCGAATTCGGGTTCGTAGGAGGATTGTTTCGAATTGCTAAGGAAGGGCGGTGAGTGGTTTCAAACTTGTTTTAAAGTTTGGTTCGAGTATGTGTAGTGTGTGTGTGTAAAGTGAGCTTGGTAGGCCACTTTTAGTTAATTCAAGTTGTTAGTTAGCCATTGATATCCATATATGCTATTGTGCTTACTTAGCTATGCTCTTGTGATTGTGGTTGATTTGAGCATGTATATTCATGAGGTGTATATATATATGTGTGATGAGCATGAGTTATGATTGATGGAAATGTGATGTGGTAAATAATAATTGGCACTAAATAATTACCGGTTGTAAATGATCGATCATTAGGATTAGTGTGCACACAAATTGAGTCAAAACGTACGTGGCCTTGATGGCGTTAAGTTATCAAGGAGGAGTACGGTGATGTAATATTCCACCAGAAGCTTTTTATATTTCTACGGGATGATGAGTGGAATCCCATCCGTAGGGCATGTGGCGATGAGTGGAATCCCGCACATGCAAGGTCCGGTGATGAGTGTAATCCCACTGAGGTAAAGTGTTGTTGAGGTTTAAATCTGCACAATCGGGGTAATTTAAAGTGGCCAATTAAACTTGTTCTTATATGGTGATATATGGTTGTGATATACGTTGTTGTTACATGATGTTGATACTAATGTTTGAGCTTAGTAGATTTTGAGAAACCATATTATGCCACTAGAAAGACTAGCTAGGTCTACTTGTTTACATGCCTATGCTTGTTGTATGTGAGATTAGGATTTACATGCTTGAACCCTGCATTGTTGATGTTTTTCCGTTTTAGAGCACCCTCACTAAGCTTATAGCTTACGCTCTCAATGTTCAACAATGCAGATCATTAGCGTGGTGTTAGTTCGAGGCACAGCAAGAAGGGCTTTCCAAGTTTTGTGGCTCAAGTACGGTTAACGATTTCGTATTAGTTAGCAATGTGGCAAGAGTCTTTTGTATGAGCTTGTATGACTCATTTGAATGATGATGTTTTGAAATTGATCATGGATTGTAAGGCATGTGTTGCTATGATGAATATTTTGGTGTGTGATGGTATGCTTTAGAATGTTTAGGTTGCCTTGTGTATAAGTGCAAACCTCTTATGATGACTTGTGTCTTTTAAGACCCCTTTTGAGTCTTTATGTATGCCAATATTGCCTAAATTGCTCTTTAATTGGAATGCTATGTATGAATGCTTGGATCCATGTATGAATGCTTGGATCCATGTATGAATGCTTCCTTTGGCTCATGTATGTATGCCTATATGTTTGTATACACTTAGGTGAGTCGAGAAATGCATTTAGGGTCGTGTCGGGGTTGTTAAAGTTGAAAATTCTGGTGTTGCAGTGCAGGGCGTATCGATACGCCTAAGGGCCGTATCGATACGGTCTTGCCTGTAGAGCTCAATTTTGGCTGGGCGTATCGACACTCTAGGGGTATCGATACGGTTTTTAGTCACTGGAATTCTGAGATTTTGGGGAGATTTTGGGGTATCGATACTGTGTAGGGGAGTATCGGTACGCGTTTATCTCGTTGACCACGAGATGTTGACCGAAGAGGGCGTATCGATACGCTCAAGGGCAGTATCGATACGGTCTTCTTCGAGTTGACTGTTGGGGTTGACCAAGTCAAGGCGTATCGATACCCTTGATTGGAGTATCGATACTGCCTGCCTTATAAGCTGAAAATTGACTGTTTGTGCATGGCCGTGGTTCGAATATGTTTTCTTTTAATTGTGTTCCGCTGTTGTGTATCACTTAGGACCTAATGTCATCTAGACAAGATTAAAATGATAGAAAAAAAATATAGGGTTGCTAATCGAGGGGGAACCCCTTTGGGTTTCGCTTCGGTTTTCCCCGTGTGGCTCACTCGGACCGGTCATCCGGCCAGACCGGGACGAGGGGGTTACATTTGTTGGTATCAGAGCCTGAGGTTACCGAGACCTCGGGCAGGTAAGTGAGGTAAGCTTAATGTGTTAAATGATTGTGTTGTTCAATGCATGTTTTGCCATGAATCCTTGATACTTGATTGATCGTGTGATGTTTTGAGTGCATGAAATGATGTGTCTGGTGTAGAGTGTGTGCCCATTGCTACTATTACTTAATTTAAAAAGATTTTTGGAAAGAGGAGTACTTGAGCACTATTGGACCCTTGCTTTGACTAACGTAATCCTTATATGTTTCTTGTTGTAGTTTATACCTTTCTAGTTGAACCATGAGACCACGTGGGAGGCCTAGGATGGTTCGACCGGAACTACGGGCAGAGGCTCCAGGAGTAGAGCCAGTAGTTAGGGTTGAGGCTCAAGTGGGAGAGCCTGTGGTTGGAGTTGGAGCTCCTCCACCACCTCCACCACCACCACCTCCTCCACCAGGAGCGGGAGGTGAGGCCGGGGCCGAAGGAGACGGACCACAAGGAGGCCAGGGTGGCCAAGGACCGGCCGGGATAGACTTAGCTCCGTTGGTTCAGGCAATTGCCGGGGCATTTCAGGCTGCGGTAGCTGGAGGTCAGGCAGCACACCATCAGGGTGAGGGCACTGGTTTACCCTTAGAGAGACTTCGGGGCCTTGGGGCCGAAGAGTTCAGAGGTGCTACTCCGGAGAGGTCAGAGTTATGGTTTGAGAAGACTATCCGTATCCTTGCTCAGATGAGATGTACTGGTGAGCGCAAGTTGGGATGTGTTGAGTCCTTACTTCAGGGTGATGCCTACACCTGGTGGGTCACCGTCACTTCGGGTATGGATGAGGCCGAGATTTCCTGGGAGTTCTTCGAGACAGCATTCCGGAAGAAGTATTTGGGTCCGCGATACCTCGATGAGAGGAAGAGAGAGTTTATGGCTTTGCTTCAGGGGAGTATGTCCGTGACCGATTATGAGATCCGATTTGTCAGACTGAGTCAGTATGCACCTGAGCTTGTACCCACTGAGGTGGAGCGTTGTAACCGTTTCCATTATGAGCTGAATGAAGAAATCAAGACGTATACTCTAGCTTCAGATTACACTGATTTTGATGTCTTGGTCTCGAGGGCCAAGGACTTGGAGCACAGTTTGAGTTTGACCAGGCGGTCAGGTGGATCTAGTTCGGGTAAGAGGTCCAGTAACTTTGATAGAGGTGATGCCAAGAGGCATCGAGACAACAGACATCAGTATGATCATAGGCGTGGTAGCGGTAACCACGGTAGGGGCCACCAGGGCCAGAGAGCTGGTGGGAAGTTGCCCACATGTGCTACTTGCGGGAGTAACCACACCGGAGAGTGTTGGGGAAATTATCATTCTTGTTAGAGTTGCGGTGCTAGGGACCACATTAGACGTGACTGTCCACATCAGGTGGGACAGGCACCAGCTCAGGCTCCTGCTAGAGCCAATGACTTCTCGATACAGTCTTTGGGTTTACTTTCTTTGATTGACTCTGGGTCTACACATTCCTACATTTTGAGTGAGCATGCACAGTCTTTGAATTTGCCTTGTGAGATGTTAGAGGTAGGAGTTAGTGTTACTAGTTCCTTTGGGGACACGGTAGTAGTTAGGAAGATGTATCGAAGGTGTCCGTTGATGGTTTAGGGGCATTTGTTTCCAATGGATATGATGGAACTTCCTTTCTATGGTTTCGATGTGATTCTGGGTATGGACTGGCTCACGGAGCATAGAGCTAGGATAGATTTTGAAACTAAGCGGATTTCTTTGAGGCTTACAGATGATTATGAGATTGTAGTGGTTTATGTTGCCAATATGTGATTATATGTGAGCCAATGTGATTTGGGATGTGTTGCTAACATGGTTTAATATATATGATTTCATGTGTTGTGGATGTAAACATGTTGAGCATGGCATAATATTGAATATATGTTCATGCATCATGTGTATATTGGCTTATGTGGATCAAAGGTAAGAACATGCATTTACCTTGGTTGTGCTCATGCTTGGACCCTGTATTGTCGAGATTTGTTTTTAATGAGCTTACCCTCACTAAGCTTTACGCTTACGCTCTCTTTTGTTCGACAATGTAGATCCGTAGTTCGTGGTTTGATAGTGCAAGAAAGGGGCCTCCAAGTGTGCTTTGTGGTGCTAGCTTAGCTATCAAGTATGAATATTTTAGTTATGATGTAATGGTCAAGCAATGAGACATGTAATTGTGGTTTGATGCTTTGAAGTATGTTGATGTTGGCCTTGTTTAAGAGCATGTTAGACTCTTCCTTATCATGTTGTTGGTTGGCTTTTGATTGCCTTGGAATGCTTGTAAACCATGTCTATTTTTGCCTACCTTAAATGCTTAAGTGTTGCTCTTGTGAAGCATGTTATCTTGTATGCCTTGTATGATCTTTGGAACGGATGTTCAATCTTGTATCCTTGTGTTAATTTGAGTATGTTTGCCTTAGGGTGCATGCCTCTAGAGCGTGTTCGTATGTTATGTATGCTTCTTGGGGTCGTTAAGGGCGATTGGGATCACTTAGAGATGTTTAAAATTGATTTTGGAAAATTGCAGACTGCAGGTGTTTCGAAACGGGTTGTGCCGTTTCGGAACGGGTGTGGTTCCAGGGTCCCCCGTATCGGAACACATTTCGGTACGGTTTGGCCACTGTGAGCCCCTGTTTCGAAACAGGTTTCGAAACACTTTGGCCACTGTAATTGCCTGTTTCGAAACGGGTATCGAAACGCCTAGGCAAAATGTGACCTTGTTCCGAAACGGGGTGGAGGCGTTTAGGTACGGGTGTCTGGCTTTTTAAACTGAAGCCCGTGTTTCGAAACGGGTGACGTCTGTTTCGAAACACAGGCCTAAAAATGGGCTGTTTGACATCCCTAATGGGTCCCAAGGTTTGGGCTTAGGCCCTGTTTGCTGTTAGGCTTCTCGTGAGCCTTGCTTCCGCTGTCGCTTCACACATAGGTTAAATTAATGTATCTAAACAAGATAATAAATGAAAAAGTTTTCTTGGGTCGGTAACCGAAGTGAAGCCTTAACGGGTTTCACCTCGGTTATCTCCGTGTAGCTCACTCGGACGCCTGGACCGGGACGAGGGGGTTACAAATAAAGTTTGAATGATAAAATTAGACGCGCCAACTCGAATAACTTGAAATTTTTTGACTCGACTCGATCGAATGCCCAACCCTATGTGTTAGTGGTTGCTTTGTTGGTTTTTGTGGTGGTACTTTGGATGAATAAAATATTATTTATAAAAAAAACTATGATAAAAATATGAGTGACGACGCTCTTAAACAACTAAAGAAAAAATCTATAAAAAAAAATCTTAAACAACAAGAAAAATAATTCAGTAGATAAAGTAATATTCAACAAGAAAGTATTAACCTATTGTATCATATATAACATGATATGATACATTCAGGATAATACAAAAAAATATAAACATGTGATTATTATTTTATTATTCAAAGCTTGTATTTATTTGTATAAACACTTCTTCGATATTATATTTACCTGCATAAAAATTTCAAAAAAAAAAAACAATGAAAACTTTATGATACTAGCATATATAGCTAGATCTAATAGCTAAAAAAACCAAACAGTTGGTAATATTCGCAAAATTGCTTATTGGAATAACGAAAATCGATATATTGTTTTCGACATGAAACAAGAACAACTAAAACCAACTACGTCATGCCCTAAATCCCAACAAACAATTATACTGTTGTTTGCAAACCAGCACAGGCCGACATGAATTACCAACATACAACAACATCAGAAATCGACTGCCCCATAACCCTAAATCCATGCAAGAGAGTGATGAACGACGCTCCGAGAAGCACCGGTTTCACTTGTTCTTTTTATCGCCGACGACTTTTTTAATGTCGTCGGCAATAGTGATGGCGTCCATGGACACACCGAACAGTCCCCTCCTTGATAATCCACAGCAGTAGAGGTTCTTTTCTCCTTTCCAGTGATGTGGGAAATCATTTTTAGGCATCCCCTCTTCATTCAGAACATAGTCATAGTCCTGCACAGAAATATTGTTATTCATCATTGAAAGAACCTGTAAATAATCTGCAATACTGTTATCTTGGTTTTAGACATGTGGAATAAGAGCGGTCGGACCTCCAGAAAAAAATGTCTAAAATGAGTTAAGTCAAAAGTTTGTTAGGAAAAAACAAAATGACATTGTAATTCATAGATTTTGAGTTAGACGGACATATTTTTTATTCAAAAACCAGTCTATCACCTAAAGAACAAGTCAACAAATGTTTAATTTTTTTAAAATCAATGACTTTATTTTAATAAATTACACGTAAACCCTAAAATATTTGAAATGCCCCTAGAGCAATGCTATAGCTTTCTTCAAGCAAATACTAAGTTTAGAGCTTGAACTATGCAACTTAAATATTTGGGCTCTAATTCTTCTATTTGAGTCTATTTGAATTCCATTCCATAAATATTATATGAATTTAACAAATATTAATTAGTAATTTTGTTATGCTCATGCTATTTTTACTAGAAATTTATCATAGGTAAGACACGAGATTAAAAAACCGATCATACGTTAGCACACAATTGATATTAAATCGAAATCGATAAAAAAGTTGATCATAGATTCATTAAAAATACATCGGTTTTATAATAAATAGAAATAACAAAAGAATAAATCATAGATTCATTAAAATTTAACAACTTTATTTATAAATAGAGACCGGCAAAAAATTGATCATAGATTCACTAAAAATTTAACAGTTTTATAGTAAATAGAAATCGACAAAAGAATCGATCACAAATCGAATAAAAAAATTAACAATTTCATTAAGTTGGATTAAATCATCCAAAATACTAGCAAGGGGGATGAGTTTAGCAAATTTAATAGCATTGAGCAAAGCAAAAATGATGTATCCTTTAAGCAAGAAACATTAGAAGCAAATTGGAGTTTGGAAATTTGTTTACCTTGAGCCAATTATTAGCTAAGCTTTTATAGCCCGTCGCGAAAACTATCACATCGAATTCTCTCTTAGTACCATCGTCGAAATACACCTTCTTCCCATTTACGTTTGATATCGCCGGAACGACCTGCATTATCATGCATCACAAGAAATAGGGTCAGCAGTTCGAATACTAATATTGTAGATGGATAAAATTGAATTAGAAGAGTCATCCTCATAATAAATCTATGCATTATTCGATCCTGATCAGTTCGAATATAACCATTTTTTTCATATTTTATGTATACATTATGGTAGGAACTTGATTTAATTGACCTTTATCTCTTTAGATTTAATCTTTCCAATAGTTCCAACATCAATCACAGGAGCTCTCCCGGCTGCTGCTTTCAGAAAGAAAGGACCTTCCTTTGGCCTATGGATCCCATACTTGGACAGATCTCCGAACACAATCTTCGACATCCATACGGCCATGAAATCCACAATCCCGACCGGGACATATTTGGAGAACACCATCCCTAGCCGCACGATCTCTTTGGTCACCACATGAAACTGCAAAAACAAGACCCAAAACATGTAAGAAATTGAAGCTGCATGCCATTTTGCATGCAGGAAAGAGAGGGGATGTCGGTTCTTACAGGGCTTCTTATGACAATCGATGTCGGAACCCCAAAAGTTGAGAGATCGTAAGCTATCTCCATGCCGGAATTACCACATCCGACGACCAAGACATCGTTGTTTTGGTACTTGGCACCGGATATGTAATCCTTGGAATGTATGGTCTCACCTTTGAACGTATCCAACCCGGGCAACTCCGGTATGTATTTGGCACTGTTTTCACCCGAAGCTATCACCAAGAACTCAGCAAGGTAGACCTCAACAGCCCCGGACTCCAGGTTCCTGGCCTCGATCCGCCATTTCCTGTCGGCTTCGTCGTACGAAGCCGACTCGACGGATCGATGATACCGAGGCTGGATGTTGAAAGTCTCGACGTATTTGTCGAGGTAGTCGACGAACATGTCTTTCGGTATGTACGTAGGGCTATCCGGTGAGTGCGGTTTGAACGGTAAGGCACAGAATTCCTTGGCCAAGTGGAGTTTCAATCGACTGTAAGCTCGTTTCTTCCACAGAGAAGCATAGACATCTTCTCTTTCGAGGATGACATGAGGGATGGAGTGAGCCGATAAGCATGCCGATGTCGCGAGACCAGACGGTCCGGCGCCGACAATAACTACAACCTGTTCCATTGTTCTGTAAGAAAAAAGAACACTCTTCTCTTTGGAGCTTTGTAAGGCAGCAGCCAACAACCACGCTGGATGGTTTTTATACACTCAATGAGCACAAAATCTAGGTTTCATTTCAACAAATTTTAAAATTAACATTAATTTTTTTTTGAAAGGAAAATTTAACATTAATTGATTTTCAATTATTGCTGATTCTGTGTACATCTTGAGGGTTTTAAATGGAAGGCACTTAAAACTATGATTTTTATCCAATTTGAATATTTCTGCCATCTATATCCACAATATTACACAATGTATGATGTTTTTTTCTCCAAAGAAACCTACCAGGATTATTAGTTGGTCGGGTGGGATCAGACGTTCGATATTTAAGTAAGATTAGAGTTTAATTCCTGAGTAAATTAAATCGAGAGGATTATCTCATGATAAACTTTAATCGATCAATAAAGTGAACACTCATAATTAAAAAAACAAAACAAAAATTGTTTATTTTCGTTTGGCAACTTTAATTTTTTAAATTATGTACAAATGAATTGTGTGTGGACCTAAAATTTTGTGTGCACATATGTGAAAACATTAATTTTTACAGGAATGTAATCAATAATAAATACCAAAAATGGCATAGTAGTTATGAATATTTCATATATTGCCTTTCTATGACCAAACTAGAAATAATTACCAAATCACATTCTAATTGGGAGTAGGTAGGCAAATTACTTAAAAAAAACTCTTCTAATCCTAAACAACAAACGATTTAAGACATGATCTATTCGAGGATTACGTTATTCATTCAGTTTGATAAATTCAATCTGTTCGCTTTGGTTGAATAAATTTGACTGGAGTTAGATTTAGGTACGGTCCGAAATCCTCTGTCCTTTTTCGGTGCTTTTATTTATGCTCCAACACTAAAAAATACAACAAAATTAAATTATAAGTCATAACCCTAAATTCTAAATCCTACGTCATATACTCTAAAAAATACACCATACCTTAAACTCCATGAACTCTACCCTTAAACCATAACCTAAAACCTTAAAACATAAACCCTAAACTTTATTTTGAGCGTGAAGGTGTAAGTAGGGACACCGAAAAGGGACAGAGATTTCCATCCTTGATTTGGATAATGATGACTTCGTTCAAATTAAGGTTTATATTAATAAATTTTAATAAATAAAGTAAAGGTATTTATAACCTATTTTAAATCGAAAAGGTTGAGAATCCTAATAGGATTTTTTTTTGGTTTAAATTGTGAGTTATCCATTTGTGAAATAAATGCACGGTTTGAATTGGAACGTTTTATTGTTAAGTGTAACGCATGTTTTGAATTTGAATGCCCCATTGCCAAGTGCCATAGAAACAAGGATTAAACCTAAGAAGCACATCCCTTAATTTGTTCAAAAATCCATCCCTTCTTTGATGAAGTGAAAATTCTATGCCCTAAATGTTAGTTTAGTCGAGTTTAAACTACGGATGAATCGATGGGGGTTGGAAGAAGCGATTACACCTTATAAAAGGAGTAATGCATCGTCTGGGGGGTATAATATAAGAATAGAGATGAAAGTGGAGTGTGACTGTCACATATAGATCTCAAATTTTAAGTTAGGAGTGCGAACTTTTATGCTTAATAAAATTATATGGGAAATTTGTAATTCTCATATTTATATTCATACTACAAAAAAAACGATACACTGAGCTAAGGGTGAGCGTTTGATAGAGTCGAGTTAAAAAAATTACGACTTATTTGAGTTGACGCGTCATATTTTACAACTCAAATTTTATTTGAAATTTTTTCGATTCGAGTCGAGTTTATGAAATTCGAGTCGAGTTTGAGTCGAGTTGAGTTTTCGAGTTCTTATACAAATTTAATTGTAATTATTTACCAATGTTATAATATAATTTGATTTCAATTTAAACGACTTTCTCTAATCATATAAGATATGCATGTATATTTTGTTGCGTGTAAAATAGTCTATCGCAATTGCAGTGCAAGTGTACACGATGCAAGTAGTAAAGTGATACGAAGTATCGGATATCGTCTCCACAAGGACTGGGCTAATAGCTTCACCTTAGATTGCTGCACAAGAGTAAAGAAAATATTTGAGAAAGTTGTCACGAAAATAATAAAGAGAACTTAAATAAAAGAGTAGAGAAATCAAGATAGAGAGAATGGGCTGGTATTGAATTGCTCAGTAGTACAGGTATTGCTAAGTCTTAGGAAATCCAGTTCTGTCGTCGTCCCCGTCGCGGCAGCACCTGTCGCGGCAGCAGTCCGTTACTTGTCGCGGCAGCGAACACTCAACTCTGTACTTCAAGTTTGACAAGAATCCCTGCTGTGCCTTGGCCTATCCCTAGGTCCAAGTCTGTCGATGAACACGTCTTTGATGATACCTCCCAGCGTGAATCGAAGGATGAACACCGATATTGTTGAATTCTTCTTTAGCCACTTAACCTCGTCCTATCCCTAGGTCCGAGATAGTTCAACTATAAACTAGAGAACTCGCACTTATTCCTTTCGTATACTTAACTCTCCCGATATTAAGTAAATAGATAACCTCGCAATGCTCTCCCGATACTCTTGCAAGATGTTAATAACCAGAATAAGAGAACTTGAAGTTTATTTTATTGAACTGAAAATTCCTAAAACAAAAGCAACCCTTGCAACTACTTTACAAATCAACCCGTGGCCCTAAGGGAAATTTAGAACATGTTTGAGAGAAGGAAAACGGCTAGGGTTTTGGGAAGAAAGCTAGAGAATAGGTGATTTCCTTCCTAGGTCGAAATACATGCCCTTATATAGGCTTTGAGTCCAAATTTTCTAAAATAGCAAGAATACAACTTTAAATTAAAGTATAATTCTAATAAAGACTAAATCTTCAAAGAATCTAACTTTAAGCCGTCCTTCTTCTTGCTTGGGATTTTCTCTCCTTGAACTTTGGGCTTGGCATTCCTTTCGATCTGGGGCTTGGAAAAATATAGTGGTTTTACACGACAGACGGGCTGAATTTTCTCTATCTGTCGAGGTCCACTTTGCTTCTTCTCCTCAAAACTGCTGTCGTCCTCTGCTGTCACGGCGGCAACCATGACAGCATCGTCCTCCTTGACTGCTCATCCAGTTCCAGCTCTTATGCTTCTCTGCCCAGCGCCTGCCTCTCCTATCTGCTACAGCAGCAACCTGCAAAAGCAACCAATTTCAGTAGAAACTGTGCCTTTTAATATATTTGTGATGTTTAACTGTAAAATGACCTAAATGCAATGAATTATGCTTGAATGCAGCAGAAATATGGGTTAAATAGGGGGTAAATAATAGAACTTTTACACTCTCAACATATTTCATCATATTTTTTCATATGTAACATATATTTATTCATATTTTTTTATATTGGTATATATATCAAGAAAAATTGAGGGACTCGACTCCAACTTAAAAATCAACCCACTAATTACTAAAAGTTTCGAGTTATTCAAGTTTTTATTTTACAACTCAAATTTTATTTGAAATTTTTTCGCATCAAATCGAGTCAAAAATTTCGATTTTTTCGAGTTGAGTCGTGTTTTGCTCACCCCTACGCTAAGCAAAGCACAAAACAAGCACAAGAAGCATCAACTGACCAAAGCAAATACAAGACCAACAAAACAATACAACAAACATGGAGATTTGAAACAGGTTCCAGCGATTGCAGAAACAGAACAAACCAAAACCACATAAAACATGACCATTCGAAATCGAAACAGGTTCCGACGATCCACCATCAAGAACACCTCCATGTATTTTGAAGCAAAACACCCTTCTTTGACTTGTTGAAATCAGTTCAAGGCTCGTCCCACCAAACAAGCTCATCGACACGGTTAAATGCGGCATTGATCAATCCAAATGTTTCCAATGTGAGCAATATTAGGCCAGTCCAGACCAGTATCCCTTCGACATCTTTCAGATAATTGATGCCAACGGTGGCAGATGCTTGCATTTAGTACAATTAAACAAGCTCAGTTCAGTTAAATTCAACACCGACGACAACCAGCTCAAAAGCTTGCTTCCCAAGTAACCATCCACCCTAAGCTTTTTCAGATTTGGGTGTGGTTGGAGGCATTCCAAAACCATTTCATCATTTACATCATCTCCTTCCCTGCTTTTCCATGCCAATTCTAAGGACTTCAAATTCAATTTTTTTCTTCAAGAGTTCAAGTAAGTAGATCCCTGGCTCTGCAACATCATTTTCTAAACCTGAAATTTGCAACTTGCCTTCGAGTTTGTTCAGCCCGCTTAACTAACTTAACCGACCGGCATCTTTATTTCTGTTTTTTCCTACAACAAATATACACAACTCCTGCAGGCAAGTTAGTTTCCCCAATCACTATCAATAAATCCCACCAGTTTTATCTCAGCATTTCTTGCATATAAGACACCAAAATCAGTTGTTCCCTTTACGTATCTCAACATCCTCTTTGCAACTCTATAATGAACTTCACTTACATAGAAAGTAAATTTGTTGCATACATGATATCAGGTCTAGTAGCAGACAAATATAACAAGCACCCAATGAGACTCTTGTACTGACCTGCATCGATCATCCTAGCTTGATCATTTTTTCTAAGCTTTTCACCTTGCACAGCTGGAGTGCTCATTGTCTTGCAATTTTTCGTTCTAAATTTCTTTAGAACTTCAATTGCATACTTCCTTTAGAATATGGAAATTTCTTGTTGAAGCTGCAGAATTTCCATACCAAGAAAGTATGATATTTTCCCAATCATTCATTTCGAAATCTTTTTCATCTCCTCGAATCAACAATTGATTGCTTCTAGTAATCAATAAATCATCAACGTAAAAATAAACAACAATTATGTCTCACTTTGCTTCTTTCATATAGAGGGTTGCTTCTGTGCAACTTTTAAAAAATCTCAATCTTGTTAAATACTCGTCAATTCTGCTATATTAGGTTCTGGGAGCCTATTTTAAGTCATATAATACTTTTTTTGAGAAGATACACTTTGTCATTACAACCTTTCTTCACAAATAAAGAACTAATGTTTTGATATAATAATTAAAAAATAATTTTAGACTAAATTGAAAATATTTCAAAAGTGTCTTTAAGCCCAAACAACTTGAAAATAAGTTTGTGGATGTTTTAAATGGTTTTGGCAATTTTTAAAATATTTTTAAGTAGCCAAACTAGGGTTTTCAAAGAAACCGTTTTGAAACAGGGGGACCTTTATCGAAACATTTTGAAACTGTCAAAACCCGTACCGGAACAGGGCTTGCCTGTTTCGATGCGGAGGGTTTGTATTTCGAAACACCCCTTTGGTGTTTCGATACGCCCAACGGTCAAAACCTCCCTAACGGCTATTTTCCCAACGGTAATTTAAATTGCAGCTTAACTGTCACTCGTATTGAAACGGGTTGTAACCGTTTCGATACGGCTAGAAGGGTTTCGAAACGGCCAGAGGCATTTCGATACGACCTGTTGCATCAGACTTCAACGGCTAGTTCTGAAGAAGGACGTTCCAAAACGGGTTCGAGTGTTTCAAAACGGACGTCTGCAGAACAACATTTATGGTGGAAATAAAGTCTCCAACGGCTCCAAAACATCCCCAACAGTCCTCAACGGCTACAAACTCAATTGGGAGTATAAAAAAGACCTCCAAGCATCAAGGATATGAAAATGCTTCAATTGTCAACAACTATACGATGTCAAAATTGTCTTAGAGCTTATTTGTGCATTTTTTGTATAGACAACACTTGTGAGCTTAATTGTCAAATTTGCTCAAGTGTATAGGTTTTGGGTGAAAGCTTTATAGTGCAAACAAATATCTATTAGAGAGATTTCAAGTTTGCTTAGAATTTTTCTTGTAAGAGAATGTTTGATTAAGCTAAGTGTAGTTAGCTTAATCGTTGTAACGGTTTTCTCCTAAGCCGAGAAAAGAGGACGAAATTCTAGAGTAAATTTTTTAAAATCTTTAGTGGGGAGCTAAGGTAGTGGATGTAGGTGCTTGTTAGAAGGTCGAATCACTATAAATTTTGTGTCAAATTGTCTATTTTTCACCTCTCACTAAAACACCCAATTATCCAACTTCTCCACACTTGGTGAGCTAGAACGGTTGAAGGAAATCGAGCACTGAAAAACCCAACAATTGGTATCAGAGTTTGACTCAATTAAAAATGATTAACATCCTATTGAGGTGATCCGGAAAGCTCGATCAACTTTTTGAGAAGAAAAGACGTACCTCTTTCAATATGCCATTGAATGGACTGTAGTCTCAATGAAAAAAGACGACGTTCTTCCTATTAAATTTGAGTCTAAATAATTTTGTCTACATAATTTTATTACGAGCTGAAAAATGAATAAATATTATCATGAGACCATATTAAGAATATTAAAATAAAAGCAAAATCTTGAATGTTTTTATTTTTGTTTCTGATATTAATTTTTGGATAATTGTATAATTGTTTTCTCTATCTGATATGATGACACTGATTGAATGAAATGAAGCGTTTACATATTTATTTTACGTTTATAATAAGTAATATGAACCCAATGAATAATTCCAATGAAGAAGGATAATGATCTCCTTAGAAGATCCGAATTCAAATAATTTTGTTTACAAATATTTGCGAATTTTATTATAAGCTGAAAAATGAATAAATACATACTACCTCAATACATATTAAGAATACAAAAATAAAAGCATAATATTGAATGTTATTATGTTTGTTTCTAATATTAATTTTTGGATAATCAACTTTTATTATCAAGAAAAACAGAAATTCTGCTATATGAAACAATATTTATATGAATATGACAAAATATAAGAAGCGAATCCCACACTATTCTAATATTAATTTGGTGAGGGAAGATTTTGGAAATTTGACATATGCCATTCTCCTCAAGCAACTTCATTACTACTATAACATGCTAAAATATTGATATCCATTCATGTATTACAAAAATTTCTATCGGAACCAGAACAATCATCGGGAGTTATACCCGGAAAGCCTCAAGGCGAGTTCCGTTCCGGCACCGATCACACAGGAAATACACACACGTGCATATGAGGACCCTGCAGGTAACCCTTCAGATTGAGCCAGGAACACCTCCAAACCATATTAGGACACTCTTGCGGGCCTTTTGTGTGTACTGCTGCCACTTCCGGGTGTCACACGGGCCATGACACAAGCACACTCTAGACAGCGGAGAAGGGGGTCGGTTTGGGGAAGGGTGGAAACTAAAAAAAAAACTAACTATTCAACTGCCAAAGCCGAGTTACATGTTAACCTTCTCTTTATAATAGGTATCAAATTGAAGAAATCCTCTTAACCATGCATCACCACTCCAAACTCATGGCAAAACCAGGATCCATGGCACAAGCACTCTGTATTAACACCACATACCTCAGCAAAATCATAAAATACTAGTCATCAAAGCCAATTTAGGGGGATTTCCAATCAAATTGAAGGTTATCAAACCCGTTTACTGCTCCGAGCCCATTGAAAAATCTGTTAGCTAATTCTTGTTGTTGATGGTTCACAGGATCCTGAGGCATCATCAACGGCATTCTCGCCCTTCCGGTGAAATTCATAGAATTGTTCCCCATGGCAGGTCTCATAGCAGTAGGATTGGAAGAAAGACCCACGCCCCCACTCGTATTGTTGAACCCTCCACTTCCGATGCCTGAATTGTTATTAACAAACCCATTCCTCATCATGCAGTTGCCGCTCACCTGTGGAACCCCATTATTGTTATTCAAGTTATTCTCCATAGAACCAGCACTGACCATGCCACCTCCTTCACTGAACTGTGATGAAATCATCATTTCTTGAATGATTTTTTCGACAGAGCTCTGAGAGTCATTTGGGTCGACTTCACTTGTCTGAGATGACTGCTGTGGTGGAATCTGTGCAGCTGGATTTTCTGAATTGACACTCTTTGCTGTAGTTGAAGGACCCAAGGAATTATGAGCATTTTGGGGAGGGAGACCAGATGAGGATGGCACTGGAGATGAGAAGTGCGAAGAAGGATTAGGTTGACAGGGTGGAAAAGAAGTAGAGGACCCTGCTGATGGGATCTGAACCGGGGTTCCCGCATAGGGACTGTTTGGATAATTCATCTGGTTTTCGATCCTAGAGTTCATGGAATTCTGTCGGAGAAGCCCAACAATGGTGGTAGCATATGTAGAAGTGGAATTTGCACCCTGGGAGTTGTTTACACTGGCAACAGCATTGCTTGTATAAGGCTGCAGAACAGTTGATTGTGCTGAATCATTATTTACATTTTCGCCAGTGACTTGTTGCTGCTCCTCAGTTTGCGGTGCTGAACTATGCTGTGCAGACAAAGGGGAACTCCTCCTTGGGAACTTGGCCAGACTTTCTGAAAATGAATAAAAAGAATTATCAATGTCTTGAAGCAATGAAAGTACAAAAACAAGATCAATGACAATGCTACTTGTGACATTTCAAGGTTTCTAAAATAATTTGGATTCCTTGACATTATAAGAGACCTTGAACACTATAAAGTTATATTACTCTTGGATACAAGTATATATCCGACATGGTAAGTTCATATTTTTCCAAGTTTTTTTTATGAATTTGGAGAATCTTAAAAGATCATATCACCATATCCATGTGTCAAACACGAGGTGGGATCATTTGGTGCCGCCATTTACTGCGTCTTTTCAATTTTTGCAAGGGGTGACAACCTGAGCCAATGCCTTCCTAGGTTTCTTGCTTCTCTTGTAGATTGTAGATTGATGAAAGTTAAGGAATTACATTTCCTAATTTCTAGTAGCTGAAATTTAGGGATTTATCAATAATTAGGTGTAGATATTAGCTACTGATTTTATGTAATTTTTCCTAGATTAGGCACTTTTGTATACTATAAATATGTGATGTTCTTATCAATATAAATCAGGAAATAGAGAACAGTTTTCTCTACCTCAAAATCTCTATTTTTCTACATGGTATCCGAGCTAGGGAAGTCTGAAAAATCCCAGCAAGATGCCTGGTAGTGTTCTTTTTAATGATTCTATCTTAGCCAGTAAAAAATAGGGAAAGTTATAGTTTAGCCTTGAAAAACTATCTAGTTCTATCTTAGCCATTCACTGTAAAAGATAGGGAAAGGTTATAGTTTAGCCTTAAAAAACTATTTGGTTTTATCTTAGTCATCCATTGTAAAAGATAGGAGAAAAGGTTCTAGTTTAGCCTAAAGAAAAACTAGATAATATTTTTAAGGGGTTCTACATCAAATATCCAAGCTGGGACTTTACTAAGTGTAGCTACCAGCTTGAGGGGAGAGTAGATTCCTGTGACCACTGTCCAATGGTGACAGATTTCAGCTAGGAAAGTATGGGAAAACTCAGCTATGCCTAAATCTTTCGAAACAGAAATTTCAGTCAGGAACTGCTTCAATTGCCATTCCTGATATTCCAACTGATGCATCAACCATCTCAAACGTACCATAAGTTGAATGGCAGAAACTACTCCTAGACCGTGAATGTCATAGGAAAGCTGGAGACATAAGGGATCTCGAAATAATTATTTATAGTATACAGCTCTACCTAATTATTAGGGCTTAGATAGGCCAGGAAGATAGGCAGCATCAGCACAACACCAATTTATCAACAAGAATGCTTCCTAATAAATCATTGAACAATAATAATGATCATAAATATTGGAAGATCAAAAGTTATGAACTATACCCATTGGCCCCATCCCTGTCTCACGGCTATAATCAATCAAATCCTTCATGCTATTAACAACCTCTGATATCTGCAATTGAAGAAAATAGATTTGATTGCAAAACGTGTCTTAAATTCGAACTACAATCATTAGAGTAGCATGCTATAATTCATAATGATTGACAATAGAGTTGAAGTCAATAATACCTGAAGGCACCGTACATATCTCTTTGTATACCCTAAATCATTAACTAAAGGAACATCCAAGGCTTTTACCAATTGACGAGCAGATGCAACAAACCTGCAAAAATCACGTGTAACTGACAAAGCAAACTAAGGTGAAACCCGAAAAGTATGCATCTGTACAACGGCCATCATTACTTTTTCTCGCATGATCGATTCTGATCTATGCCCTAAATCAAATAAGAGAAAGAGAGCAGAAGAGATGCTTGAGGGTAGCAGCAGGTTTTGGAAGAGTAGCGCAAATGGCCCCAGGGACACAAAAATAAGCTTATATATCCGAGGGCATATAACTTGTTCTAGGTCCAGGCAACGAAAGATATTTAAGCCTATCAGGCCATATATTAAATGGTATACGGCCAATTTACGACAGACAATATCGGCGAGACGAAAGAAAACTACCGTGATAACTTTTTATAACAGGATTTCTCTACAATTATCTAAAATGCCCTTTGTGTTACATCAATTTCACATTAATGAATAAATTAATCACATGTTACATAGACTGCAGAGAGAGGATAAGTCATTAACTATGAGAGTGCTCTAATAAGAATATAAAACTCACATGTTACAGTTACTCTGTAAGTCTGGTGCAGATAAGTTGGAGGATGCATTCTGTGTTGATGCTTGGTACTTCTGTGCAGCAGCTCCAAGTTGACTTACCTGGAATCCATTTTAATCAATTATCGTAATCTAGGAAACTGAAGCTTACCCCAAATGCATATCAGGTAAAAGGCTTCATTGAATCTATGACAGAATGCTCATCGGTTCATCAAAATCCATACCACCCTTAACACCTCCAGCAGAGAACATAAGTCAAAGAAAACACAAAAACCAGAAGGCATAAATCATAAATCATATGGCATCATCCAGTTCTCTCCAAAGATACACTCCACCCTAAAGAATGAAACAGAGAATACTCCTTTTCAGTGCTCAGAGTGGAGAAAGGGGAGGGAGCGGGATTCTTAAATGTTTTCCTTCATCTTCTACTGCCTATATCCCGTGTTTCTAAAACCTATGTTCTTTTAGAGTGAAGATGACAGGAACTTGTTCAACAATAAATTACGGTTTTTAATGTGACGGTATTACAGAAGGCAAAATAAAGTCAACTTACATTCATAAATGCTCCATGAGAGGATGGCGTAAGACTACTACTCTACTTAAGCACATAAACCTACACCTGGCATATAATACATCCTTTTCTTTACCTGAGGTATAATCAATCTCCGAGGGATAAGCTCCTCGTGACGTCGTGCACAAAACTCCCAAGAACAAATCTAGAGATAATAAACAAGATAAGAAAAATATCAACCAATCAGAAGTTCCTGCACTTGTAACTCCTTTAGCACATAGAATTTAACACCTCCAAACCTTTAGATCTGGAGAGAAAACAATACGAAGTTGACCGTCCCGAACTACACGAAGATGCTCAAAAACACTCTCTTGTATTGCTTTTGCATAGTCAAGGATAATTTGTCCATTTGCATTAAGATATTCACGTGGCATGTCAACATAAAGAAGCTCCTCCAAAGTGCCACTGTCATATTTGATTTTAAATAATCTGGGCAGAACCTCAACAGTTGTCTCTGAAAATGCAAAGAGAGAGTGTGAGAAAAGCAATAATTTGACATTTACATAAAATACAGAACACTGTCTGCACTTAATGGCAAAGATGTAGTCAGCCCCATACTTAATATGACAAATGATAGTCAGCTTCTATAGAGGGAATGTTTAAATTACCATAAAATGTCAATTTGAAGAGGTAAAAGAAATAACATACCGAAACCACGACCAGGTTTGCTGTTGCATATTTCACAATGCCATATATCCTGCAAAAGCTGCAATTAAATTTCTAATATTTCCGCACAATGGAAACGCATCAAAATCTTAAACTTTGTAGAGCATTCAATGATGCAGAAACTAGAAAATGTCATTTTAATTGGCCAAAAATTCAATGAGATGAAAAGATAGGCAAACAAGATCCAAGTCTACTCCCCTGTCAAACCACAAGATAGTACTAAATTTTCTAACAATAAAACCATGCTTTATCCAAGCATATAAATCCAAATCTTAGTTAACATCTATAGAGAGAAAATTATCATCACATCCCAAAACCAACTTGCTAAAACTGTCCACTTGAGATTATATAAAGTCGCTAAAAAATTATGACTTTTTGCGGTACGCCTACAACTACATATCTCGCAAGGGGAACTAAATTCTTCATTCTTATCCTTGAATTAATTCAGGGATATAATGGAAGCCACACCACCTTATCTGATAGTTTTCTTCTTTTATCTGAGTCTGACTGTTTTCCAGAATAGCATAAGGGAACAGTAATTATCATCCGTTATAACTCACTCTTGACATTTTGCACCTTCATCAAACATTAATAAACAGTGTTCCTCAAAGACATCATTTAGAAAATTTAGAGTTGCCGGAAGGCAGTGTACCGAGGATATTACATGCCAAGTGCCAACCATTGCCCTCTCTCTTTCTAAAGCACCAGCTTTTCCTCTCACTAGGGACAATAAAGTGTAAGTTGGTTAGTTTCTTTAAACAACATACCTGAGGAAAAACACCGTTAGTTTGCCGACTATTTCCGTACAACGAAACACACCACCTTTTCTTCGAATTAGGAGCAAAATATTCAGTAACAAATTTCCGCCAGAATTCAATATTGTTATCCTGCATCAACATGTGTTACTACCAAGGAAACAACAATCACCAGATGAACAATTAACCCCACAAGTAAAATTATCTTACATTAGGCCTACACTGTTGCTGATATATGTATTGGGTCAAACGCCGAGCACAAGTGCCAGGTTCGTAAGCTGGTCTAACAGCAGATCTAATAGGTAAATTCTGCTGCAGAAACTGTGACTGTAGTTGAGGTCTTTGCTGAGGAAGTGATTTTAACAGTTGTTGCTGATATTGCATCTGCAAAATACGCTGTTGTTGCAAAAGGTTCATATGTGCAAGAGCAGCTTGAGAAGACTGCCTGGACAATTGGAGGAACTGCTGCTGCTGCTGCTGTTGTTGTTGTTGTTGCAGCAAAAGCATTGCTTGATCAGACTGTTGACGTTCCAATTTTACAGGCCCTATGCCTCTCCCAACTTGGTTCTGCTGAGGTTCTAACTTCACTGGTCCAAGATTTCGGAATGACTGCAACTGTTGCTGGGGACCAACCTGATCATTCATTGTCTGAGGCTCCAACTTGACTGCACCTTTTCCACCTAACTCTCCTCGGGTTGATTGAAATTGCTGCGGTGATTGACTGTGTGAAAGAGGGAACTGTTGCATTGATTGCTGACCATGCTGAAACTTTTGTGGCTCAAATTGTTGAACTTGAGATTGCTGTTGATCTAACATTTCAGGATTTCCGGCATAGTTTGCAATTTGCTGGTTCTGAATTTGACCTGATGACCCAAAATTAGCAATATTTGATGGTGTGAACGATGAAGGAGGTACATTAAAACCAATCTCATTTGCTACAGCAGTGAGAGGATCAGAATCAGCAGTGGCATCAAAACCTCTCTTTTGGAAAACACTAGCACCGGAGACATCAGAATTTGGACCCCCATTGCCGAAAGTCTGATTCAGAAGTGATGAAATGTTTGCTGTGCTACCTAGCAAATTCATGTTATACTGTTCTCTTGGTGAGACAAGTGAGGTAAATGTAGCCTGCGGAGGCATCGAACCACCTTGAGATCCTAAAATAGCAGAACTTGACCGCATAAGTGCCGGAGAACCAGATTGAGGGCCACCAATTGAAGTTGAAGGCATTGAACCACCTTGAGATCCCAAAACAGCAGAATTTGACCGCATAAGTGCCGGAGAAACAGATGGAGGGCCACCGACTGAATTTGCTTGCCTAGACAGCACCATTTCCCACAAATTTAGACAACAAAATTCACCAAAACAAAACTATTACATCTCAAATTCACCATACACAGATATCCTGTTGAGCCTCCCCAGGCACCTTGACAAAGAAGGCATAATTATATTCAAACAAGAAGCAAAATCCAGGCCATGCTTCGAACTTGATACTCCAGCTTATCAGCATTTCAGAAGAGAAGTCACAACAGTTTCCATTCGTGACCACTATAACCTGAAACATTGACACCAACAGAGAAGAGTAAAGCAGTAATTGCAGGCAGAAATCATTTACAAATTCTAATAAGAACTTCAGTGACATATACTAAGTGAAAATATGAAGAAAAAAATGAATTTTTTTATAATCCATATATGGTTGCAAAGAAAATGCAGGAAAAAAAAAAGGAAACTCCATGGATAGAATAAGGGTTAAATTTAAAACAAAAAAATGTCTTAAATTTGAAAACTTTTTCATTCTGAAATCTAAAACGAGGATAACAACACCCACAAAAACTAAAAACTAAAAAAAAATAGAGATATATAGAAAGAAAGAAGCTTGATATTAATGAAACCTCACATATTATGAACACACAAAAAAGGCCATAATTCGCAACTAAATTGAAAACCCAGACACCAAAAAGGAGAAAAAGATAGAAAAAAAAGTGTGGGAAATGTGTACTCACTGTTCTTCACTCACCCAAAAGAGAAAAGAATAGCGAACTTACAATGTGAAGTGGCAGTGTACATAATTCGTGAGAAGGAAAAGAAATTGATCGTTTTCTTATGAAAAAGAAAAACCCGAAAAGGAAACCAAACACAACTCCAAACAAAACCGAATATAATTATCTCTCAAAAGTAATAATAATTCAAAAAGGGTAAACTACATAAATGCTCACCAAATTTTTAGGGTATTTTTATTTAGGTCACTAAACTTTTAAAACTTTCATTAGAGTCGCCCAACTTTTATTTTGCTTTCATCTTGGTCTCTCCTGTTACATTCCATTAAAAATACTGATGCGGCTCGTTAGTTTTCTTTTTCCTCAATAAAATAATGGCAATGCTTTTGGAGAAGAAGAAGAAGAAAGAGAAGGGTCCCACGTTGGATGGTTTAATCAACTGAAAGCAGTGGTGGATCTAGAAATATTTTGAGGGTGGGCACAAGTCACAATATTTTGGAAGGTGGGCACAAGTTATAAAAATTTCAAAATTTCAGGGCGGGTAAAAGTCATTAAAATTAAAAAATTTTAAGGACTAACTCGTAAAATTTAAGAATTTTAAAGCTAAATGTGTGAACTTTAAAAAGTTCAAGGTGGGCACGGGCCCACCCAACCCTATATGTAGATACGCCATTGGTTGAAAGTGTGACACAAAGTATATTATTTTATTGAAGGAAAGAAAAACTAATGAACCACGTCAGTATTTTTAAACAGAAAATAACATGGTTTAATCAAATTCAGTACTTTTGATTCATTGAATTGTTATTGACAGTTAAATTTATTTAAGATATTTTTTAAAAAGAAACAGAAAATATTACATAAAAAATGGAGAAAATAATATACTAATTCAACTACTGTATTTTAATGTAAAAAATTTACATCGAAGCACCCAAAGATGAAATCCTCAAGAATGAACCAAACAATTTTAAAGCTGCAAGAAAATAGCAGATTCAACGGTTGGGATCAATCCATCAAATAAAAGAAACGGTCAAGATTAAAGTAGGAGGGGTCCATTTGCTTTTAAGATATTTTTTTTTTCTAGCTGATTAATTATTGTCTCATAATGGAACAGAATAATTTAGAAAAACTGTCCAAATTATGTGATGCTTTGGCACAAAAGGATTTATTCTTGGAAATTATTTTCATGCTTTTCATTCAACGAAATCGGTTTTTTAAAATCTGAGTTTTTAAATTCGTATCGGTTTAGATTTAAATTTATTTTGGCATAAAATCAAAATTAGCCCTTATTTTTTTGGAACATTTAAACCCCTAACATTTTAATTTATGTCAAAATAACTTTATTTGGATGGAAACTGTTAATTGACTAACGATCAACTTTCTTTTGCTGATTTGACACATCTATATAGATTTGATTGATGACGTGGCATGTCCACGTGTAATTTTAAATATTTTTATTAAATTAATTATAACCAATATGATGATGACACATAACATCATTCAATTGGTTTAATGAAAGTAAAGTAGTAAAATTTGAATATGTATTTAGTGGGAATTAAATCTAGGCCTTGTGCATGGAGGGCTAAGCGCTTTGCCATCAAGCTAAGATACTATTTTAAAATTTAATTAGCACTTATTATATTTATTTTTATATTTTAAAAATGAAAAAGTAAAAATAGTGGGTAAGAGGAATCGAACCCAAAGTTCTTGATGAAAAGACAAAACAACTAATTAAAATTAAAATTATTTTTTATATTGTTGCCAAATATTTAATTAAAATTAAAAAACTCAAATATTAGATATTAGAAATAAATTTAAAAAAAAATATTTTTTTTAATAATTTAAAGGTATTATATTAGAAAAAAATAAAGGTCATCTCATAAATATACTTTAATTTATGTTATCATTAAGATAACCACAATTTAAACTAATTAAATTTAATCTATCGTAATAACAAATTGAAGGTACTTAATTGATTTGATGGTAAAATATACTTCAATTCTCTTTATCTACGAATTTTTACTTCACTTTTAAAATATGAGATAATAAATATATATAATAAATGGTAATTAAACTTCAAAATAGTTGTTTAGCTTAGTGGTTAAGTGTTTAGTGCTCTATGCATAAGGCTTGGGTTTGATTCCCACTAATTACATATTTAAATTTTGCTTCTTTCCTTTATCATCATCAGATTAGTTATAATTAATTTAATAAAAATATTTATAATTACACGTGGACATGCCATGTCATCAATCCACATGAACGAATTAACGGTTCCCATCTAAATAAGATTATTTTGACATAAATTAAAACGTTAGGGGCTCAAATGCTCTAAAAATAGAATAGGGACCAAAGTGACCAAACGATCAAACGTTTGGGGCTAATTTTAACTTTATGCCATTTATTTTTAATTATTTTGTGATTAGATAAATTTGGATTAGTTTGATCAGAGATTAAGTTTTTCTTAAAAAAATCAAATAAGCAGTTTTTTCAGTTGGACTGATTTTTTTTGTCACCTCTACTGTCTACGTTCACGTAATGTCTAAGTTACAAATAATTTACACATTTCTCCTCGGCGGCGATGTCCGCCGGTGGATAAGCTCGTCATCCGAGCTGTCCGGTGTTCCCAACGATTCATGTTGGAGTACCCCTACATACTGTTGAATTATCAACACGGACACCGTCGATGAAAAATCCGATTCCGCTAGAATATCTCCGATTGCACCGAGCTCCGGACACTCACTCCTCTCGGTGAGACCATCCAGTAATGGTGACATCGTCTCGTGTCCTCTCCCGACAATCAGCAAATCATAGTAGTCGTCCAGGTTCCTAATCGCCGTGACGGTTTCCTCGCTATTAATCATCACATACTCTATGTACATAATTGACTCGGCATCGACATGCTTTGTCCTGAAATCGTTTATATATTCATCATCCAGCCCATTTTCCCAGCTGAAATCGTATCGATCATTCGTTGGCATCATCGCAGTCGGTGATAAATCGGCTCCTGGAATGTATCGTATCACAGTGAGACTGGTCCCTGGATGTTCACACATTCTCCACCCAAATGCAAGCGCTTCTCGATCATCTGGACCGCCGAAAAACAGCACACCAACATGGTGTGACACTTCGCCTGTAGAGTACCGTGCCGACCCACTTAGGCCTCGGTCGATTAAAATGCCGACCGAGCAAGGTGCATTTGCTAGTAAATTCCGGTTGACCGTTCGTAATGCAGGGTTCGAGGCTTCCAACCCTCCATCGATCGTTTGTAGTTTATGAAAAGGGATGATTATGAGGGCCACACGTTTGTCCTCTGCCACACTACAAATATCATCATGGATGGAGTTGTAAGGAGAAATGGCGGTGAGAGGGTGAACGGAAACGAAGCTCGAATGTCGCTCGAAGTTCTCGAAAGATTCGATTATGTTGTCGGATTGAGCTTGAGTTTGGTTCAATGCCATGTGACTTGAATTTTGGGCGTTATGAACGATGAGCATCCCCGATGATCGGCCGGTGAGTTCGACAAGATGAAGCACGTAGATATACAATGGAGACTTGATGGTGGGATTAGAGGCTTCGAGTAGGTTGATCGTTGCAGGGACATTGCGAGGGGTGTGGATGCATGCCAGCACTCGTAGCTCCCCATCGTGCACCGATCGTTGAAGCGTTCGACGCTTGTATGATACGGAAGTCTTCCTCGGCTTATACATGGTCGCCACGACAGGTGAGATGATCCCGGTCATAACCACGGCTACAATCACCATGACTGCAAATGACTCATCATCTAAGACCTGCAAATTAATGTGCCACCTGACCTATTAACAAGGTGCTCGTATTTTCGAACACTCGAACCGTGCCATAATCAACGAAAGGGAAAATGTTGCAAATGTTGCAAGTACATACCTCCTGGTCTTTGCCGACGTTAAGAACAATCAATTCAATGAGGCCTTTGGCATTCATGAGTAATCCTAATATAAATCCATCGGTAAGCGACATCCTGAGAAACGATGTTACGATCACAGTTCCGACTATCTTGCCGGCACAAGAGAGGACGGTAATGAGTTGCAAGACGCCCCAAGTTCGAAAGCTTTTGATCGAAGTGAGATCGGTCTTGAGTCCGCTAATAGTAAAGAAAAGAGGGAGTAGAAGTCCGGAAACAAAGTCCTCAATCTTTTCCATTACAACAACACCAAGGTCTCCATTGGGAATTATGAGACCAAACACAAAGGCTCCAAAAACAGAGTGTGTCCCCATGGCAGCTGTAATGAAACTTGAGACCATTACCCCAGTTAGAATCACACATATGCTAAAATCGTTCGAGCCCTCGCCGTCCGAGGTTCTTCGAACCATCCACGCAATTGCCGGCCTAACAACAACGAAACAAACCACAACGAAACCGGCATTGGCAAGAATCACCCATAGGGAATTCAAGGACTTCGAACTGTTCCCCGCCGCAGCAATGGCTATGACTAAAAGAATCCAAGCACACGTATCGTTAAGAAGAGCTGAAGCCATCGACAGCCTCCCGATCTCCGAGTTGATCATTTTCAGCTCGACAAGGATTCGTGCGAGCACCGGGAACGAGGTGACCGAGAGCGCTACACCTAGGAAGAGGATGTAGGGGCCTGTGCCTAGAGAATTTGGTTTATTGTCACGGAGAATAAAAGAGAAACATGCACCAACTACAAAGGGTAGCACCATGCCGGCTATAGCAACCGCTAGTGCCCTTTTGCCCGTCTTACGTACCACGGTTAGGTCCATTTCTACACCAACAAGGAAGAGGAAGTAAATGAGACCGACATTCGCCATTGTTTCGAGCACCATCAAACTCCTCAACGGAAAAATCGTGTCGGCAAATCCTCGAACCCGTCCTAACATCGATGGACCTAATATTACTCCGCCCTGTAATTCAAATTAACAATGACAAAAAAACATAATGAATGCAATTGTGAATTGTGACCATGAATATCAACGGTGGAACTTGAGTAACTCACGAGAATCTCGGACACGACTCGAGGTTGGCGAAGGGGTCTAAGGGCGAAAACGAGGAGGCGAGAGGTGGCAACGACGATCGCCATCTGCAAGATGACAAGAGGAATCGAATAATCCATAGGGCTGTCACCTCTCCATACACCATTTCTACTAAACGTTCTCGGTGCATAGCAAACTATTACATCGTTTACGCTTCTCTTCCCCATTTTTCTACGATAGCCGTGACTATTTCTCTCGCCGCGAGTGTTCTCACTTTTTAGCAGTACAAAGGAAATTGGAGAAGAAGAAAGAATTAGACGGTTGCCCGTCTCATGTGGTGAAATCTCTTATCTTCAATGGTCTACAAAGCCTTCTATTTTAAGAACGTTTTTATACCACGATGTGAAATCTAATGTGGAATGTACTTCCTTTTTAAGTGTATTTAAGAAATTAAAAAAAAAACAAAGAATTGTCTCAATATAAAAGATGTCGTTTTCGTTACGAATTCGAATAATTTTATCTGTAAGATTACTTAGCTTCCAAGTAAATTGTTTTTGTTAGGGTTTAGCTTAAAATATAAGACTTTTTGACTGAATTAATTACTTGAGACAAAAGCAAGGTTTTTCCTTGTTTTTCAAGTAGCTTAAGTCCATAAATATAATATAATGTTTTGTACTTTTAGACATGAGATTAATAAATCTACTTCGTAGTCTGTTTTCGTTTGAGATTTAATTCTTATTTTAATCAATCGGTTTCAGTTAAGTTAATTCAGTTAAACCATGTGCTTGAGATAATTACTTTATCCTAAAATCGCTGCAACTTTCCTTTCCTCTTAATCTTTACATGGCCGGCGGCGGTAATAGTTTTATTGCTAGTTGTCAGCTGTGGATAACATTTTCTTATTCCTTTGTTTTATTTTTAATTTTTAAATTCAATAATTATGTTCTTGTGACACGTTTTTCTTTCTTTTATTTTTTTGGCACATTTTTTCTCTTAATTGGGCCCTTGACCGCTTCTTTATTTTTTTCCTATCAGGATTGGATTTGACGTCGCCACGACTGATCAAGATGACGCTCTTTTGATTTTGTTGTTGATCTTTCCATGTTTTGGACCCTCGAACTAGATTTGGATACAAGTTCACAATCACCGCTCTTCTTCGTGGTTGAGTTGTAGTAATAATCGTGTTGACAACGTGCCTTATTATTGTAATATACATTTTTAAATGTTGTTTGTTGTTGGTTTTTACCTTTTATCATTGAGCTTTGGTGATGTTTGTATATGTTTTGTTTCGAGCATGTGAGTTAAGTTTTTTACCTTTTCTTTGTATGGTCTTGTTTATGATCTAGAGACGTTAGTTTTGTTAGGAATGTCTGGATCAAGTTTGTTTACTTAAGTTATAAACTCCCATTGTATTTTTAGATTTTTCTTCTTTTAATAAAACTAACGTACTTATATTAAAAAAATCAATTAATTTTGTTCAATCTATTTTTATAATCGAAATTATTAATTTAACCGACTTTTATGGTCAGAATGATTGATTTAACTAGGGATGGGCACGGTACCCGGACCCGACGGGTTCCGACCCGACTCGGCCCGATCGGGTCGGGTATTTTTATGAAAAAATCAGGTTCGGGTCGGGTCGGGTCGGGTTTTTGTGTAGGGTCGGGTCGGGTTCGGGTTTTAGGGTGAAAAAATCCGACCCGACTCGACCCGGGACTAATAGTGTAATTTTCCCCTAAATTTTTTAGGGATATTTGTAATAATACCCCCTCTTTATATTTTTTTATAATTAGGTCCTTAAAATTAATTTTTTTTATTTACATTTTAGTCCTTAAAATTATTGTTTTTTATAATTATGCCTCTTAAAATTATTTTTTTACAATCAGGTCCCTAAAATTAATTTTTTTTCTATAAGTCGGGTCGGGGTCGGGTTTAGAATATTTATTTTCGGGTCGGGTCGTGTTTTTTTAAGAATTGGATCAGGTCGGGGTCGGGTTTAGGATAATTAGTTTCGGGTCGGGTTCGGGTGGGCCAAAAACCCGACCCGACCCGACCCGTGCCCATCCCTAGATTTAACCGACTTTTATAATCGAAATGGTTGATTTAACCGACTTCCACTCGTGTTTTATTTCTCTTACTTAGAAAGGAAACAAAATAATAATAATCGGAGATCTATTAATTGGTCGAGTGGTCAATGTTATTTTTGTTATTCCATTGTGTATGAGTTTGAATCTCAGCATTTGCCTTAATCATATAATTATTTTTTTACTTAATCGAAAATAAATAAATAATTAACTCAATAATCCAATGTTAAGTCGATTTAATTAGATCGAGGGTTAATTGCATCACATATCCTCAAACTATGAATCTCATTCTAAATTGGTCTCTAAACTTTTGAGTATTCCAATTTCATCCCAAAATTACGATTCTCATTCTAAATCGGTTCTCAAATTTTTGAACGCTTCAATTTCATCCTCAATTATCGTTTATGTCACATCATATTATTATAAAATATGCATCAATGTTTACATGACGGTTAAAAAATTATAATTATTTTATTAACATGGGATATGATTAGCAAAGAATGATAACTTGAAGATGAAAATAGAACATTCAAAAGTTTAGGAAATCAGATTAAAATGAAAGTCGTAGTTTTGAATTTCAACTGTTCAAAAGTCTAAAGACTAATTTAACATAAGAATTATAGTTTGAGAACGTACAGTAATATTAAATTCGAATTATCTTCCCTAACCAAAATTCAATAATTTGTTAACGAGATCAAGTCATAGTCCTAACAACTTCACATAGATGAGGACCGAGTCCCGAGGACTCACTTGGTTATCAGCTTAGTTTCATCTTCAAAAACCCTACTTTCATGCAAATGTTTCCATCTATTTCACAGCAATCATCGTCCCTTAAACATTCTTAAAACCATTTTTGAAAGATTTTTAATCCTAAAAAAAATGGACGATGAGATCAGCCAAGAAAATGTTACACATGGGACCATCAAAGGTAAACCCGAAAGCCCACGTAGTGATAACAACAACAACAACAATAATAATAATAAAGAACAAGACCGGTTCCTTCCGATAGCGAACGTCAGTAGAATCTTGAAGAAAGTGATCCCGAGCAACGGGAAGATCTCCAAGGACGCAAAGGAAACGATCCAAGAATGCGTGTCGGAGTTCATCAGCTTCGTCACCGGAGAGGCCTCGGACAAATGCCAGAGGGAAAAGAGGAAGACCATAAACGGAGACGACATCATATGGGCAATCACTACGTTAGGGTTCGAGGAGTACGTAGGACCCTTGAAATTGTACCTAAGCAAATATAGAGATCTCGAGGAGAAGGTTGTGTTTCCGAAGCAACATAGACCGGAGCTGCAAAAACAACACCAACTTGTCCGGCAACAACCGTCGGAATACGAACAAAGTTTAGGTTTCAACAACAACAACAACAATGTATATTCTTCATTAAATGTTTTGTCTCATCATCACCCTTCTTTTGTTCCTTCGGACCAACCATTTTCCTTGCCTTTCTCTCCCAATTCCTTTCAAAAGCAATTACAATAACCAGGTTTTGATGCTGTGGGAGACAATATTGGTAAGAACAACTGGATTTCTTTTCCAGATTTCTTCTTTTATATGTTTCTTTTTTTGCATAATTTCATGTTTTCTCCATGTACTTACATAAATTACAAGAGTAATCATATTAATTTTCATCCGACATCGAGATAATTGATGCAATGACATTTTTAAGGTAAAAAAAGTCTCGTTAAAAACCTACGTCCTTTTAGTTGATTGAACCGGAATCGGAGTACTGATTTAGGCATGATGAAATGCCTAATCTGGAAATTAGGTAAATATCATTTTCTTTTTTACTGGAACCACTTGTTGGATTATGTTAAAATGTAACACTTAAACCCTAAACTTTGGCAGACAAATTTGTGAGAGGTGTTCGAGGGAGTTGCAGCATTATGGTGTTCATTCTAAGTCAGTGGGTTTTAGACATGTGCGAGATGAGTCGTTTAGGATATTATGACTAGGGAGTTAGGTTTTAACCTATAAACCCTAAATTTTAACCTTAAAACCTAAGTTCTAACCACGCCTTATAAATTCAAAATTCATGCATTTAAATCCCTAAACACCAGACCCTAAACGAAATCTCTAAACTCTAAAATTAAGACGCTTGTTGTGCATGAAATGATTTTGAATATCGATTCATTAGTAAAAAAAAACTTCTTGTTCGAGTTATTTTGTTAAGTTTTCCGTATAATTTATCTTTTTGGATGAAAAATTATTTTTTAATTAATTCAATATTTCTACTTTGAAAATTTAAATGCTACGCAGTGAAAAATTTCCAATGAAATTAATTAGTTTTCTTTCTGTAAATAATAAATACTCTTTGAAAAATACCGAAAAAAATATAACATGTGCTTTGACGTTTATTCTACCTATGTATGAAATACATTAATTGACTTGATCATAGAAGCTAAACAAAGAAAATAGTATCAAAGATTATGATTCGAGCTGTAAGAACTAAGAAGTTTGATATCTTTTAAAAAATATTTTAAATTAGAATTTTATATATAAAAATAATTATAGAAGAATTTGTCCTTTTAAATGATATTCGATCCGACTCAACTTTAAACTTAATTAGGAAATTTACAGCTAGGGTGAGCGTTCGAACGAGTCGAGTAAAAAAAATTTGAGTTATTTGAGCTGAAGCTTCATATTTTACAACTCAAACTTTATTTGAATTTTTTTCGATTTGAGTTGTGTTTATAAAATTTGAGTCGAGTTCGAGTCGAGTTTTTGAGTTCCTATATAAATTTAATTGTAATTATTTATCATGTTATAGTACAATTTGATTCTAATTTAAACAACTTTCTCTAATCATATAAAATATGCATATATATTTCTTCATATATGACATATATTTCTTCATATTTTTTATACCATAATATATATACCAGGAAAATTTGAGGGACTTGACTCAAACTTAAAAAATCAATCCACTAATTACTAAAAATTTCGAGTTATTCGAATTTCCATTTTACAACTCAAACTTTATTTAAAAAATTTCGAGTCAAAATGAGTAGAGTTTTTTCGCCTCGAGTCAAGTCAAATTTTTTTATTTTTTCGAGTCGAGTCGAGTTTTACGCACCCCTATTTACAGTTATCCACAGGAGCATAGCCAAGGGCGGACAGTGGTCTTGGACCTCCCTGCGTTAAATAGGACAATAGTAATTTTAGTCCCTCTCAATTATCAATAATTCAATTTCATCCCTTGAAAATACATTTTTTAGTTTTGACCTCCTAAACTTTTATAATTTTATTTCAGCCCTCATTACCAATTTCCTAGCTTCGTCTCTGATTATCAAGCATCGGAAAATCTCTAACACAGAGAAAGAAGGGAGGATGAGAACCAAAAAAAGTGAGTCTCATGTTGTATTGAAAAGCTAAGCAAAGATGAAAACAATGAATTTCTTCTTTCTTGGACCTAATGTGCATTTTCATACCAACATAGACCTTTTTGGTAGTAAAAAAAAAAAACAAAACAAAACGGGGGGCTAATCTCTATAATTGAATTTAAGCAACAATTTGGACCTTAAAAGCTCAAGGATTAGATATATCATTATCTTTACCATCATTCTTATTAGATTTCACATCTGCATCAACAACTTCCACATCATCGACATCGTCGTGTTTGTTCCCGTTAGCTTTGGCGGAATTATCAACGTACAGGCCGCCTAACACCATCCTGAACCCGAACGTCCGCGACAATAACCGGTACAGTATGGTCGCGATCCAGAATATCCATGGCATGCAAACGAAGATTAAACCGAGAACGGGAAGCAAGTTCGAGGATTGATAATTGGGAACGATAATGTAAGCCAAAAGGCAGCCACCCCCGGCGACGAGGAAGACGAACAAAACGCAAGCTATGGTCCATATGTACGCGCGGCTAGCATCTTGATCCGGTTCGTTCATTTGGGGAAATCTACAAAGAATCGATGTTATTCAGACAATATGAGCGTCTTTGGTCATGATAACGATGGTGATGATGCATGTTTTTAGACTAATGGGATCAGAAAAGGACCCATTAGAGATGGGGGATTTTCCCTGGGTTGTTATGTTCTTGTTGCAGGCTGGAAATGAGCTATGGTGGGATTCTCCGAAGTTAGACATGTTCTAAATACGTAAAATATTTGTTAATTTTTGTTGACATTATAAGGAACCAGAGAGAAAATGACAACGTGTTCGGTCTAAATTGATGTTCATCTCTTAATATAAATAATTATATAAATCCTTCATAAAAAAACAACTTTTAATTATTAACTTCAGGCATGAATAAATATGAAATAAATAGCTCGCCCCGTCTATAAACACCTCTAATTCAATTATCTTTATTTTGAAATATATAATCACATTATAAGAGAATATTGGGTCTGAGATCTACTAATTGGTTGAATGGACAAGAAATAAGGATGTTTATGTTATTCATCTTGTATGAGTTCGAATACTGACATTTATTTTGAAAATATAAATATCTCCCTACTTACTAAAAAACGGACGAGTCTAGAACGGGCGAGACACATCATCACACACCATTAACTTTTTTCAATAACATTTTAGAATCTTAGGGACCTAAAGTGCATTTAACCCAATTTTAAATAAAAGTTGAGTTTTCGTCGATTTACCCTAATTTTTTGTTGTCGTTGTCTTATAGAATTTCTTCAGTAAATTAGTAATTACGAATAGTTTAGTGTTTGAATTTTATTTAATGTGTAATTAGAGTTTATTTATAATCAGTAGTTTAGATTTACTAAAAGTCTTATTTAAATTAGGAATAAGTATTATTTAAATTAAAGATAAAAGTATAATTTTAGTTATATTAAAACTCTATATTAGCATATTTAAAGGTTTACTTTGTATACATTTGATAATTAAGAATAATAAAAAAATACAAAGAAACATATTGTTCTCTCTAAAAAAATATCTTGTTCGTCTTCTTCAATCAACAAATCTCTAACCACCGATCACACACAAACCACCATTATTCATTGCATCTCCGGCTAGGGGTGAGAATTGTCGGGTACCCGGTTTTTCGGGTACCCGCCAGTTTCTTTTTTTTTTTAATTCGAATGATTTAAATATATCTAAAAAAAAGAAAAATTCGAATTATATAATCCAACATAAAGTTTAATATTCGAAATATCAAACCCAAATAACATTAGAGTCAATAATTCTAATAAAAAACACAAACAACATTAAAATCCATAATCTTAAACAAGTTTCAAACACACAAATATAAGTCTCTAACAAGTTTCAAACACACAAATATAAGTCTCTAACAAGTTTCAAACACACAAATACCATATTACCATAATCTTAAACAAGATCCTTCGAATATAAGTCTCTAACAAGTTTCAAACACATAAGTTTCAAACACACAAACACACAAATATAAGTCTCTAACATCGGTCTTGGATCCTTCGAAATGCTTTCCAAGATCCTGTAAAATAGCACAAAAGAATGAATTTTCAGAAAAGAAAAATGATATATATTCAAAGAGATCAAAATCCAACATGTTGCAAACATCATATCAAGTCTACTACATCGCATAATTTAACTCTAAGTCTCTAACATATGATTTATTCTTATCAAAACTCAAAAGAGTTCAAACAATATACTATAGAATTTATTGTTTACCAAACTCTAGGACACTTCGAGTGCGGTCTCTGAAACTTCAGTTGTCTCATCAATGACAATTGTTGGTTGCTCCAATGTCAAATCTTCCATCTCTGCATAACAAATTTTATGTATACAAGTCAATAACAATGTCAAAAGAGTTCAAACAATATACTATCAAGTATCATGTGTGTTTTCAAACATAAATATTTAAAATCTAAACTTGAAATCGAAGACAAACCTATTTCTATATTCTCCAATAATTGCAAGTTCTCCTCTATTACAATAGGGTCATGAGAAGAACGAACTCAATCTTGAGTGTAAATAAGAGCTTTCACCAATCTAGGAGTCAAAGACGTGCGAAATGAATCAAGAACACGTCCTTCTGTGCTAAAAGCGGACTCCGAAGCAACGGTAGAAACTGAAATTGCAAGAACGTCACGTGCCAATCTCATAAGAATTGGATAGTTGTTTTTTTTTGCATAGACCACCAAACCAAGATATCAAAATCATCACTCTCATGAACACATTTATCGCCCAAACTTCTGTCTAGCTCAGTCACTGTTTCAAAAGTATCAGCAGATTCAATCTCAGTCACATAGTCCTTTCTCAAATTTGTTCCTTTTAACTTCCTTATTCCTCCCTCACCATCTTGACCACTAGAAGTAGGATTTGCAGAGCAAGGTGTCTTTTGTGTTGAAGAAGGTTGCATAGAAGCATAAAAATCAAACAACGATGTCAAAACATCTTTAATCCGTTGACACAAGACATAAGAATTGCTAGGATCATAGGAACGACGAACGATCCACTCAACATATCTTAACTTATGCCTAGGGTCAAGAACTAAAGCAATGAACATCAAGACATTCAAGTTATTAACATTCGCCCAATATTTATCAAACTTCAACTTCATTTGGCGTGCCATGCTCCTAAGCCCATCACTCGATTGCAAGTCATCAATATAACGATTAATTGTATACCTAATATCATATATTTGTTCGACAAAGGTATTACCAGTCACATACCTTGATCCAGAGAAGCTCAATGTAGTATCATAAAATATCTATATTATAAAATATATATTATAATTATAATTATAATAAATAAAATATATATATATATAATCGGGTCACCGGGTACCCGACTGGGACCATTTTTTCGGCCCAGTTCCGACCCGAGTACCCGGGATAAAAACCGGGCCGGGTACCCGACCCGAAAAAAAAATTTCTTAGGTATTACCCGTCTAATTTAATTCGGGTCATCGGGTATTTGGGCCGGGTCAATCGAGTCGGGTAATTTCTCCCACCCCTATCTCCGGCCACCATGACCCCTTTCTAACATGGTATCATGAGCCAATAACGGTCTTGATGTCGTCACCACTGCTGCCATTTCTAATCTGAAACAGATCAACGACGATTTGATTTTTCAGATGCACGTCGTTTTTCTTTTCCATTGTTGTCATTAGGCACACTTGTTCCTTGGCTTCTCCCTCGTTGGAATCTTACATCTCTAGTGGAATTTCTACTCGTTTAATTTTGTCGTTTTTTTCTCTATTTAATGGTTCTATATTAACCAAAGAAAAAGAAAGATGAAAAGGTTATATTTTAGCCTTAAAAATTATTTGGTTCTATCTTAGCTATCCATCCTAAAAGATACGAGAAGAGGTTCTAGTTTAACCTTAAAAACTAGATAATATTTTTTAAGGGATTTTACATCAAAGATCCAAGCTGGAACTCTAGTCTGCGTGACACACGTCGTTTTCGCGTCAAAATAATTTTTTCTTCTCAAATAATAAATAAAGGAAATTAAGTGTAGTAAAAGAGAAGTAAGGGTCGATCTACAAGGACTAAAGAGCTTCTGATGTACTTTAGCGAGAAAATAAAGAAAAAATGGGGTTTGATAAAATAATAACTAAAAATAATAAAAATGAATTTAGAGAAAACGGCGAAAGTAAATTTTGAGAAAAAATATGATTAAATAAAATAGCATCAAGCTTCGCTTAGCCTCAATTCAAACTGATCATCGAAAAAAGTTTTTACTCCGGACACATGCTGGTTACAGTCTACAAGGCACAACCCTTGTAACTTGTTTTTTCTTCCGGTAATTCGATAATTCAAAATCAATTTTTGAATTTCAGTTTTCTGATTAGACTAACCAAAACAACATCTTGTCCAACGTCAATCTTTGGTTTTGAAATCATTTTGATTTTGAAATTAAGCTTAGAAAACTGAGAAATACCCGAGGTTGATTAAGTGCTTTTCAATTCTCACAAAATGAATTGAGACATCGCTTTAAGCCTTCAGAAAATTATAAAAAAAACTTTTATAAAAGTAAAATTTCGTAAGAACAAATAAAAGCTAAGAACAAGAGATGATTTTTGAGTTTATCCCAAAAGGGTATTTATAGTTTCTCAAAACCCCTAAAATGGCTTCTAAAGTGATAAGAGATAATTCCTAAAAATACTTAAATAAAATACAAAAGATAAATCTCAAGTTTAAATTTTAAATATTGTTTTATAAGCTATCGAAATGAACTTGATAAGCTATCACTGCTGCTGCTGACGTCATCCTCCAATGTTGTTGCTGTTAACGTCAGACTTTAACATTGTTGTTGCTGATGTCATCCTCTAACACTGTCGACGTCATCGTCTATCTTTCATGCCCGTTATTCCAGCCATGACTCAAGAAAAATAAAAACTTGTAGAAATTAGTCTCTTTTAGCACAGTTTCTGGAATCCAATGTCTTACACAGAAAATAAGAGAAAATGCCCAAATTAGCAACATGAACTAATCATTAAGGGCATAATTAAAGATAAAATAGTACCCAAATTAACAACTTATCAAATTCTCCCTCACTTATTCAATGCTTGTCCTCAAGCATGCCTTAGTTAATGGAAGAAATCTCAAGTTAACAATCCATCATCCCAGTACGTGTCAAAAAATATTAAATGAAGAAATAATCACATCAATTATCGAAAACAATGTATCAATCAAATATGGGCTCGACTAGCAACAAGTTTAAGCTAAAGCCAAGACATTCCAATTATCCATAAATTTTAATGTATCAAGATTCAATATCTCACAAGAGTTCACTCATTAACGCTCAATGTATTTGGATAAAAAGAAACGTTCAAAGCCAAGATTAAGAAAGATGTTACCATATGTTTGTACGTAAATTAAGTCTCCACTACTTAGAATGAACCGGGTGCATTAATCAAAGGGTCTTAAAAGAAAGTTGTAATGGGGCTTAGGTTGGGTAGGGATAAGGCAAAAAAAATGGGCTAAAATTCAAGACAAAGAAAAGATATTCCAAAGAATATATCAAGAAGAGTAAAACAAGAAACCAAAATCAATGCTCTATTCATTCTTTCTTATTCTTTTTTTTTCTTTTGTGTGTTGTTCAAACAGTTTATTCGAACTGAATTCCATGTATTGTGTTTTTTTTCTTGCACAGTTCGAATCTATTTTTTCTTGCACTGATTTTTTTTTGCACAGTTCGAATCTATTTTTTTCTACACTGATTTTTTTCTGCACAGTGTTTTTCTGTAGTATTCGAACAAAACTGCATTGTTCTCCTTTTTTCAGAATAACCTTTACTTTGTTCTGAAAAGGGTGAAAAACAGAAAAATTGGTTTGGGTTAAAAATATGGTGAATCAAAGAAAATGTAAGGCTCAAAATTAGCTATCTAAGGGATAAATAAACAAATGGCAAGCCATTTTTCAGAGAAAGAGAAATGGGTTAAAACCTAGTGCCCTAATCATTTTAAAACATCCAGTTCAAAACGTAGTCCTGATATGCATTCAAATACAAGTTCTAGAACATCAAAATTAATATGGCACACTCAATCAAGAACATGAGCAAGAATAAAAAGTTTGCTCGTTTAGGTTAAAACTCACAAGAATGTGCATTGTGTATCGAATCAAGAAACATACCAACCAATGAACTCATGGAATGTCAAACAAAATTAAAAAAAAAATAATCTTACCATTTATTATCATGCACCCTAAATCTGAGAAAAGATTAATAAAAATTTCACAGAGTATTTAAAGAAATAAAGTGAAAATTTAAATTAAGAACAAGAAATTCCAACAATTCAACCAAGGCAAGTCAATTTTAAGCACATAGAATAAGCGTTTTCTATCCCTCACTTAAGCATATTGTCCCAATATGTAAATAATAATAAAAAAGGGAATAGAGATACTCCCCTATTTAATTATGGCCACGACCACGAATTCGCTTAAATTAAATGATGTATATGGGGACAGTTCGGAAGAGAAGTCGTAAAAGTTCCCTGCAAAGCCAAAGGGTAGTACATTAGTAATGGGTTACAAAACTAAGCTCATTATTTACCTCAAATTTTTCTGATTCGGCAATGAGCATTAGATAAAACGGGTAAGCGATGATGATGGAGCAGCGGTGCGAGAGTGATTTAGACGAGCATCGAACATTGAACGGAGCGGCGACGAGAATGAACATCGGTAAACGACGATGATGAGCGGAGTATGGCGGGTTGTTTGTGAAAGTAAAAGAAAATCGAAGAAGGGAGGGAAAGTGGTTATCAAGCAGCAGGAGTAAAAAAAAAAAAGTTTGAGTGTTTGAAATAAATCACGTGGGGTGAAGGAAAAAATGAATTTAATTGGGGAAGGATTTGTGTGAAAAGGTAAAATTCATAAAGTGAGGTATAAAATTAATTTGGAATTGGCCGGTCAAAGTGGTGTTTTAATGGAAAACGTTTCTTTTTGAAATAAACGTGGGACTCGCATGATAAAATTAAAAAGAATGAGATTTGGCTTATTATAAATCCGTGGAACAGGACCTCCTTAGATGGCAGAGATGAGTCGAACGCGCCTTCCCAGCTCTCCTTTCTCACTGAAATTTTTGACCCTCAACGGGTGGTGTGATTCATCCGACCCGGTTATCTTGCTCGAGGCCATGCGAAGGTGGCTTCCTCCTTCCAAAGCCCATCGGTGGTCGGCGGTGTGATGGACGATGCCGGCTGGTGGCTTGGTCTGGATCTCAGGAGATGAATTTCTCCGGCTGGTGTTGTGGGTAGCGTCGAGCAGGGCTCGAACGTGTACCACCTCTCTTTCACATTTCGGCCAGTGTAGAAGCCCAGGTGTGAATGACGATGGTGAAGGGTCTACGAACAGCCTCTGCTTCGTTAGACGAGTATGGAAAATTGGTTGGTCCGAGGGCTCTACGAACAGCTCCGGGATCGGGGTTGAGGGAGAAGCAACGAACCTTGGTTGGTTAGTCGGATATTGGCTCGACATTGGCTTCCCCGCCGAAGTTGGTCCAAAACCAACGCCGGCTCGACCTTTCGGCCAGCTTGAGAGTATGGGAACGGCGAAGAAGACTTCTTGGTCTTTCACGATGGGGTCAGACCACTGTGTTCAGTTTGTTTTAGTCGTTTTAGGTCTCGTCTGGGTGACCTTTCTCCAATCTGTTGAAGCGGCACAGATGACTGTTTTTATTAGGGTTAGTTAGTTGAGAGCTGTTTACAGCTATTGTAACCGTTAAGTTTCCTTGTATATAAGTTGGTTAGGTGCAAGTTAGTTTCTTAATTGAAGTTTTATTGTAATTGCTTCACTTGAATAAAATTCACTTCTTCCTTATCTGTCAAGATAAGCTGTTATATGCTCCCAGCATTTAATTCAATTTTGTCCAAGTTGGGACTATTGAATATTCATCAATTACCAACTTGAGGGGGGCTATTAGGGTTAGTTAGTTGAGAGCTGTTTACAGCTATTGTAACCGTTAAGTTTCCTTGTATATAAGTTGGTTAGGTGCAAGTTAGTTTCTTAATTGAAGTTTTATTGTAATTGCTTCACTTGAATAAAATTCACTTCTTCCTTATCTGTCAAGATAAGCTGTTATATATTAGGGTTAGTTAGTTGAGAGCTGTTTACAGCTATTGTAACCGTTAAGTTTCCTTGTATATAAGTTGGTTAGGTGCAAGTTAGTTTCTTAATTAAAGTTTTATTGTAATTGCTTCACTTGAATAAAATTCACTTCTTCCTTATCTGTCAAGATAAGCTGTTATATATTAGGGTTAGTTAGTTGAGAGCTGTTTACAGCTATTGTAACCGTTAAGTTTCCTTGTATATAAGTTGGTTAGGTGCAAGTTAGTTTCTTAATTGAAGTTTTATTGTAATTGCTTCACTTGAATAAAATTCACTTCTTCCTTATCTGTCAAGATAAGCTGTTATATGGTATCAGTTGAGCTTTCTTAATCCGCTTCTCGCTCGTTTCTTGATTTTCTGCATTCTTCATCAGTTTTGTTATCTGCTTCTTCTTCATCTGCAATGGTGAATGTTGTTAACAATGTTACAGTTGATCCGACTGCTTCCAATGATGAATTCAGTAATGGTAACAATCCATATTACATTCATCAATCCGATAATCCAGGCGCTTTGTTGGTTACTCAGCCTCTTGGGAGTGACAATTATAATAGCTGGAAACGATCTATGCTCATGGCGTTGTCTGCCAAGAACAAGATCGGGTTTGTTGATGGATCTATTCCCGCGCCAGCAACAACTTCTCCAAACTTCAGTGCTTGGACGCGTGCTAATAACTTGGTAAATTCCTGGATTCTCAATTCTGTTGCAAAAGAAATTGCTGCCAGTCTTTTATATCACACAAATGCTTCAGCTATTTGGAAGGATCTTGAAGATCGTTTTTCTCAAAATAATGGCCCTCGTATTTTTCAATTGAAAAAGAAGTTGGTCGAATTGGTTCAAGGGAGCATGACTGTTAGTGCATATTATACGAATCTAAAGATAATTTGGGATGAAATAGCTTCAGTTAAGCCTATATGCACCTGTTCTCAGTGTTCGTGTGGAGGTCTTCTTAACATTCTCAATGATCGACAACAAGAATTAACTATGCAATTCTTGATGGGATTGAATGAATCTTTTGCCCATGTTCGTGGTCAGATTCTTTTAATGGATCCTTTGCCTACAATTACCAAAGTTTTCTCTTTAGTTGTTCAAGAAGAAAATCAAAGAGTTCTGGGAGTGAATATTCCTGTTTCTGAGTCTGCTTTTGCTGTCAAAATGCATTCTAATATGCATAATTCCAATGTCAATACTCGAAAGTCTCGTCCACAGTGCAGTCATTGCCATCTTCTTGGTCACACAAAAGAAAGGTGCTACAAGCTTCATGGTTATCCACCAGGGTATTCTCGGTTCAAACAGAATTCCTCTCAGCCAAGTGCCAATGCTATCAATGCTATGAATCATGCTTCCAATTCTAATGTCTCAAATTCTGCCAATTTGGGTCATGTGTCTTCAGCAACTGATTCTTTAACAATGACACAATGTCAACAATTGATTTCAATGCTTACCAATCAATTGAACACTGCTTCAAATCAAAAGATGCCTTCTACTTCAATTAACATGGCTATGCAAGGTAAAATTGTATCTTACATTAACTCTTTTCAAGTCTCGAATATAGGTTCTTGTTGGATTATTGATTCGGGTGCTTCTCGACATGTGTGTCATTCCAAGGAGTTATTTGAAGAGTTAATTCCTGTTTCTAATGGCAATATTATGTTGCCTGATAAAACTATAATTCATGTTTGTTTTTTAGGAAATGTTAGGTTAACTTCTCAGCTTGTTCTTAAAAATGTTTTATATGTACCTGAGTTTTCTTTTAACCTTTTGGCTATTAGTAGTTTACTTCAAGATACTAATATGCAGGTGTTATTTTCTAAACAACATTGTTTAATTCAGGACCTGGACCATGTGATTGGGAAGGCTGATCTTTGTCAGGGATTGTATCTCTTGCATTTTCATGAATCTGCTGGTGCTAATGTTGTATCTGGTGATTTGTTTTCTTCTATTAATGCTGTTGATTGGCATGTAAGGTTGGGACATCCTAGTAATAGAGTTTTAAATTCTCTAAAGAATGTATTGCCAAATTATGTTCATATAAATAAAGATAAGATCAGTTCTTATTCTATTTGTCCTATTGCCAAGCAGCAACGTTTACCTTTTTCTTCTTCAGATTCTCATACGCATGCGCCCTTCGAATTGCTTCATTGTGATATTTGGGGACCTTTTAAAGTCTCAACTTATAATAATCAACGCTTCTTTCTTACATTAGTTGATGATTTTACAAGATCTACTTGGACGTTTCTTCTTCAGCATAAATCTGATGTTGCATCTATCATTCCAAACTTTATTAATATGGTACAAAGACAATATGGATTTAATGTTAAGATTTTCAGGTCTGACAATGCACCTGAGTTGAAGTTTGCTGAGTTGTTTTCAACAATGGGGATTCTTCACCAATTTTCCTGTGTTGAAACTCCTCAACAGAATTCTACTGTTGAAAGGAAGCATCAGCACTTATTAGCTGTTGCTCGTGCTTTGTTTTTTACTTCTCATGTTCCTCTCAAGTTCTGGGGTGATTGTATTCTAACTGCCACATTCTTGATAAATCGTCTTCCATCTCCCTTGCTTCACAACAAAACTCCATATGAAATGCTACATTCGTGTGCTCCATCTTATCAGAATATTATGGTTTTTGGATGCATATGTTTTGTTTCTACTTTGAAAAGCAAAAGGCACAAGTTTTCTGAGCGTGATGTTCCTGGTGTTTTCCTAGGCTATGTTTCTGGTATTAAAGGATACAAGGTGTACGATTTGCATTCTCATAGTATTGTGATTTCTAGAGATGTTGTTTTTCATGAGGAAATTTTCCCTTTCAAAACTATTTCTAATTCTACTGTTGAAGTTGATCTTTTTCCTCATATTCCTTTACCCTCTTTGAGTCATGAATCTCTGCACATTCGATCTCGTGTATCCAGTAGTTCTAATGAATCCGTTTCTTGTGATACAAGACTTCCTGAGCCTAGTGTCAACAATGAGCATGTTCATGATAGTGATATGAATGATACTGATATGCACGATAACAATATGTCTCACATTGGTGTGCATGCTTCTGACATGCATAATTCTGATATGCATGGTCATGCCGTGCATGATTCTCACGTGCATGATTCTGATACACGTGCTTCAAATGAGTTAGTTGATAACGCTTTAGTTAATGAACCTGTTACTCATGATGTACAGGATAATGAACCTGTTACTCAAGAAAATATTAATGACAATATTTCTTTCGAGATTCCTCTTACTCATGATGTACAGGATAATGGTAATGGGGAACACGATAATGGTGATGAGGTACAGGATAATTGTAATGTTGATTTGGTTCCTCAACAGCCCTGCATTAGAAGATCAGCTAGAATTTCACAACAACCTTCTTATTTAAAGAATTATTATACTAATTCTTTTTTATCTCCAAATTATCCTATAGAACAGTATGTTTCTTCTTCAAAGTTATCTTCTTCTTTTCTTTCCTTTATTTCTAACATTTCTTCTATTAAAGAGCCCTCTACTTACAAACAAGCTGCTAAATCTCCTAAATGGAGGCATGCTATGCATGAAGAACTTCAGGCTATGGAGAATTTACAGACTTGGTCTGTTGTTCCTTTACCAGCAGGCAAGCAGGCTATAGACTGTAAATGGGTGTACCGTATCAAACATAAGGCTGATGGGACTATTGATAAATACAAGGCTCGCCTTGTTGCTAAAGGTTTCACTCAGGTTGAAGGAATTGATTTTACAGACACATTCTCTCTTGTTGCTAAGCTTACTTCTTTCAAGGTTTTGCTCACACTTGCAGCTAAGTTTGATTGGCATTTGCTTCAACTCGATGTGAACAATGCCTTCCTTAATGGAATGCTTGATGAAGAGGTCTACATGAATTTGCCTCGGGGGTATGTCACTTCTGTTTCAGGAAGCAATTTAGTTTGTAAATTGCAAAAATCTATCTATGGGCTCAGACAGGCTAGCAGGCAATGGTTTAATGCATTCTCTAAGGTGGTTCTTCAGTGTGGCTTCATTCAATCTCCCTCAGATCATTCCTTATTTGTTAAAGGATCGGGTGATACAATGGTTGCGTTATTAGTTTATGTGGATGATATAGTGATTGCTGGAAAGGATCGTGTTCTCTTGGTTGAAGTACAAGATTTTCTCCACCAACATTTCAAGCTTAAAATAATGGGAGATTTAAAGTACTTCCTTGGTTTTGAAGTAGCCCGTAACAGCACTGGCATTTCCCTTTCTCAAAGGCATTATGCCTTGCAACTTCTTGAGGACACTGGTTTTCTTGCAGCCAAACCAGTAGATCTGCCTATTACTGCTAATCGTAAGCTTAGTCAAAGTGATGGTGAACTTTTGGAAGATCCTCATATGTACAGGCGATTAGTTGGTCGACTTTTGTATCTGACACATACCAGGCCTGACATAGCATATGCTGTTCACACTTTTAGCCAATTTGTTTCATCTCCATGAAAGCCTCATCTTGATGCTGTGTATCACCTTCTTTCCTACATAAAAGGTTCTCCTGGCCTTGGCTTGTTTTTCTCCAAAGATTCTGATCTTCATTTAAGTGGTTTTGTGGATTCAGACTATGGTTCTTGCCCTGATACGAGACGTTCCATTACTGGTTTTTGCACTTACTTAGGCAATAATCTTCTGTCCTGGAAATCTAAGAAACAGAATGTTGTCTCACGATCGTCTTGTGAAGCTGAATACCGTGCCATGGCCACAACTACATGTGAACTGGTGTGGTTGCAAGCTCTGCTTTCTTCCTTCCAGATTTCGATTCCTCATGTTGTCTTGTACTGTGACAACAAGTCTGCCATCCATCTTGCAATGAACCAAGTCTTCCATGAGCGTACCAAACACATTGAGATCGATTGTCACTTTATTCGTGACAAGAGCTTCAGATTCTCATACGCATGCACCCTTCGAATTGCTTCATTGTGATATTTGGGGACCTTTTAAAGTCTCAACTTATAATAATCAACGCTTCTTTCTTACATTAGTTGATGATTTTATGAGATCTACTTGGACGTTTCTTCTTCAGCATAAATCTGATGTTGCATCTATCATTCCAAACTTTATTAATATGGTACAAAGACAATATGGATTTAATGTTAAGATTTTCAGGTCTGACAATGCACCTGAGTTGAAGTTTGCTGAGTTGTTTTCAACAATGGGGATTCTTCACCAATTTTCCTGTGTTGAAACTCCTCAACAGAATTCTACTGTTGAAAGGAAGCATCAGCATTTATTAGCTGTTGCTCGTGCTTTGTTTTTTTACTTCTCATGTTCCTCTCAAGTTCTGGGGTGATTGTATTCTAACTGCCACATTCTTGATAAATCGTCTTCCATCTTTCTTGCTTCACAACAAAACTCCATATGAAATGCTACATTCTTGTGCTCCATCTTATCAGAATATTAGGGTTTTTGGATGCATGTGTTTTGTTTCTACTTTGAAAAGCAAAAGGCACAAGTTTTCTGAGCGTGCTGTTCCTGGTGTTTTCCTAGGCTATGTTTCTGGTATTAAAGGATACAAGGTGTACGATTTGCATTCTCATAGTATTGTGATTTCTAGAGATGTTGTTTTTCATGAGGAAATTTTCCCTTTCAAAACTATTTCTAATTCTACTGTTGAAGTTGATCTTTTTCCTCATATTCCTTTACCCTCTTTGAGTCATGAATCTCTGCACATTCGATCTCGTGTATCCAGTAGTTTTAATGAATCCGTTTCTTGTGATACAAGACTTCCTGAGCGTAGTGTCAACAATGAGCATGTTCATGATAGTGATATGAATGATACTGATATGCACGATAACAATATGTCTCACATTGGTGTGCATGCTTCTGACATGCATAATTCTGATATGCATGGTCATGCCATGCATGATTCTCACGTGCATGATTCTGATACACGTGCTTCAAATGAGTTAGTTGATAACGCTTTAGTTAATAAACCTGTTACTCATGATGTACAGGATAATGAACCTGTTACTCAAGAAAATATTAATGACAATATTTCTTTCGAGATTCCTCTTACTCATGATGTACAGGATAATGGTAATGGGGAACACGATAATGGTGATGAGGTGCAGGATAATTGTAATGTTGATTTGGTTCCTCAACAGCCCTGCATTAGAAGATCAGCTAGAATTTCACAACAACCTTCTTATTTAAAGAATTATTATACTAATTCTTTTTTATCTCCAAATTATCCTATAGAACAGTATGTTTCTTCTTCAAAGTTATCTTCTTCTTTTCTTTCCTTTATTTCTAACATTTCTTCTATTAAGGAGCCCTCTACTTACAAACAAGCCGCTAAATCTCCTGAATGAAGGCATGCTATGCATGAAGAACTTCAGGCTATGGAGAATTTACAGACTTGGTCTGTTGTTCCTTTACCAGCAGGCAAGCAGGCTATAGACTGTAAATGGGTGTACCGTATCAAACATAAGGCTGATGGGACTATTGATAAATACAAGGCTCGCCTTGTTGCTAAAGGTTTCACTCAGGTTGAAGGAATTGATTTTACAGACACATTCTCTCTTGTTGCTAAGCTTACTTCTTTCAAGGTTTTGCTCACACTTGCAGCTAAGTTTGATTGGCATTTGCTTCAACTCGATGTGAACAATGCCTTCCTTAATGGAATGCTTGATGAAGAGGTCTACATGAATTTGCCTCAGGGGTATGTCACTTCTGTTTCAAGAAGCAATTTAGTTTGTAAATTGCAAAAATCTATCTATGGGCTCAGACAGGCTAGCAGGCAATGGTTTAATGCATTCTCTAAGGTGGTTCTTCAGTGTGGCTTCATTCAATCTCCCTCAGATCATTCCTTATTTGTTAAAGGATCGGGTGATACAATGGTTGCGTTATTAGTTTATGTGGATGATATAGTGATTGCTGGAAAGGATCGTGTTCTCTTGGTTGAAGTACAAGATTTTCTCCACCAACATTTCAAGCTTAAAATAATGGGAGATTTAAAGTACTTCCTTGGTTTTGAAGTAGCCCGTAACAGCACTGGCATTTCCCTTTCTCAAAGGCATTATGCCTTGCAACTTCTTGAGGACACTGGTTTTCTTGCAGCCAAACCAGTAGATCTGCCTATTACTGCTAATCGTAAGCTTAGTCAAAGTGATGGTGAACTTTTGGAAGATCCTCATATGTACAGGCGATTAGTTGGTCGACTTTTGTATCTGACACATACCAGGCCTGACATAGCATATGCTGTTCACACTTTTAGCCAATTTGTTTTATCTCCACGAAAGCCTCATCTTGATGCTGTGTATCACCTTCTTTCCTACATAAAAGGTTCTCCTGGCCTTGGCTTGTTTTTCTCCAAAGATTCTGATCTTCATTTAAGTGGTTTTGTGGATTCAGACTATGGTTCTTGCCCTGATACGAGACGTTCCATTACTGGTTTTTGCACTTACTTAGGCAATAATCTTCTGTCCTGGAAATCTAAGAAACAGAATGTTGTCTCACGGTCGTCTTGTGAAGCTGAATACCGTGCCATGGCCACAGCTACATGTGAACTGGTGTGGTTGCAAGCTCTGCTCTCTTCCTTCCAGATTTCGATTCCTCATGTTGTCTTGTACTGTGACAACAAGTCTGCCATCCATCTTGCAATGAACCAAGTCTTCCATGAGCGTACCAAACACATTGAGATCGATTGTCACTTTATTCGTGACAAGATCAATGCTGGGTTTCTCAAATTACTCCATGTTCGATCTGCAAATCAGCTAGCTGACATTTTCACCAAAGCCTTACATCTCCCAGCATTTAATTCAATTTTGTCCAAGTTGGGACTATTGAACATTCATCAATTACCAACTTGAGGGGGGGCTATTAGGGTTAGTTAGTTGAGAGCTGTTTACAGCTATTGTAACCGTTAAGTTTCCTTGTATATAAGTTGGTTAGGTGCAAGTTAGTTTCTTAATTGAAGTTTTATTGTAATTGCTTCACTTGAATAAAATTCACTTCTTCCTTATCTGTCAAGATAAGCTGTTATAGTTTTGTTCTCCGATGATGGAACTGATTGGTGCCTGTTGGCCGGAGAGAGGCCAGCACTCAAACTGACGTCGATTATTGACGCGTTTTGGGAAGCAGGTTGGTTGATAGGGACAGAACTGTCCTTTCACGTGTTTAAGGAAGATGGCAGGTTGACAGCTAGTTTGCTTCCTATTTTAGGAAAGGTTGACCTTTGTATTTGGAACTGCTGTGGTTTTTCTAATCTGTTTTAAGGCGTGGCAACCAAGAACCAGATTTGGTGGGATTTGGTATCCTTTTCTCAAGCTTTGCACCGATTTTCATGGGACTTGTACCGCTATCTGTAGGCTCTTTCTAGTCTCTCGTATTATCAGTTTCAGATGAGATCCGAACGGTTCTACTTTTATTGAAGAGATTCGAGTTTTATGGTCATGTCTCCAGATGAATCTTTGGTTCAGTGTTTTCGTGAAAATTGTCTCAGGATGGTTCTTTATCAGCTGCTGCTTTCGTTTCCAACCTGTTGTGGTCACAACGTAGGGGTTACGATCTGCTTACCTTGACAAGGCTCATCTCGTTTGGAGTGGGAGCCTGCCTCCGGAGGGAGCTCTCAGGCGAGTTTCAAGCGTATCTCTATTGTATCAAGCTTTGGCTAATCGTTGATGGATTGCTGTTGTGTTCACCGAATTTCGGTTGTTGTTTAAAGCTATCCCTGGTTGAACCAGCGGACGCTACTTTGGTCTCAGCATCTCGTGTATGCTGGTTTTCTCGTGTTGTGGTTTGGCTCCCACTGGGGATTACGGATGATGGGTTTGTTTTTAGGTGTTCTGGTCTTGCATGGCCTTTTGCTTGTTTTCCCGGTTGTATGTTTGTCCCGTACGTGCGAGGGACCTTATGTTTATTGATTCTTTTCCTTTTCTTTTAATTTAAATGAAGTTATGCTTTGAACAAAAAAAAATAAATCCGTGGAACAGAGGAGGGGCCGCCAGCTTTTCAAGCGGGACTTGTTTCGCGATCGACGAGGTCGCGCTGCTGGCTGCGTTGTTCTTCGAAGATGGTCCCAGAAACGGTCTGCCTACCGAAAAGGGGCCAGCAGCTAAGCCGACGATGAATCTCGGTTCACATGGGGAGAAGGGCATGATGACAGGGTTAGTTTGGTCTTTTCCCATGGTACCAAGCCTTTTTCCTCTTTTAGCAAGAGTTGACCTAAGTTCATGGGACTTTTTTGGTTACTTTATGGTGTAGCAGCCAAGATCCAAATTTTGTAGGATTTGACATCCCTATTTTCAGCTTTATCCCGGATTTTATAGGATTCAATTCACAATTTTTATGTTTTCGCTCAATCATTTATCTCTTTCGATGATTTTCAAGCGGACATCGGAGTATGGTCGAAGATTTTTTATCATGGTAATGAGGTCCACATCTATCAGGCAAGCGGATAATTCCTCTGAGGGTTATCCGCATCAGAAATGATCACATTTGTCACCACCTCTTTCGATAGGGAGGGTCGAAATTTTGTAGTCCACTTGAACCCTCCCCCATGGATCTTATCGTGTTATATGTTCGCTAGTGATCTTGTTTTTTTCTGCTTTCTGCCAGCCACGAATTGAAGGTGTTATTCGAGACTGGGTTCCGTAACCTTATTAAGTCAATCCCAAAGTTCGGCTCTTCGATCCTAGCAATTCAGTTGATAAGGACCTTGTCTACCGACAGGGGAGCCTGCCTCCGAATGGAGCTCTTACTCGGGTGTTTCGATCGAGCATCAAGACCGACCTCAAGATTGTCAAGGATTTCAGTTCGGTGTTTCTTCTCTTTTCTCGGTTTAGGAATATCCCTTTGGTTCGGGAATACCTTTGTTTGCTTTTGGCTTACACGCCAAGTTATTGACTCCGTTTGTTTTTTACTTTTCGTTGTTTGTCGTGTTGCACAGGGAGGATCCCTGCTGTGTTGTTGTCTTTGATGGTGTCTCAGACTATATATTTGTGTATGTCCTTTGGTCTTTGTTAGGGGTCTTGACTTGCGACTTTATAATGTTTTTTTCTTATTAATGCATTCTCTTTCTTCTTGGATCAAAAAATAAATCCGTGGGTCCAGGGAGAATATATATATAAAGGTCACGTGGGTTAATGTAAAAAAGGGAAAGAAAATGATGGAATCACATGGGGGCTCGTGAGAATTTAAGATTTAAAAGAAAAGGGTGAAAGGATATAGATAGGCGTAGAGCCCACAGATAAAGATAAAGGGTGGATGTTTGACCGGCTGGATGGGTTTTTATTTTTTAATTAAAAAGGGAAAGTGGCGTTGAAATGGTGGCAGATGAGGAAATGGGTTCAATTATGATGCACCGTGAAAATCGAAAAATTATATTATGGGTAATTCTCACTACGTCATTCATGAGACCAACCAATGAAAATCACTCACTTCACCATGATTTTTTCATGTTATTTTTTCTAATCAATGAATCTTCACTAAAGATTTTCATATCATTTTAAAAACTGTTTTTTTAAAGTTATTCTATTATTAAATTAAGGGTAAACTACATAAATAGTCCCCCGACTATGGTCCAATTATTTTTTGTGTCCCCTGACTATCAAATGTTACAAACTGGTCCCTTCACTAAATTTTACATACAAAATGGTCCAATTCCGTCCAAAAATTAACGGACGTCTTACGTGGACGTTAACACGCTGACTAGGATGCTAACGTTGGCTCCTCAAAACGGTGTGTTTTGATTAAACACTTAAACAAACGTTTCATTATCGAAATCAGCAGATTAGCCCTAAATCGATAGAAAAAATCGAAAAAGAAAGAAAATTTCTCAGAGAAAATGCTTTAGAGTGTTGTGAAATTGGGTTCAATTAATTGAGGGTTTAGGGTTGTTATTGAACAGAGATTAAGGTTAAGGATGTATTATCGCAAACTTCGATCGAAAGGGCAAGGAGCTGTTCGCTATGGTAAGATATTAAGTTTGCATTTGTTTGATTCGATTGACTTTGTGTTAAATTTTTGCGATTTAGGGTTTTTGTAAGTTAAATTGATTTAGGGTTTTTGTAAGTTCAATTGATTTAGGGTTTTTGGAATTTCAATTGATTTAGGGTTTTTGCATATTTGACGATTTTGATAATATCTGGACTGTTATGAGAAATATATGTTTCTAATTATCATGTGCCAACGAATTTTTGTTTCTAATTAGTGAGTTGCTATATATATGGGAAATATATGTTTAGTTTGTAAATATTCTGATAACATTGAATGTTGTTTAGGGTTTAACTTATTGTTTAGTTTAGGGTTTTAGTGTTATAAAACTAACTTTGAATATTCTGAGGACTTTGAATATTCTGATGAAACTAACTTTGAATATTTTACTGAAATTGACTTAGTTTTTGTTCTTTAGTGATATAAAACTAACAGTGGACTAGTTTATGTTTAAATTATTATTTAATTTTGTGCTTTAATGGTATGAAACTGACTTTTGTGCATTAGTTTAGGTTGAAATTATTGTTTAGTTTTGTTCTGTTACTATGTACTTTAGTTTAGGTTTAAATTATTGTTTAGTTTAGTACTTTAATGGTATGAAACTGACTTTTGTGCATTAGTTTCGTGGATTATTTTAGTTTAGTTTAGTTTAATGTGTGTGTCTGATATAATAGTTTAATGTGCACTGCTTTTGAAGTTTTGTTCACATGATGATCACATGATGATTCAATAGTTTAAGTTTGATATAATAGTTTAATTGCACTGCTTTTAAAGTTTTGTTCACATGATGATTCAATAGTTTAATGTGCACATTTTTTATTGTTTTTTTCAGAGACAGATTCAGAGTTATGCACAACAATTATGCATCATGGGGGTTGTTTTGTTGAGGATCCTGCATTTAGGTACACTGGAAAATTTATTGCTCATTATGATTGGTGTAGAATTGATGGAATGAGCATGCTTGAGTTTGCTGATATGGTATTTATATTAGGATATAGGTGTCCAGTCAAATTATATTGGAAAATGGCAGATAATCTAACTAGAGAATCACTCAGGCAATTAAATACTGACCAAGATGTCCTGAGTTTGATAAACAATATGCCTAGGGACCACTACCTAAATGTGTACTTAGTGGAAGAATCCATTGTATATGGACCTGACTTAGTGCATAATGATGAATCTGAGTTAGGGCAGCATGACTTGAATGATGAATCTGAGTTAGGACAGCATGACTTGAATGATGATTCTGAGTTAGGGCAGCATGATTTGAATGATGAATTAGGGCAGCATGATTTGAATGAATCTGAGTTAGGACATACTGAGAATGTAATTGCTGAGTCTGATAATGATTCTGATTCTGATTCTGTGTATGTTGAGTCTGCTGATTATGATTCTAGTTCAAACAATTCTGATTCTGAGTTTGTGGATTCTGATAATGATGTTGGTGAGGAAGAAACATGTACTGAGAATGTAGCAAATGGAGTTGAGAGAGAGTATTTTGGTATAGGGTTATCTGATTTAGAAATTGGATCTAAAGTGATGAGTGATAGTGATAGTCAAAAATCTGACTCATTAAACAGTGTGCATGAGTCAGACTCTGATGATCATAGGTTTCCTGAATTCAACAGTACTGCTGATATGATTAACCCTAGGTTTGAAACTGGTTTAGTTTTTGCTGAAAAAAAGATTTTGAAAGAAGCCATTTGTCAGTATGGAAGGATAAATAAGTATAATGTGAAATTCAAAAAAAATGATAAAAGAAGATTAGTGGCAGCATGCAAACCAGGATGTCCATGGACAGTAAGGGCTTCACCAATGAACCCAAGTGACCCAGTAGACACATCATGGCAGATTAAAACTTATATTCTTCAACATAGATGTGCTAGAGACCTTAAGAATAAGCATGTGACAGCTAAATGGATTGCAAAAGAGTATTTTTATAAGTTTTTGGAAGATTGCAATTATCCACCCACATATTTAATGAAGGATGTTTACAAGGACCACATTGCTCGTGTGTCTCTCACTAAATGTTTGAGGGCCAGAAATTATGCCCTTGAACAGATAATGGGAAGTCAGAAGCAACAATATTTGAAGATATATGACTATCTTGCTGAGCTAAGGCATACCAATCGAGGGACCACTACCATATGCTACTTAAATGAGTGTCTCTTTCAGAGAATGTATGTTTGCATGCAAGCATGCAAAGATGGATTCAAGGCTGGATGCAGACCAATTATTTGTCTTGATGGATACCATTTAAAAGGATATTATGGTGGGCATATTTTGGCAGCAGTTGGGATAGATGCTGATGACTGCATCTATCCTATTGCATATGCATGTGTGGAAAGTGAGTGTGGTAACTCTTGGGCATGGTTCTTGGACATTTTGAAGGATGATGTGAATATTACCAACTCTTATCACATCTCTTTCATGTCTGACAGACAAAAGGTACATAATATAATATTTTCAATTTTTATTTCTTATTTGCATGTTTGTATGACTAACAAACAAATTTGGTTGGTGTTTACAGGGGCTTGTGGATGTTATTGCAGAACTTTTTCCACATTTTCAACACAGGACATGTGTTAGACATTTGTATACGAACTTTAAGTCTGAAGATTGCAACAAGGGAAAACATTTGAAGGATCTTTTCTGGAAAGCTGCAAGATCAACTACTGTTAAAGAGTTCAAAGACACTTTGGAAGAAATTAAATCTGTCTCATCCAAGTCTTATGATTGGTTGGTCAAGATCAATCCTGACCAATGGTGTAAGGCATTTTTCACAAGTAACACCAAAACTGACATGTTGTTGAATAACCTATGTGAATGTTTTAACAAGGTATGTATTATTTCTTAAATAATGTTTGAACTAGAAATGCTTATATATACTAACATTTTATTTTTTTTATTTATGAAGTTTATACTCGAAGCAAGGGACAAGCCTATCCTTACCATGATGGAAACCATAAGGACTTTGATCATGCAAAGGATTGCAAAGAAACAATCACAAGCTGAAAAATATGTTGGGCTTCTCTGTCCCAAAATTCAGAAGAAGTTGGAGCTTACAATTGAACTATCCAATAGGTAATCAAAACTGATTTCATAGTTTACTTCAAGTTGAATGTGGGTGCTGGCCTAGAAATAATGTATGTCATTTGCTTACTTCAAATATAATGTAGGTGCTGGCCTAGAAATGCTGGTGGTGAACAATATCAAGTTGAATGTGGATATGGCAACCAGCATGTTGTCAACATGCAAGCATTGACTTGTACATGTAGAAGATGGGAGTTAACTGGTATCCCATGCAACCATGCTGTGTCAGTGATGTTGTTAATTGGAGTTAGGCCAGAATCACATGTTGATGAGTGTTACACCAAGACAACACAAGGAAGAATTTATTCGAACTTTATCAACCCAATTAGAGGACCAAATCAGTGGACTCCTCAAATTGATTGTCAACCTATATTACCCCCACCATTGAGAAGACCATCTGGAAGACCTCGTAAATCACGAAAAAAAGAAGCTGATGAAACTGCCACTGCTTCCACAAAGCTGAGTCGAAAATATGTGAAATTGAAGTGTACTAAGTGTGGCAAACCTGGTCATAACATCAGAACTTGCAAGGGTGAAGTGGGTGGAAATAAAAAAAATGCTCGAAGGGTAATGTATTTTTGCTTACTTGTTAGTTATGTATTTAATTTGTTTTCTTCATAACATTAGAGCTTGTTTCCTATGTTTTATAGGTTCCCACAACAAGGAAACAACCTCCATCTGTTCAACCTTCATCAGTTCAACCTCCAACTGGCCAACCTCCAACTCAGCAATCTCAAACACCAACCCAGCAACCCAGAATGTTAAGGCAGAAGTTACCTATAAAGAGGAAGGAACCTACAGTTCAGCAAGATTCAAGAAAAAAACATGCAAGGCAGTCAAATGCATTCACAGTTAGATGGATGCCAACGAACACTCAAGATAGTGCTGGTACAACCTCAGACACAACCAGAAGCAATGTTACAAACACTAGGGTGAACTAGTGTTAGTTTAATGGCCAAGTATTAGTTTAATGCCAAGTAACTCTTTTGAAAAATGTCAAGTTTTAGTTTAATGGCCAATTAACTCTTTTGAATAGGCACAAATCTTTTTGTTGGGCATATCTCATTTTGTAGAAACATTGATGCTTTAATACTTTGTTGGCCACATCTCATTTTGTACAAACATTAACTTTGTTGGCCACATCTCATTTTGTACAAACATTTATGCTTTACTATTTTGTACAAGCATTATATGGAAATGAAAGTCTTTATTACTTTAAGAAATTTTCATAGCCACATCTCATTCATATGTTGTATGCTGCAAATTATGGTGTACTTTACCAAATGTAAATACAAAAAATTGACAGATGAAGTCAAACCCTTAAATTTTCATTACTTTAACATAAGTTTTCATTACAAAAAGTTTTCCCAAGATTTTCATTACTGCAACAATTACAAAAAGCTTAATCCCCACAAAATGTTTTCCCAAGATTTTTAACTGCTACAACCTTTAATCCCCACAAACCCATACAAATTTCCTAAAACCCCCAAAATGAAAATTCAGAACCCTAATCAAACCTACATAAAACACCATATTATCAGTACGCACAAAGCAGCAATCCAAATCATTCGTTCTTTTTTTCTTCCCTCTTCGACTTTTCTGATTTTCTTCAACAATCCAACAATAACAATTCTTTCTCGATTTCCAATTTCAGAATCACACCACAGAAAAAATTTACAAGGCCGACCAACACCATACTTGGAGCAGCCGAAAAATCTCCTACCCGGGTTAGCATTACTCCATGATGTTCTGAGATCAGCTTCCAGTCCACAATCACATTTCGGAATCTCTCTTCTTGAGTCCATCTTTCAGATTGGCTTCCTTCTTTCCTAGCTAAAGTTTAGATAGAAGAAGAAGAAAAAACGAGACTGAGTTTTGTGGGATTTGGTCTGATTAGGGCTTTTAAAAGGGCATTTTTTTAACTAATATTTTTAATGACATGGAAATTTGGTATAATAAAAAAATAATTTTATCTGAACCTAGTCAGCGTGTTAACGTCCACGTAAGACGTCCGTTAATTTTTGGACGGAATTGGACCATTTTGTATGTAAAATTTAGTGAAGGGACCAGTTTGTAACATTTGATAGTCGAGGGACGCAAAAGATAATTGGACCATAGTCAGGGGACTATTTATGTAGTTTACCCTTAAATTAATGACATGGAAAAAAATGATGAAGTGGGTAGTTTTTAGTGGTTGGTCTCATGGATGACGTGGTGGGAATTACCCATGATATAATTTCTCGTTCACCTTCTTTCTTCAATTGACTCGTGCGTGTGATTTTCCAACTCGACCAAAAATACTGCATTTATTAATGTTCTATTAAAAAAAATACTTGGGAACGGAGAATTTTAATGTGCGACCGTCTAATATACGGCTAAGAAACGGTATTATCAAAAATATTATAAGATAAATAATGTATTTGGTAAAGCGCTACCGAATATGTTGATATGAGATAATGTATCCGATAAAAAATATGAAAAAAAATATAAAATGGTAACCGGTAAATTTAAGTTATTGGTCAAAGATAACAAAATCGGTAAAATTACCTATTTTATTGATCCGAATATCAATATATTCGGTAGCGTTTTACTTATTTTGTTATTAAAGTTTAAGCTAATGGGGCCTTCGAAAGTATCTATACTTTTTTAAAAGTGTCCATACTTTTTTTAAAAAAAAAGTATAGTATAACAAAATAGGTAAAATTTTACTTATTTTGTTGATAAGAGTATCACCATATTCGGTAGTGCTTTACCTATTTTGTTATTAAAGTTTAAGCTGATGGGGCATTCGAAATTATCTATACTTTTTTAAAAGTATCCATAATTTTTTTAAAAAGTGTAGTATAACAAAATAGGTAAAATTTTACTTATTTTGTTGATAAGAGTATCAACATATTCGATAGCACTTTACCTATTTTTTTATTAAAGTTTAAGCTGATGGGGTCTTCGAAAGTATCTATATTTTTTTAAAAGTATCCATATTTTTTAAAAAAAAGTATAGTATAACAAAATAGGTAAAATTTTACTTATTTTGTTGATAAGAGTATCAACATATTCGGTAGCACTTTACCTATTTTGTTATTAAAGTTTAAGCTGATGAGGCCTTCGAAAGTATCTATACTTTTTTAAAAGTATCCATATTTTTTAAAAAAAGTATAGTATAACAAAATAGGTAAAATTTTACTTATTTTGTTGATAAGAGTATCAACATATTCGGTAGTATTAAAGTATCGATACTTTTTGTTGATACTTTTTTAAAAGTATCGATACTTTCGAGCCACATTGCAACCGGTTACATTGCTTTTTAAAAAAGTATCGATACTTTTAAAAAGTATAGATACTTTCGAAGTATCAACAAAATAGGTAATTTTACTTGATATGTTGATACTCTTATCAACAAAATAGATAATTTTACCGAATATATTGATACTCTTATCAACAAAATAGATAATTTTACCGAATATATTATGTTTAACCGGTCACCTTTCTAACCGATTACGCCGTATATTAATCGTATATTAACCGCCTTACCGCAGAACTACCCCTTGGGAACTTGAAAATTCAAATGAAATAAATGTAAGACGAAAATAAATAAAACAAAATTGAAAATGAACAAAGAATGAAACAAATAAAATAAAATGGGTTGTCTCCCATTAAAACACTTTATTTAACGTTGTTAGCTCGACAATCTTGTCATAGATGAAAACAAATTATATCAGTAATGTTGTCGAAGTACCCAGCAGCGGCGCCAATTTGACATGTGTCATTTTTTGCGTCAAAATTATTCCTTCTTCTTAAATAATAAATAAAGAAAATTAACCGTAGTAAAAAAGAAGTAAGGGTCGATCTACAAGGACTAAGGAACTTATGATGTAAAGATGTTTTGATTCTGACTTTAGCGAAAAAATAAAGAAAAAAGGTTTGATAAAATAATAACTAAAAATAATAGAAACGAAAAACGATGAAAGTAAATTTTGAGAAGAAATATGATTAAATAAAATAGCATCAAGCTTTGCTTAGCCTCAATTCAAACGGATCATCGAAAAAGTTTTTTACTCCAGACACATGTTGGTTACAATCTACAAGGCAAAATCCTTGTAACTTGTTTTTCCCTCCGATAAACCGATAATTCAAAATTAATTTTTGAATTTCAGTTTTCTGGTTAGACTAACCACGACTGTGTTATTAGAATAAAATAGTTCTAAAATTTAGAAAAACCCGACTCGGACTATGATGTTTCAATAATAACTAATTCAATCTCAGCTTTCTCTTAGCTAATAATTTTGCTAAGTGTGTTCCTAAGAAGTCAAATGTGCTTAAATAACCAATTCTTCCTCTCACACATTTAACCAAAACAACATCGTAATCAAGGTCAATCTTTAGTTTTGAAATCATTTTGATTTTGAAATTAAGCTTAAAACTGAAAGAGATACCCGAAGTTGATTAAGTGCTTTTCAATTCTCACAAAATGAATTGAGGCATCGTTATAAGCCTTCGACTAATTAAAAAAACTTTTATAAAAGTAAATAAATTCTTGACTTCACCCCTAATAATATGTAATATTAAATTATTAGTAATGTATTACGGTGTGTATCATATGTTCTAAAATTTTCCTTAAAAAAGTTACTCTCAGAATAAAATAAAGAGTCGGTATAACATTAACAACAAGCTCAAGATTAGACATAATCTAGAAATAAAATCCGTGTCGAAACATCTTACATAATCTTTGGGGGAGATAATTTAGAATTAAGCGAGAAACAAGTAAATTTGCCGAACGGAATCCTATTCTATATTGGTATCATTCACTATTGACTATTACAATTTCTAAATACAAAAGCTGCATATTTTATAAATTATATTGGGAGTCATAGTTTATGATTATTTAACATTTCCCTTCCGCATTGTATGAGCTAACTCGGCCAAAGCCAAAGGCAGAGATCCCCAAATCCGACAGCATCAGATCGGAGAAGATGGCCGGATTGTTCGACCAGCAAGCAGACCTTTACTTGGATGCAAGGCCAACGTATCCCGCCGACTGGTATTCGATGCTCGCCGCTCGCACTCCCCGCCACTCTCTGGCTTGGGATGTCGGCACCGGCAACGGTCAAGCTGCTATAGGTGTAAGTTTTATGTTCCTGTCTTTTTTTCATTAGCTCTACATCATATGATCAGATTAACTCATAGTACTAAATTGCGATTACGGTCGGGATTGCGTATGTAATGTAGCCGTTGTAGTGTTGCGATTACTTCAAAACCGTTACGATGTGGCCGCTACAATTTAACTGTCAGTGATATACTAATATTTCATTTGTTTCAGGTCGCCGAGCACTATGATCAAGTGATCGGGACCGATGTGAGTGAAGCCCAATTACAACACGCGATACCACACCCGAAGGTCAGATATCTCTACACCCCGTCGTCGATCTCCGACGAGGAATTATTATCTTCGATCGGAGGCGAAAACTCGGTCGATTTAATCACCGTTGCTCAAGCAGTTCACTGGTTCGATCTACCCAAATTCTACTCTCTGGTCACCAGACTTCTACGCAGGCCCGGCGGCACCCTCGCCGTCTGGTGCTACAACGACATCGTCGTCAGCCCGACGTTCGATCCCGTGATGAAGCGATTCCACGACACCACGCTTCCGTATTGGAACCCCAACATCAAGTACCTTTTCGACGGGTACAAGACGCTGCCTTTCCCGTTTGAAAGCGTTGGTTTGGGATCGGAGGGGAAGCCGTTGGCGTTGGACATCCCGAAGAAGCTGTCGTTCGAGGGGTTTTTGCGGATGTTGAGATCTTGGTCGGCGGTCGTGACGGCGAAGGATCAAGGCGTGGATTTGTTGCCGGAGAATGTTGTGAAAGGGTTTGAGAGTGCTTGGGGTGGGCCTCATTTGGTCAGATCAGTCGCTTATAAGGCTTTTATGCTTGCCGGGAAAGTTAAGCCGTGATTTTCATGGCGGATTTGGAGAGTGTAAGCTTTAGCATTTTCTTTCAGAAATAAATAGTTGGTTAATTGTTTGAAGTTTCATTTAAAGAACTAATATCCTAATGTTTTTTTTTTGAATTTGTTCAAATAAAAGTTTAATATTTTAAAAATACTAAATAAAGATGGGTAAACTACATAAATGACCACCATTCTATGAGTTTGGTCTCGATTTGACCATCATACTTTTTTTTGAAGCAATTAGACCACTGAGCTATTAAAATGAATTCAATGTGATTAGCTGTCGTTAAAACCTAACGGAGGCAGTGACGTGGCAGTTAGTAAAAATTTGTAAAATTGGGACTAATTTAATAGAATGTATAAGTAATGAAGACCAAATTTGTAATTAGACAACTTTTTACTAACTGTTACGTCACTCTATCCGTTAGTTTTTAACGGTAGGTGGTCATATTAAGTCCATTTTAATAGATCAATGGTCTAATTGCTTCAAAAAACTATAGTGATCAAATCGAGATCAAACCCATAATATGATGGTCATTTATGTAGTTTAAAGCTTAATCTTTTATTTTATCAATTTTGAAAATGTTTTATCATTATTTGAACTTACATAAAAATGTAAGTTGTTATTGGACGATTTTAAAATGTTAAGCATTTGCCATCAATCGATTGGTTTAATATAATGAGACGCTAGATTTTTAAGCAAAGTCAAATGTTTGAAATTTGACATTGTGAATGGAAAAAATAGGTTAGAAAGGTTGTCCCATATTAAACATTTGCTAAATTTGATTTAAATTAGTCGACTAATGAATCAAATACATGTAATTAATAAAAAAATGTTAAGACTTTATACAAGTAGCACATAAAGGTCAAGCTTTTATTTAAACATTTAGCCTAAATAGTTCTTTAAATAATAGTAAGAAAATTAGATAAAATGATATTTATATAAAAGGACAAATATTCTATACACATGCGGTGGAAACTGAAAGTTTTCACAAGCGTCTTAGTTTTAGGGTATATGGAGTTAGTTTAGGGTATAGGGTTTAGGGGTTTAAGTGTAGGGGGTTAGAATTTAGGGACAATTGTTTCAATTTAAGGTTTAGGGTTATAATTTAGGGTTTATAGGTTAAAACCTAAATCCTCACCATATTACCCTAAAAACTAAACCATAACCTGTAAACCCTAAATTATAACCCTAAACCTTAAATTGAAACAGCTATCCCTAAATTCTAACCCCATACACCTAAACCCTTGTACCCTAAACTAACTTCATATACCCTAAAACTAAGGCGTTTGTGGAAATTTTCAGTTTCTACCGCCAGTGTATAAGATATTAATCCTATATAAAAATAGGTAAAATAATTTTAATCATTTAACTTTGTCTATATTTGCATTTTTATTGGCCACTTTAAAAAAATCAATTACTCAAATTTTGAAATAGATTTTTTAGTCGGCAAAATTGGTGGAATAGGCAAGTAAGAAAGAAATTTTTTGCTTTTAGGGTTGTTTAATTTTTTTTTTTGAAAAATAAGTTAAAATGTACAGGACCTCGCCGTGTGGAGATGGTGTTGTCACTGTTCATCCACAAGACCTCGCCATGTGGAGATGGCGAGGTCACTATTCATCTAACTAGATCATGTAAAAATGCATGCATATCTGTTCATCTACAGGACATCGCCAGGTGAAAATGACGTGTTTCTGTAGATTTTGGCCTATTTTTCAAAAAATCTGATAAACAACTTTAAAAATCAATTTTTTTTCAAACAACTCTAAAACCCAATTTTTTTTCTTACTTGGCCTATTCCACCAATTTTACCCTTTTTAGTCACTTTACCGTTGATTATTTAATATTATTATAACATGACATTTTTTTTAGTTTATGAAAAATCTGATAAAGTTTCTTCTAGTTTTTTTTTTGAAAACCCTTAAAATTTTTATTCAGAGTTTCAAACCTAATTTTTAGGATTTTATTTGATTCTTCAACACTAGAACATCTTCTTCAACGATGAACGTGAAAAAGTAAGATACAAACAATATATAATGATTTCATGTTGATCAGACAATAGAGATTGTACATTTGAGTTATTTTCCTTTGGTTTTTTTGGTTGAATTTTTATGAGTTTTGAAGAGATTATGATGAACTTTAAATTAATAGAGTAAGAGGGGATAACGAGATAAATTTGTCGTGTCTAGAACACTTAGAGAAAACAATGATTCTAACAACAACATGATATGAGAAAGAAAACTTTAATTTTTTTTTTTGCACGGAGAAGATGGTGAAATGAAATTAAAATGTAAAAAATATTAGGTGGATAAAGAGTGGCTTTCACATCAACAAAAATAGTCCATGTCTGTTTTATGTTTTCACTTGACGCTCAAATGACTGAAGAACAATTTTAAAAGTTGAGCGAAGAAATTGAATTTCTTAACTGAGGGATCAAAACATAAACACAAATAAAACCGAGTGACTAAAAAATAGTTTATCCTAAACTATTCATATATTTGAAGTTCAGTCCTCATACTTATAGCTTTTAAGAATTTAGACATACTTTCTAAATTTTGAAGGAAAAAAATTAGTCCAGCTATTAAAAGCATTAAGATTCTTTTGTTGAACTCTCGAAAATTTTGTTACGTTGTTAAACGATGAAAAGTTTTTTTTAGCAATTCTTACGGGGAAAATGAGAAATTTGTTCTTATTGAGTTTAGAATTCACAACTTAAGAGAGAAAAAGATGTCAACTAAATTTTTTTAACTATTTGCTCAAGAGATTGTTGACATAATTGAAAATAACTTTTATTTTGACGTAATGCCAAAAGAATCTCTAACATACGAATGAATAGTAATTTTATCTTTATTATTTTTTGAAACATTGTAACTCTTGATGTTTTATATTTGTCAAAATAATTCATTTGTAGATGAAAATTCTCAGCCAACTGACCATAAATAACTTAAAATTATTTAATAGAATGACACATCATCAGGAATATAATTTCATATTTTATACACTTTTATAAAGTTATTTTTAATCGATGTGTCATTCCATAAAATTAACACATTTATCTATATAACATTGCTATTTCAGTATACCGTTTTTTTAGCATTATGACTTTTTTTTAATAGAAGACGCTAGTTTTATTAAATAAGAAAATACTCAAAATTACAATAATAGTTTACAATTATCATCGTAAACTAAAAATATAATTTGGACATTTTTCTAAAACTAGCCATTTTAGTTCATACAAAGACCATACATGAAAAAGGTTAAAACCCATCCAAAAGACTCGAACGAAAAATAGACAGTAACAAACCTGATTGCATCGACAAACAAACCATAAAAGGGGATTATCTATTGAAAGACCACCGAGAACCGCAAATTAGAGCCGAGCGTCGTGACAAACTATCCACGAGTGCAAACCGCGTATCCAAATTCAATTCAAGGGTCCAGAGCATGGAAGATCAGCATGATTACAAATAAACGCCATCTTGATCAGTCGTGACGTCGTCAAATCCAGCCCTGAGAAAAATATAAAATAAAAGAACGACCAAACGATCGAAGAAGAAGAAAAAACATGTCAAAAGACATAGATAGATGTGTCACAGAGCCAGAGAAAACATGCCACAAAATTAGAGTTATTTTTATAAAAAAAATTATAAAAAAATAAAGAAAAACATATCTGACGATCGGCAACCAGCATCAAAACCGGTGCCGCCGCCGGCTAAATATTTTTTTTAGCATTATGACTTATTTTAAATTTTGTAAATGAATTATATTTAAAAGTAGGGTAAACTACATAAAATGACCACCATACTGTTGGTAAAGTCGCGATTTGACCACCTTACTCTTTTTTTTTCTAAGCAATTAAACCACCAAACTATTTAATTGGCTGCAATGTGGCCACCAGCTGTTAGAAACTGACGGGAGGAGTGATGTGGCAGTTAGTAAAATTGGTATAATTACATATTTGGTCCCCACTATTTGTATATTTGATCAATTTGGTCCTAATTTTAATAAATAAAATAATTTAATTATTTAATTAGGCGGCGACATGTGTTGCCACCTTATTGGAAGATTATATTTATATATTTTTGATTTAATAATTTTTATTTTGCCCCTCCACCTTGCTTTGGTAGAATTCGAACTCAGGTTCACTAGGTTGAGAGTGAGCGTGCCTACCACTAGACCAACACTATCCTTTTGATACATTGTACAAAATATAATATACTATATCTTAGTTGCTTGCTCATGCCAGGAAAAAAAGCAAGTAACATCTTACCTCTGGCAGGATTCAAACCCAAGTTACCTGGGTTGAGAGTAAGCACGCCTACCACTAAACCAACACTATCCTTGTGATACAATGTACAAAAATATATATATAAATATATTAGTTTGTTGCTCATGCCAGGAAAAAGGAAATAAATGTGGATTAAGGGGACTCGAATATAACACTTTTGGGATGCATAAAAAATATTTAAACCACTGAAATATATCTAATAATTAAATTATTAACCATTTTTAATTAAATTATTATATTAAAAAATAAAAAATAAAAAATCATATCTAAATTTTTATGAGTTTAGATTCGTTAAAAAAATAAAATAAATAATAATTTAATTATTAGATATATTTTAGTGGTTTCAACAACTGTTGTGGGCCTCTCGTTCATTTTTTCGGGAGCCATTGTTCTCAAGTAATCAATCTTAAATCTTCGGTTCGATGATAGCTGCGTGTAGACAGTTTCATCACCTAAAAAATGGGATTTCACCATCTTGAAAGGGATGTTTATGGGATATCGACAGGAAAAGATAAGGCAATGGCAATTTTGGTGATAATGTTGGCTATTTTGACAAGCATAATTGCTATAGCTACCAACTTGTGGCCGGTGGGGTAGTTCATACCAGCAAAGGAATGTTATAGAGAATTCATGGGCATGCAAAAGGTCAAATAAAGCAAGTTTGACTAGCTCTTACCACCATACCTTACCAGATTTGTTTGCATCATAAAATTGAAAAGAAATCAATATTTTTGATTTGTTTACATATATATATATATATATATATATATATATATATCTTTGCATATATACAGATTTGAATTGAATAATTATTTAGATCTATCGGTCTAATAGACTCGGCTCATACTTAATATAATAATTTAATGTTCTAAGATATATATTAGATTTTGTACAATGTATCACAAGGATAGCGTTGGCCTAGTGGTAGGCATGCTCACTCTCAATCCAGCAAACCTAAGTTTGAGTCCTACCAAAGGCAATGTATTTCTTGCTTTAATTTTGCTCCTCCAATCTGGTGTCACCACCTGATTAGAGGAGTAAAATAAAAATTATTAGATCAAAAATATATAAATAAAGTCCTCCAATAAGGTGGCAACACGTGTCGTTGCCTAATTAAATAATCAAATTATTTTATTTATTAAAATTAGGATTAAATTGATAAAATATACAAATAGTGGGGACCAAATATACAATTATACTAATTTTACTAACTGCCACATCACTCCTCCTGTTAGTTTTTAACGGCTGGTGGTCATATTACAACCAATTAAATAATTTAGTGGTTTAATTGCTTAGAAAAAAAAGTAAAATGGTCAAATCGTTACTTTACCAATAGTATAGTAGTCATTTATGCAATTTACCCTTAAAAATAAGATAGGAACTGAGAATTGAAAAGGTTATGCCGGCAACTAGGGATGACAAACAGGCGGGACGAGTGCGAATATCCCCTCTCCTATTCCCATGTCCACCTAAAATTTCATATCTACAACCTACCCACCACCCACGACGTGTACAATTTTTAAATTCACAACTGCCCATTCGGGTATATTTTTAAATCCATTCCTACACCCAATTGGATACGTATTATCCATTTCGTATCCGCCTATTAACCCGCGTGACAATAATCATACACATAAAACATAAAATCAAGAACAATTATAAACATAAATTATAAGGAGTATCCTATAAAATTTTAAAACTTATAGAATAACTTGTGAAATTATATCTAAATTTATATGGCGGATAAGATAAGTGGCAGACGAATAAAGTCTTAAATCATCAACTACTCATCGCGCACATTGAATATAACTTTTTACATCCGCACATAATCCACCAAACTTATACCCATCAACGCCTTCCATCCAATTGGGGCGGTTTCGGTGCGAGATCCACGAAATTGCGAAAAACCCATTTTCGTTCAAAATCAGATTCAGTAGTACTCGCTTCCGACTCACTGCTTTAGAAAAAAAAAATGAATGAAACGATCTCCGGGGTGGGCGATCCGGTGGTAACGGATGCAACCAAGGGCGGAGGATCCGACGCTGCTCGAATTGCGGAGGTGAAGGCATGGCTGGCGGCGCAATTCGAAGCCGTCGGGAAAGAAGTCCCTGATTTCGAATACACTCCGCGAAGCATTGCCCATTTGTATAATCTGGCTACCGTCTCGCAGGCCAAGACTCAAGCTGCCAACATCGTTGCCAATGATTTTCGCCAGAAAGCCGCCGAATACCGTTCTCAAGGTCCCAGTTTGTTTTGATTGAGTTGAATCTATCTAATTTAAACAATTTTATCTTGTTGTTCATAAAAGTAAATTTTCTTTATAGCTGCACGAATTAGAGAGATATTGGAGAGCGCCGGATTAGCGCAGGAGAGTTTGCCGTCTAATGTGGTTGCGTCGGCGCAAGTTCTGGCAAATGTTGCTAATTTGTTGAATATTCGGGACACCGAACTTAGTAGGTGGGTTGCTTTCGATGTACAATTTTTAAAACTTCCATCATTCATGTTGATTCTCATGTATTATATTTGGAATTTAATGAGATTGGGGAAAAATGGAATCTAGCTTTCTTGTAGCAATGGGTGATATTTCTTTGAGAAAAACTGGGGTAGATGAGAAGAGAGCTAAAGTGCACAAAGAGTCCAAAACTCTTCTGGAGTATACTCGAAAAGCAATTGCAAGGCTAACCTATTTGAAAAGGTGAAACTTCTGGTTTTGGCACCCTAATTGAGCTCTTTGTTTGAATCTATATGGTTTTTATTGAGAAGTTGTTATATATATATATATATAGGACATTAGCTCAACTAGAAGATGATGTGGCTCCATGCGATGCTCAAATGGAAAATTGGAAAACGAACTTGGGAGTTATGGCATCAAAGGAGCGACAGTACATGCAACAGTATAACAATTATAAGGTATGATCCCTTATACCCTTTTTGCTATTATTGTTACTATTATTTTCCGAAGGATTAAGATGCAGAACTAGTTACAGAAATTTAAGCTGTTAGTTCATGATATGACCATGCTATTTACCGAATTAAAAAGTAAACTAATGGATGGAAGAGAAGCTGACATTGCCATAAGTTGATGAAACTTACTTGGATATTCATGGTTTGCATTGTGTTGATTGGCAGGTTTAAAGTTTATGAATGCCATAGATAAATTTAGATATGACATTCAATGAATAAAAGAACCTTTTATTACAATTCAAAATTGTAGATGAATAAAATGGATTGAAAAAGTAACTTCAAATTTTATATTATAGGTAGATTTGGAACAGAGGTTAAAGAGAAGGGGATTACATGGTTGATGTTTCTAAGCTGTGAACTTCAATTGCTGAGTTACTATACAAGAAGAGAAAGAGAGGGGAAGACTGTGGAGGTAGAAATAAAGAAAACAATCACTTAAAATCACAAAATTCTCTGAAATCTTTTAATAGCTTTTAGCAAGAGAAGGCTTTTGTATAAGCAAATACTAAATTGTCTCATTTGGATTATGTTTCCTTAAATCATTAGAAGGAAAAGCTTTGATTAATCATTAGCTAAATACTGCTTTAAACCCTTTTACTTACCCCAATTGATGTGCCAAAATACCCCTAGACACCAAAGAGGATAGCATCTGTATATGGGCTTCCTTGGATGCAAGTGGCTTCTTTTACCATTTATGGACAACCTTGGTCTTGGAATTTGATTCCAAAGAGAGGATGGCATCTATTTTGCCAAGTTGAAGTGATATAGGGCATTAAATGGGCTAGAAAATCTTGTTATATGGCAGGATTTAATTGGGCATATGATGTGGGTTACATATGAATATTCAGTTTCCCTTGGTAAATCACGAGCCACCGATCAGTTTGCTTCATCTTGTTCCTTGGAGTTCTTAGGCGGTTGGACTGCATTGTGGTAATATGACAGGCTTCCAAATTACATATTAAATATTTCATCCATGAAATGTAGTTTTGCTTGATTATGTTCATAAATTCAAAGTGGCAGTTCATTTGCAATGTTTTCCTTAGTTTTAGGCTTTTGTCGTCAAGTAAGCAGAATATGAAGATGAAGTTAGTTTGACCTGTTTTGAGAATGCAAGGGCCAGATAATAGATTGTTTGATTACCTCGTATTATCTTTAAAAGCAAATCCTTGAACCCTATTTTTATAGTTGTTGATCAGTAGAACTGCTTAATAGGCACCATTTTTCAAACAATATACTTCTGCAGTCAGACTAGTTTTGCTGAGGGTTATAGGAGTTTAAAATCTTCCAAATAGCTGAACTATTCAGCTATTATCTCTAGCATCCTGTAAATTGTTCATTTTCCAGGTAGATATCTGTTCTTACTCACAAGTTAATTTGAAAAGATATTCTACATTATACCGATATAGTTGGTAAATTTAAGAATTATGAAGCAGGAATATAGCTATTCTTGGTTTTTCCTTATTGTTAATTTATTGAGATTTTGGTGATCAAACTATCACCTATTCGTTGCTTGCGTGAATTCTTTCTGCATTTCATTTATGATTAATCTTGTTTGACAGGCATTGCTAAATCGTGTGGGCTACACGCCTGAAATTAATCATGGGGTGTTGGTGGAAATGGCTGAGCACAGGAAAGATTTAGAGAAGAAGACCAAGCCCATCTTAGATACTTTGAGGAGCTACCAGGACCTGCCACCGGTAATATATTATTATGATTGCCATTGGATCGTTATCATGCTTTGTTGTTCATGTTTTTTCTATACATATAAAAAGTATCTACTCCATTATACTTGGTGCGCATTTCCTATATCACTCTTTGGTACCGGATCGAGGGTCCTCTTGTCCAACTGGGTTCATTAGCCGTCATGTCTTGTGTAAAGCTACAATGGTTAAAATGTATCGTAGATGTATGAGGTTGACATGCATAAACACATAAGTACACACTTTTTTCTACTGTCTTAAACATTTTGGTTGTACCCTGCTTGGCACTGCATGTCATGTAACACTTGTGTACTTGTCAATGATTCATAACAAAGTTCAATTTTGTTATCTTTGTCTGGGATGTTTTAGACTTAGGGCGCTTGTTTATATATCTGTGCCTTTGACATACGATGTTTCTCTTCGGTACTTATTTTGGAGCTGCAACTCCTTTTCGGGTGTAATAGTGAGGGAAGGTACTCTCACAAGCTCATTATTGCCATTTTCTTGTTATGCAGGATAAAGCTTTAGCTGCGTTAGCAATCGAGGACAAGAAAAGGCAGTATGCTGCTGCTGAAAAATATCTCGAAGACGTGCTGCAATCAGCCCTTGCTACATCAGATTGATTGGCTTAGAATGTGCTGAATTTTTATTAGAGAACTTCTGTAAGGGTGACATTGCTCTGGTGGTTGAAAACCAAAAGACGAAAATGTCGAGCTCTTATCGGATTTAAGTCTCCCCTCTATTTTGTGTATTCCGATGTTCTATAAATGCAGAGAGCTAGATTTGTATGATGCAAGTTCTAATGCGTTATAGTATTAGTTTTAGAAGTTAGTATCTATGTTGTCTGTGTTTACTGTTTATGTATGCAAGTTCAAATGTTATCGTCTTAGCTCCTGCTTTCCCCCCTTTTGTCATCGTTATTTTACCAAAAAAAAATAGTTTGGGCACTAAAGTTAAAAAAATGTATAGTTTAGACACTTATTTGTATATTAAGCCTTTTATTTATATTTTTGAAAAGTGTGCTTTTGAGAAAAAAAATCAATAATGTTTTAAATCAAGAACTAATTAATCTAGTAGGATGAGACATTCGTCTAGATCCTTCAACCAATGTCAGAGGTTCAAATCCTGAGGTTGTGAATGGAGCAACTCTCATACTGAGATTTTACAAAACTCAATTTGTATCAGTAAGTCAAAAGATCTGAAACATGTTTTAAACAAAAAAAATGTTTTTGAAAAAGCTGGATATATTTAATATTTTTAGAAGATAAAATATTTATGTTAGACATAATATTGTAAAATAAAAAGTAGTTTAAATCCTTTCAAAAAAAGTAATTTAAATTATGTTTAGATTTCTTAATATTATGTTAAGATATATTAAAGAAAACAATCTAAATTATATATATATATATACATATATATATACCAACTCATTAATGATATTTTGAAATGTAAAATATACCTTTCAAATATTTTAAAATAATTAATATAATTTTTTGTAAAATTTAATTTGAATATATATTCTATATTTTAGATATTAAATTTATATATGAACATAACCATTTATAACAAATTCGAAATAAATTACACATAAAATAATTATATACTCAATATAAATATTATAAAAACACATTGTTTATGTTCATTATATTTTCAAAGTTACAACCAATATGAGCATTAATGAAAGTAAAAAAAAAAACAATATATAATTATGCATCTATGACCATTAGTTTAACAACAATTAGAGTTAAATAATTGAGGGTAAAAAGTATTATTTCACTCCACAGTAAAAGTTAAAAGGATTAACAAAACTGTGTAAGGTGTGAACCACTCAACAATCAGCCAAGAACTAGATATAGAAAATCCCCGCTGGTGAGAGACTCACCCACCAAAGCTAGGTGTGTGACGCGGATCGGACCGGATTAATGTCGGCAAAGCCCTGGAGAACCAGAAGAGCAACAAAAAAAATCTATATTTTTACATACAGGTAGCCTGTTAATCATTGAATGAAATTAACACCTAAGGTATAGCTAATTATAACAATTTAATTTCACTGTAAAAGGAATCAGTAGGTAGAAAGAGGCACATCATACACGGAAATCGCCTCAAAATTGAATTACTTGTGAGTTTGTGACTGATTGTGACAATTGACAAAATGAGATCAAGTCCTCATGTGTTCTTGTTGAAATTTGGAGATACAATTGCTTACCTCAGGTTGCAATGGACAAACGGGAAGATTAAGATCTGGCAGTTCACCACATGTTTCCCTCTTCTCCCTCGGCTCTACTTTGGTGGAAATCCCTTCCTCGATGTCAGCAGCCATCGGTTCTCTCACTGGAGACTCGAGTTGTTTACAATATTTTTTTTCCAGATAGCTTTGGTGTCTTGGTACAGAGTTTGTATGATTTCCTATATTGCTGGAGTGGATGGTTACCCTCCTATTGTTATCAGTATCCTCGGAATTTGGTAGAGGTATACAGGCATCATCGTTTGAGGTTCCTTTGTGTGACAAGTGCTTGGACTTAGTTCCGATGTTAGCAGGTTTCTTGATCGAAGATCTTACAGAAGAAGTCAACAGTTTATGCAATTTCTGATCATGTTGACTCACATCGGCAAAATTCTGCAAGAGAACAGAAGATTCTTCTTCAAGCAATGCGTTGGTTGCCTCAAAATCTAGCCTCCCCTGTTCCACTTTCGCATGTTGATTTGGTAGATGACCAGCAACTTTCTCTCCTTGAGCTTTGGCCGCATTTTTACTCCGTTTTCTTGATTGTTGAGCCACCGATAATACAGGCTCATTTCTGGACCAGAAAAGTATTTCAATAAAGAGGAGTAAAACTGACAATCAACTTAAATTAGCTTCTCAAAAGTCATGAATAACTTTAAAATCAGCAACCAAAAACAAGCATGCTTCACAAATCAATGATTATATGCTCAGTATAACAACTCGTATTGGAAAAACTAAAGTTATGCTTTTAAGACCTCCTAAAAAAAGATATAATACTATTCCGAAAAAGAAAAAAGTGAAGAGCAAAGCACGAGCTGTAGGCAACAAAAGCAACAAGAACAAATGCATGGAAAATTTCGGTTACATCTTAAGCATTAAATTCCTTTTTATAGCCGTTGTAGTGAACCGGGTTGTGTGAATGAAGGTTCAAGGAAAGTTCCATTTTCAGGACTCTCCCAACAAATGTCCTATAACATATCAAGTTTAGAAGTAATTGCTAACAATATATTCATTTAAAACAAATACATGTTATATATGACATCTCCTTCATATTAGATCCCAAATGGGAATGTGAGTGAGTTCCATCTTCCTTCAGGATCTTTATTGTAGGTTTTTTTAATCTAGCTCCATGAAACGCCAAACACCTTTCTGTGCCATGGCCTTTGCTCATAGTTTTTAATTCTGAATGGCTAAATTATGACATGAGAGCACCTATATTGCAGAAAATAACAATTGGTTGTTTGGAAATCCATGCTTCAAATCAAGCCACCGTCCACCATAATGCAAAATTTGACTTGAAATCAATCTCAAAACAAAACCAATATGCAGGCATAAAAAATCCACGTTATACAAACTTGGAAAGCTTGATGTCTAATTTCTAGATCATCAAACCATTCATGAATTGGAGTTTTCTAGGAGTGTCAGGTTTGACCATAATGCGCTGCTGAAAGCAGAATCTAGCATTTTAGGAGCCTTTTCCATTTCAATGCCTACAGTGAGTTCAACTTGGCTAATTTCAAATGTTTAATTTTGATTGACACCCATTCCTAAAGGGGGGTCGCATAGCTGATGATTATTTTACATTCATTGTACTGAAAATTCAGACTTCGGTCCGAGTAAAATTCAAAGCCTAGTGCTTTTGAGAAGAAAATCACTATCTAACTTTTAACTCTTTGGCTTGAATTTCTTAGTGCACTCAGCGCTGGCCTTGCTTGGTCTCCATATTTAGGATGGGTGATGTCATGAGCTGTGTGATATCTTTTGGTTTCTATGCAATCTGGCATGATAATTGGAAGGGCCATCATCAGGCTAGATCATCACTCTCCTATTCGGCTACTTCTTACAAGTGTCTGTTTTATAATTCCCATCTTCAACCTTCTTTAGATTTAGTTATTTTTTCATATTCAGGGTCTACAAGCACTTAAAAAATGTTGTATTCCTATCTAGATTAGGACAAAAAATCATTTTGTTAAAACTATCTAAGCAAGATTCTGATATACAGGAACTTATGCCTAGTGCAGACATTTATGGAGTATATTCTTGTTAAAGTTGTTAAATCCTATATATATATATATAATCATCTAAATATATATAAGGAAGAAAGCGACTACTACAAACGCCAAATGTATCTTTCAATGACTAAGCATTTACAAAAATTGAGTCATTTTGTCTTGACATTACACTACATAAATTTTGAATGGTGGAAACCAAGACATGGTTTCTTAATTATGACTAAGGAAAGCAATAAGTACTAATTATTAATATATTATCTTTTAAAGCTTTTGAATTAATCAATTAATAAAAGGAAACTTTCACAATTGGTATTTGGTATATCATTTAAAAAACATACTTCCGATTAGAGGGGAAAAGACCAACAACTATTGTTTCCTCAATCATCTCAACAGCCAAGAAGCAAAACATATTTAAAGAAGAATGCTTGAATAAAGGGGGTAAAAAACTCACATGCAATCCAATTTCTCAGAATTTACGAGTAATCCATTCTTTATAACCGTAGACTTGCTGTCTTGAAAACATTCATCCTGCATGACCATGGACAAACGAACATTTTTAGTGATTAATTAACAACTTCAGATATCTTGAGAATAGATGAAAACCACCTGTAATGCAATAAAAAAGCACCATTGCAATATATAATTGAAGCATACTGGCAAAACAAACAAACAAACACGAGAAGCCAAATTGAAACATAACAAACTGGACGACCTTCAATTTGCTGAATGAGGCGATGAGCTGTTAATCCTTGGTAAAAAACTACAAATACAAAGGCCAAAATCCAGCTTGCAAAACGATTAATAGAAATCAAGGTTCATGCACTTCAAAGAACCACAAATATACCTAAAACATGATGCTCCAAGCATACCAATACAGTTTATCCATACAATTAAAAAATAGTTCCAAACTCCAATCCTAGAATATATATATATATATATATATATATATATATATATATATATATATATATATATATATATATATATTCAAATGTGTAGCTAAACTGAAGCAAGCAAATAAGTGAAATAGGGTTGCAGCAAATATTCTCACCGGAGAATCCTCAGTCTTTCCGGCAGTCGACGGAGGAGACGTGATTTGAGCATCTTTGACAAGCCTCTTCCAAGAAACGATGGTTGTCTCGCCGGGCCTGAGCTCAATTGAGAACCTTTGCCTGCTAGCGAACAACCAAGATGGCGAGCCAGCTGAATCCCTTGAAGAGCTTTCCTCCATGAGGGCGATCGGCTCCTGAAACTCGTCGTTTTTGCTATAGAGTTGGAGCTGAAGAATTTAACGCCATCGATAAATCGAAAGGATAACGGCGATCTTTTGCGAGTAGGATAGGGTTTTGAGCTGTTGAAGTCATGCGATCAAAGAAATCTGTTGAATTTTGATTTGAACATGCATTTCGCCGGTTGGGAAAAAAATTTAAAGTAAATAAATGTTCACTGAACTAAGAAAAACTGATTTTTTGACCTTTGAAGTTTGGAAAATTACAATATAGTCATTAAATTATCAAACTGTTACACAATGATTACTACATGCTATAAAATAATGATCATTTTTAAAATATTTTAATAATTTTAAAGATATTTTATTACAATATGATAAAGTTTATTTACCATTTTATAATATTATAATAAATTTAATGATAATTTTATAATTTTAAATTTTTAGTGGCTTGAAAAAATCATTTTTGTTTAGTTTAATGAATGTATTGTATTTGAAAAATCTACATTGAAATTTAAAGTTTGTGACGTTGGAAAAAGAATATCTAAGATAAAAATTGGATGACTGGCGGATGCAGCGATGGTGATCCGGCGATGACACGATCTAATTTTTTTATAAAAAATTGTAATGATAATTAATAGGAAAACAAAACTTAAAAACTACGATAATTGTCTAAACATGTTATTAGTTAGGATAAATATTCTGTACACAGGCGGTGAAAACTGAAAGTTTCCACAATCGTCTTAGTTTTAGGGTATAAGGTTTAGGGGTTTAGGTGTAAGGGGTTGGAATTTAGGGATAGTTGTTTTAATTTAAGGCTCAGAGTTATAATTTAGGGTTTATAGGTTAAAACCTAAATCCTCGCCATATTACCCTAAAAACTAAACCCTATCCTATAAACCCTAAATTATAACCCTAAACTTTAAATTGAAACAACTATCCCTAAATTATAAACACCTAAACCCCTAAACCATATACACTAAACTAATTCCCTATACCCTAAAACTAAGTCGCCTGTGGAAACTTTTCAGTTTCCATAGCCAATATATAGGGTATCAATCCTATTAGTTATTACCACGTAATTACATCCAAGTGTGATTAAACATAGGGATTGAGTCAGGATTTAGGGTTGAGGGGCAAACTATAAATGTTTGAAACTAGGAGGGCAAATTTATAAATAAACTAATTTTTTTAAAAAAATAAATAAAAGGACAAAGGTGGAAAAAAAATTCCTCAAGAGTGGAGGGCGATTGTCGCTCCCCATCCCATGTAAATCCGTCCCTAATTAGATTCTAGTTGTCCAAACACACTTTTACCATACTTTTATGTTGAAAATTATATTTTTAAAATTATATATAAAGATAAAATAAAATTATCAACAATCAATTGTTCTAATAAGATGATGCACTAAATTTTCTAAGTAAAATCAAATTAATTAGGAGAATCGCTTATGGTATGTTTTTGTAAAATTTGATTTAAATTAATCGATATGTAGGTCGAAAACTAATAGTTAAAAAAAAGACAACAAAATTATTAAAAGAAGTTATTGTCTTATTGACTTGACACCATCGTCTCTCGGGCTCGGCCCGTTTCTTCTAGAAATTTACTGCCGAATTCTTAATACGCGGGAAAAGCCTCCTTTAAAACTCCCATTTCTCCCAATCTCCCATAATCGAAAATGAAAAATTAAACCCAAAACCCTCCCACATCGCAATGTCGGGCACAATCAAGGTTTTGAACGTGGCGGAGAAACCATCGGTGGCGAAGTCAGTGTCGGGCCTCCTCTCAAGGAACCAAGGTCTGCGCGTGCGCGAAGGCCGTTCCCGGTATAACAAGATATTCGAGTTTAATTACTCGATTCGTGGTCAACCCTGCCAGATGCTCTTCACCTCCGTCACTGGCCACTTAATGGAGCTTGAATTCGAAGACCGTTTCCGCAAGTGGCACTCCTGTGACCCGGGCGACCTCTACCATGCCCCGGTTCGCAAATTCGTTCCTGAGGTTTCCCTCTTTTTCTCCCAGTTTAAGCTTTTTTTCCCCAGTAATGTACTGTTTGTCTTCCTGAAATGATGCTCAAAGAAGAGGAAAGTAAATTGTAAATAGCCAAATCGAATCTCAACAAAATTGATAAATTATTTAAAATGTATTGCATATGAATTTGATACACTAGCAGATAATATTGTTATACCATCTGTTAAGTTAAAAGTTTAATTATTCGTATTTGCTTTGACGGGGTTTTAACTAGTACAAACCTTATTGCAAAATGACTGATGTATGTGAGAAGTAAAATCATGGGTGGTGTTGTTAACAAAAGTTCACGTTTTAATTTTAACTATCATGTCACGAAAATGTTGAAGTGTGAATCTGATTTGTTTACATGCTGGATTGTACTTTCATTGGGTTTTTGATGATTTAGGATAAGTTGGATATTAAAAGGACGTTAGAAGAAGAAGCTAGGAGGTGCCAATGGTTGGTTCTCTGGCTTGATTGTGACAGAGAAGGTGAAAACATTGCATTTGAGGTTATCGAAGTTTGCAGAGCAGTAAAGCGTAATCTTACAATACGAAGGGCACGATTCTCTGCATTGATTGAGAGGTTCTAAAACCTAATGCTTTTGTTATTTATTTAGTTGTCTTCTTCAGCTTAGATTTAAAGTGGTCTGATGTTGGAAAAACCAGGGAAATCCATCATGCAACACAGAATCTTGTTGATCCAAATCAATGGTTTTCTGATGCTGTAGATGCTAGGCAGGCAAGTAACTTCCCTTATTGTGGCTGAAATGTATGGATTCTTATTTGATCAATACAAAAAAATTGCTTATTACGAAGAAAGATATTTTGTTATGACTTATGAATGCGTTTACTAAATTTTATTTTAGCTGTATTATCTCATATTGAGGTTTGTTGCTGTTTTTACATTGGGAATAAGTGTAAGGGGGAGTATGCTCTGACACTTCATTTTTCTTGAAGTACTTGTGTTGGACATCTGTATCCGACATCTATTTGGACACGAGAATGAGGATTGATCCAAGAACTCTCCAAATACTTGAAAATTTTGAAAATATGAATGTTTGACACTTAATTCTGTCATTGTTAGTATTTATCCAGCTAATATATACCAAGAAAATATTTGATGTTTATAAATTTATCAGGAAATAGATCTACGAATTGGAGCTTCCTTCACCAGATTTCAGACTATGCTGTTGAGAGATAAATTTGTTATCGATTCAGCTACAGATGACAGAAATCTTGTTCTAAGTTATGGTCCTTGTCAGGTACGGTGAGAATTGGCAACATCAGGGATGTATACTTTATTTACAGTCGTGTCTTATATCTTTTAACAATGCAGTTCCCTACACTTGGCTTTGTCGTGGAACGGTATTGGGAAGTGCAGTCGCACGAGCCTGAAGAATTTTGGACTATCAACTGTTCTCACAAATCGGATGAAGGTGTTGCTACCTTCAATTGGATGTAAGCTGGAAAGTTTTCTGTGGTTGTTTGACTTGTCATATTTTCCCCTACAATTTAAGTTTCTTTCTTCGTTCAAGCAGTCATAAGGATAGAGTTAATAACATTCTCAATTTGCAGGCGTGGGCATCTTTTCGATTACACTTGTGCTGTTATAGTTTATGAAATGTGTGTTCAAGAGCCAAATGCTACTGTGAGTTGTACCAAACCAAGTATTTGAGAACAATTCCAACTCCTGATCATAGAAACAACTCTTACTGAATGATAATAGTTTTTGTTATCACTTGTCTTATAGGTCACAAAAGTTCAACACCAGGAAAAGCTTAAGTATCCTCCATATCCTTTAAGTACCATCGAGCTTGAAAAGCGTGCTTCACGATATTTCCGTATGAGTTCTGAACATACTATGAAGGTGAGCTGGAAATGTACATGTTTTAAACTTGCCCTGTGCCGTTGTGCACCAACTAGAATTGAGAGGTTATTTGAAAGGCTTACTAGAACAATTCTATGTTGAAAAATAATGAAAAAGAAAATAGAAACCGTTAACATTTATGTGGTCCTATAGTTGCTTTGAAGCATGACAATTTTAGCCCATAATTTAAAGAAATCCATTGAAGAATGTAAGCATATGGCCTGCTTCACTCTTTTTTCTCGCAAGATATTGTTTGTGTGTGTGTTTCTATTCTAAAAGATATTGTTTATGTTGCAACTAATTTCTGCTTCACTCTTTTTTCTCGCAAGATAAAATGCTAATGAAATGGACTGCATAGCTTACGTTTCTTGATAGATGAACTTACTCTTGCTTATATAGATGGCCCATAGCTGTTTGCACATTGTTATGCACCCCCCCCCCAAAAAAAAAAAAAATACTTTTTTGTCGCGTTTTACAATGTAATGCCCAATTAGAGAGGGTGAAATGGGCAAAGTGGGAGAGAAAACTGGAGAAAGTATATTATGCGCAAATTTTCTTTTCTTTTTTATTAACTGTTTCATTGATTGATGCCTATGATTTGCTTTTCTTTTATCTGACATTAACTATTACAATTTTGCTATACCATTCATGAAAAAATACTACCCCTTGAAAACTGTCCAGGAGTTCCTTTAACTAATTGCGGAGATAATCATATATTGATTATTTAACAAGGCTTAATTCACTCTGTTACTTTATTTTCTTGTTCATAGGTGGCAGAAGATCTATACCAAGCTGGTTTTATCAGTTATCCTCGTACAGAGACTGATTCCTTTTCAAGCAGGACTGATTTGCATGTTGGTAACTGTTTCTTCTTGACAAGATTATTCTGTCTCAGCTTGCGTTAGTAATTTACACTTTCATAAAATACAATCTTTTGGTAGGTCTGTTGGTCAACTTTAACACTTAATTTTTTTAATAAGGTTGGATCATTTTTTCAATTTGGATTACTTGTATTTTTTCTCCCTTTCAAGTGGACTTCACACTTTAAAAATTTGAACCCGTTCTCTTTCAATTTGGTTGTGCATAACCTTATGCTGATTCATAGAGCTGATGTGTAGGGTCATAGACCTGATTTACAGGGATTTGATTTCTGATTCCTTTCCTTTTTCTAGCCTTTGTAACATGTATAGATCCTTCACGTCTGAGATGAATAGAACACAAGTGTATTCTTCTCTCTACTTCAGTTTCTGTTAAGCTACTTTACATTCTAAAATAGCACTATGATCTTTCTGAAGTTTATTTCTAACACACTTGTGCATATGTACCTAAATTGCTACTGTAATTTGAGATTCTTGAGTATGTAAATAAGAAGAGATATTAATTAGAATAGGAATACGAATTATCAATCTCATATGTGGAAACAAGAATAATTAAGTTTTGAAAGCTTGTGCTGCTTCTCTTTAATGTTTCTAGAGCAGAATCTCAGATTGAGGGTTATGGTTGTGAAGTTTAAGCTTGTCTTCACTAGGTTTGATGAGTGCTGGCTGGAAATTTATAAGATTTGAAGCATCATGGTTCAATTAGAATAGAACTTGTATGCTATTTTCCTGGTGATTGCATCTTCATTATTACATGAGTGATGGATGGAATTTTATAAGATTTGAATGTCATGAAGTTCAATTAGAATAGACCTTGTGTGCTATTTTCCTAGATTGCATATTCGTTATTTACAAGAATTTCTCAACCATTTTTGTCTTTTTGACTAAAATAGAACGAAAGCTAGAGTTGGAGATTTGAAATATTTGGAAAATCTCTGTTATTTACTATATGGACTTGTTTATTCTTATTGAAAAATCCATTCCTTGTACAGTCAAGTCAGTTTCTTATCTGCTTCTTGCTAGTTTAACACTCATTTTCTGAAACTTAAATCTCACAGTTAACATTCTTGACTTTGATTGGCATTTCATTCCCATTATCCTTTTGATGTGTAGTTAACATTCAACCTTTATAAAAGTGGCAGTGGATTTATCATTGGGATCATCTTAATAAATAAAAATGTGTGAGGACGCTTGCTATCTCATAAAATTCTGGTTTCAGTTTTTATATCACCATTCAATATTAAATACTATGTTTTTATATTATTTGCCTTTTTGCTTTCTTAGAATAATGTTTCTTTGGGGGTAACTGTAACTTATCCGAGAAGTGTTAGAACTTGAGGGGGAGTGTAAGTTGACGAGGAGTGTTAGAGTTTTTATTTAATGTGTAATTAGAGTTTATTCCTAATCAGTAGTTTAGATTTACTAGAAAATATCCTGTTCATCTTCTTCAAACAACAAATTTCTAACCACCAATCACACACAAACCACCATTATTCATTGCATCTCCGGCCACCATGGCCCCTTTCTCACTGTAACATGTATTTTTGATTCCTTGTCATCAATTACCTGTAAAAGTTGCTTGAATTCAATAAAATTATTACTGACTCAGGGTTCTATTTTTTGTAGGCAATTGTGCAAGAGCAGCAGGAGCATCCTGAATGGGGTTCTTATGCACAGAGATTATTAGACCCGGAGACAGGACTTTGGAGAAACCCTGGCAGTGGTGGACATGACGACAAGGCTCATCCACCCATTCACCCTACAAAATTTTCTGCTGGGGAACATGGTTGGAGTCAAGACCATCGTGTAAGCAAGTCTATTATGGCTAATAATAGTTACTGTTTCATCAGTTTTTTCTTTTTTTAAAATTAATTCCTTTCCCCCTATTGCATCACAGAAATTATATGAACTGGTTGTTCGCCATTTCTTGGCTTGTGTTTCGCAACCAGCTGTAGGGGCTGAAACCATAGTTGAAATTGATATTGCGGGTGAATTATTTTCTGCATCAGGAAGAATGATATTAGAGGCAAGTATTTTATAGCATTCTCAATTTTTCTTTTTCTTTTAACTCGAGCTTTTCTCATGAATTAAAAAGTATTGGGGTGTTTAGCATTTGTTTGTTTATTTATCTTTTGATTTGTTAGCTGTAGATTGTAGCCGTGTGTTAGTATTCTCAAATCTCAGTTAATATTCTTACTTAGTCTGTAGATTTCTCTCTGTTGTAACTCAGCCTACTTTAAATAGGCTTGTAAATCAGTTTATTCGATAGATTAATATAGAAAAATAAGAGAACAGAAAACTTCTCTGTTCCAGAACTTATTTTCTTAGTTTCTACATTAGCTAGGCATGGTATCACCTATACAAGATTTGCGATATTTGGAAAGATCACAAATAAAGGTTTTATTTGAATAAATAAATAAGTAAACAACAGTCAGGCTTCTTCTGTTTCCCTTTACGTGCGTTCAATGTTCCAAGAAATGTCAATCTTGTTTGAGCTGCAAGTTGTTTTTGATTTTCTGTAGGTATAATGGCAAAAAAGCCCTTAACGCTTGCCACTTTTTTCAATTGCACCCTTAAACTTTTTTCTTTGACAATTTAATCCCTAATGTTTTAATTTTTTTCTTCAAATAATCCCTATTTTGGACGATCAACTGACGGTTAACATTTTTGCTGACGTTGCATACCAACGTTAAGGGTGCAATTGTAAAACAAGCAAACATTAAGGTTTTTTTGCTATTATGTCTTTTTACCTCTCGATTTATAATTTTATTTTGAATGTACAAGCTCATTTTATAGTATTATTTATTTATGTAAAACAATTTTATTTGAATGGTTATAAAACATGAAAAATGTAATTAAAATAAAAATTACTAAATTAAAAGAAGTATGAGATTATACATAAGAAAATTATGAATTGTAGAAAAGTAGAGATTTTAAGGTAGAGAAAACTGTTCTCTATTTCTTGATGATTATTGATAAAATAGCACCTATTTATAGGTTACAAAGAGAGCCTAATCTAGGGAAAACTACACAAAATCAACAGCTTGGATCTTGGATGTGTTCTCATCTCTTTATAGGTTACACCAATCAACACTCCCCCTTAAGCTGGTGAGTAAACATAGTGAGACTCCCAGCTTGGATCTTGGATGTGTTCTCATCTCTTTGGTAGCAATTGTGCCGTCTCAAAAAGTAAAAAGTCCTCCCTTAATTCGGGAGCCGTTGAGTTTTCCCATAGTCATTGTTGATAATTTGCAGCTGTTGTGGCTGGTTTCTGCACCCTCCTAATATGTCTTCCAGCTTTCCTCTGCCAGTGATTTTCTCTTTTTTGGTTTCTGCATCTTCTTTTGAGATGCCTTCCAGCCTTTTCTGGTTTTTGCATCTTCATTTGAGATGTCTTCCAGCTTTTTCTGCCATTCATGGACTGGGTAGCTGTTGCTATTCAACTTATAGCACATGGTTGACTTAACAACACTATCTTTTCAAGGCTTAGATAGAACCTCGTCTAGTTTTTTAAAGGCTTTAACTATAACCAAATAGTTTTTTTAAGGCTAAACTATAACTTTTCCTTATCTTTTACAATGGATGGCTAAGATAGAACCAAATAGTTTTTTTAAGGCTAAACTATAACCTTTCCCTATCTTTTACATTGGCTAAGATAGAACCATTAAAAAGAACACTACTAAGCATCTTGACGGGATTTTCCAGCCTTTCCTAGCTCTGATACCATGTAGAAAAGTAGAGCTTTTGATTGGGAAGAGAGGAATGAATTTCTCTGTTTTTCTTGAGGTAGAGAAAACTGTTCTCTATTTCCTGATGATTATTGATAAAATAGCACCTATTTATAGAGAGCCTAATCTAGGGAAAACTACACAAAATCAGCAGCTACAAATATGTGTATCTATTTATTGATAAATTCCTAAATATCAGCAGCTAGATATTAGAGAATATAAATTCACTAGTTTTATGAATCATATTGCAATATTCTTTCAATGGTATTTATCTTGATAACAAATGTTTTTATTTTTAACTATCACTATATTATTGAATTTATAATTCATTAGCATGTAACAAGCTACACACGAGTTTAAAACTAATAAGTATTAGATTTTGTTGCACTCAAGATGTGGGTGAAAAATATTTTATATAAAAAATATATTTATAGAAAATTATTCGATGGATGATCACAAGTAGAGTTATAGATGATATGTATATAGATCTACTAAAAGTAGCGACTTTTAGTTTTATTTAAAGATGAGATAAAATTGTAAATCATGAGTGAAAAAAGAATAGCAACCCCCCCCCCCCCCCCGATGTTTACTTGTTTTTTCAATTGCACCCTTAACATTGTCATGCCATGTCGACAAAATTGTCGATCGTCAGTTAACCATCCAAAAAGTGCTCATTTGAAAAAATTGAAATGTTATAGTTTAAATTGCCAAAGAAAAAACTTTAAGAGTGCAATTGAAAAGGTGACAAAGGTTGAGGTCTTTTTTTTGCCATTATGCCTTTTCTGTTTGAACAATAAAATTGGACTAGATTGTGATCAAGTCTTATCTTACTTGCTTGCATTCAGTTAAATAGAATTTTAACCGAACAGCATATCTTGAAATAAGATAAGACATGCAAAACTTTTATGAACCTCAAATCAGGCAATGACAATTCTGTTTGAACTGCAAATGGCTGAAGGGAACTTGTAATTGGAAAGTCTTTTCATTTTTGTAGGAAGTCAAAGCTGCCATTTCGAACGTGTAGGTTGGACAAGATTGTAGTAAAATCTTACTTCCTCCCGGTCCATTAGAATAAAATTTCAGAAGGCAAATAGAAAACAGCTTCTCTTGGAATAAGATAAGCCATTAAAACACTTTATTATGCTTTGATCAGTCAATCAACAATGTACCATCCTCATTAGCTTTTCTTGCCTGCGTTAATTTTCTTTGAGATGCAATACAATATTGAAGCTGCTTCATTCAACTACATGAATGATAAGTGGTTGCTGGTTGGCTAGGTATCTTTTGGTTTTAGATGGTGTTATAGCCCTTCTAAAGCTCCACAACGTATTTATATTTGTTAACCATCTTGAGATTTGACTAAGTTGCTTTTCTATTTTGACCAGAGGAACTACTTAGATGTTTACCGATATGAATCATGGGGAGCTTCAATGATTCCAACCTACACTGTTGGACAGCAGGTTTTTCATTGTTTCCTTACAGATCATTTAAAGCTTTTTAGTTGGAAGTTGATTGTTGTTTATTGTGTTCCTGTATATTCATACATTCTTCTTCCATGTTGGGTTCCCTCTCAAATTGGCATTTTTGCCAACTATTTGATGGCATGTCAGCCTAATTACGGACTGTCACCTTAGAAGTTTGCAATGCAGACTCTGTAAGTAGAACTACTAAATCATGCCTTTGGCACATATATATTTCTTTTTGTTGGTGAGCAACCGATGAATAAAAATGACAATCTTAAAAGATTATAGTTTTTTAAAGATTTGGAGTTAGCAAAAGGGAATGCAATGAAATAAATGGTCGTTTTTAGTCCGGTTGTGTAGATGGAATGACTTTTGGTGGAACAGTGTCGGGGCATGTAGGTAATTTCTTCCTATTTCTGAATAGGATGCTCATGTTAGGTTTTTAATGTTTCAACATCTGACTAATTCTTTATTTTCATCGGTCTCTTGATGACAAACATAATTGCAACTCTTAGATCTTGTGACTTCTATGGATGTCGAAATAGACTTTAAGCATCTACATCGCCCTATTAAAATTTTGAGGCTATAATTGTTTTTATGCTTCAATTCCTTGTGATGTTTCAGTTCACCCCAACATCACTGACTCTAGACACAGGAGTTACTAGACCACCACCCCTTCTGAGTGAAGCTGATTTACTAAGTTGTATGGACAAGGTGAGGAGTCTGTCGGGCTTTGGTCTGACTCATTTGATTATGGTTTCTCAGAGAGTACTTATTTTGATTTTTCTTTTTTTTTTTGCACTCTTCTGTATTGCAAGGCAGGAATTGGTACTGATGCAACAATGCATGACCACATTAAAAAGCTTCTAGATCGATTTTATGCAACAAAAGACTCAAATACTCGTTTCTCTCCCACCAATCTTGTAATCTATTTCCTTTTTCTTCTCACTCTAGCTTTTTGTCATATATTATTTACTTTTGGATATTCTGTTACTATATTTGCTTATGACCCAGGGAAGCAGTTAGATACATAAGAGTGCAATCAAGGGTTTTAGATTTGTGAGAATAGGAGTTTTAGAATAGCTCTTTCCTCTAAATTCCAGTGGACACAAGACCATCTAGAATGAAAACATAGTAATTTTTAAATATCTGAGATCATTTTTCTAGATAACTTTCTATTCAGCATTGCAGCTACAAATTTACGCAGATTCCCAGAGAGCATTCATTTCCAATACCATGGAAAATATAGGAAATTATCTCTTGTACTCTCTCTGTCCCACTAAAGTTGTCACTTATTGACTTTTGGTGGTCAAAATTTCTAAAATATATATTTAAAAACTACTTGATTGAAAGTTTTTAAAATATACTTTCTCAAATTTTTATCAATAATAAATTTTAAATAATAAGTCGCACTTGAAAATTTTTGACCACCAAAAGTTAATAAGTGACAACATGAGACAGTGAGTATATCAACTAAAATATATAGGGAGAAAGCTAGCTATAAACAGAACTCCTAAGAGTCTAGAGAACTATCCTGCTTACCTAGGATTAGTAGCACAGGCCAGATATCTGCAATTTTTGAATCCTCAAATTTGCCTAAAAATCCGAACCCATCTTTTATCCACTAATTATTTGAGTATTATTACTATCCGAGTCCGAATTAAATATTTATTATCCACCAGATATTTGAATCTGCAAAATAATCTGAATTCAAAATTTTAAATCATATGTTGTTGAATATCCGAATACGCATAAATCCGAATTCACTTAAAGTTGGATTACCAAGGTTTGAATTCCCTTATTCTCCACTTTTGTAATATAGAGTTGGATTCGGATATCTGCAATCTGAATCTGCATAAGTAATCCGGATTCGGATAATGGATATCCAAGTGTGTCTATCCATATCCGCTGTAATCCACAGCGGACTGTAATTTTAACATCTGAATCCACAATCGGAATTGACATCCCTATTACCTAGTATTCTCTTATTTCCTTTTTTAACTTTTTTCCAAGACAAAATAAAATGTGTTTCTTACTAAGTTGTAATATTAGTTATTGTATTGGTACTGACTATGAGACTTATGTAATCTTAGGGCGAAGCACTGGTGATGGGATATGATGACATGGGGTAAGTATGGCAGTTTCTCCCCCCCCCCCTCTTTGAGACGCTAGCTTACTTAAATTAAAGTGCCAAGGACAATATATGCGATCTTAACTCTTATTTCACTTGTTGAAAGGTTAGTCAGTTTAATGTCATGTTTACAAGTGTCATGACGTGTCAAATAGTAATGAAAGTGCACTGTTTATGTGTGTGTGTAGATATATAAAGTTTTTACTGCTTAATTTGTCATATCGTACCATAAACTTTAAGGCTAACCTAGAATTATTTCTTTTGGATAAGAATAGTTATGGAATTTGGATTCATAGGAAGGCCAGTGAAGAAGTCTAATAAATTAATGAGATGCACTTCTCAACATACTAGTTTTTCCAAGTTCAAAATATGGTGTTTATTAGAAGCAATTAGTGGGTTTAAAACATATTGAAAAGTGGTGCATATTTCCTTCTTTTTGCTGTCATTCTGAACTCTACTTTGATGGAGTAATTGTGCTGTAAGGAAGGCTATAAATCAACAGACATTTGGTAAACAACTGTTGTGAATGGGTTTGGTTTCTCTTCATGTATTAATCTAAAAGAAACAGTTTTGAACAAATTTAAGAGCTCATTTAACAAACAGTGGGTTTATAAATTGATGAAAAGCTGAATCCTCTATTTTAGTTATTTTGTTCTTGATCGCTTGTTTCTAAATCATTCACACAAATTCCTCTATATTTTTCCTACTATAATATGAAAGCTGAATCCTAGTTTAACCTTGCAAAGTTGTATCGATGGGGGTGGGCATGCTAATTGCACTGCTGTTTATGTTTTTTGAAAGTTGACCTTCCAAAAGCTCGTATCATAAACAATATATTGTTTCTTAGTTTGTTTGGTTACCTATTTTTGTTTGTCACTCATCATGGATATCAGGTATGAACTTTGGAAACCAAATCTCAGATCAATGATGGAGTTTGACATGAAACAAGTTAGTGTAGGCAATAAGAGTAAAGATGAAGTTTTAGCAACTTGCTTGCAGCAGATGAAAGCTTGTTTCTTAGATGTAAGTTGCTTGCAATTTGTGGGATTATCTTGTCGGATATTACTCTCCTGACATACCATTTATTGTTGATGATACATTGCTATCAAGTTTCTAACACCTGAATAACATATGAATGAAACTGATACATGGAACAAAATATCACTTGATCCACGAAGCATGCTTTAGATTTTTTTTAAATGGGCATATATTAAACTCAAATTTGGTTTGATGCATGTTTTGGGTTCTGTAATGCAAATATCAGTTATCATGTGTATAGTAAGGTGAGACTCGTGCAATAAATGTGCCTGATTTGCCAGGGGGGAGATAAAGTGTCTGGAGTTAATGCTAAATTTTCGTTGTTCAAGTTTTCAACAGATTTGCTTAATTAGTGCTGTGTTTGGTTGATGTGTCCATGTATACTTTGATTGCTGTTATGATTTTGACAAGCTGAGTATGAATGCAGGCTAGGTTGAACAAAGTGAAACTATTAGAAGCTATGGCAGTTTTCTTCGAGAGGTATTCATCATTAAAACCTTGTATTGTAATAGAAAATATTGGATTGTCATGATGCAATGCTAACTACTTATGCAGATCAAATCGAGCTGTTGGGGGTGACAACTACACAGCTGGAGAGGTCGTTAGGCAGTGTAATCTTTGCCAAGAATCTTCCATGGTGTTGAAGAAAAACCGTGTATGAATGACACTGATTATTTTCACTTCTATGCTTTAAATTTCCGGTTTATAGTATCTTGGCACTTGCTCTTTATCGGATTTCTGATCTGTGCAGTATTTTTCGTTCTTGCATGTAGTTATCTCAATTCAAGTCATCCATTCTTTCCCTCCTCTGTATTCTAGATGTAACTTTTCTTGTGCATAATATGAAGATTTGGTCGTTGATTAGATCCCTGCTTGAGTTTTTTTGGGTGAATGAGAGTGTCAATATAATCTCCATGCAGGATGAAGTTCTCAAGGATCAATGTCTTTTGTCATTAAAATGGATTTCTATGTTTGGATTATGTATTGCCTCTATTTTGCAGGGCATAGCAGTATGTCTACTTCCAGGCAAATCTTAAATTGTTTGCATGTTAGTATTTTTTTGTCTAATAATGTAGTGATTGTGCAACAAGTAGCAAAGCCGTCCTAAAGGCTAGATTTAGAATAGGTTCAGGCTTTCAATTCAATGTTATTGAAATGAAGGAAATAGTGATTAAATCTATCTTTGGAAGAGTAGTTGGCCTTGTATGTTGCTGGGATGTGTAGTTACTACGAAGAGTACTGGTCAGAAAACTTGAGAAAAAATTGATAATTTGTATCATGACAGATGTTTCATGAATTTCACTGGAGAGATAATATTCATATCTTATAGCCAAATACATGTAGTAGGTATCCTTAAAGGTTGACTTTTCTAATTTTATACATAATTTTCTGGTTATGATTTTTCTGGTCATTATTTTCTTTCATGATTTTGCGCTGCTGTGTGCTATATTTTCTCTACTCTGATACTATTTTAATGGTATTTTTGGCAATTGAGGTATTCATTTTCTTATGAACCATTGTACTTCTTTTCAATAGGAGGGCAATTTCATGGTTGGATGCTCAGGTTTTCCACAGGTCAGTTCCTGGATTTATTTGTGTCAAAATTATGGGTAAAAAAAAGCTAAAAAATATCGGTTGGTGCAATTTGAAAACATTAATTGAAACTTGATCCTGATAGATGTGGATTTACAAGGCTAATGTGAAATATTACTCCTTTTTGGGGTTGTATGTAACTTAACAACTTCAGTACACACTCATCAGTGTAGGAATGCTATTTGGCTCCCTGGATCCATACTAGAAGCTGCAGTAACCAGTAATATTTGCACCTCCTGCAATCCTGGTATGTGATCTTATATCTTCAAGTTTAGCTAGCAGTGATTATATATGCAAACTTGGTTTAGATTGTTGAGGATCAGTGAATATTTAGGACATATTCATTGCAATGCATCATTATAGGTTGAGGGCTATAAGCTAGATGTGACTATTCCAAGTTGTCTTCATTGCCATATTACTAGTTTTAAAAGCATAGCATAATGCAGAGCAATTCTAACAGATTGCGGTTGTTCTAAATAAAATGTGCCACCTTATTTAAAGTGTGCACTGACATGCATTGTATTCTTCATGCTTCTTAGCAGTGTGCATCCAATTTTGTGCTTGAGATATACATTTTAACCATTCACTTTTGCCTTTTTTGATAGGTCCTGTTAATTTGATTCAGTTTAAGTTTCGCCAGATCGAAATACCACCTGGCTTCAATGCCAATCATCTCGGTAAGAATGTGGGTCCCAATAATGAGAAAAGCAGTGTGTTCATCCAGTACTGATAATTGTCACTCAACATGTCTCCAATTTATCTACAACTTGTGCATAAACATGTATTCTTACATTGACACAACTAATATTCATATCTAAAGCTGTTTCTTTGTAGTGAGTGATTGCTGAAGTCTTCTTGTTTATGCTCAGGTTGCATTGGCGGCTGCGATGACACTCTCAGACAACTGATTGAGATATGTGGAACTGGTTCTCGCATGTCAGGTTTGTATAGTTGTTTATCGTAGTAATCATGAAATTGTTCAAAAACGGAAGAGCAACACTTGATTTATGGATCTAGTGGTGTTTATGAAAATAATGAAATCATAACACTTATTATTGGCATTATCTCTTCATGTAATTCACAGGAATTGTTGTATATCAGTTTGTTCTTAGGCAGTTTAAGATTTTCTTAATTGACATTTAATTAATATTTTTAAGATTTTCTTAATTGACATTTAATTAATATTCTGCTAAGTTGTTATCAGATTTGTGCTGAATCTTTTACTAGCATTGTATTGCATCTTGTCCATGCAATTCATAATGTCCTTAACATTAACATTTTCTCAAAAACAAAGGTAGAAAAATTAACATGTGTTTATCAGACATGAATATAAATTAATCTTAACATTAACATTTTCTTTTCATTCTTGATGATATCATATCTTGCTCTATTTGGAAATAAAAATTAGGATTTTTGTTTATTGTGTTATTCAGCACGAGGTAGAGGACCCACTACAACATCCAGCAATGTCCCGAGAAGTAGCAACCATGGTGTTTGCATACATTGTCAGCAAACAGGCCATTCTTCAAATGATTGCCCTTCACAGTTTTCACGTTCTCGAAATTCTCGATCTCGTGTTAACTCACAAAATGGTATGCAAGAAAGATTGTTATTTCCTTTTATCAATTTATAACCGACTATAATATATAACTCAGCTGACCTAAAACTGACATACAAAATGACTGAAACATTCCAATCTTGAAGACACCTGATTTAAGGCAGCCTGACCCAAAACTATGTTATAGGTTTGTGTCTGACATGGCTATGTTCTAGTTTTTGTAAGCTTTTCCATAGATTTCACGAATCTTATCCCAAACGGCCAAACCCACTTCTAAATATGTTTCAGACGAGGGTGTCGAACATGGGTACTTATATCAACTCAATATCTGAACTCTTTTGTCAGTGTATTTCCTAGATAAAACTGTTTGAAACTTCACTCACCGTTATCGTTGCATGATATGGGGACATAAGCACATTTTAGGTTTAGCATTGGACCGAATTCCTGTACATCATACTTTTCCTTTCATTGTTGTCTGTGGTGCAGACGCTGGCATCTAGGATGTAGGTATGCATGATTTGTTTTGAGAATAACATAATTTACAATCATCTCGATTTGGACCTTCTCACCTTCATTGACTGCTGAAGTGTTCTTTTCTGATCCTAATTCCTCTACGAACTGATCCGAACTGGTCTGCTTTTATGATATTTGCATTTGTGCAGGGGAGCCTTCAGTGTCCTGCAGCACATGCGATACACCATGTGTTTTACGAACTGCGAATACGGAAAATAACCGGGGAAGAAAGTTCTACTCATGTCCATCACAAGAATGCAATTTCTTTATGTAAGTAAAAGATGCTTAAGAGACTATTCCACAGAATGCAGAGAGTTGCAGTTGCATTAGTGATGGCTATAATATTCACTGATTTTGGATCGTATGATGACATTTATTTAGAATTGATAATCAAACCATGTTCATGCAGATGGGAGGACGACCTCAATAATGGTAATGGCAGAAGCATTCCTCGTTCCACCGCCAATCGCTCGGCATCGAATTCCAGCAGGAGAGGTGGCCGTGGTCGAGTTGGCCGGAATGGATCACGTGCTGCTGACACAACTTTCGTGTCAGCGACCGGGGATCCCGTATCCAACAGGTGTTACGTTTGTGGCGATCCATCACATTTTGCTAATGTCTGCCCTAATCGTGGCATGTAATTCCCTTACAAATGGTAGGATTTGAATTGATTTGTGGCATCGAACTTAGTTAATAGATTTATCTTACATTTGGTTACATGCGTCTTAAAACAAGGAAAACTTAATTATTACATGAGTTTTTGCTATGGTTGAGTATTTGATTGAGTCGAATAAACAAATTTTGAGTTAGTTGAGTTGACGAGTTATATGTTATTACTCGAATTTTATTTAAACTTTTTTTGAGTCGAATTGAGTTTGAGTTTTTGTTCAAATTTAATTGTAAATATTTAAATGCCGTGATGCTAATTGGTTTCAGTTTAAATGGTTTGTTATAACCATGTATAATAAACATATATGTTTTTTTTATGTTTTTCAAATGCATTATATATATATATAATGGATTTGAGTCAAACTAATTATTAGAAAAAGAGTTGTTCGATGTAAAAAAAAACTCTTAATCAGATAGTTTTGTTCGTGTTATTTCTAGTTAACTTGTAATTAGCATTAGCAACAACGATTATTAAACTACAATTATCATGAATATTTTTACATGATAACATGGATAATAGAGAAATAAACAAGATGAATAAATCGATCTTCAAAAGAAAAAGTGACTCGCAATCGAAGTTTTTTTAACTCGTAACTTTATTGTATATTAATTCTACAAATATATTTTTAAATATACAACAAATAAGGAGTTTAACTTTAAGTTAGAGAAATTAAATTACTAATAAAATAAGGGTAATTATACCATACATTGGTGGTGGAAATATTTTATTTTCACAAGTGCCCTAATTTTAAGGGTTAGAATTTAAGGGTTATAGGTAAAAACTTAAATATCTACCATATTACCCTAAAACTTAAACCCTAACCTCTAAACCATATACTCTAACACTAAACCCTAAATTCTAACCACGAACTTTAAAATCTAAACATCCAAACTTAAACTCCTAAACTGGATCTCTAACCTCTAATATTAGGACGCTTGTGGAAACAAAATGTTTCCACCGCCAGTGCATCATATATTTTCCCATAAAATAATGAACTTTACTTGTACTTAACTTTACCAACAAGAGTTGAACATAATGGTAAGACACATTGCTCTCCCAAGAAAATAACTTGATTCTGTTGGAAGGAAGAGTCACAAATCCCGGATATAGATCATAAAATGGACATGTATTTTATCAAAATAAAATTAATTCAGTTAAACACACTGAAGTTATATTAAGGTTTTAGTAGAGTTAAACAGAAATAAAAGTATCTAGTCTTTGAGTATCTCATGCATCCTATAAACTTATATAGTTTTATTAATTCGTTAACGATTATAATATAATGTCTATTTATATTTTTTTATAATCTTCTGATAACATATATCTTACAAATAAAATTATTTGAACTTAAATCATTTAGACTGAACATTATATTTTTTTACTTAAACCACTTATTGAATTCATTTATAATTGTATCTTATCTGTTATATTTTACCATATGTGCTAAATTGTTTTTAAATATATTTTGATTATATTTTAAACATATACTGAGTGCAGACATGAAAGGAAACCGAGGATTTTGGCAATCAGAGATAGGACCCTTTTCTGATTCTAACCTCCTTTTTGAAGGAAGTTTCCAAGCAAAATACTTTTTTTTCTTTATCAACACTTTACAGAAATACCTTAACTCCTTTTAAATTCTCCCCCTTTTTTATAATTATTTGTGTTCAACTTATTAGTTAATTAATTCAAATAAAATTATATGATGATTCTTTTAGTCCAGTTATGTTTTATTCACAATATTATGATTCAAATTTTTAACTTTGTTTAAATTACTTGATGTTTCATCTTAATAGACCAACTAATTAACGGTAGAGTCCAATTTTTTTATTATCCACTTAAATTTTTATTCTATCATACTTTACTCGACATTTTTCGAAGACACAATCACTGATATCAACTAATAAGAATGTAAGACAGGATAAATGTTGTCATTCAAGACATAGATATCCACACATTTTTTTTAGGGTAAAGTACACAGACGGTCAATGAACGGTAAAAAACAAAACAAAATGGTAACCAAACTTTCAAAAATCACAAAATTGCAATTAAATTTTATGTTTTATAACAAAATGGTAACTAGACGTTAAATGCCGTTAAGTGACTGTTATAAACTTTGGTATAATAACACATTTAGTCCTTCATATTTATACATTCAATCAATTTAGTCCTAATTCTAAACAATTCACTAAATTTAGCCCTCGTTATTTACGCATTTTTTTTCAATTTGGTCCTTAAAGAAAAATTCTAACGTATGGTAACATGATAAATAATTACAATTAAATTTTTATAGGAACTCGAAAAACTCGACTCGAATCGAATCGAAAAAAATTTCAAATAAAGTTTGAGTTGTAAAATATGACGCATCAACTCGAATAACTTGAAGTTTTTTTACTCGACTCGATCGAGCGCTTACCTCTATCTTAAGATATGACGCGTCAACTCGAATAACTCGAAATATTCGAATATTTTAAATCATTTTTTCCTTTTAAATCGAATATTTTTTAAAATAGAATATTCAATATTTTCATATTTAAATCACATCGAATATTTAATAACTACTTTAAATATTTAATTTAATTTAAAAATATTCGATTTAAAAGAAAAAAATGATTTAAAATATTCGAATATTTAATAATTATTTTAAATATTTTTCTTTTAAATATTTGAATATTTAATAACTACTTTAAATATTTATTAAATATTCGAATATTTTAAATCAAAATTTTCTTGTAAATCGAATATTTTTAAATTAAGTCGAATATTTAAAGTAGTTATTAAATATTCGATGTGATTTAAAAGAAAAATAACTTAAAATATTCGAATATTTTGAGTTATTCAAGTTGATGCGTTATATCTTAAGATAGAGGTGAGCGTTGGATCGAGTCGAGTCAAAAAATTTCGAGTTATTCGAGTTGACGCATCATATTTTACAACTCAAACTTTATTTGAATTTTTTTTTATTCGAGTCGAGTTTTCGAGTTCCTATAAAAATTTAATAAAAAATTCAAATATTTTAAATCAATTTTTTCTTTTAAATCGAATATTTTTAAATTAAATTGAATATTTAAAGTAGTTAATAAATATTCAATGTCATTTGAATATGAAAATATTAAATATTCTATTTTAAAAAATATTCGATTTAAAAGAAAAATGATTTAAAATATTCGAATATTTCGAGTTGACGCGTCATATCTTAAGATAGAGGTGAGCGTTCGATCGAGTCGAGTCAAAAAATTTCGAGTTATTCGAGTTTACGCGTCATATTTTACAACTCAAACTTTATTTGAAATTTTTTCGATTCGAGTCGAGTTTTCGAGTTCCTATAAAAATTTAATTAAATATTCGAATATTTTAAATCAATTTTTTCTTTTAAATCGAATATTTAAAGTTGTTATTAAATAATCGATGTGATTTAAATATGAAAATATTAAATATTCTATTTTAAAAAATATTCGATTTAAAAGAAAAAATGATTTAAAATATTCGAATATTTCAAGTTATTCGAGTTGACGTGTCATATCTTAAGATAGAGATGAGCGTTCGATCGAGTCGAGTAAAAAAAATTTGAGTTATTCGAGTTGACGCGTCATATTTTACAACTCAAACTTTATTTGAAATTTTTTCGATTCGAGTCGAGTCGAGTTTTCGAGTACCTATAAAAATTTAATTGTAATTATTTATTATGTTACCATACTTTGGAATTTTGCTTTAGGACCAAATTGAAAGAATGCATAAATTACGAGGGCTAAATTTAGTGAATTGCTTCGAATTAGGATTAAATTGATTGAATGTATAAATATGAAGGACTAAATGTGTTATTATACCAAATTTTATAACAGTCACTTAACGGCATTTAATATCTAGTTACCATTTTGTTATAAAACATAAAGTTTAATTGTCATTTTGTGATTTTTGAAAGTTTGGTTACCATTTTATTTTTTTACCAAAGTTCAGTGACCGTCTGTGTACTTTACCTTTTTTTATTATCATTTAAACTTTGTTAACTTTTTGAATTAGAATAAAATGATATCTTTTAGGAAAAGTGAGAAGGAATGAGTTCAAGTACCAAAATGAATAAATGAATCAAAAATTCATAAAAGGAGAAAATTGGATATTATTCAGGGACTAAATTGGGTATTAAACCCTTATTTTATTCAGGTTAGATAACGTGTATACGGTATAGAATTATTCCAAAGAAAACACCAGTCTTCAATTCTCCCATTGTGGAGGAAACGCAATGAATCAAAGAACCTTAAGGCAACACAACAACAGAAGAAACCCCATAATTATTATCAACACAGAAACACCATGAACCAGAAATTTGAAGAACCAAGCAATTCCCATGAATTGTTTACCTACAAGAAAAGCACCCACCAATCAATCAACGCCTATATATATATATACAATATATACACACAAAGGTCTCACCTTGTTTCTTCAGACAATTATTTTTATAACAGCAAATAGCCAACTGAAAGCTCTTCAGACAATAAAAATGAGAAAAGGGCAAGTGGATGTGTTCATCTTGTTGCTGTTCTTCAGTCTTTCTTCGGCTTCTGATCAGAGGTGGAGGAAAGCAATGATTTCAGCTTACAATGGTTCTTCTTCTTCTTCTTCTTCTGTGATGATGAATAGAGTTGGATCCTCCATTTTGTTTCCGATTCATGGAAATGTGTATCCAACAGGGTAAGCTCAGCAAATAATTGGATTCCTTTTTTTGTTTTTTTTTGTTTTCTGGGGGTCAAAATTGAGTCCTAAGGGCCAAAGTTCATATGGAACCTGTTGATTTTATGCCTATGATATAATTGTATGCTCAGAAATTGATCTGTATTTTGTTCATATAGAAGAAATCATGGGGTTTTGTTGTCTGGTGTAGGTATTATAATGTCACCATCAATATAGGTCATCCTCCCAAGCCCTACTTTCTTGATCTTGATACTGGAAGTGACCTCACATGGCTCCAATGCAATGCTCCATGCGTCCATTGTTTAGAGGTGAAATTATTAGTAAAAAATATTTTGTGATGATGAGGTGAATGGGATGGTGATGGTGGTGGTGGTGGATCTCGAGACGATTCTGTTGTCTGTTGATGAGCTGAATGGGATGGTGGTGGTGGATCAACCGCGGCTCACCTAGAGGTGTAAATGAGTCGAGCGTTGACCGAATTGGATTCGGGTAGCTCTCGATCTGTCTCGTCTCATTTACAGCCCTAGACTCACCGTCTAGGTCAGCCTTTGTGAATTTTCTCGAGATTCACCACCACCGTCACATTCTCTCTTTTTCTTGAATAGTTTAATGGTGATTACAATGTAATATTTGTGCATACATGTTCTTAACTCTTTGACAAAGCACATACACCTTACAGACATCATCCGCTTTTCCATGTTCTTAACCATCACATTCAGCTTGTATATGTATATGTATTAAGATAGACAGCATGTTGTTAGCAGCTTGTTTATAGAACTGACTAATTGATCTAATTATTTGCAGCAGATGCTGCATACTTCAAAATTTTAGCCTGATTGCTTGTTCTAATCCTATTGTTTCTTGCTTCAATGTTGTGTTATTCGAACTCTTTCGGTTTTCCTTTTTCCTTGTTGAATCTGCTGGTTTTCGTGATTGTTGTCGAAGCTCGAATTTGTTGGTACCGGTAGAGATTAGTGTTGAATGTTTTCATCACCGTGTTTGCAGGCACCTCATCCCCTTTACCAACCCACCAATGACCTAGTGGCCTGTAAAGATCCGCTTTGTGCAGCATTGCATCCACCTGGTGACTACAAATGTGAAAGCCCGGATCAATGTGACTACGAGGTTGAGTATGCAGATGGCGGTTCATCCCTCGGAGTCCTTGTTCGAGACACGTTTTCTTTAAACTATACGAATGGAATCCGGCTCAGTCCTCGTCTGGCCCTTGGGTTAGTACTTTTGGCCAAAACTATCTTCAATATGTTACTATATCAGTAATAGTATTGTTTCATAGCTTTTAGTTGCACAAGGAAGTATGTGCAGGCACGGGACGGGACGGGACGAAACATAATTTTAACTAAGAACACTTTCATTCTTCTGTCATGAAGAAATTCCATTGATGCATATCATGAAATTGAAATATAATCTGTTTGAATCTGTGTTACATAACATCACAACATTATGCCTTTCGGTTCCTTGTCTGCAGATGCGGATACGATCAGATTCCGGGCACATCTAATCATCCCTTAGATGGAATACTTGGCCTCGGAAGGGGAAAATCCAGCATTGTGTCACAGCTTCAGAGTCAAGGTTTGGTGCGGAATGTCGTTGGCCACTGTCTAAGCGGAATAGGCGGCGGATTTCTTTTCTTCGGGGACGGTCTCTACGATTCTTCACATGTGACTTGGACACCAATGTCACAGGAGTTCACGTAATTAAATCCTCACTCCTCAATACATTTCTTTCCTGATGGTTAAACTTGATCATAATCGATTACTTTCGAGTCCTGATAGCAAATCCTCTGCTTCATACTTATGGTAGAAAATACTACTCCCCGGGGAGCGCGGAGTTTCATTTCGGTGGGAAGGCTACCGGCATTAAAAACCTCATCGTAATTTTCGACAGCGGGAGCTCCTACACATACCTTAATTCTCAGGCTTATCAAGCAGTAACAGTGTTGGTAAGTTCCGGGACAAGTAATGTTTTATTGTTGTTACCTAGAAACCAATTGTGATGTTCTTTTTCATGAAACCATGTCTGTATAGTTGAAGAAGGAACTAAGTGGAAGGTCGCTAAAGGAAGCTCCGGAGGACCAGACGCTCCCGTTATGCTGGAAAGGCCGGAAGCCTTTCCGAACCGTGCGCGATGCCAAGAAATACTTCAAGACCGTACTGTCTTTGGCCTTTGCAAATAGTGGCAGAAGAAAAACCCTGTTTGAATTGCACCCTGAAGCTTACCTTATAATATCAGTGAGCACTAAACAGACATACATATACATATACATATACATATACATATACATATATGTTCTTTCTTTGCTGAAACACAAACATAATGTTGTGACAGAACAAGGGAAATGTTTGCTTGGGAATTCTAAATGGGACACAAGTAGGGCTGCAAAATCTGAATGTCATTGGAGGTAAGAGTTAATGTTTGATGTATCGTTTTAATTCCGGTCCGACCGGTTCGAGCTCCGGTGTGGTATCGATTCATCGTTTGTGATTTGAACAGACATATCGATGCAAGACAGAATGGTGATATATGACAATGAGAAGCAAGTGATAGGATGGAGCCCTGCAAATTGTGAACATCTTCCTAGGTTCAGATCTTATATGTGAAGTGTGAACCACAAAATATATCTCTTTATCCTTTCCCATATTCAATCTTAGGTGTTATGTAGAAGATTTATATGTATAATACCCACAAACCAAGAAAGGGTTTACTCTGTATATTTGTATATTTATTATTTATCACATGTAATTTATTTTCTTTATATTTATAAAAATAATGTGTACTATTCTGAGATCAATAAAAATGTCTATTATATAAAAATAATGTGTACTATTCTGAGATCAATAGAAATGTCTATTATATCCTTGCTCTATGCCATGTGAATTGTGAAGTAGGGGTGAGTAAAAATCAACTTATTCTAAAATAATTGAAAAATTTTACTTAACTCACATGAAAAACTCAATATTACTCGAATCATAAGTTTTAATAAAAGTTGAATTATAAAATAAGCTTGAATAACTCAAAATTTTTAATAATTAATGGATTGATTTTCAAATTCGAGTCAAGTCTTTCAATACTGTCTGATATATGTATATCGCATGTGAAAATATATATGTATATCGTATATGATTATAGAAAATCATTTTTTGAGCAATTTCTACCTGGGGGAAGGGAAATAGAAAGGTGTCAACTGAGTGTTTTAACCACTTGCTCTAGAGATTGTTTCATTTAAATTCAATATCATAATATTATAAATATTTACAATTAAATTTGAACAGAAACTCGAACAACTTTACTTAACTCAAAAAAATTTAAAAAAGAAATTACTATAAAATAAAAGGTTTTATTTTGATGCACAAACTGTGTAAATTTTTTTTACACAATCCTTTTATAAAATTTAAAATCTAACATACACCTATAAAGATTTTGTTTCTTCTTTCGATTTTCTCTTCTGTTTCTTGCATTTTCTTTTTGATTTTGTTGTTTCATGGTGGAATCGGTGCTGAAAGGGGAAGGATCGAACTCTCTTGGTGAAGGGGGCTTTGAGGCTGAGTTTTCGCCTTTGCAAGGGGCTGGGGTTACTGTTTCGAGTGTTGCGGCGGCTGCTCCTGATCTTGAGACGGCGCGCCAAACCTGGAAATTCATCGATCAATCTCTGAGTTTTTTCCCTCCGGAGCGGAAGGAAGGTAAGGTTCGAGTCACGCCTCCTCAAGCTGTTATGTCCGATGGGGCTAAGCAATGGAGCACTGCTTTGATTGGGAATTTCTTTGGTAAGTCCCCACCTCTTAGTAAAATCGGCTATGGGAAGGGAGGGCTCTGTGGAGATTCGTTTTCTTTCACTGAGTGTCTATATCATTAGTTTTCCTTCTGAAAAGATTAGGGATTGGGTTCTTGAATCTGGACCTTGGCATGTGAATTAAAAGGTGATTGTATTGAGGAAATGGAGGCAGAGGACTCTTGTTTGATGATATCAAGTTGGATACAACTCCTGTGTGGGTGAAGTTTTGGCATGTTCTATTGGAATTGTATTCTCAGCAAGGTTTGGGTTATATTGCTAGTGCTTTGGGGAAGCCACTATACACGGATCGCGTGACTACTTTGAAGAGAAATCGTAGAATATGCTAAAGTTTGTGTTGAGGTTGCTGCCAAGGATTCCCTTCCAAGATCTGTTGAAGTAGATTTAGGAGAGGGTGGAGTGGTTGATGTTAGTGTGAAATTAGATTGGGCTCCTCCGAGGTGTGAGTTTTGTTCCATTTTTGGGCATTTGACTGAAAAATGTCTAAAATTCGTGAACCAATGTTCTGCAGAAGATTCAGACGAAAGACAAGCTATTGATAAACAGGTGGAAGGGCTGATGGAGTCAACTCCAGCTGAGATTAGGGCATCTTCTGGGGTGGTGCCTAGGCAGTCTGGCCCAGCTTCTGGGGGTTCAGATTCAATGCCTAGCTCTGGTTGTGGTGCTGCCGCTAGTGATGTTCGTGAGGGTGTCGGGGATATGAGCCTTGGCTTGGGGGCTATGGAGAAAGATGCGCATGATGATATTGGGATGGGGGAGCATGAGGTAGCTGTGGCACCTTTAGTCTCTCTAAATAAGTTTGATGTTTTGCGTGTTGGTACTGGAGATCCTGATGTGCTAGAGGATTCTCCTAAGAAGCATAGGGTGGCAGCGAATTGTGTTGCTGGATTGATGTTTCAGCTAAAGCAGAAAGGTAAAGGACATAAGCAGAAGCCAGAAAAAAGCGGTAAGAATAAGGGAGGTAAGAACTCTTTGCTATGACCTTCCTTATTTGGAATGTAAGGGGATTGAATGATCCCACGAATCAGAGTAGTGTTACTAAAGTAATTAGGAAATTGAAGGTTGAGGTTGTTTGTTTGTTGGAAACGAGGGTAAAAGTAAGGAATGATGATTCTATTGTTAGTAGAAGGTTTGGGGATTGGAGTTTTGTGAATAATTATTCGGCTGCCGTTAATGGGCGTATATGGTTGTTTTACAAGGGTGGTTGGAAGGTTGAGGTGCTTCATTGTTCTGACCAAGTTATCACTTGCTTATTTGAGTTTGGGAAAGATGTTTTCTATTACCAAGATTCTCACAAATAGGTTGAAGCTTGGGCTACCTTATGTGATTATGCAAAATCAGAGTGCTTTCTTGGAGGGCAGGGATTTAGTTGAAAATGTTTTACTGGCTCAAGAGTTGGTGAATGGTTATGGTAGGAAGAATTTGTCACCAAGATGTGCTATAAAGATTTATTTGAGGAAAACATTTGACTCTATCTGCTGGGAGTTTATTTTTTAGGTTTTAAAGGTTTTAGGATTCCCAACTGTGTTTAGTGGTTGGATAAGGGCCTGTATCACTAGGCCTAGATACTCGGTAAACTTAAATGGTAGGTTAGTAGGTTATTTTGCTGGAGCCAAAGGTATTCGACAGGAAGATCCCCTCTCTCCATACCTTTTTATTTTGGTTATGAATGTGCTGTCATGTTTATTAAATTGGGCTGGAAAGTATAAGGTGTTTGATTTCCACCCTAAGTGTAAAAGAATTAATCTTACCCACCTTTGTTTTGTTGATGATTTGCTTGTGTTTATCAAGGGGAATGTTGATTCAGTTATTGGTGTAAAATTAGTCTTGGATGTATTTTATTGTATGTCTGGTTTGCAGATTAATGTTTTCAAGAGTGAGATTTTTAGTGTTGGTATGGGCCATTCTGCTTTGCAGGGAATGTTAGAGGAATCTGGTTTCAGGGCTGGTAGGCTCCCTGTGCGTTATCTGGGTGTTCCTTTAACCACTAGAAGGTTGTCTCAAGCTGATTGTGAATGATTGATATTGAAAGTCACTAGCAGGATTGGGAGTTGGTCTGCCAAAAAGCTATCTTTTGCTGGTAGACTTCAACTCATAAATACTGTATTTTTTACCATTCATAATTTCTGGTGCCGAATATTCTTGTTGCCGGCGAAAGTGATTAAGAGAGTGGAGTAGCTTTGTAATGCGTTTCTCTGAAAGGGTAAGGAAGGATCGGCTCGGGGGGAAAGAGTTAGTTGGGAGTTCCTCTGCCATCCGAAATGTGAGGGAGAGTTGGGTGTAAAGAACTTTCTTGTGTGGAACAAGGCATGTGTTTTGAAGTCCCTCTGGTTGCTTCTCTCACAGGCCGGGTCTCTCTGGGTGGCTTGGGTTCGAGAATACTTGTTAAAAGGAGCAACAATATAGAGTGTTCAGGTTAAGGCACATCATAGTTGGGCTTGGAAAAAACTGATGATGTGTCGTGATGATTTGAGTTTGGTGGAGAGCTTGGATGGCCTGTACAAAGCTCGTAAAGTTTGGGATGTGCTTCGACACAAGCAAGAGCGTGTTCCCTGGGTTCGGGTTGTGTGGGGGGACCTTCTGTGCCCCGTCATTCTTTCATTTCCTAGTTGGTAGTGCTTGATCGGCTTTCAACTTGTAGCAGAATGATAGGATGGGGGTTTGTAGTGGATCCCATGTGTGTTATGTGTGAGGGGAGGAGTTTGGAAACGAGGGATCATTTGTTTGCGAAATGTGAGTTCTCAGCACAGCTTTGGGAGTGTATAGTGCAAATATGTGGTATACAAGTTGTTGGGCACTCTTGGAATGAGCTGTTAGATCGGGTGTTGCACTATGGTAAGGGGAAATCATTGCGGGCGGTAATTATATAAGTTGCTTGAGGGTGTTTTAATTACTACGTCTGGGAGGAGCGCAATAGAAGGATGCGTGGACATGGGAAGAGAACCATCTTATCTATCTTTATGCAAATAAAGAATGATGTTAGACTTCGCTTGAGTGATTGTCCAAAGGTTGAGCATGGCAATACATGTTTGAAAGCAAACTGGGGATTTAGTTAATTCATAGGGCTGTATAGATTTTGAGATTTTGTTGGGAGTTTTGATAGATGGTATACGAGTTTGTTTGTAAATTTGGAGGTTCTTTGGATAATAAAATTTGATTTATCGAAAAAAAAAATTAAAATCTAAATCACAAACCCTAGCAACCTAAACCCTAACACCTAAACCCTAAATTCTAACCATGAACCTTAAATTATATACCCTACATACTAAACCCCTAAACTTTAAACCCTAAAATTAAAGGGCTTGTGTAAACTAAAGTTTACACAAGCTTGTGCATCAAAGTATTTTTCCTAAAATAAATCTCATCAATTCAACTAATATATATATATATATATATATATATATATATGGAAAATACTTTGATGCACAAAGTTTACACAAGCCCTTTAATTTTAGGGTTTAGGGGTTTAATATGTAGGGTATATAATTTAAGGTTTATGGTTAGAATTTAGAGTTTAGAGCTTAGGTTGCTAGGGTTTATGATTTAGATTTTAAATTTTATAAAAGGATTGTGTAAATAAAATTTACACAGCTTGTGCATCAAAATAAAACCATATATATATTGGGACAACAAAATAGTTAGCATGATGATTGTAAAATTTATCAAAGCATAGAGGCAAGAAAAATCAGTCTTACCATTAAATTGCACGTAGGAAATGTCACTAGCTTCGTAGTTTTCTTCACCATAAGCTAAAAACTCAAGAATCACAACTACAAGGAGAGCTTAACATTACATATTCATCAAACTAAATGAATACCCTACAAAACTTTTATCTTCCAATCTTCTGCAACCCTCACACCAGGCTTCCGGATGGTTACGGCAGCACCACCATGTTGACCCCCGAAACGAAGTGGACCGAGTTCGATTTCAGCCTTCTGGTTTCCTGGTTCGATAAGAGCGGTTTTGGCCCCGGGGGTATATCCAAGAAGAATAATCCGCTCGATGACACAGTCAGAAGAAAATTTAGAGTTGCCAAGGGTAGAGGATGCCATATTCGAGGATGTTAGATGTCCATTTGAGAACACAAAGCGGCGATGGATGTATGCCCCATGTTTGAAGTCGAAGCTTTTTCCATCATCAAGATAGAGTTCGCCTTCAGCTTCTTGGGAACTGTTCAGAGCGATCACCTAAACAGACACGGTGATATCAGAGGCTCGCACCTCTCAAGGGGATGTTTATGTGCTTGAGTAGATATATTTCTAGCAGTATTTTACACCTAGTGGATAATATTTATGATAAGACTAAAAGGGCAAATCGATACCAGTGTAAAAGGATCATGCATCATCTGTGTGGAGCTTCTACGGAGACGGTCTTTTCTTGGTACAATAGTGCCAGCTCTTTGGAAAGCGGGAATGCTCTCTTCTGAAACTTCAAGCTTATGGGTCTTTCCTCCCTTGTATGTAGTTCCTGTTCTAAGGTCATACCACGATTCCTTCCCGGGCAAATACACCGATGCATGTTTAGCCCTCTATATAAAAGAAAATGTAATTATTCACAGGCTATGAAGATGATAAAAGCAACAGAGAAAATAAGAAACGGAAAAGAGAGAAGATCCGGTTAAGAGTAGTACCGTCTCATAGATCCCTTGTACCAAAAGACTGTTCCCAACCATGAAAGCTTCATCATTGCTGAAAGCTGCTTCGTCGGATGGGAACTCCATCCATAATGGACGTACAACAGGAACACCGCTAACATTTGCTTCTCTGAATAATGTGTAGAAGTATGGAAGCAAGGTGTAACGAATTCGTATGGCATCTCTCATAAGTGCGGTATTTCGTTCACTGAAATAAGATAAACCTCATTACTATGAAGATCAGAAAAGTATACATAATTTAGAGAAATTGTATAAAACCAATATCAAGTGTTTTATTTTTTAAAACCTCCCATGATAACATTAGACCCAAATACATTTTAATTCATACAATCACAACTTCATCGGAAGAAGAGAAAGTAAAATCCTGGTTAGCAACAATAAGCCAAAAAATTAGTTGCTGACATGGCAATTAAATCTGAAATACTAACATATTTTAAACCTTCATGAATCATGATGCACTAAAGGAATGATACATAAGCTTATTGAACTGGTGCTAAAATAAACCCACATATACAAAAAGTACATGCCTCATAATAAAATTTGACAAGGGCTCACTCTGGGCTTTTATACAACAAGTCGAGGCATGACCTCAGAATAAACCAAGTAATCTCATAGAAGCAAAAGCAAATCGAGTCATTCAGCAGTTGAGGCTAGGCATGCTAGGCTTGCCTTCATAAATCACAATTCTCTATTCAACTCTACAGTCATACATTTTATTACAACCATACAAACATCAAGCTATGTCAAATCCTTGACCAAAATTCACTTTGTTCATATCCTCTTCATATAGTCAAAGTAGCTGCCCTCAAAGAACCTTCAACTCAAACCATACATGTCTCAACAGTCCAAACCATCTTGTACTTTGGAGCCAAAACAAAGAATTGAAACTTGCAAGAAAATAATAAAAGATCTTGGAATTTCTTACAGGTAAAATGAAGCAACATATTGAGGTAATGAACCATTGTAGACTCATGAGAGCTAGAATTTTGAATATTAATCAAAGTAGAACAGAAAACTATTTTCAGTCAAAACCTTTCTACAAAAGTAAAAGGGTTTTGGATCATACAAAACACTTCTTCCAAGAATATCTTTAAAAACAGTGAAAGCAGTTGCATGTTCTCAGAGGTTCAAAAGGATCGTGAGCCCCAAATACAATGTAAATCTGCTTATCAGAATTCAATTCACATGCTCTCTCTGGAGACAAATGAGAGGCATTCAAACAATAAAGTAGTGTTTACTTTTCAATGCAATACACTATGGAGAAAAAAATTAGGAGCCCCTAAGCAGTACAGAATGAGATACAGATGAAAATGAGAACACCAGAATGTTCCAAAGTGAGATTAATGCAACTTTGGTGAAGAAAAGAGCTTCTCATGCAGTTGTCGTTTTGTGTGTTAGTGATCTTATATATAAATGAATGTGCTCAAATTGAATGCTAATACCTTAAGATGCAGAGAGAAGAAATGCATGGATGTTAAAGATATCATACCCGAACAACCAAGGCTCTCGTCTTTTTGTATCATGATGGGCATGACCTCTAAAGAAAGGATAGTAAGCACCAAGTTGATACCAACGCACTAATAACTCAGGATCAGGATTGCCAAAAAATCCACCAACATCAGCACCTGCAAAAGTTTTTCGAAAATCAAAAAGGGAAAAGTGCAGTACTTTTAACTTCTTTTTTCTTTAAATAGCATGCATACCAGAGAATGACATTCCAGTAAGACCAAGACTCAAAATCATCGGGACTGAAACCCTGAGGTGATCCCAATCTGCAGAATTATCACCGGTCCAGACTGCTCCGTACCTTTGACTTCCAGCAAAGAATGCTCTGGACAAAACAAAAGGTCTGTCCTTACCATCTCCTCGCTTTACAAGGCCATCAGCTGTTGCCATGTGGAAGTAATATCCATATGCATTATGTAACTCCCGATGTTCAACTCCACCAAGATGTAAAACATCTCTGGGCATTGTCACCTAGCCACAGCAAAAGTTTAGTCAAAAGAATCTCATAGTTAATCATAGAGGTCATAGTTGCAACTATGTGTAATATGCACTTAGGATGTGACTCCCGATGTTCCACTCCACTATGATATTAGCAACTATAAATTTTTTCCACTCCATAAAAGAATCTGAGAATGTGCATTCGGATAATTAACAAGTTTTCTCCGATAATAGGTTGCAACTATGATCACTCCCCCTTACAATAGTGGGTAAAGTCTTTTCAATTTTTGTCTATTGCACTAAATAAAAGCAAGATGGCATCTCCGTTAATGAAGCTATGTACAACTAATTCATAGTATTTTTGATAGAGGCACAGAAAGCTATATTAAGCTCAATCCAGCAGTAGTAGCACAGAAATTATTAGCAGACCAAATGATTGTCATAAATATGTACATTACAATTGTAGAGTATAGATCATCAAAAACGAAAATCTAATAAAAATACTAACCTATAAGGGTCATTGACTCATTGTAGTAATTTTATTCATTAGTAAAACAATCTTCCGATTAAGTGCTGAAATTATATCTTCCTCTTTCTTCTCTCAATCACTTTTCTCCCACTCTCTACACTTTTCCCTTGAATAATAATTACATTAATTCCCCTCTTCTCCCTCTTAATTAAACAGTTTTTGAACCATGTAGGTGGACAACAATAAGCCAGTGCATATAATTGAATGGTAGTTAACAAGAATAAGGATTAGATATTTTATCACCAGTAATGCAAAATAGGATAAGAAAGTAGCAAAAAGGACATGTCATGAATTGATAGAAGTTAAGAAAATTTTAACTGAAGAGGCATACCTCTGGTCCATTAAACACGGAAGGCTCGTTCATATCATTCCAAATGTACAATGAAGGAGTTGAACCAATATAATTCTTATAAGAGAACTTCTCAGCCCACCATGACCTAATCTCAGGATTTAACACATCTGGGTAGGAGGAGGAACCAGGCCAACACCACCCGTCAAAATCCTTGCCACTTGCATCCTTAACATAATATCCCCTCTGGGAAGCATCCTTGTGCAAATGAAATGAGTCATCCCTCTTAATATGTGGATCCACAATTGTCACCATACGCCTACCTTTGGCAGCCAATTTCCTTTGCATCTCTTCTGGATGCGGGAATAGCAATTTATCCCATGTGAAATACCTCTTTCCATCAGTATGCTCAATATCAAGCCACAAAACATCATACGGAATATCATGCTCATCAAACTTGGAATCCACATTCTCTACATCCTCTTCATCGCGGTAATTCCACCTACACTGATGATATGCTGTGGAAAACAGCTGTGGCATTGCTGGGAGACCAGTCACACTCATGTACTGCTTGACAACATCTTTCGGTCCTGGTCCAACGAAAAAGAATGTATCCACAATCCCAGCCTCGGTCATCCAAAACGTATCAATACGACTCTGCTCCGTTGGCATCAGAATCCCATTTTCAGCATCCCAACCCTTTGCCAATACATCAATCTGCATCTCCGCAGCATTCAACCAGAAAAACCCAGAACTTTTTCCAGATTTCCCATGTGATACCATGAACGGAATAGAACCATAAATCCCAAAAGGCGAATCATGAACATACTCAAAAACATCCAAATTAAACAACCGATATGGTTCAGATTCCTCAACTCCAGGTCCCCTAGTGGGTTTAAGAGCAAAACTAGTAGCATGTTCGGGTATTCCATACACAAAATCAGACTCATAAAAAGAAACATCGAAACTAATGGACTGTGGACCATATGGCCTAGTATCAGTATGCCCTCTAAACCTTTCCTCCCAATCCTCATCCTCTTTTTTCACTCTCAATTGTTCAAAATCAAATAGCCTATGTGAATTCAACGAAACTACGCGTCGCTTACCTGCTTTCTCCCTCACGTAAACCTCAAAAGGATCGTGCCTGAGAACCGCCTCGTAGCCGTCGGATAAGTAGACCACGGAAATTAAACCCCCAGTATTTCCGTCAAGTTTCTCCGAGGAGGCACTCTGCAACCAGAGTTTTTTACCCTCGAATTCGGGGACAATCACATCGGGGACTTGGAACCGTTTCTTGGGTGGGTCCAACGAGGGATCTTCGTCGATCTTGAGCCGCATGATTCCATCTCGGTAGACTGAAACAGAGAGAGTCAACGGCTTGATTGGATCTTGATCATGATCATGTTCAGCTATAGGAATGAGCTTGGCAGTGAGGTCACCGTCGGAGATGGAGACATCGGTGGCGATTAGGGTGCAAGAGCCGGGTTTGCGAAATCGAGCTCGCTTGCAGAAAGGGGTCTGGTCGCAGGCTCGGAACTCATCTTTTTTCCAGGAATGTACTGTTTGGGAAGTGAGAAAGAAGAGGAAAAGGAAGGCAAGGTGTTTCATTTTCATGGGAAAAAGCTCATGTGGTGGAAATGAAGTTAGTATTACACTGTATGCGAGTAAATGAGCAGAGTCGGAAAATAAGAGTAACATTTAAGAACTTGGGCTATGTTACCCAAATATCTATTTTTTATATTATTTACATTTCTGATATTTAAATAAAATTATGATTTATGGTAAATTTAATACTTTAACTATGTCTGCGTTATTGTTTTTGGTAAAATGATATCTAATGTTACGTTTTTGTTTTATTTTGGTACCATGGTCGTTAAAAACTAACTGAAATAGTAATGTGGCTTGGGTTAATAACAATTTTAGTCCAAAAACTTATACAATCTATCAATTTAGTCTAAAATTCTATCCATTTAAATATTATTTAATTTTTTTATTAAAATTGTAAATTCTTCATTTTTCTTCTTCCAATCGAACGTAATTTACAATTTTACTCTCAAAATTAAGATGATGTTCTAAATTGATCATATGTACATATAAGTGTTTTGGATTAAAACTGTGATTATATCAAACCACATCATTATCTTCGTTAGTTTTTAGGGGTCAAGTACCGAAATAAAACAAAAACGTAACATTAGATATTATTTTACCAAAAATAATAGTTGAGGTACCAAAATAGTAATGCCAGCATAGCTGGGTGCTAAACATGTAGTTTTTCCTAAAATTATTTCGGCAACTAACACTTATTTACAGAATTCGTCTAATTGGTATGATGATTTCCACCGAAAAATAAAAATTTCATTGAACTTATCATACTTAGGGGTGCGTAAAATTACCCAACTCGAATTATTCGACCTGACTACTAGACTACTCAAACATAAATAATTGGAAATTTTTTTAGAAATTTTTTTACCCGGGTCGAGTATCCGGCCCGACATTTTTTGGGTCTGGCCCAGGTCACAAAATATGAAATTTTCGGGTACTTGGTTCCTAATTTTTTTATTTTTTATTTTATTAGATTACTTAATATTTTTACCTTAGAACTATATTTAAATCCCTAAATTCATTCTATATTTGTATTATATGCTTTTATGTTTTAAATTTTTTAAAAAATATATATTAATTTGTGAATATGTAAACTTCGAGAAAAAAATATGAACTTTTAATATTTTTAAAAAAATGAGATTCGAAAAAAAAATCACGACCGAAATTAATATTTTTAATGTCTTTTTTATAGTTGTAAACTTCAAATCATTAATTTTTTTTGTTTGGATCATGTGTTATGAACTTTTAAGTTTTTTTTTAATTTTAAAATAAAAAAATAAAAATAAAATGTGAATCGGGTACTCGGTACCCGAGTTTAACGAGTACCCAATTATAGGGTACCCGGTACTCACAGGCCGGCAAATATGATACCTGAAGGGCCAGGTACCCGAATTTGAACACCCCTAGTTAGGGATGGCAAAAATACCCGGCCCCGACCCGACCCGAGGTGCCCCGACCCGACCCGACCGGGTATTTTTTCTAAAATTTTGGGGATCGGGGCGGGGCGGGGCGTGAAAGGCATGAAGTCGGGGCGGGGCGGGTTCGGGTATTTGCTAGAAATTCCTCGCCCGCCCCGGTACATTTTTATATTTTTATATATATTTTTATTATATTTATAAAAAATATCATTATATTTAAACACTTTTATGAGTTTTAAGCTATTTTTTGTTTTGGTTCGTACTTATTGAAAAATTTTGTTAGATGTTGTTCAAGTTTTAATATATTCGATTCTAACGGTCAATGATTCAAATTTATTCTTTTAAATATGTAGTTTAACATGTGGATAATTTAAAATTGGTTTTATTTTATTTTTTTATACAAGTTTGAAGCACCTTGAAACTATAATTTGTGATTGTGGTGGAAGATTTGTTGAATCTAATATTTACCGTCGGTGAATATTAAATTTTTTTAAATTTTTCGGGGCAGGTCGGGGCGGGGTCGAGTTTAAGAGTTATTGTATCGGGGCGAGTCGAGCGAGTAAATTAATATTTTAATTCGGGACGGGGCAGGATCGAGTATAATATCTTATAGGTCGGGGCGGCCAAAAACCCGCCCTTGCCATCCCTATCCCTAGTCATACCAACGTAACTAGTTCCATTGGCTTTTATTTTTAATGAGTTTTCTATAGATATTTGATATCAGCTCCAATTAAAAAATATTATATTTTAATAAAACTAGTCATATAAGCCAAACGTAATCCTACAAATAAGAGCTAGATGCGGAAATAATTTTATTTGGATATCATAAATGTAAAAAAATATTAAAAATGAGTTATTTAGGTAAAATAGCCAAAGCCCAAACTCTTATTAAAAATTTATTCTTTTAATGGAACTTATCTTATCATCAAACGAGTTCCTGTTAAGTGTGATAGATCCAAATAATTCCGTTTTAATGTCGAAAACATAAATTATATTAAAAAATAAAATATTTGGATAAAAACACCTAGAGCTTTACTCGAGATTTTTTTTCTTAATTACAATTATGATTATTATATTCAAATGTTTTTTCCAACAATTATATGTGAATAATTATAAATATAAGTTTAATCAATTGTTATGGTACTTAAATGAATAGTTGTGGCTCATAAATCTTCTTTCGGTTTGCGGCTTACAACCCGTTTGAGTTCAGTTGTTAAAATTTTTATTCAAATTTAATTATAAATATTTTTATAATGATATGGTACTAATTTATTTTAATTTAAAGACTTTCTATAATCATATATAATATATATACATTTCTTCGTATTTTTTCAAATGTTATATACATATAAATATAGTATTTGAGATAGTGTTCGACAGTAGGTTTTTTGGTGATTTTTCTTTTTAAAGTTTACTTCGGCGGCCTTAGTGCCGCCAGTTGAATTATTTTTATTTTGTTTGTTTGTTTATTTTTGTGTAAAGTTTGTTAGTTATTTTGGCATATTTTTCGTCTGTCGTTTTGGTATGTTCTTCGATCATTTTATGGCATATTAACATTTACGAAAAAAACAACATGACACATGTTTTGTTTTGGGATGGTTGACGGTAGGGACGGAGACAAGATTTGAAGTTGGGGAGGACAAAACATAAATTTTGAAAGGGGAGGGGGGATTTACAATTATCCCAATTTTTTTAGAAAAAATATAAGGAATCAAAGGGTAAAAAGTAATTTCCTCTACCGGGGCCACAGCCCCTCCCATTGAAGTTGTAGCTTCGTCGTTGGTTGACCATATGCCTCGCTTAGATAACATTTTAAAGAAGTCATGATGCAGTTGAAACTAACGACAGAACTTTGTGCAAATTTGTTGAAGTCTTTTGGTGAAGAAGGCATTTCATTTTCTGTTATTTTTCAGAGGTAATTCTGTTATCTGAGCTCTTTACAGTGAGCACTCCAAATTTTAAGCCATAATGTTAGATTTTACGAATGTTGATGAAGATTTTTCTGAAAGATATAGTATTTTATGGTTAGGATTTCATCCCATTTAAATTTTTTTTTTTTGAATTTTCTTGGTTATAATTTTAATATTACCTGTTTATTAGGGTGTGTATTATATTGTCTCTTTCTTATCTTTTTCAATAAACTCAATATTTGTTCAAAAAAATGTTATATACATGTACATATATTTTTTCAAACCTATTGTCCGATGTTGAGTCGTACGGTCCAAACTTATTGGACTTGACGAATAACCTGCCCCAAGCCCCCAACTAATCTCAATACTGTGTAACCCTACAACGTAAGGGTTTTCGGCCCCCTTCGTCGTCCCTAATGATGAGCACGTACGACATTTATTTCGTTGTGCTACAATTCAATGATTTCTCTTGGATTTTTATTATTTTATATTTGGATATATCACTAAAATATATGCTTCTTTTAATATATTAAAATGTCCTGAACTTTTCCACCTTTATATATAATTTTAACGTTTAAAAATATATATCAATAATCGATTAGTCTAATTGGATGATATACTAAATTTTTAAATAGTTTTAAACTGTAGTGTCGTGATTGGAATAGATTAGATTGACAACGTATTTCTCGTAATGCATCTCTATAGTACTTAATTTAAATTAGTCAGCTAGTTAATCGAATACTGGTGATTATAAAAAAAATGTTAGAAAAACCTATCGTTAGTTTTTAATCTAAAATTATTTCTTAAACCCTTCCATTTTTTATTAGTTAGTGAAATTTTAAATTACACCGATTGATCGATCATATAAAGGTTTTACGTAAGGATGAAATTATTTAGAGAATGAGAGAAAATCGTGCTCTTCAGAATTTTTTTTATTTGATGATAATTTTAGTTTTTGTTAAGTTAGCTTAAATTAAATCTTGTCCTCTTAAATTCTAAATTAAATATTTATTAGATTTTTGTTAATTTTAAAATAAAATAACGATCGAGTTTTAGTTCGGTGAGTTTAAGTGGGTTTAAATTTGTATTATCTTTTACTAATAGTTAATTGGTCTAGTGGGTGAGACACTAAATTTTGTCATGAGCTCGAATTTTGACGTTCTGGATGGAATAAATTGAGTTGTGAGGATATTAAATCATGAAAAATTTATTGTCCCGAATTAAAATGTTATTTCTTGCCGGACTAAGCAAGAATCCTTTTGCGTTGAACTTGAATTATAATTTTTTTTATAAAAAAATAAAAATGTAATTTTATTGATATTTACTTGTAATATTACGCTTTTTTAAACCGAGTAAATCATTTTTTTTCATTTTTAAGAGATCAAAAATATTTTTTTGATTAAATAAAAAAATATTACATTAAAATGTCAAGATTCGAACCCATATAAGACGGGACAAGATAAGCATCTCTAGCCACTATGTTACAATAAAATGATATTTATTTTTTCAATATAAATATCAAAATTCAAATTTACACAAAATAAAAACGGATAAATATCCTTAACAATTGAATCAATTAAAAATTCTCAACAATTTTCCTATTTGAGTGGGACAAAAAATTATTAGATGAACACGACTCACCACGTCATTCGTGGTCCCAACTAATTTGGTCCATCCATCTCTTTTTTCCGATGTGAATCTTCACATCTTTCCTACGTGTCAATAAAAAGTGAGTAGTTATTTGAAAGTTAAACTGAAATTGGTGAACTTTATTTACCGGGACCACGAATAGCGTGGTGAGCCGAGACCATCTAATAATTTCTAGAGCGGGACATAATACCTACCGGCTCCAATTTCGCCCATAATCCCACCAACAAAATCAGAGAATTTGTACATGACGGGACATAGGCCACACCATTTTTTTATCGAAGGAAAGAAAATTTCATTTCAAAACCAAATTTACAAGTACAAATTTAATTGCGGGGGAAAGTTGGGTCCCCAAAGAGTTTGGCCCTAAAGGTTTCGAGCAAATTTTGCAAGCCAGTTCGCAGCCTGGTTACAAGATCTCGGAACATAAGATAAGGTACAAGAAGCAAAGGAGACGGCTTCCACGCTGATATCATCTTCAATGGCAGAGGTCACCCAATCCGAAAGGGAGCCCGAACGTAGTCTTCCAATAATTGCCTGATAATCGGCCTCAATGATGATATTAGACAACCCATTAAGAGAGGCCAAAGAAACCCCTAGCCTGATAGCTAAAGCCTCAGCCGCAGCTGCAGACGGAGCTAGAGTTGGGACGGAAACTCCTTTGATAAAGGAGCTCGTACTATCATGTGTGATGACCGCCACCGTAGCCTTACATGTTTGACTATCGAAGGCCGCATCACAATTAATCTTAACTGTGTAGGGAGGAGGGTGAGTCCAACACCTCAGTTCTGATGGTTGGTGAGTCTTCTCCAGAGGGCAAGCAGGGGTTGCTTGAGAGAACTCTCAAAACGCTCATTCAGCATGCAGCCATACATCCCACGGAAGATCTTTTCTCCCTACAAAGACTAGGGCATTCCGCGGTTTCCATATTACCCAAAGAAGGAAAGCAATAAGAGTGCATCCCTCTTCAAAATTCCCTAGTTTCCGGAAGTCATTAATTTTAAACCATCATTTCGAAAATCCAGGAAAACCAGATGATGATGGGGAGTAGTTGAAGCCTGAGGCCCTTCAAACCGCTTGTGCGAAAGGACGAAAAAACAGAAGATGTTCTATGGATTCTGTCATCTCACCACACCTAGGACAACAATCCGAATCCTGGAATTTCCCATGAAACCGAGCTGGGAGGATACCTTTAGTAGGCACGATATTATGGCAAAGCTTCAAGAAAAGATCGGATCTTGGCCGGAACCTTCAAACCCGAAATAGACTTCTAGAATTCTTGTAACACCCGTATTTTGGGGTTAGGAGTTATCCAGGTTAGTGGTCCGAGTCAGTAAAATTAATTTTAATCTATTCAACCTAAATCAGGATCTAATTGAGTTTTAAATAAATGGGAGGGATCACTATGGTAATTTGACCCGGAAGAATTTAAAAAGAAAGACAACTTTTAAAAAGCTATCATCTTCTCTACCCTCTCCCCTTCCCCAACGTGAAAAACTCCCAAATACTCTCTCAACACAAAAATCACTATTCCATTAATTTCCAACTTCATTCCAAGGCCATTTTCAAAGGTAATGACATTTCCTAACTCTCCTTTTTATCCTCTATCTCTACATAGTCATAGAATTTAAAACCATGAACTTTTGAAAATTAGGGCTTGATAAAAGTTTGAGTTTTTATGGAGATTTTCAAATTGTTTTGAAATATAAGGTTGGGTTTTAGATTATTCACCTTAAAATGTACATAATATGTTAAAATGGTTAGGTTTGGGTGAAAACCCGAAATGGGTCTTTATGGCCATGTTTAAGGTGTCAAAAACTTGATTTTTGGTGGGTTTTAGGGTGAAATTGGAGGGCTGATGGTTTAAGTATGTTAGGAGGATGATTTGGGATCATTTGGGTGTTGTTTGGATGATTGAAAATGGAAACTTCAGCTAGGGATTGAAGGAGCACGAAAATGGGCATTTTGGGGATTAATTTGATTGGAAAATTTGTTGAAGTTGGTTTGAGCTTAAGAATTGAGTGTTGATTGAGTTTTAGCATTGATTAGGAATAATGGATATGTTTTTTATTGGCTAGAAGCAAGAGGAGACGTTGAAGAAGCTTTGGGATCGAATCCGAGCTTGTAGGAGGCTTGCTTTGGTTGCTAAGGAAGGGTGGTGAGTGACTTTAAATGTGTTTTAAAGTTTGGTTTGAGTGTGTGTAGTGTATGAGTTGAAATGTGCTTGGTAGGCCATTTCTATGTGGAGTTAAATTAGTAACTTAACTCTTTATTTCCATTAAATGCTATTTGTGCTTTGCCTATTATTGCTATTGTGAAATGTGGGTTGATTTGCACTTGTGTACCATGATATGTATATGCATTGAGTATGAGATATGATTGATGGATATGTGATGTGGTAAATGAAAATTGGCACTAATTAACTTACCGGGTGTAAATGATCGATTATTAGGATTAATGTGCACACAAATTGAGTCAAAACGTACATGGCCTTGATGGCGTTAAGTCATCAAGGAGGAGTACGGTGATGTAATATTCCACCGGAAGCTTATATATATTCTACGGGATGATGAGTGGAATCCCATCCGTAGGGCATGTGGTGATTAGTGGAATCCCGCCCATGCAAGGTCCAGTGATGAGTGTAATCCCACTGAGGTAAAGTGATTGTTGAGATTAAATCCGCACATCCGGGTAACTAATAGTGGCCAATTAAACTTGTTCATATGATTGCGATATATGATGATGATATATGATGTTGATATGAGATGTTGGAGCTTGGTATGATGTAAGATGACATATTATGACTCTTGAAAGACTAGCTAGGTCTACTTGTTATTTTGCCTATGTATGTGAGTTTTAAGGATTGCATGCTTGAACCCTGCATTGTTGATGTTTTTGATTTTAGAGCATCCTCACTAAGCTTTTAGCTTACGCTCTCAATTTTCAACAATGCAGATCATTAGCGTGGCGTTAGATTGGAGCAAGGCAAGAAGGGCTTTCCAAGTTTGTTGCTCAAGTACGGTTATTAATTATGTAGTAGCTTAGCAATGTGGCAAGGGTGTTTTGTATGAGCTATGTATGACTCATTTATGTGTTGACGATTTGGATTGACTTTGGTTGGTAAAGCATGATATGCCTTGATGAATGTTTGTGTGTGATGGCATGCCTTTAGGTGTCTAGGTTGCCTTGTTGGTGGGTGCAAACCTCATATGTTCTAACTTGTGCCTTTTTGGCCTTTTGAGCTTTCATGTATGACCATATATGCTAAAATCGCCCTCTTGTATGTATGACATGAATAGTTGTCTTGCTATCCACCTTGATTGTTTCTCTTGGTTGTAAAGTGTTGCTTAAATGTTTGTATGTGCATAGGGGAGTCTAAAAATGCATTTAGAGTTGTGTTTAAGGTCACCAAGTTAAAATTTGTGGAATTGCAGTGCAGGGCATATCGGTACGCCTGAGGGCCGTATCGATACGGCCTTGCCCAAAGGCCACAGTTTTAGCTGGGCGTATCGATACACGGGGGTGTATCGATACGGTCTCAATTCTCTGGAATTCAGGAAGTGCTGGGCGTATCGATACTCGGGGGTGTATCGATACCCTCTCAACTCTCTGGAATCCTGAGAAGTGGGTAAGTGTAGGGCGTATCGATACGGGGTTTACACGTATCGATACTGTCCTACCTCGTTGACCAAGAAGTGTTGACCAAGAAGGGCGTATCGATACGCTCAAGGGCTGTATCGATACGGTCTTCCCAGAGTTGACTATCTGGGTTGACCTTGTCAGGACGTATCGATACCCTTAATTGGTGTACCGATACGGCCTTCCTTATAAGCTTAAAATGGACTGAAATGTGTGGTTGTGATTCGAATGTAAATTTCTTATGGGTGTTTTCTGCTGTCGAGATTACTTAGGATTTAATACTCCTCTAGACAAGATTAAAACGAAAGAAAAAAAATAGGGTCGCTAACCGAGGGGGAAACCTTAACGGGTTTCGCTTCGGTTTTCCCCGTGTGGCCTACTCGGACCGGTCATCCGGCCAGACCGGGACGAGGGGGTTACAATTCTTTTGAATCGCCTAGGAATTCACTTGGAGACGGATCGGAGGAAGGTCTCTGGTTGTCCTAAATGAATCTGCAACCCGACTTTGCTGAGTACTCCCCATCTTTCGTTCCAGCCCAGATAAGGGAATCTTTAATACTTGGACCCCCTATTGGTATGGTCAAGATCGCGTTTTCTTCAGTTGGAGAAAAAAAACGATCGATCTTGGATTTGTCCCAAGACATTAGGTCACGGTTCATGAGACTACAAACTGTACGGCAAGGGCAAGTTGAAGGAGGTTGAGAAGAAATTCGGAACTTAGCTAAATTAGGAATCCAATTATCTTTCCAGGTAGAGATACATCTTTCGTTTCTGACCCGTCATAGGGATCCCTCTTTTATTAAATCAACCCCTTCCCTGATACCGATCCATGCCGAGGAAGGGTTGGTGCATCTATGGGTATCGAAGATGTCACCGTTTGGGAAATAAATTTTTCGGAGAGTCTGGGCCATAAAAGAGTCCGGGCTCTTGATCACTTTCCATGCAACTTTCGCGATAAGAGCTTTGTTGAAATACCTGAGGTTTCAGAAACTTAGTCCCCCTGGTCTTTCGAACGACAGAGGTCCCTCTAATTGATCCAATGAATACCTCTGTCCTTGTTACCACCATTATTCCACAAAAAATTTGCCACTAAAGAGCTGATTTCATCACAAAAGGTAACAAGTAGGAGAAAACATTGCATCACATAAGTAGGAATAGCTTGTGCTACAACTTTAATTAGAACTTCCTTCCTTGCCTTGTTGAGGAACTTCGCTCTACAACCCTTAAGTTTGTTTTGGACTCGCTCTTTGATAAAGGCCAAAGCCTCTTTTTTGCTACGCCCCTAGAAAGACGGTAGGCCAAGGTATTTGTCGTCCTCTTCTATTGGTCGGAAACCCAGAATGTTGGAGAGGTGGAGCTTGAGGTGGCTGCTAACATTAGGGGAGAAGGGAACTGATGATTTTTAGAAGTTAACCGTCTGTCCTGTAGCTCTTTGAAATAGGTGTAGAATGCGAAGGGCAGCTTCGCAACTCTCAGCATTAGCCCCAAAAAACATTAGGCAGTCATCAGCGAACAAGAGGTGACTCAAGACTGGGCACCTTCTTGTGATCTTAAGACTATCAAATCGGGTTGATTCCACATCCCTTTCTATAATCTAAGAAAGAATGCTTGAAATGAAGGTAAATAAAAAAGGGGAAAGCAAGTCTCCCTGTCTATGGCCTCTCCCGGCCGAGAAGTCACCACATTTCTCCCTATTCAAAACCAGTGAAAAGAAAGTAGATGAGATACACTTCATGACCCTAGTGACCCACCAATCGTTGAATCCCATTTTAGTCATGACAAAGTGCAGAATATCCCAATCCACTTTATCGTAGGCTTTCTCCAAGTCAATTTTAAGTGTCATGAGACCCTTCTTCCCCTTTTTTTGCCCGTTTAATGGCATGAAATGTTTCGTTGGCAAGAATAATGTTGTCATGTATGGATCTACCTTGGACGAAAGCTGATTGGTAGTGAGGAACGATATCAAGAAGAAAAGTTTTCAGCCTCGATGTCATAATCTTGTTGATAACCTTGAGAGAGAAATTACATAAGCTGATTGGCCAAAAGTGGGCTACTTCACATGGATTTGATTTCTTGGGATGAGGACTATACTTGTTTTGTTGAGACCGTAATTCAGGAATCCATCTCTGAAGAAAGTGGACACCATCCCTATAAGATCACCTTTTATGGTCTTCCAGAAAGTTTGGTAGAAACATCCAAGAAAGTCGTCAGATCCGGGAGTTTTAGTAGCACCCATATTAAAAACAACCATCTTAATCTTCTTCTCAGACACCTCTTTACTAAGTTCGGAATTCATCACGTTAGTCACCAGCTAGGGGATGTAATCGTTGAGGTAATGGAAGTCGATAGATGGATCATTGGCAAATAATTTTTGAAAGTGTTGTTACAGGAAAATTGCAATATCCTCCAATTCTTCAAACCAGAGGTCGTCATCTTTTCTAATTCTAACAATGAAGTTGATCCTTTGATGTTGGATAGTTGTAGCATGAAAAAAATTTGTATTTTTATCTCCCTACTTTAGCCAGTTAACTCTTGATCGCTGATGCCAATATCTCTCCTTACTCTCCCATTCTAAGTCTAACTTCTTTTTTAACTGTTTGTATTCTTCCAGCTACATGTCATTGAGCTTTCTACCCTGGAAGTTTTTAATCTTGGCCATTAGAGACTATTTTTTCTTGTTCTTCTATTTAACCTTCGTTTTTCTCCACCTGGTAAGGACCGATCTGATTCTTCTAATTTTCCTCCCAAAGTTAGTAGGAGGATAATCTCATCCTTTACGGATAGTTTCGGGACAGTCATCATCCAACAGTCATTTGGTCTCAATTTGAATTCTTTTTTATACTTCATAAAGAAACCCAATGGGAAGAGAATGATCGGAGCATGGTTAGAAGCGATCGCAATGTCCATTAGACCCAGTGCTTTTGGAAAATTAATGCTCCAGTTAGTTGAACACAAAGCACGATCCAATTTCTCAATGATAGAGTTTTCACCGCTTCTCTGATTGTACCAAGTAAAGGAACCCCCCTTAATTGGCAATTCTATTAGCCCAGTGGACTCAACGAAATCCAAGAAACAACGAGCCTCATCTGGGTTGAAGGGATTTCTCCCTTCCTTTCCTCCTGTCTGATCACCATATTTGAGTCGCCCATGACGAGCCATTTAGCATCATGCGAGCTTTGGAGCTGCTTCAATCCATCCCAAAACACTTACTTTTCTTCTCTGTACGGAGGGCCATAGATGAAGGTACCAAACCATTCTTCGCCATCGTGCGAGCTCACTTTCGTATCGATGAAATTCTTATCGTGTTTGAGAATGGTAATAGTTGCGTGACTTGTCCACCAAAGGGCTAGTTCGCCGAAATTAGTGTCCAAAAATTCAATTAGAAGTTGTTCGATTAGGAACTGAGTCATTTAGCACATGAAAGGATGCGGTCATAGATGGATCTTAGCAACATAATTCGGGGGTCTATTTGTATTTTTATAGTTTTCGATGTCTAAATTAATTTTTTTCAATGGTTTAGTTTAATTTTTAAAAGAAATTATGGTCGAACTAATTTTTTTAAATATTTTAATACTTGTTGATAACTTTTAAGAATTTCAAGAGGGAACTTAATTACAAATTTTCAAAAATTTGAAACATGATAAGAATATTTTAAAATTTTTAAGGATTAAAATTAAAATTTTTAATCTTTTAAGGACTAAATTTTAATTTTCTAAAATATGGGGGCATGCCCCACTAGCCCATTAACAACCACAGTGGACTATAACTCTCCAATAGAATCTGCATGTCTCTTTTTGTGCTTTTTTTATATTTTATCAATAATTTTATGTCACGTGTATTATCAATAAAATAATTGAAAAAATAATTACTAGACATTACATAAAATCATTAGCGGTGTATATAAAAAGGCACAAAAAAGTAAATGAATTTTAGTCCTATAACTCTCCAAATATTTTTGATATAATAACATTTTAAATATTATTTAATTTAGATATTAGTAAAAGAATAATTATTCTATACACTGGCGGTGAAAACTAAAAGTTTCCATAAGCGTCTTAATTTTATAGTTTAAAGATTTAATTTAAGTTTAAGAGTTTAGAATTTAGAAATGGTGATTAAAATCTAAGATTTATGATTTAAAGGTTAAAACCTAATCCCATTTAATATTTGATATTATACATTTACCTCTCTTAAAATTTAATTCTAACTATTTAATAAATCCTAATTTTATTTAATATTTGATCTTAATTTCATCTGTGGTTCGATTAAAAAGATTTAATTTTTAATAGTCTTATGGTGATTACAAAATAATATTTACTCATATTTTTAACTCTTTAATAAAACAGACAAAACTAATTAAATTTAAATTTCCTCATATAAATATTATTATTTTTTCCAGTGAGACACTAAAATACTCTTTAGATTAAAAGATTTAATTTTCAAATAAAATAAAAGAGGCGAACGGATTCTAGAAAATAATGATGGTAATAGTAATGTCTGAAATTCAAAGAGCATTTGGTAAATGGTCACATCGATTATATCAAAATACAAAGTAGGGAGCAATAGCCAATAGGATTAAAGGCATCTCCAAAATGAATAGCTAATAGATCAATATCACGAGAAATTATATTATAAGCTGAAATTAACACGTAATCTATAATTTTATTTAATATAAATTATTTATTTTATTAATTTATTTCATATTTTTTATCAAGTGAATTTTTACTCTATAAATTAAATTAAGAGACATTTTTAAAAAAAATATAAATAATTAATAAAATAAATAATTTTTATTAGTTAGAACCATGATAAATGAGGAGTCAGGTATATAATTTGTCCAACATCACATTCATTATTAGGCCGCAAAAGTTGTTACAATTTACAAAGTACGATCCACACGATAAACCATATCCCTGAAATGGTCCAACCACACACCTACACCATTAATTAACATTTAATTTCTACATACATTACATTACTTTCATAAATGCATTTCAAGAGGCCCATTTTGATAGGTTTTAATAACTTATTAAATTAATCTTTGTAATTATTTATTTCTTTAAATTGTTTCTACCATTTCATTTGAATACAAGTTAGTATTTTGTTTACTTTTAAATTTAGTTAAATTTATGTATACATATAAATTATATTGTTCGAATAAAATGAGATATTACCATGCGCCTCATTAAAAAATCTCTCTAAACTTAGATGAAATAAAAAAAGTGCCCAGGACAATATTTACAGAGCGATCAAGATTAGACTTGACAAAAGTACAAAAAGAACAACGAAGCAAAAATAAAATAAGAACACCATTTTTTTAATAAAAGCCGCTAGTTTTATTAAAAACATAATCAAAATACTCGAACACAACATAAATACAAATAGATCTGACTGCATCGGTAAACAAACCACAAAAAGAGATCAAGCTACTAAAAGACCACCGACAACTGCAAATCAGAGTCGAACGCCGTGACAAAACCATCCACGAATGCAAATCATGTATCCAAATTCAATTCGATGGTCCAAACGGGAAAGATCGGTCGGATAACAAATAAACACCATCTTGATCAGTCGAGGCAATGTCAAATTCAACCCTGAGAATAGTAAAAAAGAAAGACAAAAAACGTGCTAAAAGACAGAGAAAAACGTGCCACAAAGTAGAAGAATATGTACCACAAGAGCAGGGTTATTCTTATTGAAAACTAAAAGAAACAAATATAAACTATAATAACATAAAAATAAAAAAATTTACCAATGGCCGACAACCAACATCAATTTGTTGCCGCCGGCAGAAAAAAAAAAAGCAAAGTTTTTCTCTGAAAAATCCTAGGAATAAACCTAGAGAAAACACCTAACTTTTGTATTCAAAATTATAATATATATATATATTCTCCAAATAATTTATCAAATATACGTTGATATAGTAAGAACACTATATAAATAAATAACATGATATGAACCTTCATGTTATTTTTCTCACGGTAGAATCATATTCAATATATATTATAAGATTATATACTCGTTATTTTTACGTAGATTTTGACAAATTTATTTATTTATATTGGGTATAAACCTAAATGTCTCTAACGTTTGACTAAATAGTCATTTCGGCCTCTATTTTTTTTGAACCAAGTTAACTCTCAACGTATTATTTTAGGTCAAAATGGTCTCTCTACGGATGAAAAATGTTAGTCAACTAACGATAAGCAACTCGTAGTTTATCGTCAGTTGACTAATAGTTTTCGTCCGCATAGGGGTTATTTTGACCCAAAATAAAACGTTAGTGGTTAAATTGGTTCCGAAAAATGTGGGCCAAAATAACTATTGAGTCGAACGTTAGAGACTTTTTTAGTTATGTGTTCTCTTTTTGTTTGGATTGTTTGTTGTTTGTTTTTGTTGGGATTTTCGAATCTCTTTGTCTCTTCTTTGTATGATGTTTCTTGTTCTAATAAAACCGGTATTTTTATGTTAAAAAAACAATACATGTAAATTTTTGTGTCAATCTGACATCTCTTTCATATTGATATAAAGTAATGTCTTTATTAATATATACTCGATGATCAATTTTTTAACAAAATATATAATACGATATTTTTTATTAACTCAAAATTTAGCATGTAAAATACATAAAACTGGACGCTTAAATTATTAAAATACTAATTGTAAAAAAAAACTAATAAAAATGTGTAAAATTTAGTTCATTTTATACTCATATAAGTAAATGTATCCCATATATAATTATGTGTAGTTGTATACGAACAAATTATATTATTTTCTTATTTATATTTTTTATACCCAATAAGTGTAAAAAATTACACAACTTTTTATTCTCACTATACAATATAAAATTTAAATCTCTAAAACGTAAACTTAAAATCCTAAACTGTAAATCTTACATTAAAGTTTAAAACCTTAATTTTAATTACACAATTTATATATAAAAAACTATCTCTTAAATTTATTCAACAAGCAAAATTATCTCTTAAATTCTACTTAACAATAATTATTTTAAATTATAAAAGTGTAGCCAACTTCTAAAAAATATCTAAAGTTAACTTGCACGATTTGAAAAGGCAAATAATTATACCTAATAATATACTATTTCCACTCACATTTCAGTGACGTACACGTCTTAAATTCAAGATCAAGCACTCTCATACCAGTTTTTTTTTTTTTTTTTACATATATTACTATAATAGAATGATATTTAAATTTTCAATGTAGCTCGAGAGGAATTGAAAGAAAATTAAAGATTATGTAAAAAAATAAAACATTAAACGTATGTATTGGAATTCAAATTCATATAATATATGAAATAAAATAAATATTTTTGGTTACTCAACCAATTAAAATTTTGACAATGGAAATTAAAAGTCTTAACATATGTCTTTGTTTTAGAATTTAGGGTTTAAGTCTAGAGATTTAGAATTTAGGGATAATAGTTAAAATGTATGGTTTATGGGTTAGAGTTTAGGTTTTAGGGTAATATGATGACGATTTTATGTTTTAACCCATAAACCTTAAATTTTAACATTGACTATAAATTCTAATCACAACCCATAAACTCTAAACCCTTAAACTTAAACCATTGAATCCTACCCCAGAATTAAATAGCTAAACCCTAAAATTAAAGGGTTTGTAAAAAAAATTAGTTTTCATGTTAGTGTATAAAATAATTACTCTTAAAATAAGCCGTACTATTCTATATATATGTGTATAAAATTCCGCACAATATATTTATTTTAAGCCTAAATCTTAAACTTAAAATTTTAAATTATATGAAATGTACTTTACCCCTGTTCCTATTCCCTTGTTGCCTATTTTTTTACCCACATGGTTGAACTCCGCGTTTTTACTCAAATATTATCCTTCATTTTTTTCAAACTATGGTTCTCCTCATTTTATTTTCTAAACTATGATTCTTCACTGTAGCAAAATCAGAAGTCGGATTGCTTGTAATCCATCTTTGAACAGTGTTTTCCTCATGTTCATATCAAACAATTAAAATCGGATTGCTTGTAATCCGTCTTTAAACAGTAAAAGTCATGAACATTGTTCAAAGTCAAGGTGTCCTCCTTCCGTCTTCAAGCAATTTTTCAGCCTTGTTTTTTTTTTGGGTAAACTACTGCAGGGGCCACTTACGTTTAGCGTCTGTACAGAGTTAGTCACCACTTTTGAAAAGTGCCTATTAGTAGTCCTCTACGTTTTCGATGTGTAAATACTTGGTCACTCCGACGTTAACTCCGTTAGTCCCCTAACGGATTGCTGATGTGGCGAAAGTAAAATAAGGATAAATTACTGCAATAGCCATTAAAATTTATCTCATGTACATTTTTTCTCCTCAATTTAAAAAAGTAAACATTATAGTCACTAATAAAAATGTTTCTTTATAATTTCACCCTTAAATTTTTAAAAATTCTTTTTTCAATCCTAAAACTTTACAATCAATTAACACAATAATATTATAAATGCTTAGATGAAAAATAGGTGCCCAAAGTATACCCTTTGAAACTTAGGTGCCCAAATTGCTCCTATTTAATAACTCAAACTTAAAAATTTAGTCCACTAACTACTAAAAAATTCGAGTTATTGGAATTTCTATTTTATAATTCAAACTTTATTTTGAATTTTTGAGTCGAGTTTATGAAATTATGAGTCGAGTATTTTCACATCAAACAAAAAAATTTAATTTTTTCGAGTCAAGTCGAGTTATTGGAATTTCTATTTTATAATTCAAACTTTATTTTGAATTTTTTAGTCGAGTTTATGAAATTATGAGTCGAGTATTTTCACATCAAACCAAAAAATTTAATTTTTTCGAGTCAAGTCGAGTTATTGGAATTTCTATTTTATAATTCAAACTTTATTTTGAATTTTTGAGTCGAGTTTATGAAATTATGAGTCGAGTATTTTCACATCAAACCTAAAAATTTAATTTTTTCGAGTCAAGTCGAGTTATTGGAATTTCTATTTTATAATTCAAACTTTATTTTGAATTTTTGAGTCGAGTTTATGAAATTATGAGTCGAGTATTTTCACATCAAACCTAAATATTTAATTTTTTCGAGTCAAGTCGAGTTATTGGAATTTCTATTTTATAATTCAAACTTTATTTTGAATTTTTGAGTCGAGTTTATGAAATTATGAGTCGAGTATTTTCACATCAAACCAAAAAATTTAATTTTTTCGAGTCAAGTCGAGTTATTGGAATTTCTATTTTATAATTCAAACTTTATTTTGAATTTTTGAGTCGATATTATGAAATTATGAGTCGAGTATTTTTACATCAAACCTAAAAATTTAATTTTTTCGAATCAAGTCGAGTGTTGCACTTCCCTACATATAATTTTTAATTTTAATCCGATGTTTTTCTTGGGACAAACACGGATTAAAATTAAAAATTATATGTAGGGAAGTGCAACACTCGACTTGATTCGAAAAAATTAAATTTTTAGGTTTGATGTGAAAATACTCGACTCATAATTTCATAAACTCGACTCAAAAATTCAAAATAAAGTTTGAATTATAAAATAGAAATTCCAATAACTCGACTTGACTCGAAAAAATTAAATTTTTTGGTTTGATGTGAAAATACTCGACTCATAATTTCATAAACTCGACTCAAAAATTCAAAATAAAGTTTGAATTATAAAATAGAAATTCCAATAACTCGACTTGACTCGAAAAAATTAAATTTTTTGGTTTGATGTGAAAATACTCGACTCATAATTTCATAAACTCGACTCAAAAATTCAAAATAAAGTTTGAATTATAAAATAGAAATTCCAATAACTCGAATTTTTTAGTAGTTAGTGGACTAAATTTTTAAGTTTGAGTTATTAAATAGGAGCAATTTGGGCACCTAAGTTTCAAAGGGTATACTTTGGGCACCTATTTTTCATCTAAGCATTTATAATATTATTGTGTTAATTGTTTGTAAAGTTTTAGGATTGAAAAAAGAATTTTTAAAAATTTAAGGGTGAAATTATAAAGAAACATTTTTATTAGTGACTATAATGTTTACTTTTTTAAATTGAGGAGAAAAAATATACATGAGATAAATTTTAATGGCTATTGCAGTAATTTATCCTTATTTTACTTTCGCCACATCAGCAATCCGTTAGGGGACTAACGGAGTTAACGTCGGAGTGACCAAGTATTTACACATCGAAAACGTAGAGGACTACTAATATGCACTTTTCAAAAGTGGTGACTAACTCTGTACAGACGCTAAACGTAAGTGACCCCTGCAGTAGTTTACCCTTTTTTTTTTAGATAAACATTGTTCAAAGTAGGGTAGAAAGCACTCCGACTTCTAACTTGAACAGTAAATCACCATAGATCTAAAAATAATTTTCCCTGAACCATGTTTTAAGAAAAAAAATTTAAGGACCATATTGTGGTCAATACACCGTTGAACTCTATTCATTTTCACTTTTACACATATATGGTATAATGGTAAATTTAGTTAATCGGTGTTTATATTTTCATTAAATTGGTCTATTTTTTGAAGTTAAATTTGACCATCAACCTTTAAAACAATTAAATTATTTTTATTCATTCTCTAGAATATTAAAATTTAAACGATTTTAAGGTGGTAGCCTACGCTATAATATATTTATACTTCATATTGGCATATGATTATTTAGTTTATGTCATGTCAACAAATAAATTAAAATTATAAAAATATAAAGAAAATTGCATGAAGTATACACGAACTGTTATATGGAGTGCATATTAACGGTGTTACAAACTTAACGTTAATATTTATATTAAAAATTAGCAATCGACTCTTACACAAAAGTTAAGGGTTAAATTTGACTCTTGTTGAAGAATGGATCAAACTGAACTAAATAAGAATAAAGACTGAATTTATAAAATATGTAAATTTTAAGGGTTAAATTTATCATTATACTATATATATATATATCGGTTTTTATTAATATATCAAACTAAAATATTATTAAACTCGAACCTAAGAAGTGATTTCAATAATAAATGATGAAAAGAGGAATGAAATTTTTTTGCCCCTTTTCGGTGTCTCTATTTATGCCTCTACACTAAAAAATAAGTTTAGAGTTTATGGTTTATGGTTTAAGATTAGGGCTTGTAGTTAAAATTTAGGAAATTAGGGATAGAGTGTATTTTTAAGGTATAAGGTGTAGGATTTATAATTTAAGGTTAGAGCTTAAAATTTTAATTTTTAGTATTAGGGTAAAGAATTTATATTCCTTAAAAAGCATGATTAGAGGAAATTTATGTCCTTAGATTCCATATTTTGTCCCTTTTGTTTTATATAAATTATGGTTTTGATTAGTGTATTCTAATTTAGTTTTTTTTTAGTTTTTTTTAACTTTTTCATAAGTATAAAATTTCAGTTTTAATTTAAGGATAATATGATTAAAATTTAGGAACTTACAGCAATTAAATTAGGAACATGAATAAAATATACAACTAACACACAATACACGGACTTATAATACAATGACTTAATAAATTTCACAACTAATATTTGTGTCGAAACAAAAAAAATTAATTTTAAAAAGTATATGAATAAAAATGACGAAATTTGAGTACACTGATTAAATATGTAACTTATGCTATCGCTTAAGTAAGTCTCGGGTTCGAGGCATTGTATATGCAGAAAACTCTCGCTGGGAGACTCACCCACCAAAGCTAAGTGTACGACGCGGATCTAGATTAGTTAGAGCAAAATCCTAGAAACCAGAGGACAATAAAAAAATATGTAACTTATGTATGCATAATATTTCTTTATCGAAAATATTTTCACCCACACCTTTGTGTGCAAATAAATTCTAATATTTATTAGTTTTAAATTCATATGTAACGCATTTCATACTAATTAATTGCAATTTAAATAACATAATGATATCTACAAAAAATTTCTTAAAATGATATAAATAAAAATGAAAAAAATATTACAAATATGATTCATAATTTTCTTATTTATAATCTCACACTTCTTTTATTTTAGTTTTAATTACACTTTTTTTTTTCAAATTATATAATCATTTTTCTTATTTATAGTATTATTTTATAATTAAAAAATAATAATATAAAATGGACTCACACATTCAAAATACATTTATAAATCAAGAATATAAAAGGTATAATAGCAAAAAGACCCTCACGGTTTGCTTGTTTTTTCAACTACACCGTTAACGTTGTTATGACACGTCAACAAAAAAACATTGACCGACAATTGACCATCATCAAAAATGGTTATTTTGAAAAGACTCGAAACATTGAAGTTTAAATTGCTAAAGAAAACTTTAAGGATGCAATTGAAAAAGTGACAAACATTGAGGATTTTTTTAGTATTATACCTTGTTAGAAATAAGATGGAAAGAAGGGAATCAACAACATTGATATTATTATAGCCACCCCCCTGCAGTCTCAGCTCATCTCTCTTATTACTGCATCCATCTTTCCACCAGCTTCTTCTTCTTCCTCCTCCAGGAAAATGGGATTGTTGAGAGAAGAAGGCGTCGTGTACAAGCCGGTCGAGGAACTCGATCTCGGTCCCGACAGCAATGAGTTATACATCGAAGCCAATATCAAAGGTTCTTCATTTCCACCAAATTCAAATTCATTTTCTGCTTTCTTCGTCGCCGTCGGCGGCCTCGTCGGCACTTTTGTTTTTCTTTCTTTCTCTGTTTTTGTTTTTACTACTCTGAGGACACATTGATTAAATTTAAAACGAATAGGGTCATAAAATGTATTTAGACCTTAAAATTAAAGGAGCCGAGATTGTATTTCACTCGTTTTAGAATTAAAAGATCTTAAAAAATAATTAAATTAAAAAAATAATAGATAGAATTTTTTTTTCTTTCCGGCCACTATATAGATTCGTCCCTGTTTTCGACATTGTGTTTGAGTTTTACCATATATCTTTTAAAATTTCTGAAAAAAATATATATAGCTCCTCGAATGGGTGGGTTTCTGGCAAAAAACGTGGCCTGGATTCTGGAGTCGAGGCTCGTTGGAACTTTGGCGTTGTACATACTGAAGAGGGTGAACCGAATTCACAAGGTACATTGACCTCATCGGCTTCATTTTCTTTAGCTTGTTTTATTTTGAATTATTATAATTATTAATAGGCAAATAGGCCTCAAACTATTTTTTTTAGGCTAAATAGGCGTTTAACGTTCATTCCGTGACCTATTTAAACTTTTTTGTTAGTTCTAATCGTTAAAAGACACGTGTCTTCTTCTGAAAATTCTAAAAGTATATTATAAATAAATAAAATTAAAAAAATAAAATTAAAATATATCCTAAAATTTTTAAATATTCCCAAAATAATCCTTAAACCTCCAAATCTGACCACTCCCGCCAGGGTTGGCCGCATTGCCAGCGAGAATGAAGTGCCCTTCTCTCGCCGAAAAATTCACACGTCATTCGTCGTCCGTTCTGTCGTCGTTCATCGCGAATCGTTCGAAAGAATCATTCGACAATTTCGACATTTCGCAGGTCGATTTTCGACGATGGGATAGTGGGAGAAATGGTCGTGATGGTCCGACGACCGATGTGGTGGACGGCGACGTGGCAACCATCGGCGGAATCAACCCAAATCGTAATTTAGGTTTTGGGGAGATAGAGATTTTGGAATTTGGGAGCTGTTTTGTGAAATCTATAAAACTTAGAGATTTTTTGAAAATTAAGTAATTTTATTTATTTTTAATATAATTTTAAAATTTTCAGGAGATAACACGTGTCCTTTAATGGTGGGAAATAACGGAAAACCTTAAATGAGTCACAGAATGAAACGTTAGACACTTATTTGGCCCAAAAAATAATTTGGACACCTAACTAAAAAAAAGCATAGTTTGGACGCTTATTTAACGGTTAAGCTTTATTATAATGTCGGAAGAATGACATCTAAAAATTTAAATTGCGATTGCAGTCGCGTTTTCGATCACAGTATTTTAACGCAATCGCAAAAATAACAAATGTTATTATAAAACATTATCTTTTTACAATAATAATTTTATACGATGCCGCTACTATTATATAACAATTTTTATTATATAGTGGAACGCTATTTGAATCTCGGATGAGATCAATGGAGATGGACATGGTTGTGGTGGGTTCACTCGCTATCACGGACTTTATTACCGACATAATTGCAGTGTCCCAACGGCCAACATTACGTACCACACCATACTTGAATTTAATAATATTTTAAAGCAACTTGATACTATTGAAATTTTTCAATAATATATGAAGTAGGGCAAAACCTTTTCTCAAAGTACATAAATGGTCGCTAAAATAAATAAAAATATTTTTTTGACTATAAAAGTTTTGAAAATTACAAAATAGCCATCAATGTTATTGGACTGTTGTAAAATAGTCACTACATGTTATAAAAAATTATAAATTTCGATAAGTTTTAAGATCATTTTGTAGTAGTTCAGTTGTTAAAAAATCATGTATGGTCAATGAATGGTGCAATATCTTATTAACAAAATGATAAATTACTGATTCTTTTTTAAAAAAATTAAATATGTCGATTGAGTCTTAGTTCGATTGTGCAGTTTATCTCGAATGCAACGCTGGAGGAGCCGCCCATGTTTGTTCCATTGCATCCTTTTGTTGGTACGTATGACTTTAGATTAATGAAATCATTGTAAAACTAGTTAAACAACGAATCCGGTATATCTGCTGCTATTAAGTAAACTATAAGAGTGTTCATTATAGTCAAGTTCTTGGGCTGCATAACTAGGAAATGATAGATATAGGGATGGTGTATTCAGAACGGGACAGTTCGAATGTGTGTGCGCGCGAGCGTGCGTGCAGAGTTCTATACGATTCTGTTTATACCCTTTTCGAATTATGAACTTCTTGTGTTGTGTCTGATTCGATTGCATCAACACAGACCTTAACGAGCAACGAGTCATGGAGATTCACTCTGATGCATCTCCAGCAGAAAAAGTTCAACAGGCTATGGAATGTCTTCCTTTAGCTCCAGAGAGTTCACTAGATACTTCAAAACCGAGCTGCTTCCGGCGTTGGACGATAGCGGACTATTCGAGAGCCTACCGAAGTGGAGAAATAACTCCACTGAAGGTATCACTCTTGGTTATTTAGTTCATGGCATGGTATCAATATCCCACAAATATTTGTGATTACATTTCCATGGAAAAAATGTACTTTTAAATTCTACAGGTTGCAGAGCGGTTTATCGATGCTGTTCGCGAATCTACCCGTCGTCCTTTGCCAATGTTCTTCTTCATTAACTACGATGCCGAAGATATCCTAAGACAAGCAACAGAATCAACTCTTCGGTATGAAAGAGGTAACTTTGTTTTTCATGTTGAATCATTTTGTATTTATAATATCCCTTTGTCAATGCAGTCTAATGTTCATATAGATCTAATTGTTCTCGTATTCAGGGGCTCCGATATCGGTTCTAGACGGAGTTCCGATTGCTTTCAAGGATGAAATAGATTGTTATCCATATCCAACTACAGGTACCCTATGTTCTTCACTTGCAAATCAATTCCTTTTTCTTAATGGTTATTCTTTGTCCCTATCTCAGTCCTTATTCTTATAGGAGGTACAAAGTGGCTGCACAAGGTTAGACCTTGCACAGGCGATGCGTGCTGCGTCGCGCGACTCAGATCCTGTGGTGCTATACTTGTTGGAAAGACTAACATGCATGAGCTTGGAGCTACACCAAGTGGGACAAATCCCCACTATGGGTGAGAATTTGTTGTTTCCTTCCCCATTTTCGTCTCAAACTCGACTAAATGTGACACTCTTCTTTATCTTGTGTGATTTCTTTACATTCAGAGACATTAAAGATGTTAGTATGTTCATTTTGTGAATGTTGCAGGGCTCCAAGAAATCCGTATGATCCCAGCAGAATCTCCGGTGGTTCTTCGAGTGGATCTGCGGTAATAGTATCGGCAGGATTATGCCCTGCCGCCCTTGGTGTGGATGGAGGAGGTAAAGTCTGTCATCCTTCACTGCAAAAACAACCAAGCATGACCAAATTAAGCAAATAGAGTTCTAACTAAATCATCTTTCGCATTACGAGACAACTGCTTTCGAAAGTTAAAATGCATAGTATTAACTAGAATTTCAATATCCATGTACTAATCTATGCACTTTGTATATGGTTTCTGTGTAGGATCTGTGAGAATGCCTGCATCCCTTTCCGGTGTTATTGGCTTCAAACCGACTTTCGGACGCATACCTCAATCAGGGTGAGAACTTGTTTCGTAAAACGACTCTACAAGTTTCAGTTGGTGTAAAGTTTAAGCAATTATCTAAAAATGCATATGTTGTTTCCAGTGTTCTTCCTCTGAACTGGACAGTAGGAATGGTTGGAATACTAGCAGGTACCTTAGAGGATGCATTTGTTGTGTAAGTGTTCTCTCCCTTGTTTTCTTTGTTTTCGGTATCGAGGAGGCCACGAACTGGGAATAAGGAAGTGGTTTTGGATGGGATTCGACGGGACTAAGCTTCGGTTTTTCTGTTTTCAGTTATGCTGCTATTAGTGGCCAACTTCCATCAGATGAGTCAACCACTTTGCCTGTGAGTACCAGTTGTATAAGATCGCTAAAAAGTCCGATTTCTCGTGTATACTTCGAAAAAATCGAACATATTCGTATTAGACAAGTACCTTATCTTATGCTCACCTACATGTTTGAGTAATGTAGCTCTTCACACTAGTGTTTTTACAAGAGAATCTAAGTTTGGACAACTTTTACTTTTCTTCTTTGGCATATGAATAACCTACCAGCCCAAAATATATTTTCCGCTGCTGAACTCTACAAATTCAATACCAAACATCAAGCTTGCAAGATATGGAGCTGTAAGTGATGAAATTATTGGTCAATCAAATTAAGTCTAGTTTTGTTTCATCAATTATAGCTTAAAAAGGAAGAGATTTCTAACTCTTTTCATTCATTTTTTTAACTAATTCGATTAGTGGTTCAACGATTGCAACGAAGAAGTCAGATTATGCTGCTCTGATGCTCTGCAATCGCTTTGTGAGCGTTACAATTGGAAGGTATTAACTAACTACAACCCATGTTTGTATTATACTTTTAAACTGGTGTTATAATCTTTCCTATGGTCTTATATTCAAGTTAGGCATCTCCATTTACGATTTAATGTCAACCGGTTTTAGGTTGAATGCTTAATGTGTTCAATTGTTAGTTATCTCGATTTACGACCAAATTTCGTTCCATCATTATGCTAAACACTAGTGATTGCTTAACTAATCCTGCAAAGGGTGTGTCATTCAAAAGACTGTAGAGGTTACCATACCAGAGATAGAAATAATGCGGATGGCACATTACGTGACGATCGGTTCCGAGTGCAGCACTTCACTGAGTTCGTATCTGGAAAAGTATGTTACATTCTACACTTTAACCATCATGTTATACTCTTCATGCTAATGTTCTCCAGGATTTTAAAGTTCACATTCTGACAGTATAAACTTGTTCAAGCAGGTACCGTTCGGAATTAGGATGGGATGCAAGAATAGTAGTTGATATATATGGTGCTTTCGACAGCAAAGAGTATATAAAAGCCCAGAAACTAAGGTAAGCTAAGCTGTAGCCAATATTTTTAGTCATGTACAATATAAACGACCCCCCCCCCCCCCCCCCCGAATTGTCTCGGAAAATCATCTCCGGTCGATAAGTTTACCTTAAAAAAGGCCTAAATACTGCGTTTTTGGCGGTCTTACAATAAAATTGGAGTATCAGAGCTCAGATTTTGTTCTTATGGTACCTCTTTCGAGTTCGTCGTGTGATAGACTCTTTTGTATTCTCTTTTTACCTACACATGAAGGTGTTAAAGTTGTTAAATTATGTTATTCTACATAGATTAAATATTGGATTTCTTACAGTCTTTATGTTAAAATTCGACCACGAATACGCAGGTACCGCCATATGCAGATTCATAACAGAATATTTAGCAAGGCAGATGTGATAGTCACTCCAACAACAGGGTAGACTCTTTTTCACTGCAAACAGCTTTTGCATCTATTCTTCTATAGTAGTGAAAAAAAGTTACTTTTTACTTAAGCTTCTCACTCCAAAACCCTACCCTGCAACCCCTAAATTTACCCAGTTTTCTTTCAAAACAGTATGACAGCATACCCCATATCTAAAGCTGCTCTAAAGACCGGTGAACTTGACTACGTAAATGGAGGTAATGAAGTTCCGACACATTTTCCGGTATGAATTCGTGTTTAAATCTTCATGGCAAAGAGAAGTTAACCATGTTGCTGTTATTTCAGCTAACATCATTCAATATCAGATAGCAGGAAACTTTTTGGGACTACCAGCTGTTACAGTTCCTGTAATAATATTTTTACCACTTCTCATTATCTGAAATTTTATGTTGCTGCTACATTGAAATGATATAATTAATAATCCCACTAATGTCAAATTCCCCATGTTTGCATGACAAGGTTGGCTATGACAAAGCTGGTTTGCCAATTGGCATTCAATTTATAGGGAAGCCATGGTCTGAACCCACCTTAATGCACATAGCATTTGCTATGCAGGTAGATTACTCGTCTTGGATTTTTTTAACCGACGCGTATCGAATAATAATCCTATATATATATATCGCGTCTGATAGCTTGTAAAACATTTCTGGTTCCAGGCATTGTGCATCACAGATTACAGAAAACCTTTGGTTTTCTATGATATACTTGAAAAGAAGTGAGACATCAGAATTCTTGAAGACACCAAGATTCTTGAGCGCCTGCTCAGGGCCCTGCTTTTATGGGGTCGCATTTGTGGCTATGTTGACAAAATCTTAAAACTAATTTAGGAACAAAATACCTATGAGCCCTACTCTACTTTGTCATTTTATATTTTGCATGATGAGCCCCGCTTTATTATTAGCTGACATCATCATTATCATTCAATGCTTCTACTATTTCTTCAATTGGGAGGCCTAATATAGTATCCTATGCCCCTTTTTGGTGCCCCTACATATGCCCTCACACTCAAAATTAACTTTAGGGTATAGGGTTTTAGGTTAGGGGTTATTGTTAGAGTTTAGAGAATTTAGGGCATGATGTATTTTTTAGGGTATAGGGTGTAGAATTTAAGATTTAGAATTTAGGGTTAGGGGTTAGAATTTAATTTTATAGTATTTTTTAGTGTTGGGACATATGTAGGTGCACCGAAAAGGGGCAGATGAATTTTATCCCCTAATATACGTTAATATAAAAGTTTAAACGTTACAAGGTTATTGAAAACAAACAGTAATATATTAAAAATGAGATATAACTACTTCAAATTGCCTTGATAAAATAATAAACGATAATTTAATTTGAGATTGACTTTAAAAATTTTAAATTTTAAGACATTTTATTTTTATTTAATCTCTAATAATTGAAGATTCAAAAGAATATTAAGAATATTTATCTTTAAAAAATAGTATATCCACACTAAAATTTTTAAGAAAAGGAGAATTTTTTTTTTAAATTTGAACTATCGTTTTGTAACACCCCCTTTCCGGTCTGCTCGAGAATCGGTCGGAGCGTGTTACCGATGAACGTTACGGTGACCGATGCGATAAAATTTTATCTTATTCAATACTTGAAACCACTATATTCAATACTTTAAACAATATTTCATAAACAAATCATTACCAGGTATATATCTTAGTCCAATTCACTTATAAGAAGGCAACAATTAACCATTTAGGATCAATTCGTAGTTATTACAAGTTTTAGGGGCCAATTTATAAAACTAACAAATTAAAGGTCTTTTGATACAATAGATTATACCACAATGAAATTCAGTGCAATATTAACTAGCCTGTAAATTTTCATGCAAAACGGTGCTCATTTACTCAATCGATTTAATCATCAAATTACAATGACCAAATTGTAAATAGTGTAAACCTTCATATAATGCCTTTTTAACTGATTTAACTAACCCTGTATCGAAACGCTCAAGGTTGTTTCGATATGGGTGGACGATGGTCAACTCATGTTGACTTTTTCCTTTTGACCGTATCGAAACGAGCAAGCCCTGTATCGGTACGGGTTGACTTTATTTGACTTGACTTTGACACGTTTCGATATGCTGTGAATCCGTATCGAAACGATGAGTTCCAGTGGCAAAATGTTTTGGTACGACCCTAACTATTTTGATACACCTTGTCCCTAAGGTTCAATTATGCTTACCCGTATCGAAGCGCCATCACCCGTTTCGAAACGCCATCACCTGTTTCGATAAGGCCTGACCTGTAATGACAAATTTTTACTGATTTTTATTCGAATTAACCTACCAAACGATGTCCAAATGCAATGAAACTTTATACACAATTTTTCAATGCTATAAAATTCTGTCACGCCAAATTTCATCATCATTCAAATACGTTTACCATATTTTCTCCTTTTTAAGCTAAAAATGCATATTAAGCCACTTTTAAACAGATTTAACAAGTCATGTAAGACACTTTATCCACATATAAAACATAGTCTTCAAATATATAGACAAAACATCATCACCAACTAATTTAACTATTTTGCCACCGTTCTAGGAGTTCATAGGGACAAAATACTTTACTTTAAGCTTGTGGTGACTTGCCGAACTTCCAGCTAATCCCGATCTTGTTCCGATATTTTCTTTAACCTGAAATGTATGGACAATGAATGATTAGACTTATATAGTCTAAGTGAGATAGTCAATAACAACATATGAATGAGGTATGCCATTTAATACGCCTTAATAGCCATCATAATATCAATTGCATGTATAGACAAGGCACACTCTCCAATCATGTTAAGCATAGCATCAATAATCAAATCATCAATTACAATATCTCAATATTATGACAATGCAATATCAATAATCATATCATCAATGACAATATCAATAATCAATATTCTTCCTTGGATCGATTTCAACCGTACTTAGATACACGAATTTCACCACTACACCATCAATGAACAATATGGTCCAATATCCTCCACTACACCATTTTTGACCAACACAAATCACATCCCTCCACTACACCAGTATAAGCTTCGTACCACTGAGCTCATGAATTCTATGGCATGCCAATTGTATCCAATACTTCGATCTCAAGGTTCAATAACAGTAATTCGATATCAATAATTCAATGACAATATCTCAACAATCATACGGTCATATCAATAAGCAATAGCAATAAGTACATATCAATGATTCTATATGCTTCAATGATTTCCATGTTACAGTAACAATGCCTCGAACAAATAAATTCGATACAATACTTACCAAACTTATCATTATGGTTATCAACAATGCTTTATGTAAGACCCTTCATTTCAATGGTTAATAAATCAAACAGAATAAATAATAATAAATTTGAAAAGGCTCCTCGCCTAATTTCGAGACTCCGACTACACTCACCTCGACAAACCCGAAGCTCTTAAGGCTCTCGGATGGTGATTCCTTTATTCCTAACTTTCGATGGAGACGATGGATTAGTCTTTTGTAACACCCGGGTTTGGGGGTCGGGTGAGAATAATATTAAAATAATGTTTCGGGTTTCGGTTTCATAATTAAAATAATAAAATATTATTTTAGGCCTCGGGTTTTCAAAACAAATATTTTATGTTGGACTTAATTAGATTTAAACAAAAAATCCCTTCAATTTTAGAAATTGGGAGATTGCCATCTCATTAAGGGTATTATGGTAAATAAGTGATCTTGCAAATTAAAACTCATTTTTATTTAAAATAGCTTTAGTCATCTTCTTCCTTCTCTCCTCCATTTTCATTTCCACGACCAAGAAGCTCTCCTTACCCAAATCACTATTCCATCACCATTCTTCTTCATCTTGGGTGATTTTTGAAAGGTAAAATTATATTTGACTTGTCCTCCCTTTCCCCTACAAGTTGGTACCTTTAGTTTTCATTAACGTTCATAATTTTGAAATTTGAAGTTTTGGGATTTTTGATTAAAAATGCCATCTTTATTGTCTTTAACTTAAGATTTCGATTTATTAATGTTAGATACGATGTTTACAACCTAAAAGGTTCAACATACTTGTTTTTTTACATAGTTTTATGGAGTTTCCCGAATTTGGGTTTTTGAGAGGTTTTTGGAGGGTTTTAGGTTGAGTTTTGGGGTGTTTAATGTGGGAAAGTGTGGGCTGATGGTTAGACTATATATAAGGGTTGTTTTGGAAGCCTTAGGGAGTAATTTAAGGGTTGAAAACAAAGGATTTGGACTATGCTTCATGGCTGCTCGGGAATGAGGATTTTGGGAGTTGTTCTTAGCTTGAATCATGTGTTTTGTGCTTGAATTGTGTTCCGGGTTGCTACTTTGATTTGTGAACTGATTTGAGGTTGTTTTGATTGTGTTGGGATGATTAGAAGCAAGGAATCTAGTTGGTGAAGCTTCGGGGACGAATCCGGAGATTTTGGAGACTTGAGCTTGGTTTTCGGCTCTCATTTGGGTAGCAACGGTGAGTAGAAATATCAAACTTTGATTTGTTTTCGAAATGGAACTCTTGGGGGTTTGGGTGAGACCTTGAGGGTTCACTTAAACCCGAGTGTAAGTTACTACTCCTACATCCTTGTTATGTGTTGATGAATGATATATGTTGTGGTATCATGTGCATCTTGAGTTGTTTTATATCATTGTTGTTGTGTAGTCGTGTAGAAGTCGAGCCTCACGTGATGGTTGTCTTAACTACGGTGATGTGTAGTCCCATCGGTAGTGACTAGTAGAAGAGTACTTTGATGTGTAGTCCCATTGGAAAACTACTAGTCGAAACGGTGATGTGTAGTCCCACCGTGTGTATGTTGGTTGTGCATGTGCAAGCCATGTGTAGTCTTGTTGTGACAATCATTCGTGCATTCTTTGATTTATTGTCAATCATGAAAAGTGTTTTGAAAACTGCATGCTTGTTGAATTATAGAGCTTCTCTCACTAAGCTAGTTAGCTTACGCTCTCTTTTATTTCCAACATGCAGATCGTTAGAGTTCGGGAGGCAAGTGGGCAAGGGAGGAGCTTTTGGAGTTCTCAAAATAGCTCAAGTATGGTTTACATATTTGTAATAATGCCTAGACGATGGGGGTGTAGACTTGTAGGAGTTGGTGTCAAACTCCTTAGTTTGACTTTGTTGATGTTCTAACATGTGGAGATGTTAGTGTTATGTTGAATATGTTATGCTTTTATGTCATGGATTGAGAACCATGTCTATTTCGTTGCTTAATTGCCTTGTGCTTGAGAGTTTATGTTTTGATCTATACATGCTTACATGATTGTTTAAAAGTATGTAAAACCTTGCCATGTTATGCCTTTTGAATGTTTCTTGCCTTTGTATGAAATGGTGAAGTCAAGTATGGTCCTATGCATGTTTTCCACCCAAATGCCTCTCTTGAGATGAATGTCATGATTGTTCGTTTAAAGTGGTCTCGCATGCTTGGTCTTGCTTATTAAATGTGGTATGAATGGTTGATTGTGGTTAGGTGAGTCTTAAAAAGCATCTAGAGTTGAGTTTTGGTCTGTTTGACAGCTAAATTAAGTCTTGCAGTGCAGGGCGTATCGGTACGCCCAAGGGCCGTATCGATACGGTCCTACACTTTGGGGCTCAGTTTAAGCCTAGCGTACCGATACACGGAGGTGTATCGATACGCCAAAGCCTCTTTGGAAATTTGAGATTTTGGCGTATCGGTACGATCTTGTATCGTTGACCGTGAGAAATTGACTAGTAAAGGCGTATCGGTACGGTCAACCAGTGTACCGATACGGTCTCCCTACGTTGACTATGGGTTGTTGACCCAGTCAAGGCGTATCGATACCATCTTCAAGAGTATCGATACGGCATGCCGATTAAACTAAAAAGGACTCTTGTAAATTGTTTGCTTGATTGTTCGTGTCGTTTGATGTCCTTCCGCTGTCGTGTCACGCATAGGATGTGTGAATGCCTTTAGACAAGATAATAATTAAAAGGAGTTTTCTAGGGTTGCTAACCGAGGTGGGACCCTAACGGGTTTCATTTCGGTTTCCCTCGTGTAGCCTACTCGGACCGATCAGTCGTCCAGACCGGGACGAGGGGGTTACATCTTTTCCACTTCTTGAACTAGGAAGAATGATAAAAGATTATTAGAATCAATATGACGATATCGATACTTGAATAACCATTAGAAAGTAGACAAAGCTTATCTTAAAGCTTAAAATTGGACATTCAATGATAAAAAGAATTGATGATTAACTTAGGGCTTCCACTCACCCGATCGATAGCTATGAATTCATGTGTTTAAATCAAGAAAGCTTAAGCTCGTGAAGTTCAACTAGGGAGGTGTATGCTTAAACTTAGTGGAGGGGATAACAATAGAGGTGTGAGCTTATCTCTTTAGCAAAAGATGAGTTTGGTCTCGGTAGAACTCAAAACAAGGATAAGAGCTTTTCTTTTCATTTATTTTAATAAACCATGGTCTTTAATCATTTCTCACCTCACCTATGACCAATGAGAAGGTTTCCCTCAACCAAGGGTAAGCTATATAATAATAGTTTCTATCTTTTCTTTATCCTTTTAAAACTAGTCATGTAGATAACCTCTAGTCAACTTTTCTGATGATAATCACGTGGGAAGAGCAGCAATAAGCAGGTGAGTCATCACCACCTTATTTCCTTTCAATTTTTCTTTTAAACATATTCGAAACAGGAGACCCGTTTTGATTTGAGTGAAACCGTATCGAAATGATTGAACAAAAGTCTAAAAGCTAGTTAATACAGTTATACCGTATCAGAACGCCCTATACTCGTTTCGAAGTGCCTCATCTAGGCCATTTCGGTACGAGTCTGACCGTATCGAAACGCCTGGCTCAAAACATCATATTAGGCATTTTCAAGGTAATCTTAACTAAAAACTTAGTTCAATTGGGGTCTTTTAACAATATACTCTATAGCAAGGATACGATATTTTCATATTTTAATATCATTACTCCGATCATTAGAATCCAATTCTAACTAGACCGATTTTCGGAGTGTTACACGTTTCCTCTGGCACTTGCTGCAAACAAATGAATTTTAAGGTATTTTTTTAACAAAATAATGAATTAAAAGAGTTTAATCTTATTTATGTGATTAATTAATGAAATTTTAAACTAATAGTTCAAATAGATAGAATATATTTTCGTTTTATAAAGGCTTATTTTTCAATTTTCACCCATGGTCTCAAAAATATCCGAGACGACCATGATAATTATAATTATAAATTATGTTATTGTCGACTAGGTTTTAGTTGAGTTTGTATTGTTATTGATGTCATGTACCGGAAGCGGTTGGTTCGAATGCACATTATATTCCGTCTAGTTTTAGAAAATGTTTTTTTGTTTTCAAAAAATAATTTTTAGTTTTCTAAAAATTAAAAAAACATCTTGAGTAATAGAGATAGAAACTTGTATTCAAAAAATGAAAAGAGTATAAATGTGTTTGATGTTTAGTTTTTTCAAAATAAAAACAACAAATAATTAGTAAATAATTAAATTAGAATATAATTATTAAAAAATTAATAATGTGTTATGAATATTTATCTATGTGGATGTCTATCATGATTAGAACTTTATCAAAGGAGTTTGATTTATTTATTATTAGGAATATTATCTCTATGAATTAGAGTTTAATGTATTATGTACTTCTTATGCCTATAAATAGATGATTCATTGAAGGCATTATATACAAGTCTATATTTGAGAATAATACAAATCTCCCTCTTTCTCTCATCTCTTTGTTTTTCTTGTTCTTATTCTTGTTCTTCTTTATTTTATTCACAACACGTTATCAGCACGAGACTCTAATCAACTGAGGTCTTCATCGTTATAATTCAAAAGAAGTTACCGGGAAAAATTCGATTATAGAATAAACCAAAGATAAGTTTTTTTTTTCTCCTTATTTTTTTAGTTACCGATTGTCTTTCTCTTTATATTTTAACTTTGTTTTAATTTTTGAAAATTTTGGAAGTATGTTTGATTTTATTCGAACATTGGAAAGAGATAAATCTGTGGCTTCTCACAAACCAAAAGACGAATTGACAGAGACGAAGAGGTTGCGTTTGGTGTAAATTACGTGTGTTTTCTCTTGTTCCTAAAAGGGTTAATTAGCGGTATGCTTATTCATACTTTTACTTATATGATTATATTTGATATTTTTCATATTATTATTTATGTCATTTTATTTGGTAAAAGTTAATATTTTTAACCGTGTTTTGAGTTTTACATGATATGCTTAAATGGCTTGGAAAGAGATGTGATATAAAGGGACTATGAGAAGCTATCTCGGTCATATGCTATATCTCCATTGTCCACGAGAGAAAAATCAATATCGGTAAATTTTGGTTTTATTTTTTTTCTTTATATTATTATTTTAAAGTGCGATAAATCATGATGATTTTGAATTTACAAGAAGATTATTATAAAGTCTATATTTGCTCAAAAGCAATATTTCTTCTTCGTTGAAAAACTTGACCATAGACTTCTCCCAATTTCAAGTTACGAAAATTCTTCTTGATCCAAAAAGTTTTATGGGAGGCATTCCTTGAAGTGAATGCAAAGCATGATGTTTATTCTATGCGATTATCAATGATGGGGCATTCACTGAAGTAAATGCAAGCATGATGTTTATTCCATGCAATTGTCAATGATGGGGCATTCCCTGAAGTGAATGCAAGCATGATGTTTATTCCATGCGATTATTGGATCTGTTTCATTCCCTGAAGTGAATGCAAACATGGTAAATCATTATTCAATTAGAGACATAATTTCGATATAATCCAAGTATAATTGGCTGGACATCCCGTTCTGCGAGGCTACTGGTCTCAAAGGAGGTTTTTAAAGGACCTTGTGGACAGGTTTAACAATGCCGCGTACGAGGATTAAATCTTTGTTCTCTGTGATAAGGATATGTGAAAAAGGTTTTAAAGGCCCACTGGCTCTACTCCATTCCCTGAAGTGAATGTGAGATTATATTATGGAAGGAATAAAAAATCACATTAAAAGTTGTGGTCGTGGTCGAGGCTATGAATATACACATGAAAAATATAGTTGTTTTAAGAATACTTCTACCCGCTGGTAGCAAAGTTATAAGGATGACAAGAGTGATAAAGATCATTCTAAGGAAGTGAAATCCTTTTACCAATGTGATGTTATAAATCATTGGTTTCGTACTTGTCAAACGCCAAAGTATTATGGACTTTATCCATAATCATGAATGATAAATGAAATAAAATATAAACAAAATTTGTTTATGGCGTTATTGGTCCAACTCAATTGGATATTGTTAATTTTCTCATAATCTTTGAAGGGAATAACTTACCATTTATTTTATTTCCCTTATAACCTCTAACAGGAATAATTGGTTTTTTTATTTTATTTTATTTTTATGTTAATTCGTTTTATTTATTATTTATTTATGTTAGTTTGCTTTATGTTTATTTATTTCATATATTATTTATTTACGCTTTATGTTAATTTATTATTTGAAGAATATGATTACTTCCGGAATAAAATATACAATAAATTGTGGCTATTTATGCCTAGAATTGTGGCTATTTATGCCTAGCAGATAATGCAAGTACTCATATTGTACTTAAGCATAAGAAATATTTTTCCCATTTAAATGCAAGGGAAAAATATGAGTAGTATTTCTCAAAGTACTAAAATATCAATACTTCGGAAGAGCACTTGAAAGTTTATCTCTGATAGATAATCGACTTGATATGATGTGCTATATTTTATATTTTTCATTCCTCGAAGTGAATGATACAAAGTACATATTTTCATTACCTGAAGTAAATGAAACAAAGCACATTTTGAAAGGTGCAGAATTATGCATGTCTCGATTAAAATGCAAGATAATAATGTGAGTACTATATCCGGAAGTACTAATATCACAAAAGGCTCTGGTTGAGCAAATATGTTATTGTCAAATGGAACTTTATTCCATATTCACATTGCGTTATACTCGTCAAAGTCATAAAGAGAGAAATATGAGTTCGCAAAATATCCCCTTGGAAATTATAGATAAAATATGTTATCAATTGACATTTGAAATAAGCCAATATGGATATAAGTTCTGGTAGCCAAAAAGTCAGTTGAAAGCTCTAGGATAGCTATATATAGCTACCAAAAGATAATTTCAATTGAAAGCTCCGAAAGAGCTAAATATATTCCTATTTAAAGGAACAATTTTGATGGTCGTACTAGACATGTACGAGTAGGATTGAATTACATGTTATGGTAAACAAGAAGTTTACAAATTCAGAGATATATACACACATATATATAGTTGGCATGATCGGTTAGACCATCCTGATCAATAATGGTGCAGAAATTATTGAGATTTATGTGCGCATGTATTAAAAGAACCTGTAGTTCTTGTGGTGCTTATTCTCAAAGAAATGGATTAAATTTCACTTATTAAAGAACGTGAAGTTCTTGTGTTGCTTAAAGGAATTGATTAAATTCCACTTACTAAAAGAACATGAAGTTCTTGTGTTGTTTGTTCTCAAAGGATATAGATGATCCCACTTACCAAAAGAATTAGAACTTAAAGTTCTTGTAATGAAGTTAAGACTGTATGTCTTGCATATCTGAACGAAATATGGGCCCATATATCCACAAATGTGGAAAGTTTTATATGATTTTAGTAGATGCATCTACATTGTTTTATCGACTTACAACCAGAAGTTTGTGAGATTGATTCTAAAAAGATTCAGATTATGCAGTTAGACTATTCGTCTTGAAAAGCTAGTGGGTTTATATTTTAGGCTATATCAGTTGTTACAAAGCCTATTGATTATAAAAAATATAGTTTAGCAAAATTTCAATTGGATGCCTCCTATTTAATAGCTAAACTATGAGAACAAAAGAGTTATTATTTATATGGTGTTTCCATATATCAACACTTATACGCATCAAGCCAACGAGTTATAATAAACTCTCCGTTATGATTGGTTTTTGGTCAGAAACCATACATTTCCCATTTTATGATTTTTGAATGTGCGATATGAATTGCTCCACCACAACGCACAAAATGGGTAAATAAAAAGGGTTGAGAATATATATTGAGTACGAGTCTCCTTTTATGTTTAAATTCTTAAACATTAATTGGAGAATCATTTATGACATGATTTTTCTCAACATCAGGGGGAGATAATAATCAGCTGGATAGAGGAAAATGAATTATCATTATCTAGATCCTCGTATATGAACTAGAAGTTCATAAGATAATTCATGTTATTACATGTCAACTGCCAGACATATTTACTGACCCAATGAGAGTAATTAAGTCTCATATACCAGCTAAAATGCTCTAAATTTAAATTACATATTAGAGCGAGAGAATGTAAATCATGCCTGAAGCATGATAGTTGAAATAGTTCCAATGATCAAAATTCTCGTAAATAGAAAGTAATATGAGATGGTCGTATATTGGAGGCGGGTGCTCCTGAAGAGACCCAAGACATAACAAATAATAAAACTCTATAAGAGTTTCAGGTACCTGAAATAAAGATTGAAATCTTGAAGAGATCTCGATGAGTTATGTCATTACGAGAATGGAACCAGAAAATTGGAAAGTTGTCGACAACGATTTTACAAACAATTTTACATAAAATACTTCTATAGAAGTAAAGAAAGAAATCGAGGATCTTGTATAAAATCTATTCAGAAGTATAGATATTGAATTGGTCAATGTTGAAAGACGCTTTGAACTTCTAAAATAGAAGTATTTGGACCAGCAGTCCAAACACCTAAAGGTGTAATGCAAGTGAGGCACAAATAAGTAGTCGTAAATACGACTTGAACTATGATTTATGAAAAGTTTTAATTACTTCATGGTGGATGCAATTACTTTGGCAGTTTAGAAAATTTTACATGCGTCTAATTATTTGTGGATCCATATTTATCCTTGAAGGATCTAAAATGCTATAAGCATTTGGAAATTTCTGAGGAAATTTATTTAGACAAGTCTCATGAATATTTTGGCGTATTTGGTATAATCGCCTTAGTGAATACTAATTGAGAAAATACTATAAGAATGATCAGATTTCCTTATGTATTTTATAAAGGAGTTTGGATCAAGATCCATTATGATAATTTTAGAACTCCTAAAGAGCTTCAAATTGGAAACTCATGAAGTACTTTCAATACAAGTACTTGAATCTTGACATCAAGTTTATCTCGACCTGAAGATCGAGCATTTTTTCTTTTGTCTATGAATAGACATAAGTTGAAAGAATCTTAAAGAAGATTCAATATGAATAGAACATATCTATTGAGTATCCCAATAGTTGTAAGATTGTTGGATGTGAATAAAGATAATTATATCTTTTCTTGGTCTTGAAGCACTATATATTAGTTGGTCAAGAAATATCTATGAATATACAAAGATCGTTACATTTAGATCTTCAAACATTCGTTGATGCCTCCTCAAATGTCGTAGAAATAATTGTTATGCACGAGGCAAGCAAAAAAAATGTGTTTGGCTAAGACTATTGACCCAACATATCCAAAAGATATGTGGATTTACTTTTACAAGATATGATAAAAGCTATCTTGTGTGAAGATAACGCAAGATGTATATCTCAGTTTGAAAGTGGATACATCATGGAACATATTACTCCAAAGTTTTCATCCCTCACGATCTTTAGAAAAATGATATTCAAGATTAAATTATGAAGATTCAAAGATCTTCTGTGATGTTTGCATGAGGGGGAGTAAATACGCGTTGCACTCTTTTTCCCTTAACCGAGGTTTTGTCCCAATGGGTTTTCCTGGTAAGGTTTTTAATGAGGCAACATGTTATGCGTATCAAAGATGTGTGTACTCTTTTTCCTTCACTAAAGATTTTTTTTTCCACTGGGTTTTTATCTTAGTAAGGTTTTAACGAGGCACATTATCTTCATAGACATCCAAGGGGGAGTGTTATGAATATTTATCTATGTGGATGTCTATCATGATTAGAACTTTATCAAAGGAGTTTGATTTATTTATTATTAGGAATATTATCTCTATGAATTAGAGTTTAATGTATTATGTACTTCTTATGCCTATAAATAGATGATTCATTGAAGGCATTATATACAAGTCTATATTTGAGAATAATACAAATCTCCCTCTTTTTCTCGTCTCTTTGTTTTTCTTGTTCTTATTCTTGTTCTTCTTTATTTTATTCACAACATAATGATCATAAATAAAACATAATTAAATAAATTAAAATTTTAAAAATATTGAAGATTCGAACTTTGATTAAATAAAATTAAAATACTTTTAGTTTTTTTTTTATTTTTTAAATTTCTAAAATATTTTAATGAGAATAATAAAAATATTTTTATGTTTTCAAGTTTCACTATTTTTTATTCTCATCTTTTAAAAACTATTTTCTAATTTCACAATTAAACATATATATTTTTTATATTTTTATTATAATTTTGTAGAATTAAAATAAATATGTTTTGTGTAAAGAAATTTACAGACAAATCCATTGAATATCAGCCTTAGTAATAATGAAAAATCAAGTCGCCTTAAGAAAGAAAAAAAAAGATAAATAAAGAAAGAAACAAGTGTGGCTGATTGCTGAAGCTCCGAAAGGCTGAAACAAGCCACCAAGGAAGGGAAAGGGAGTCGTCAAATAGGGAGGGCAACTCAAGTTCCCAAACCCTAATATCCTTTCATATTCTCCAAAAAGCTTTTTTGATCGATCGCGAATCGAGCAAAATTAATCGAGAAAATGACCAGCCAATCGGTGCCTCTCCCGCCGCCATCCCGCCGGAATTCTCATAGAAGAGGTCTTTCTGCCCCTGACAAGTCTCAGGCCTCCGACAATGCCAAGCCCACTTCTCCTTCGTTAGTTTCCTTCTTTTACTATTTCTTTTGAAATTTTTTTTTTTATGTTACCGAATGTTGTTTGACTAAAGTTTCAATCTCCTCCCGCCAGTTCCATTAGTGGTGATAGGACGGTGAAGAAGCTGAGGTTGTCGAAAGCCCTCACCATCCCTGAAGGAACCACCGTGTTCGAGGCTTGTAGGCGGATGGCAGCTCGTCGAATTGATGCCGTGTTGCTCACCGATGCCAATGGCTTGCTCTCTGGAATTGTTACTGACAAGGTTCTTAATTTTAATTTTAGCACGGGTGTACTGTTTTATTGCTTCCATGTTGCTAGTGTAGCGTGTAAAATTGTAAATTTATACATGTTTGACAGGACATTGCCACTAGAGTTATAGCTGAGGGGTTGAGGCCAGAGCAGACAGTAGTATCTAAGATCATGACATGTAGTCCAATTTTTGTTAATTCGGACTCTTTAGCCATCGAGGCACTTCAGAAGATGGTTCGAGGTACTTGATTACGTTACTTTCATCACATAACCAGATTAAAACTTCCTTTTTAAAATAAATAATTGGATGCATCTTGGACAGTATTTGGAATGAACTTTGGCATAATTGTAAAGGTTTAAATTGTATGTTAATTGATTTTCTTAGAAGATATTTGTGCGGAGAGAAAGAGATTTCTAGAAGACTCAGGGTGTGGATGGAGTAATGGAAGAATATAATTGCTTTCTTTTAGTTCATGAAACTCATTGTAGATAATTATCTTGAGTAAGATACAAGACAAAGTCAATATTTGGTGTTGAATTTAAATTCTCATGCAGGCCGTCTTGTTATTACTGGTTTGGCAGGAATTATATATAACCATCAAACATTTATTTACTATCTTTGTAGTAACTTTAAATATAATTATGTTTTATGGTTTCCTGAACTATCAGTACGTTTGTGTGGTTTCAAATAATGCAGTGTTATTTTGAATTTGCCTTTGTTGAAAGCTATATATGCCAAAGATGAAATAAAGTTGATTACAATAGCAATATTGTTTTTAAATTTAAATGATATTGTACGTACATGTACTAATCTTAGTGACTGATTGTTTTGACAGGAAAATTCAGGCACCTCCCTGTCGTGGAAAATGGCGAAGTCATTGCCATGCTGGATATTACAAAATGCCTTTTTGATGCTATCTCTAGAATGGAGAAGGCTGCTGAGCAAGGAAGTGCAATTGCTGCTGCAGTGGAAGGAGTTGAACGCCAGTGGGGAAGCAATGGTTAATTTGTTTTCTTCTGTACTAATGATCATAACATTCTAATGATTCACATTGTCAAGTAGTACACATCCTTATGCTTGATGGGTGATCAAGGGTATAGATTAATGCTTGTACCACACAGATTGAAACCTGTGATTTCTTGTTTAACATTTTGTTTATGTTCATTCAGCACCGTATGCCTTCATAGAAACTTTGAGGGAACGGATGTTCAAGCCGTCCTTGTCAACTATAATTGCTGAAAATTCAAAGTATTTCCTTCTATCTCATATATCTTGTGGCCTTTTATTTACAAATGCAATTTCTTAAATAGTCTTCCTCGTGTTGTTATTTGCTTTATCAGTCTTGGTATCTTCCTTTTCCAGGGTTGCAATTGTTTCATTATCGGATCCTGTCTGTGTTGCTGCAAAGAAGATGCGGGAGTTGCGAGTTAGTTCAGTTGTTATAGTGACGGGGAACAAAATTCAGGGGATACTAACGTAACTTTTTTTAATTCGTGAATTGATTAAATATTTGTTTTTGAGATCTTTTGCACCATCACATGTATTCAGTGCAGATCTAAGGCCTCTTTCAATATTTTTCAATTACTAGTTTTTATCTATGCACTGCAGTTCAAGGGATATCCTTATGCGAGTTGTAGCACAAAATCTCTCCCCCGAGCTAACTCTGGTGGAAAAGGTTCATTCTTGTACATTTGGTTTGATATACATTATAGTCTTTGCCATTCACCTTCCACTGTTATGTGTGGTAGATATATCGACATTTATTTAAAATTTGTGTATTTGAATAAATTTTAAACTGAGTTCCAACTCTATTTTATGCATAAATACTTTAGCAATACGGTAAGCATTTATATGTTTGTAATTAGTATGATTGGCAATTTTGTAAATAGATTTTTTTATCCAAATACATCTTGATACTGCTTTGGAAAGTATACTGTAAATTCTTTCTTTTCATGCAAATCGTATTTGTGGCTCTTGAAAATTCAATTTCATGTCTTTTCATTACGATCTCTAGTTCACGTTTGAGTTTTGATAAGCAATCTGTTTACTCGTATAACTTTACCTTGGACAGTTACACTGGTGTATGTTGCATAATCTATTATAAACTACACAGTGATGATTAAATAAATTTGTAACGTGAACATGCTTTGATTCTTTTAAGTTTTAATTATTTCTAAAGGACTTTTTGCAGATATATTGACTCTTAACTTTTTCTTAATTATATTAGTAGTATCTAATCTTAGAATGAAATTGTGCAATATATCATGTTCTTGGCATTAGATGGCCCCAAGTCAAAAGTTGCAATTTTAAGCATGATGGTTTCTGGTTCTAAGCTTTTGGTTCTTTTTTTATATGATTTTTTTATTCTCTCGATACTTGTAATAATCACACTATTTTTTTATTACTCAGGTCATGACACCAAACCCTGAATGTGCGAGAGTAGAAACATCAATCCTTGACGCACTGCATATAATGCATGATGGGAAGTTTTTACATCTCCCTGTTCTAGAAAAAGGTGAGCTTTGGTTCTTTCTTCTATACAGTTTTATAATTACAATCCTTTCATGTTTATGTGCCTGGAAATGGCTGTTGTGCAGATGGAACCGTCGCTGCTTGTGTAGATGTTCTGGAGATCACCCATGCAGCAATTTCTATGGTATGTATTTATGTATATTTATGTCTACTAGTATTGTTATTCGTTAGGTATGTCATGTATAATGGGAGGATTATGAACTTGGGGTCCATTTGGTTGTTGCTCCGTACTTAAAAGCAATTTTTTGGTTGGATCTGGTCTTGAGATTCATTGCACTTGGCATGTCTACATATTTTCCTAATGAAAGCACAAAATTAAAAGGAAAAGTTCCCTATAGTAAGGTTACAACTTATACGACGTAGTATTTTTCTTATTTGAACCTGGTTAATATTATTTCATAATTTGTTTAACTTTCTATATATTCTCACTCTTTTGCCCCAACATAAATTTGTATACTTGAAATTTGATATTTTGAAGGTTGAAAGTAGTTCTGGAGCTGTTAATGACATAGCGAGCACAATGATGCAAAAATTCTGGGATTCCGCCCTTTCTTTGCAGCCACAAGATGATTATGACACGCAGAGGTAACTAATTCTGCCTCACTTATGGTTCCAACATGTTATACACTTGAACCAACCCTGCAGAATGTTAATTTCAGTGAATTGTCGGCAATCATGACATCAGAGGGGGCAGAAGCTGGAAAGCTATCATCCTATCCTTCTTTAGGTCTCGGAAATTCATTTTGTTTCAAATTTGAGGATCCTAAGGGTCGTGTACATCGATTCAATTTTGGTACGTATATACTTGGTAAAGAATTTGATCTGAATATTTAAAGATACATATCGTTTCATACCTATAAGCACTAATGCACTGATTACCTAATGCACACCCGGACTTTATTATTGAAAGAGATAATTTGCAGCTAAATACGATGTGAGCATGTTTGCAGGCTTTGCTATTTTATCTTTTTTCCCATAATGTTGCATGCATGGAAAAAGTAGCATATTTATTCTTTTTTATTCAGGTTTTGAGAATCTAGACGAGCTTTTATCGGCTGTTATGCAAAGAATTCGTTCCAATAATGATCATAATCATCCTCAACTTTTGGTGAGTTGATGAGTTTATTCGTCTATCTGTGGTTTTGTCAAATTTTCTTGTTTGTACTCATTCTTTTATATGTATATAGTATGAAGATGATGAAGGTGATAAGGTTGTACTCACCACTGACGGTGATCTTATTGCTGCTGTTAACCATACGAGATCCCGAGGACTAAAGGTAACTCATGTTGCATACTATTGGTTCTCTCTTGTTGGGCCATCGTATTTTGTTTCTTCTGTTGGTTTCCTTGTTCTTTTTAGTTAATATTTGCATACACATTGCATTATTTTTCATCACATTTTCACTTTAAGAGGACCAGCTCATGGAGCCATGCTTTGGGATTTAACATTTTCTTTCTAACGAGGCACAAGCTAGTTCTCAACTTGTGCTTTGAGATCGAAATTTTAAATCTGAACGAAGTAACGAAGGATGGAAAAGATAGAAACAATGTTGATGTGAGAGATAAAGAACCAAAACCAGTATATATTATTCTAAATTTAACTCTGTCTACCATTCTCACAGGTTTTAAGATTGTATCTGGATTTTTCTGATTCGGCTCAGCTGATAACATCACAATCAACTGTAACAGTCCAGAGAACCGGATTGGCATCTTTTCACACAGGTCTATTGGCAGGTGCCGTTGTCTTAACCGGCATAGGCGTGCTTGTGTACTTAAAGCGTGCAAAACTATGAGGTTGTGTTGATTTTTTAAAATCAAATTAAGCTGGAGGGCGTTTTTGTTTGGACAAGAAGATTGACCTGAGAAATGGCTGGCCGATGGTTAACGGGTTTGATACTTGAACTGATTTCAATATTTTATTATATAGAATCCATTTTTGTTCCATATGTAACTCGCAATCTATCTCTCCGATGTGTCCATGCGACCGAGTGTAAACAATTGCCCGAAAATGAATATATTTTGTATACTATTTTGACGTGCATACCCTGAATTTTTTTCAATGACTAAAGCTCAATGAAGCACGCCCCGTAAACAGAAAATGTTACTCGAATTCTGATCGGTTACGAGTATGTATCAAGCACAGGTATGGTCAAATTATCTAATTTGATGGTTGATAGGAAAATTCAGAAGCACTATTAATAAATTCAAGCGAGAAGCATTGATTTTATTTAAAATGATGGGATCTGTCAGTCTAAAACTTAAGAAAACAAAATTGACAAATTTTCAAGTAGGCTAGGAATTAGTTCATAACTTATGGCATTGTGTTTGGACGAACGATACAGTCTGTTGCTTGAGGTCATGAAGGACCATCGTATTCTGCTGTTGAATGTTGCCAAAGATAGATAGGTCGTTCGAGCTTCCCATCATCAAGCAAATCAATCCCGACTCCGAGTCGGAGATCATATAATTCTCTGCCGGTAGATCTAAATCTGCACCCTCGAAATGGAATACCAGTTTTGGAACTTTTACTTTCGTAGTACCTGATGGCAAGGTGAAGCAAAGGTCGAGCCCTGTCACGCCTGAAGTGTCGAGGGGAAGATTCATTTGCTTGATGAATCCTTTTCTGACTGCACGGAAAGCATGTTCTTCTAGATACGTGATGGTTGTGCCGGAATCAATAATTAAGCCGCCGGTACCGTCGTCTCGGAGTGCAAAACTCGATTTCTTGATAGGCAAGCGAGTTTTTCCGACTGAAATTCCATTGAGTGAAAGGTAGTAAAATGATGGCTGCAACGGATTACGTATCAGTGGGGTGGTCTTGACTGCACCAAATGTGCGATTCACTCTTGCAAGAGACCCCATCAAAAGTGTACTTTTTTGGGTGTCATCGAAGGGTGTAAGGCAATAAGAAAACTTGGGCTCTTTCAGTTGTGAGACTAGAGACAGCGGTCCCCGTCCGAGCCCCACTAGACCCGCACCTTGCGTAAACCCTTCGCCCTCGTTATCTTCTCCGCACCCGAATCCGATTTTCGGAACCAAAACCTTGCCGAACGTTAATGTTTCGGTTGCCATCACACCTTGCGTTGAGGAATAATCGCCGTATGAATACCTATACTCGCACCCATCGCCGCATGTTGCTTGTGGCATTGCTTTGCAAAGGTGACTATTGCATGACATCTTAGTGAACGTCGAAGATTTTTTCGGATCAAAGATCGGGGTAGATTGTTGGTAACATTGAGAGCAAGGCTTGCATTGAACCCAAATCAAATCGCTACCGGTGTCCATGATCGCAGAGTAACTCTTCGGCGGTGTCCCGATGGATAGGTACATCAGAAACTCACCATCCCCCGCAACAACAGGCGCTTTAACTCCGCCCGAACTAGCCGCCGTTGCCAAAACCATTGCATTCAACATCTGGAGCCTATGTTGCCCGCGCGTTATCCCCCGTTGGATTTGCTCCCATTTGGTTAAATTCTTGCCCGAGTCGACATGCTTGAGCATGACCCTGAACCCTTGTTCTGGCTCATGCCAATCCACAAATACTCGCCTCGACGTCGAAACAGCCGGCGAAACATGTAATGCAACTATTGCTAGTGCTAGAAATAAGACACAACACGTAGAATACAATGAGGCCATGAAAATCTAAATGGAGAAATGGGTGATTAGTGAATTACAAAAGGTGCTTGATTAAGCTTAAATAGGAGTTTTAGAGTGGAATTGGTCTTAAAAAACACAGAAACAAAGGAGTAGATGTAGGGAAATAGAAAGACTAGGAGATTAGTTACAAGAGAGATATCCAAACATGTCCGGTTCGGGTCAAGTATTCAGATTGATTCGGTCTAATCCAAATTGAAATTTTAACAAAACTATTTTTTATATAAATTTAATTTTTCCTATTATGAAAGGATGTTTTAATGACGAGTTTTGCATTATTTAATATGAATTAGTCCGTCAATAGATCTAATAGTAGTGACTATACGAAAAATAAATATTAATATAAAATATTTATTGATTTTAGAATATTACAATACCAATAACAAAAATTTTAACCAAATATTTATAATGTTATGGTACTAATTGGTTCTAATTTAAACGGCATTTTATAACCATATATGATATACACATATATTTCTTCATATTTGTTCATATGTGGTATACATATAGTATGTAAAGTTGAGAGACTCGATTCGAACTTAAAAATCGATCCACTAATTATTTAAAAAAAATGATTTGATGTACTTGTGGTGAAAATCAAGTTTCCGCAAGCGGTGTTTTTTTAGAATATGGGGTTATAATTTTAGTGTTTAGAGATGATTTTAGGGTTTAAAGTTTAGTTGTCGGTTTCGAGAAGGCGTCGAACATACATATTGCAGGGCATAATGGGCTCCCTCTTCTCTCTTTCACCGTTAGAATCTTTCTTGTATAGAAAAACTAGTGGATTTCCATGGAAAATCCATTAACAAATCTGGGCCAAATTTTTGGTTCAAAGTAAGTTTAAACCCAAAGAGTATATTCTTAGCATGACATAGTAAAGATAAGGGTTGCAAGTAATCAAGGAAGCCAGTGTTTAGTAGGTAAGAAAACACCGAAATAGCCTGAAATATTGGCTAAAAGAAACTGGAAAAAAAATAAAAATTCTTGCACCAGCCGGGAATCGAACCCGGGTCTGTAATGTGGCAGGGTACTATTCTACCACTAGACCACTGGTGCTTGCTGGTAAGTGGTTCATTCTAGTGCTATTTTATTTATTTGATAATATGGTATAATGGGTACTCTCCTCTTGATAAATACTCTTTCTATTTAAACTACACAATATATCATCTAAATCACTAGCCATGAACTTTTAAATCTTAAATTATAATCTTAAATCATAAAACATCAACCCTACAGTGACAAGTTTGTCGGTTTGCATATCAAAAAAATTTCTCATAATAAAAACATGAATAAAACATTGATATACATGTTAAATACTATATAACCTTTTATGTTTTAGGGATGTAGGGTATGTTTAGGGTTTTATTTGTATGATTTATATTTTAGTGTTTATTATTAAAAGTTAGGGTTTAAAATTAGGGATTTAGATTTTAATTTTTAAGGAATAAATATGTATATTCGTGTGATTTTTTTATATAATATTGTATGTATATTGAAAATTTACTCTCAAAACATTAGATCGATTTAAAACTTGAATTTATATCAAATACACTGGCGGCGAAAGCTTTTAGTTTCTACAAGCGCCTTAGTTTTAGTTTTAAGGTTTAAATATATAACAAAATATTATTATCATATACACAGACGGTGGAAACTTTGTGTTTTTACAAGTGCCTCAAAATTACTATACTTAAACCTCTAAACCCCAAACGGAGTCCTCGAACCCTAAAACTAAAACATTTGTATATAAAATAGTTACCCTATAACAAATATAATTATATTAATAATGTACTTTAATTTCACACCATTGTAAGTGAATTTCTCGTGTGTATAGGTATAATTTCTCTATTGTAAGTCCAAATTGTCCGATACGTGTTTATAAAAAAAAATTATTGTTGTTTTGGTTCTTCAAAATTTTGTTTTAACGATAAGAGTTTTTTATATAAAAAAGGTAAATTATATAAATGACTACTATATTATTGGAAAAGTCGCGATTTGACCACCTTACTTTTTTCGAAGCAATTAAACCACCATATTATTAAATTGGATGCAATTTAACCACCAGCCGTTAGAGGTTAACGGTAAATAGTAAGGACCAAATGTATAATTATACCAAATTGAAAGAATGTATAAATAGTAAGGACCAAATATGTAATTATACCACTATTTTTTTAACTGCCACGTCACCCTACCGTTAACCTCTAACGGCTGGTGGTCAAATTACATCCAATTTAATAGTATGGTGGTTTAATTGCTTTGAAAAAAGTAAGATGATCAAATCGCGACTTTTTAATAGTATGGTGCCATTTATGTAGTTTACTCAAAAAAGAAATGTCAGGTTGTTTACCACTCGGACCAACATGTAGATATGTGTTTACGGAGTTGGGCAGTTCTAGGAAACAACACCTTAAATACATGCTAAAAAAAGGTATGTACCGAATTTGTTACAAAAAATCGTAAGAAATTTTATACACGTATCAAATTTGTTACAAAAATAGTAAGAAATTTGATATGTACATAATTTCTTACGATTTTTTTGTACATACCGAATTTCTTACAAAAGTTGTAAGAAATTATGTACATACCTTAAGTTTCACGAATTTTGTACATGTACCGAAATTCTTACAAAAGTAGTAAGAAATTATATACATACCGAATTTCTTACGATTTTGTAAGAATTTCGGTACATTGTATAAAATTTTTTAAAATTTTTATAATAAATTTATTACATATTAGCGTGTATTTAAAGTGTTGTTTTTTTAGAACTTCCCTACCAAGTTTGATTAACCAGATTATGGAGAAGCTCGAAAACACGCAAAGAAACGCTCTGCCAAAGCAGCCTGAACCAACAGAAGAAAAGATGGAGAAAAGGACAAGGAATTGCTGGAAATCTGCGAAAGGAGTTGAGAAAACGAGCATTCTGTATCATCACCACCTCTTCATTTCTCTTTATTTTACGCATCATTGCTGATTCAAAGCCGTTTTTAACTTTTTATAACACGATTTAGCATCATCGTTATTCCTTCACCGCTTAATTTATCTTTATATTCAAACAATTGTCGCCGAGGACGGAAATCAACAACACAGAAGATACGGAAAACGATGAGCTCCGCCTTGGCGTACCTGAGAGCCGCCTTTTGTTTGGCGGTGGTTGCGATCTCGATCTCCGATGGTGTGACGACGGCGGCGGGAGCTCCGCAGTTTCCGGCGATGTTTGTGATCGGCGATTCGCTAGTGGATAACGGGAACAATAACGGATTGAGCTCTTTGGCGAGATCAAATTATCCTCCGTACGGTATTGATTTTCAAGGGGGGCCAACGGGGAGGTTCTGCAACGGGAAAACCATCATAGATTTCCTTGGTAATTACTTCTTTCAAACTCTATATAATGTCTTTTCTCTGTTTCAGATTCAGTAGTATATTTTTTGTTTGGAAGCTACGAAAATTTTTTCCCACCTTGGTACCGAGTTTAATCTAATTAATTAGTATATGGATTTTGAATATTTCTTTAGATAGTCAAGTTTTACATAAGCTTGCAGATACATGATAACTAGAAATTTGAACTCAGTTTTGAATTATTATTGTTATTATCCATAATTGACTCAATTTCCAATATCATAAAATTGAATACTCGTTAATTTGGGGAATGATTGATAATTCATTAAATGTTTTAAGTTTTTTAATAGATTTAATGTTTTAAGTATATTTAGTAATTTAAAATTAAAATAATTTGTTAAATTTGTTCAATGAAAAAGTGTGGGATTATTATCCCATACGTAGGGGTGCTTAACGAGTTGAGCAGCTCGCGAGCTGTTCGAACTAGACTCGGTCAAAACTCGGTTAACGCTCGACTCGGGTTGACTCGACTCGAACTCGACTCGAGACCTTAATGAGTTGAGTCGAGCAAAGTCTAACTCGACTCGATAAGTTTGCGAGCAGCTCGTTAATTTTTTTAAAATATTTGTGGATTGTTACTTTAGTTTTAATATGCTAGTTTGGTGTATTTGTGGATTGTTATTTTGGAATTTAGACTTTGAAAGTGCTTTATACACTCTTTTGATATTTTTTTTGGTTAAATTTGTTAATTTATGTTAATATTAAGCCCCATATAGTATTGTTAAATACTTTTAGTTAAAAATAAGGTAAATCTTTTAGTGAGCTTAACGAGCAACGAGTCGAGCTTAACGAGCAGCGAGTTGAGTTGAGCAACAAATTTTTTAACGAGCACGAGTCGAGCACAATTTTAACGAGCTTAACGAGCAACGAGTCGAACACAATTTTAACGAGCTTAACGAGCAACGAGTCGAGCACAATTTTAACGAGCTTAACGAGCAACGAGTCGAGCAACAAAATTTTTTAACAAGCACGAGTCGAGCACTGCCCAACTCGTGATCGACTCGCTCGATAAGCACCCCTACCCATATGTAGGCGGTGGAAATTTTTTGTTTCCACAAGCGCCTTAATTTTTGGGTTTAAATACTCCATTTTGGGTTTAGAGATTTAAGTGTAACATGTTTGGATTTAGGGTTCATGGTTAGAACTTAGAGTTTAGGGTTAAGGTTTAAGTTTTAGGATAATATGGTTAAGGGTTTAGGTTTTAAATTATAAACCCTAAATCCAAAATTATATCCACAGCCACTAAATTCAAACCTACTATACTTAAACCTCTAAATAGAGTCCATAAACCTTAAAACTAAATAATTTGTGTAAACAAAATTCCACAAACGCTTGTGCATGGAATAATTACTCATATACTTATTGCATAATAAAACAAATATTTTTAACACTTTTTATTTTATTTTTATTTACTCTAATTATATTATATTTTAAATTATATATATATCGAGCAATCTAACTTTACAATCTTGCACAAGTTTCATTGTTTACTTGAAATGTATGTCTAGTTGGTGGCACATTCTTATAAATGGAAATTTTACTGTTTAGCCTCTCTCCGAAATCAATAGTTATATTCAAGTCTTTTTAACAAAAATAAAAAATCTAACTTTAGTCCCAAATGTTATGATTTTATCTCGGCCCTAAACAATTTTTCTAACTTCACCTCGGATGATTGTATGGTATTTCCCTATGTTAGGAATTTGTACGTGAAAATTAATCAAAACGATAACATAAATCAAGGCAAGTAAGAGAGATGAGATTTAACGTGGTTCGACTTTGCATGGGTTCACGAATGAGAGAAACGAATAATTTACTATCAACGTAAAAAATACAAAAAGTGCAAGTATATGACATCTCATGTAATCAATAACCCTATATATTTATCCCATAACCTGGTGTATCAAAATCATTCTTCTCAACGTCCCTACAATAACCAATACTAGACCTGACAAACTTGACCCGAGACCGAGAACCAAATCGATTTACCTAAACCGAGACCCGAAATTGACCCAAACACGATGACCCAAATTTGATCTGAAACCCGAAATAAACTGAGCCAAACTGAATTTAAGTTGAACCGAAAATGGACCTGAACCGATTTTCAATCGAACCGAATAGACCTGAACCGATTTTCGACTGAACTGAATGGAACCGAACCAATTTCACACGAACCGAAGACAACTCGAAATAAAAAATATATATTAAAATAAATAAATAAATATGAGATATGAATTGTCGCACAAGTCACCAAAAAGTCAAATATACATGCAATATAAAGTCATATATATGGTGAAAAAACCTAACTCGACCTGAAAACCCGACTAAAACCGATCGATTTTTTATTGACTCGATATTAACCCGATACCTGAACCGAAACGAACTTAAACCAAATGTAATCAGACCCGAAATAACCCGAACCGTATGACTCGTTTGCCACCTCTACCCAATACTCATCTCTACAAATAAATCTAATCACCAATATTTTCAATCACTAGAATTACAATAAAATTCTAACTTAATTACCAATTTGAATTAATGTCAATGTCTAACACCCTATTTCGCAGGAGATTTATTAGGTCTTCCACTTCTTCCCGCCTTCGTCGTGACGTTCACCGGCGAAATAGACATTAAGGCCGGAGTAAACTATGCTTCAGCAGCAGCTGGGATCCTTGATGAAAGTGGCCTAAATCTGGTAAAAACCTAATAAGTTTAGGGTTAAGTTTGATTCCCCATTGACGAATGAATTGCTGAAGCATGCATGAAAGCAGGGGGACAGGTTCAGCTTGAGCCAGCAGGTTGAAAATTTCAGAAGCACATTGAACCAGCTTCAAAACGAAATGGACCAGGAAATGTTGGACCAACATTTGAGGAAGTCTTTAGTTGTGCTCAACATTGGCAGCAATGACTACATCAATAATTACCTCATGCCCTCTATTTATTCATCAAGCTCCACTTACACACCTGAAGCTTTTGCTGCTCTTCTAATCAGTAAATGTGAAGGTCAAATAATGGTAAGACTCTCACACACAAAATTTTGATTTAATTTCGAATTTAATTTCAATACTTTTTTTTTTACATTTTCAAGTGAGTTAGGGTTATGATTAACTTTTGGTCTAATTATGGATTCCAATCCTTCTATTTTATAAAAATTGAGAAATGGTCTCTCTATTTTAGTTTGTCAGAATTGGTCCTTTTACTTAACAAAAATAAAGAAGTTAGTGAAATTGTTGGTAAACACATGAACCGTTGGTTTTTGTTAATTTATTGCATATAAACTTTTTGAAGTATTAATTTTTTGATTTATATTCAATACACTGGCGGTGGAAACTTTTAGTTTCTGCAAGTGTCTTAGTTTTAGGGTTTGAGGATTTAATTTAGGGTGTAGGTGTAGGGGTTTAGTATTTAGGGGTAATTGTAAGGGTTAGTGTTAGTGTTAGGGTTGTAGGGTAATATGTTGAGGATTTAAGTTTTAATCTATAAACCCTAAACCCTAAATTATATTCACAATCCCTAAATTCTAAACTAATAAACATGAACCCCTAAACCCCACACCTTAACCTAAATCCTTAAACACTAAAACTAAGGTGATTATGAAAACTAAAAATTTCTACCGCTAGTGTATCAAATAATTATCCTTATTTTTTCCCTAATTATTTTCATATTAGTGGCAGAACGAAACTTCATTTGTTGGAAGCATTTAAAAAATCGAAACTTATTGAGGGGTCGTTTAAAAAATCTAAATTTATGTATATATATATATATTACAAAGAGCTTTTTAATATTTTTTTTGGGAGGGTCATGGCCCTATCGAGTCCTCATGTGTTCCAACTTGATTTTTACAAAAGTACGAAAACTAATTTTTGACAAATCAAAGTAGAGGGATTGATTTCTCAATCTTCATAAAGTAGAGGGACGAAATTTATCATATGAGTTCTACTGAATCTTGGTTAAAATTTCAAGTGAGTAGAAACAAAGAAGGGTCTGAGTCTGTGAAATTTGATTCATTTGTAGGCACTATACAAATTAGGGCTGAGAAAATTTTTGTTGGCGGGCATCGGACCACTCGGTTGCATTCCGAATCAGCTGGCCAAAGGCTTTGCGCCGCCGGGGAAGTGTATAACGGACGTGAATGATATGGTGCAAGTGTTCAACCGGCGGCTCAAGACTCTTGTCGATCAGTTGAACGCTAAATACACCAAGAATGCCATTTTTGTTTATGGAAATACTTATGGAGCCTTCAGTGACATACTAAGTAACCCCAAGGCTTACGGTAAGAACATCAAATCATTGCCCCAAAAAGAACATCTGTTTATGAATTCGATTATTCGTCCAATCTTACAAGTTTAATTCGAATAGGATCGAGTTTAAAGAGTTTTATAAGTCTCATTTTAATATTTAATTCTAATTCCGTCCCTGATTACAGGATTTCGTGTGACGGACGGCGGATGTTGTGGCATTGGAAAAAACAAAGGGCAAATAACATGTCTTCCATTTTCAATCCCTTGCTCCAATAGGGATGAATATATCTTCTGGGATGCTTATCATCCAACCCAAGCTTTCAACAAGATTATTGCTCAGAAGGCATACTCAGGTCCTCAATCTGCATGCTACCCCATCAATGTCAAACAAATGGCTCAACTTTAACTGAAATTAAATTTGTTATTTTATCTTCTATAACATTATTTTTTTTCTTTCATTTTTTAACATATAATTCTGATACAAAGTTTACACTATTTAAACCTCTCACTGCCTATAAATAGGAGTATATTGAGATCTTAAGTATATTCGATCTCATTTCCTTTCGTGTATTGTACAAACAACATCGGAAAAGAAAAGAGACATCTTGGGATATATAAACGGTGGCGCTGCACATCTTATCAGACATGTCTTCTGAAAAAAGGTAATAGCCCCGTGACAAGGACTATATGCATCATTTTTATATACTATATATGTGCAATAGACACAAATATACTACATATCATGCTAGAGAAACTTGATTGGTGCATCCATTGTTAGGACTATAGGAGAGATAACCATCCATGTAAAATGGTTCATTTTATCTCAAGTTTACATGAAGTCAATTACTTCTTTCTCAAGCAATAGCATAACTCAATGCGTTAGTTAAACTCCAACCCTATTTGCCATGTTTTTTACAATGAAAAATAATTTTTTACGACGTTGAAATCTATCTATAACTCATTTTTAGATCCTAAAACAAATGTATAATCTCTCGAATATTACAATAACAACGTTTCTAATCATTCACCCTATATCCAAACCAATACTAATTAATATAATTGTATATATACCTAAAATTAGTTTTTAGGGTAAACTACATAAATGGTCTTCCGACTATGATTCATTTATTTTTGCATCTCTTGACTATTAGAAGTTACAAACTGGTCTCCCGACTAAAAAAACAAATTGGTTAGATGTCGTTAAAAAATTAACAAAAATTTAGTCCTCAACTTTTACAATTTTTTAACTTAATCCTAATTCTAAAAAAATAACCCACATAATAATTTTAAATGATTGTGGGTTATTTAATTTTTTTTTAAAATTAAGATCAAGTTAAACAAATTGTAAAAGTTGAGGATTAAATGTGTTATTATACAATTTTTTGTTAAATTTAACGGCACCATACTAATTTATTATATTATTTTAATTAAGGGCCAATTTGTAACTTTTAATAGTCAATTAACGCAAAATGATATTCATGTAGTTTACCCTAGTTTTTAATGTACATAGAAAAGCTTACTTTTGAGGGAGATGTAGGAGCATAATGATGACGAGCTAATTAGTTCTTTATCCAAGCCAAGTTGCGTGTATAAAACGCCTTGATCTTCAAGCTCTTCATCACCGCCAACAAGCTCTTACTCTGTTTCTTGTCGCAAATCGGCCCTCTGCCGTTGCCTGTTTTGGTCATCTTCAACACGGTGGCCCGAGCCTCCGCCTCTTTCCGGCTTCGCAACGACCGAGCGCACTTGAGTTCTTCGTTGAACTCCTCCCACAGCATGTCCATTTTCTCCGGATCTCTCTTGTTCGCTTCGCTTTCCGATGAGAAGGAGAAGGAGAGGCTCTTCCTTTGGAGGCTCGCCGCCGTCGCCGGTTCTTCTTCTTCTTCTTCATATTCGGGATAGATCAAGGAAGATACACGCCATAACGACGGTAACGACGTGAATTGAGGCAAAGGATTGGTGATTTTGGGGAAGCTAAAATCTTCGGACGGCATTCCGATCCGATTCCGGTAGAGAGAAAACTTAATTTTGCCTTTGCGGCCGGTGGTGCTGGTTTTATTATAGACTCAGTGAGAAAAGAAGGGGAAATTTATTTACGAAGTCAAAGCGAAGATGAGTCATTCCAGCTAACGCCGGGTTGTTCGGAGTATAAGTTTCATGGAAAGAGCGATATATAACCGTCAATGAGCTCGACGTGATCTGATGTGATATCCTCATGCCAGTTTAACGACTGAAATCAAATGAGTAGGTGTGTATGACTTTTATTAAAACCATGTTATTAAATTGCGATTGCGGATTAATATTGCGGTTATCGCTGTTGTGGTTTAATTTAATATTATTAAATAAATATGATTTTAAATGCGGTTATAGTTTGCGGTGTTGCAGTCACCTCTAAAATCGTTACGTTGTGTTGAGGCTGCAATTTAATACTATGTCTGAAAAATTAAATAGATAGTATCTCATGTATGGATGGACAAAATTTGACTCGACTAGAAAGAAACCAAATTATTCTATTCGACTTGATGCGAAAATATTTGACTCGTCTTGATTCGACTCGAAATTTTTTTAAATAATATTTGAGTTATAAAATAGAAATTCGAATAACTCGAAATTTTTAGTAATTAGTGTATCGGTTTTTAAGTTCAAATCGAGTCTCTCAAATTTATCCGATAAGAAATATATGTGTATTGTATAGGATTATAGAAAATCGTTTAAATTGGAAATAATTAGTACTGTAACATTATAAATGTTTATAATAAAATTTGAACAGAAACTTGATAAACTTGACTTTATCTCGAAAAAACTTCAAATAAAGTTTGAGTTATAAAATAAAATTCTCAACTCGACTAACTCGAATTTTTTTATTTAACTCGAGCGAATAATAAATTAATTTTGGAAGTAGTTTTAAAACATCCTAGTAATTTATGTCATATAAATGGATGAGTCTACAATGAATGTCATACATTGATATACACTACTAATGCTATACATTGATATACACCACTATTTTTTTCTCTTATTTATTTTTTTAATTTTAAATAAATTCTCTTACATAAATTTGTGGGACCCACCACAAGATTTAATCTTAATTTAAAAATAATATTAAAATTGTCTTTTTCAAATTGGCATAACAAAATTTAAACCTCAACTTTTAAACTTTGTTATAATTTAGCCACCATTTTTATCACCAATATTTTTTCTCTTATTTTTTTAATTTTAAATTTTTTCTCTTATTTATTTTTTAAAATTTTGAACTTTGTTATAATTTAACCCTCAACTTTTTAACTTCGTTATAATTATTGACATTTTGGCCCTTATTCTTTTTTAGGATAAATTTGGCCCTCAACCTATATATTTTTGTCAAATATTTACTCATTCTTTAATTATCATGTTGATTAGACCATTAAAAATTAACGGTGATAATATGACATATACATGTGATAATACATTTTAAATGACATGTAATCTAACTTGTTACATACTTACATGTATAATAAAATTTTATTTAAATTTAAAGGCTTAAGGGCTCGAGAACCCCCTAAACTTTCAAAAAAAATCAATTAAGCCCTTAATGCTTTTTTTGCACCCAATGTCACCCTCAAACACAAAAAATTAACTAATCCGACCCTTTGACTAATGGTTTCCGTCGTTGACCGTTACAATGCTGATGTGGCAGTTTACGATGCTGACGTGGTAGTTCACGGTGCTAACAAGGCAGTCTTCATGTGAATGATGACATGTTTAGAGGGGATTAATTGATTTTGTTAGAAAATTCGAGGGCTTATTTAATCTTTAAGAAAAATAAAATTAAGAACTTATTTGAATTAAATTAAAATATTAAAAATATAACAGAAATATTATAATACTAAAAATATAAAATATATATATTAAAAATACCAATAAACTTTTAGAGATAGAAAGTTACATTTTTTAATATAAAAATAATTCTTCTTTGACCATGAAGTGATGTCACTATAAAAAAAACTTGGATTTTCCTATGATATTACTACTAGGATGCATCGAACGAGATGAAGTTTATTGTTTGATCGGATGAAAAAAAAACTCTTTAGTAAAGTCAAGCACCAGATAATCCTTGTATACCGCAAGATTGTTTCTTAATTTTTCTTATTTTCTAACTTGAATTCCATGAAAGCTGGTTTAATCAAATAAAAGTTTTGTAACTATATTGTGATATGGGTTTGCATCATATGTATTGGAATGTACTTAAGATTTTACACAACTTATTAGGTTAGAACATAATTTTAATCTTATTTTGTTATTACAATGGTCATATGTTTTTTTTTTTTGTTTTTTTAGTAATTTTAATATTTATTTTAGAATATTTTAACATTTTATTTTTACTTAAAATTAAATAAGCCCTCAAACTTTATAAAAAACATTTAAACCCTCAAATTTTAAAAAAAATCAATTAAGCCCTCTTCCACGTCATCATTTTCTTTTAACATGGACCGCCATGTCAGCACTGTCACGGTCAACAACGGATTTCGTCAGTCAAAGGGTCGGCTTGGTTAATTTTTGGGGTTTGAGGGTGACATTGAGTGCGAAAAATCTTTAAGGGTTTAATTGATTTTTTTTCAAAAGTTCAGGGGCTTCACGAGCCCTTAAGCCTAATTTAAACTATTAAAGATAACTAAAATTAAAACAAAAATAAAAACATGGAAAAGAATGAAGTTAATCATAAATTGTGTTGGATTTAAAATTCTAGCTAAGATTTATGAAACCAGTCTACAATTTTCAAAGTAAATTCATTCTAAAATCCAACAATACATACCATACAAACAAATAAGATTTTACCCTCAAATTTGAATTCACTTTGAATCAAATCTTGTTATTTAAAATTTGAAGCACTTTGAACCAATAGATAAAATATTACAGAGAAATTTGGGACGATTATTAAAACTTTTGAGCTTTTGATTTTGGTATTTAGTATTTAAAAATGAATTTTAAAAATAATATCAAATGATTTTTTTATAAAATTTAAAAAATCACGAAAACACTAAAAAATGACATAAAATAAAAAATTATAGGTTTTGAACTGATATGAAAACTTAATTGGGGTTTAAGTAATTTGAATTAGGTTTAGAAATTCGTTGATTAGCTTTGTGTTTAGGTGTTGGATTTTCCGTGATGATTCAGTTGTTTGTTTATGCTTATTTTTTGTTAGTTTTTTTCAAAAAATAGTTGAGAAATATATTTTTTAAATAAGAATATTGACATGTCATCACCGTTTAAACTTTTAACGGTTTAATCGAGTTGCTAGTTAAAAAAATGAGTAGTTTGACAAAATGATATAGGTTAGGGGGCCAAATTTATCCTTAAAAATAATGACCAAAATAATAGAAATTGTAAACGTTAGGGGTTAAAATTATTTTTATGACATAATTTTATATTGACATAAATTAAACAAATAAGGAATACCAAAAATAAAGAAAAAGCAAAAAGACAATTGATGGGTCCCACATATTTATTTAAAAAACTTTATTTAAAAATAAAATAATAAAAAATAAAAATTAGTGGTGTAAATCAATGTATGTCATTCATTGTAGAATTTTCCCATATAAATAAATAGTAGTTTTGAAATTATAAGTAACAGATTGACAAACACCAGCAGTTTAAGTTTGTCTTTACCAGTATTTTTTTTTACTTTTATAAAATAAAATGATCAAATTATAGCAAATTAAAGTATTGAGATAAGCTTTTAATTTCCAGACTAAATGAATGGAATTTATGATTAGACCAAAATTAGACAAAATATATACTCATAAAAATATTTATTTTATTACAATTTTTTTTTCAAACTAAGCATAACCCTCCGACATATAAATCAGATGGAAACATTTAAGAGTACATAAACTCGTACCATAGCCACATGAATATTACAATAATAACAATGTCAATAAAGTTAATGTTGAATTAATTTCTGTAACAGGCTTTAAAATTATTATTTTTAATATGATTATATAATTATTTCCGTTTAATTTTAACCCTTAATAAAAATTTATACCTACGATATAGACAAAATTATTTGAATAGGAATGTCTGTATTTGAAACTTTACCGTAACAATTAATATATATGCGATGATAAGCATGGGGTGTTGGGGCAAAACTTTTAAAAATGAGAAACGTGGCTGCCTTGTTGTTAGGGTAGAAATTGGGTGGGTAATATCTGAAAATTGTGGGGATCTGAAACGATGAGTATGAGAAATAACCAAAATTTTTACTCACAGGGAGGGGGAAGTTTTATCACCGAAGCTAAAATGGGGACGTGGACAGAGATTGTTATATCCGAACCGTTAGGACAATCGAACAGTAACCGATAACCGTGGGGATCCCAAAAAATATCCGCAAGGATCCCGATATTTACAAGATTTTAAAAATATATATATATATATATATACTTATTTATTTATATGCCCCTAATATATATCTTAATAAAAAATCCTAACTAAAATATTATCACTTTAACTTTCTCTCAAACCTAGTCACACTCCAGTTTCTCAACATGTTTCTATCTTAGTTTTTATATATAAGTTAAAACCCTGGTCGAAATCTTCCCCAACACAACACCCTTTCAATATTCATCATCTCGTAACTGCTTCCAATCGAAGTATCCAAACTTTATATTTTAAACTGAATTGGTCATTTATTTTGGTCAATAAAATAGTAATTTTGTTTAATATTTTGGGGCATGGGATTCCTCGGAAACTATGGAGATCCATGCGGGGAGGGTATGAGTAGGGGTGGGCATTGTCGGGTACCCGGTTCATCCGGGTACCTCATTAAGCGGCCCGTGTCTCGGCCCATTATATCTGGGTACTCGGGATTCGGGTACCCGTAAAATTCAAGTACCCGGTTCCTATTTTTTTAAAATTCTAAAATTAAAAAAAAATTACATGTTAAACACAAAAATATTTAAAAAAATTAAACTTAAAACTTAAAAGAATATAATACAAACATAGAAAAAATTTAGGGATTTAAACTTAATTTTAGAGTAAAAATATTAAGAAACATAAAATAAAAATATAATTTTAAATATAAAAAATGTATATTAAATTTTATCGGGTCGGATACCCGGTAAGGGGAAACTTCCGGCCCATGTCCCAGCCCGTGTCCCAGGAAATTTGCCGGGTCAGGTACCTGGCCCGGTCGGGTAATTTTTTCGAGAATTACCCGGCATTTTTAAGTTTGGGTCGAGTCAACCAGGTCGGGTATTTTTGCCCACCCCTAGGTATGAAGACAAAAATAACCCCGAAGCATTTAAGGGAGATTCCCCAAAACTATAACTGCAAGTGTTCGGGACGAAATGGAAAATGTAAAACCGTCCCCGCCCCATCTGATTCTCACCCCTACTTGTTGTTGACAAGTCCAGACCAGAGGGTTTATGGAGTTAATTGTTGGTCACGTCGTCCACCCTGCGTCGGGGCATACTTTTTCTCAATAGTTAGGCTGAATATTTGATCAAGTCGAGTCGTATTAAAAAAAATTGAGTTAATTAATTTGGTGAGTCATATTTTATAACTCAAATTTCATTTGAACTTTTTTCGAGTCAAGTTTATGAAATTCAAGTCGAATTGTTTGAGTTTCTGCTCAAATTTAAATGTAAACATTTATAATGTTATGGTACTAATTAGTTCTAATTTAAACAAAATTCTATAACCATATATGATAGGCATATATATATTTCTTCTTATATACCAGGCAGAATTGAGCGTCTCAACTTGAGCTTGCAAACTAATCCACTAATTATTAAAAAAATTTAAATTATTCCCATTTTTATTTTATGACTTGAATTTTATTTAAATTTTTTAATCCAATTTATAAAATTACATATAGAGTAAAATTGTACTCCCCATATAAATGGTTAGGAGATGGGTGATGGATAATGGTGGACTAATTAAGGACCCCCGACTTGTCTAATTCCATTTGCACATGTTTTTCTTAAATGCCCCATCTAATTCATAACCCCCCAACTCCACGCTACTCTTGTATGCATGTGCTGAATGCTGATATTATAATGTTTGTCAATATATATATATATATATATATATATACACTACTGAGTTTTAATGAGGTTTTAATGTGTAAATTTTCTATTCAGGTTTTATTTTTGGTTTAAGTTCCACCCTGTACAGATCTTGTTAGGGGTGTGTGAAATTAACTTCGATTAATCGTTAGTGAATTATTTCGGTTAACTAGTAAATTTAAATTATCCGATCCTAAATTGTACTAACTAAACCGGACAATTAATTAACCAATTAATCAGAATATTCAATTACGATTTTGCTCAAAAACATAAATCGTAACCGGACTAAAATGATTTAAAAAAAACTTTTAACATTTCAAATTCAATTTCGTCTTGTCGGATGTTTTACACAGCCCTAAATCTTATATGACGATCTCAATCAAAATATATTTTGTGTATTATAATGATATTTATTCGTATATATTGCGTGAGAAACTAGTTTTTGGTGCATATTTTCAAATGGTAATATAGTTTTTAACCCTCATTCCATCGTAGTTAAACATTTTCTTCATTGGGTATACCTATCTCCTTTAGAGAGAATGTCCATGTATTGTTGTTAGGGACAAAATAAATTGACTGCATCAATATTTTGTCGGTTTAAGATTTTTTTTCGAATTAAAATGATAAATTAACCAAAAAATTTACACTTAACTAGACACTAAAACGTTATTAACTAAATTGGGGCTTAAATTATTTTCTTCTAAAAGCTGTAACATACATTGAGGGGAGTGTTTATCATATAAAAATCAGCTTCTCCTTTTTGGTGTCTTTGTTTATGTCATAATACTAAAAAACACTACAAAATTAAATTTTAAATCATAACTCTAAATTCTAAATCCTACCTTATATACCTTAAAAAATACATTCTATCCTAAATTCTCTAAACCTAATCATAAACCCTAACCTAAAACCATATACTTTAAATCCTAAACTTAATTTTGAGCACGTGGGCATAAATAAGAGCACAAAAAGAGACATAAGATTTTCATCCGTGTCAAATAGCATCAAGGAAAATTTTCTCTCTTTTTTTCTCTAAAAAAATCTATTTTTTACTGTTTAAAATTTAAAAAACTTTCTTCTTTTACGATGAACGGCTAGGATTTGAAGTGAAAGAAATTAGTTGGTAAGAATAAAAAAATAGGTCCAATTTAGGTTTTTTTTTTGCTTAACTACAAATAAGTGTTCAAACTATGTCTCTTTTTTGGAATAGGTGCCTAAAGTATTTTTGGCTGAAATAAGTGCTTAAAGTTTTATTTTTGGCTAGAATAGATGCCTAAAGTATTTTTTGACTGAAATATGTGCCTAAAGTATTTTTTTGGCTTAAACACATATTTCAACTAAAAAATACCTTAGGTACTTATTGCAAAAAAGATACATAAATTGTGCACTTATTTTGTAGTTAAACCTTTTTTTTACATACAAGTACAACTAGGGATGGGCACGGGTCGGGTCAAGTTTTTGGCCCACCCGGACCCGACCCGAAAATAAACACCCTAAACTCGCACTCGGCCCGACCCGAACATATTTTTTTATAAAAAAACCCGACCCGAAAATAAATATACTAAATTCGACCCCGACCCGACCCAACCTATATAAAATAAATTAATTTTAGGGACCTAATTGTAAAAAAATAATTTTAAGGGACTTAATTGTAAAGAAATATAATTTAAAGGACTAAATTATAAATATAAATTCAATTTTAAGGACTTAATTATAAAAAATATATAAAAGGGGTATTATTATAAATATCCCTAAAAAAATTTAAAAAATTACACTATTAGTCTCGGGTCGGATATTTTCCACCCTAAACTCGAACCCGACCTAAATTTACCCTTAATAAAAATCCGACCCAAACTCAAACTTTCATTAAAAAATTTGACACGATCAGGCCGAATCGGGTCGGAACTCGAGGAGTCCGGGTAAAAGTCCCATCCCTACGTACAACCATCCAGATCATTGTTTCTCTTGGCCAAGAATTTCTATTGAGGATAGGGTTTTGGGCTTTAAACAATTGTTGGGGTCTTCTTTTGGTTTTTTTTTTATTTGAAATTTGGGCTCCTAGGGATCTTGAGTTTGGTCTAGGTTCAAGACCTTTTTCGGATCGATTTAAACTGTTATTTATGGAGTGTGACTGTGAATGAGTTGTTGGAGATTGAATTTAAGCTATGTTGATGGTATGAATAAGAGATGATGGATAACGACGGATAACGGAGAGTTACTTAGTAGGGTGGTCGAAGGTATTAGAGATATATTTAGGTTGTTAGCTGTTAAAGAAAATAAAGAAGTTGTTAGTTAGTTATTAGGTGGTTTTCTTATTATATAAATACTATTGTATTATTTGGAATATTGTATTACTAATTTTCTCATTAATAAAGATTTCAGCACATTTTCTTTTCTTTTCTATTCACGGGTACAAACCCTAAATCCCTCTTTTCTTTTCTCCTTTCACGCATCTGAAACTTCCTAAAGCCGAAACCCTAGGTTTCAACATGGTATCAGTGAATTCGGTACCCGCCGGCCGTTCTTCCACCGACGGTTCCTTCCGCGATGATGATCCTTCTGGGGAGTATTATATCCACCCCAACGAAAACCCAGCCTTGATTCTCACATCTTCTCTTCTTGACGGCGCAAATTACCACAGTTGGGCTCGGAGTATGAAGATGTCCCTCATCTCCAAGAACAAGTGGAGCTTTGTCGATGGCTCCATTAAAGAACCTGAGAAAGATTCGTCCACGTATAAGGCTTGGCTTAAATGCAACAATCTGGTCCTTTCGTGGTTGCAACGAGCCTTGACGCCGGAGATTGCCCAGAGTGTCTTGTGGTTTGACACTGCGTACGATTTGTGGAAAGATCTTTTTGAGAGATTTAACCAAGGCGATTTGGTAAGGGTTTCAGATCTGTTACAAGAATTTTTATTCTTGTCAGCAAGGTAATATTTCTGTTACCTCATATTATACTCAATTGAAAGTCCTTTGGGACGAAATCTGCAATTTTCGGCCTTTAAAATCTTGTACTTGTTCTGCCATTAAATACCGAAATCAAGATTTCTTGATTCGGTTTCTTAGGGGTCTAAATGAGAGTTTTTCTGTACCCAAATCTCAATTGTTGATGATGAAGCCCACCCCTTCTATTAGTGATGCTTTTGCAGTTGTTGTTCAGCACGAGAGGTCTTTGGCTTCTGTTGTTTTGCCTGAGTCGAATATTTTTTTAGCAGATAGGGTTTCTGGGAAAAGTTTTGAGCATAGTAGGCCTGATAGTAGATCTTTTGTCACATCCCAAAAACCGGTCTAGTCGGAATTAAATTCCGGTGACCGAGTATTTTTATTGAATAATTTATTCGATCTTATCTGAACCAATAAATATTATTCGGGGTAATTTATAATAGTTTATTATTATTATTATTATTATTATTAAAAAAAAAAGGGGGAAAAGACATAAGTGGACGGCAACCACTCCACTTGAATTAAAGAGGATTGAATTATATACCACTATATGTGGCAAGGAATTAAAGGTGAGAAATTGATTTGGAATTGGGTTGCCGGCCAAGAGTCTATAAATAGGAGAGAGGGGTTTCGATTGAGTATGAGAAAAATTAGGGAAGAAACAAAGGATTCAATCCAATGTTCGATTGGTGATTCGATAAATTCGATATAGTAATATCGAATCTCTGCCGACGTCGGGGTAAGCTCAAATCCTTAGTTGGTCTAAGTTTCGGTATCGAGTTGATTAATATTTTATATATATTCGATACTGTTTTATTGATTTTAATTAATTTTTATCATAGTTCACGAGGTCGATTCAGAACAACCATCGAGTTCAAGAAATAAGAATAAAGTACTGGTCTATCAAGGTGAGTGAAATAAATTAAAGTTGAGATTAGAGTCTCAACTATCTTTAATTTGATGTTAGTATTTATATTAAGCATGAAATTGGATTAATTAAAGGTTGGTAAAAGATAAGGGTAGAAAGAATAAAGAAATTCGGATTTGTAAACTGTCCTGTAGAAAACTGCATTTTTGAGCATGTTAGAGTCATTTCTGGAAAACGTGTTCTTCTACAAAGTTGTAGAGGACAAAATTTTACATGGAATAGAGGTATTATTTGCTCAAAAATGTTAAGTATAAGTCTCGGAATTGTTGTTAAAAGATGACGGGACTGAAACTGAATGAATTTGGAATCTGCTGGACTAAATTATGAAATTCGAAATGTTTAGGGGTTTAATTGATGCCAATAAATTCTGGAAAATTTATTATAAACAGTAGAGGTATTTTAGGAATGAAAAATAAATAATTTAGTTTGAATTATATATCAATTGATAAGTTTAAATATCATTAGAACACATAAGAGATTAAAATGGACTAGTTTGTAAGAATTGATAAGTTGAGGACTTATATGCTCTGTTTTCATGGTTTCTGGAACATAATTATTATGTTAATATGTGAAGGTAAATATGGTTAAAATCTCAAGATTTATGGTGTAGTAAAACATAGGTTATAAATACACTAAAGTCACAAATAGGCAGATTAGTTTTCTAAAGATACCCTATGTTCAAGTAATAAACTGTATTGATAGAGAAATGATAAAATTATGTTCCATACATGGTTGTAAAGGTGTGTTTATAATCTTTCCAGAATGGTAAAGAACTCCTTATTTGGAGTTGTGAGTAAAAAGATATGACCAGTTTAGTAGAGGTTACTCAAACTGCCAGTTTAGGGGGCAGATTCACTTTTCTAAGTGATTATGTTTAAGTAAATGAATTTATATGTTTGAATTAATTACTAATGGGTATTGTATATGATATTTTATGTATCAAGAGCATATTGGTGAAGAGATATTAGAGGAATCAAGGGGTGATCAAACCAAGAAGAAAGGGAGAGGCATCACCATTAAGGAGACATACTAGCTTGGAGTATTGTGAGTGTAGTTTTGTTTAAAGTGTTGGGATTAGTATCCTAACCTTGTTATTTTTTTTTAGATAACATGAAGAAAGCATGAAATGAATTTAATAATGATTGGTAAAATTTAAAATGATAAGGAAGAAGGATTAAAGGCAAAAATATTGATCTAAGTGTATATTGCTTGTTAGATAAGCATGCTTAGCATAAATATGATTAGTTGCTATGATGTGTTGATTACTTGAGCTATGTGAAATGTGACTAAATGATAAGCTTTGCTACTGGTTTTTGATGATCATAAAATGAAAATGATCTCATGTACTTGCTGGAATTTTATATTACCATGATGCTTGATTGATTATATGTATATGCCTATTGAAATGGTTAAATGCCTTTGAAATTATGAATGATTGACAAGTGAATGATCTTGTTAATAAAGAAAGATAAGTAAAGTCCTTGGTATGATTAGTGTCTATAGGTAGAAGGGCATGCCTTAGAGTCGTTGAGCTCCCCTGATCTTTGTTACAGGATGGTGGTTAGTCACCTATAAACCTGATAAGGTGGTTAGTCACCTTGATAATTGAATGGTGGTAAGTCACCATTGATGCCTATGCATCCCCTGTTATATGTTGAAATGAGAAATGGATACTTTGAGTATCTAATGTTACATGTTACATGAAGACTTGATTACCTATTTCATTAATCATCCAAGGCAAAACATTTATTAGAACAATGATATATGTTTAAATGAACAAGTTGGGTATTAGCCCTTATGATATGAAATGAATATGTGTACTTGGTTGAGATTCGAAATGAACTATGTTGTGATGTGAAACTATGAAATGTTGCTTCCAAGATGACAATGAGATTACATGTTGTTTGTTGTCCATGTTAGCTTGAATTGTAAAAGTTTGCTGCCCTATTGGTTAGTACATGAGACTAGCTAAGTTAACTTGGTTTTTGATGGAACTAGCTAGGTATTTCAATGTGTGCTAAACCTAGCTAAGTAACCTCAAAGATTGAATAAGACTTTAAAAGATTGAAACTAGTAAAGTTAGGGCTGCCTCACTAAGTACATTATGTGTACTTATCACTCTCTTTGTTTCCTTCTTCCAAAACAACAGGTTCTTTGATATCCGAAAATCATCCGTTCTGATTCGAGAGCTTCGCAAGCCAAGAACAAGTATGATATAATCTTGCTTAGACTCCTAGTTGGTGGCATAGTCTAAAATTAGTTTGTCATGCATTATGAATCATGAAATTCTTAAGTGTGGTTTGTATAAAACTAAGACATGTTATATTACGTAATAACTTAATAAATGTTTATGTAAATATGGATATGATAATATGAATGAACTATGTTGAAGTTAATCAAGCTTGACATGTATGAATCTGTCTATCAACACAATAGTAACATCGCTCGCTCGTAACCGGACGAGGGGTGTTACATCTTTCAACAAAAAGTTCAATAATTCCAATTCTGTCAAAAGGCCTTTGTGCACTTTCTGTGGCTTGTATGGTCATACCCTAGAAAAGTGTTACCGCAAACATGGTTTTCCACCAGGGTACAAAAATCGTAATCAGTCTAGGGTTAATCAAGTAGGAAATCTGACTCCACCTGGTTTTGAAGGGTCTTCTGATGTTAGTCAAAATCTTCAAGATTCTAGTCCTTCTGTTGTTTTTACTAAACAACAGTATGATAATCTGTTAAGCATGTTGCAAGACAGAAATGTTTCTGTTCAAGGTCCTTCTAATGTGCAAAATTCTGCTGGTGCTACTGATTCCAAAGTTAATGCCCTTATTGCTGCATTTGATGCTCCTTCTTCTAATGAAGTTGTTGATTCTGGTAATGCACAATCCTTATCCTTTTGTTGTTCAAGTTTTAATTCATGTTTTAATATAACTTGGATTTTGGATTCGGGAGCAACAGACCATATATGTAATGATTTGAGCTGTTTTGATTCTTATTCTCATGTTTTAGATAAGTTTATTAGGTTGCCAAATAATTCTTTACTCAAAGTATCTCATGTGGGAACAGTTAGGATAAACAAGTTTTTAATTCTCGAAAATGTTTTTTATATATCTGGTTTTGCTTTCAATATTATTTCGGTTTCTCAACTTACTAAAGCTTCTGTTGCTTGTTTGTTTTCTGCTGATTTTTGTTTTATTCAGGACATGTCCAGTTTGAGGAGGATTGGTTTAGCTAAGAGCATCAATGGTCTATATCATCTTGTTTCTGCTGATACAAGTAACTCAGACTTTAGTTGTTCTTTAATTTCTTTTAATACTGGTTCTGTTTCTGTTGCAAGTATTGATGGTTTTGTTTCTTGTGATGCAAGTCAATCTTTTCCTTCTGTTTGTATCTCTTCTGTTGAAAATTTTAGGCTCTGGCACTCTAGGTTAGGCCATTCTTCTGTCAGAAGAATGAAATTTTTTGATGTAAATAAAGATTGTTTTTCTTTTCCTAAGATGTTTGAATGTGAAATCTGTCATTTGGCTAAGCAGAAAAGGTTACCTTTTCCTGTAAGTAATAGTGTATCTGATTCTGTTTTCGATCTTATTCATATTGATGTGTGGGGTCCTTTTTCTGTTCAAAGCATCTATGGTCATTTGTATTTCTTAACTATTGTAGATGATAAGAGTAGATATGTTTGGATCTATCCTTTAAAAGTAAAGTCTGAAGTTAAATCTGTTCTAATTAACTTCTATAATTTTGTTGAGACACAATTTGATAAGAAAATAAAATGCATACGGTCTGATAATGCAAAGGAGTTTGATTTGATAAGTTTTTTTCATTCTAAAGGTATAGTGCATCAGAATTCTTGTACATATACTCCACAACAAAATAGTGTTGTGGAGCGTAAACATCAACATCTTTTAGCTGTTGCTCGTACTCTTATAATACAAGCTGTTTTGCCTTTGTTCTTCTGGATTGACTGTATTATTCATGCTGCGTATCTGATAAATCTTACTCCTACGCCTCTTTTGAATAATAAAACCCCTTATGAGCTTCTTTATGGTTCACCTCCTAAATTGAGTCATTTAAAGGTCTTTGGTTGCACTGGTTTTGCTTCTGTTTTACCAAAACCTAAGATAAAAATGGACCCTAGAGCTGTTAAGTGTGTTTTCATAGGATTTCCTAAAAATGTAAAGGGTTATAAGCTTTATGATATAGAAGCTAAGACTGTTTTTATTTCAAGAGATGTGGTATTTTCTGAATCTGATTTTTACTTTAAATCTGCCAAAATTACAAATCAGATTGTTTTGCCTGTTCATGATAATGATATTTCAATTGATGAGGATCATGCTTACTTTCCTGAGTGTCCAATTTCTTCTGATAATTCTGAATATATTCAAATTGATTCCCCTGAATCTGTTCTACCAAATTCTGGTTTACAACAGTCTAGTATTTTGTCTCAGCCATCTGTTCCTTCTATTTCGAGGCCACGCAGAAATGTTTGTTTGCCTTTTAAATTCAGAGATTATGAAGTTTCTGTTTCTGGTCATAAATCATCACCACATAACATAAATAGTGTTTCCTGTTTTGATAATTTGTCCAATTCTCATAATGCTTATATTAATAGTATGGATATTCTTGCTGAACCCACTTCTTATTCTCAAGCTGTTAAACATGAGTGTTGGAAAGCTGCTATGGCAGATGAGATTAAAGCTTTAGAGATTAATAAAACATGGGAGCTAGTTCCTCTTCCCCCAGGAAAGAAAATTATAGGATGTAAATGGGTTTTTAAAACTAAATTAAAGTCTGATGGTTCTTTAGAGCGATATAAAGCCCGTCTTGTGGCTAAAGGATACACACAACAATCCGGGGTAGATTTTTTAGACACCTTTAGTCCTGTTGCTCGAATAACCACCATTCGAACCTTGCTTGCTGTTTCATCTTCTAAAAATTGGTTTTTACATCAACTGGACATTAATAATGCCTTTCTACATGGTTTTTTGGATGAGGAAGTCTATATGGACTTACCTCTTGGTTTTAAAACTGATAAATCTAATGTTGTTTGTAAGCTCACTAAAAGTCTATATGGTCTTAAGCAAGCTAGTAGGCAGTGGAATGAGAGGCTTACTTCAGCCTTAATTCAACAAGGATTCCAGCAAGCTTTTGCAGATACATCTCTTTTTCTAAAAGGAACAGGTATGAACTTTATCGCCCTAGCAGTCTATGTTGATGATATAGTCTTGGCTAGTCCTAATGAACAAGAAATAGCTACAATCAAGGAATATTTACATGATTGTTTCAAAATTAAAGATCTTGGTCAGCTTAAGTATTTTCTAGGACTTGAGGTAGCTAGGTCTGTTAAAGGTATTAATTTATCTCAGAGAAAGTATACTCTAAATTTGCTTAAGGAAACTGATTTCTTAGATTCCAAACCTGTTTCCACACCTTTACTTGCTAAGGCTAAGCTTTCTAAAAATGAGGGGATTCCTTTAAAAGATTTTACTTCTTATAGAAGGTTGATAGGGAAGCTTTTGTACTTAACAAATACTAGACCATATATCTGTTTTGCTGTTCATCAATTGTCACAGTTTGTTTCAGCACCCACTGATATTCATATGCAGGCTGCTCATAGAATATTAAGGTACCTTAAAGGCACCCTTGAACAAGGATTTTTCTTTCCTGCTAATAATTCTCTTAAGATAAATGCCTTTTGTGATTCGAATTGGGCCTCATGTCCCGATTCAAGAAAGTCAGTTACTGGTTTTTGTATTTTTCTTGGCACAGCTTTGATTTCTTGGCGTTCGAAGAAGCAGCAAACCATATCTCGGTCATCCAGTGAGGCGGAATACAGGGCATTAGCTTCTGTTTCTTGCGAAATTCAGTGGCTAAACTACTTGCTTTCTGATTTACAAGTTCAAATTCTTACTCCTGCAAATTTGTATTGTGACAATTTATCCGCTATTCGTATTGCAGAGAATCCTGTTTATCATGAGCGGACAAAGCACATTGAAATCGACTGCCACCTCATCAGGGAAAAGCTTCATCAAGGGCTTATCACTCTTCTTCCTGTTTCTACTGAGCATCAGTTAGCAGATTGTTTCACAAAGGCGTTGCAACCTTCCCCTTTTCAAACTGCCATTTCTAAGTTGGGCATACTTGATATATATGCTCCAACTTGAGGGGGGCTATTAGAGATATATTTAGGTTGTTAGCTGTTAAAGAAAATAAAGAAGTTGTTAGTTAGTTATTAGGTGGTTTTCTTATTATATAAATACTATTGTATTATTTGGAATATTGTATTACTAATTTTCTCATTAATAAAGATTTCAGCACGTTTTCTTTTCTTTTCTATTCACGGGTACAAACCCTAAATCTCTCTTTTCTTTTCTCCTTTCACGCATCTGAAACCTCCTAAAGCCGAAACCCTAAGTTTCAACAGAAGGATATAGAATTAGGGGTGTTTAAAATACCCGAATTGGTTGACCCGACCCGACGACTCAAATCTAAAAGTATCGGGTAATTTTATAAAAAAAATTATCCAACCGGACCGGATACCCGACCCGATAATTTTTTCGGGACACGGGTGGAAATTTTTCCTTATCGGGTACCTGACCGACCCGATAATTTTTAATATATATATTTTATATTTTAAATTATATTTTTATTTTAAGTTTCTTAATATTTTTATTCTAAAACTAAATTTAAATCCCTAAATTCTTTCTATGTTTGTATTATATACTTTTACGTTTTAGTTTAAATTTTTTTTAAAAATATTATTATGTTTAATATATAATTTTTTTAAATTTTAAAATAAAAAAATATAAACCGAGTACCCAGTACCCGATTTTCTGAGTTCCTGAGTGTAATGAGCCAGGACACATACCGGTGAATTAGGTACTCGAACAATGAACACCCTTATATAGAACGGAGTAAAGCATCTTAAGTAAAAGGAGAATAAACGGTGAGACGAGATTCAATCTCGATTTGAATCCTACCCCATTATTAAGGGTAAAGTACACAAATAGTCATTAAATTACCTCTAAAAATATAAAATAGTCACCAAACTTTTAAAATTTATATAATGACCATTAAACTTTAGTTTTGTTACAAAACGATCATTGAGCCATTGACTGCGATTAACTGGGTGATATGGCAGTTATAAAAATTTGAATTATAGCACATTTAATCCTTCATTACACTCAATCGATTTAGTCCTAATTTAACCTTATTATTGATGTATAAATTGATTGACTTTGTAAATATAAAGGATTAAATGTGCTATTATACACATTATCATAACTGTCACGCCACCCACTTACGACAGTTAATGGCTCAATGACCATTTTATAACAAAAATTAAAGTTTAATTAGCATTATGTAACTTTTAAAAGTTTGATGATCATTTTGTATTTTTTGGTACAATTTAGTGACCATTTGTATACCTTTAGCCTAAAATTAAATAATAAATAATATATTCGGCGGTAGTCGGATATACCATACATGGGTGAGTCGCCAACTTTGACCGTCTAGAAGAGCGTTGCGTTTGGGGATAAATATATCGACTTGTTTAGTCATTTCTGCACATAAACGCGGGTGGTTCCCTGCTTAGTGCTTACTGTTTTTTTTTTTCAACTTTCGCGATTCGCGAGAAGAGGTGCGGCCAAAGATTTCCAATGGATTTGGAAACCGTGAAGAAATACTTGGAGAAAGGAGTTGGCGGAGGCGACGACAAGAACGCCTCGGCCATCAATGGCATGCCTTCCAGATTCTTCGAGAACTTCATCATGCAAGGTCTTCACGTTGATCACATCGAGCAGGGCCGAGTCCTTTGCTCCATGAAAGTCCCTCCTCGATTGCTTGTATGTTCTCTCAATTTCAATTCATCGGCACAGTACAGATTTGATTTTGTTGCTTTAAATTGATTATTGATGTTTTTTTTTAATCTGGATTTTTTTGCTGTGTGCGAAAAGAACGCTGGTAATTTCTTGCACGGTGGAGCCACGGCATCGCTGGTGGATTTGGTTGGATCGGCGGTTGTTTACACCTATGGAGCCAGTTCGAGCGGAGTTTCTGTTGAAATCAGTCTTACTTACTTGGATTCTGCTTATGTTGGTGTTAGTGACTCTCTCCTACTTTTTTATCCAATTTCTTCCTGGAATATTAGAATATAAGTCTATTGGATGGAATTTAGGGGTGTAAACGAGCCGAGTCGAGCTCGAGTAGTGCTAAGCTCGGCTCGGCTCGTTAAGATTTCGAGTCGAGTTCGAGCTTGAGTAATTTCTAACCAGTACGAGAAATCTGAGCTCGACGCGACTCTTTTAGAACTCGAGTCGAGTTCGAACTTGATTCGAGCCCAATCGAGTTAATTGTTGACCGATCTTTGACCGCATTGGATTCGGGTTTAGAATTTAGGATTTAGATTTTAGAGTTTAATACTTATGTTTAGGGTTTATATTAGGCTTTTAAGTTTAAGAATTTAGGTTTTAAATAAAAAAATAAAAAAATTAGTGTATTATATTTTCGAGTAGCTCGTGAGCTTTTCGAGTCGAGTAACAAGTAGCTCGGCTCGGCTCATCAAGAACTCGAGCTGAGTTCGAGCTCGAGTCGAGTCTAATCGAGTCAAAATTTGACCGAGCTTTGACCGAGTCGAGCTCGAATAGCTTGCGATCTGTCTCGTCTCATTTACAACCCTAGGATGGATACTAGTTTAGAGAGCTTAGAGCTTGTTAATTCCTGAAAACTGTTTTAGATCATAGGTGGATGTTTAGTTAACTCCAATCTCTCTCCCCGGCCAACGCCTATTGAGCCGAGTGGAGAGAGGTGTTCCTTCAGTAATGTCTTGGTTTCGAGTATTGTGAAAATAGAAAATAGGTGCTAGGAGGAGAGCTTTCCTTGTTTGGTGTTCGACACAGCTCGACTTGGGATAGCCGGGCTCAATTTGGCTATCGGATACTAGGCGGCCTCAGAGCAAAATAATTCTCCCTCCCAAAACTATGCCTTCTACTCAGAAACAATTGTTTCTTGCCTGCCTCATTCTTGTTGATAAAATGTATCTGAAATCTATCAGGTTGAGATCCATGTACAATCTTGTTCAATTTTAATTGTTAGCAATGTATGGGAATTTATTTGCATTTAATAACAAAATAATGAAGTCCATCTGTTTATTCACCCTTAACTATTCCATTGTTTTTTGTCTGACTATGTTAGCCTTACCTTCAATCTCTGATCTTAGAATACTATAAAATATCAAGTATCCGATACTCGATGTTTTAAGTGTATGAAACATGTATGAAACATGGTCTGAACTTCATTTCAAAGTGCATTTGAATAAGAAACCCTTTGGTTTGGAATTGCATTCACCACAGTTTCGACTCACAATCTCTTTTCATCATTTAGTTTAGTTATGCAAGGCCACAACCTCTGTGATATCAATAGTTTTCTGGTGGTTTTGTCCTTTCCATCTAGCTATCGAGTATCCGAATCTGATGGAGTTTCAGTTGAATTTGTGATCCACGAGTAAGCAATAGCATAAATGAGCATTCAATTGTATGAGATACATTTCGTTAGAAACATAATGTTTTATAAAGTCCAGAGACCTCGGTTTTTTCAAAAAAACCTCGATCCAACATTGCTTTGTTAAAGAGGTTTAGAGTAGTGTACTAAAGCTCTGGTAAAAGCAACTTTGAGGAGCCATCTCGTGCGCACAAGCCCAAGTGCGTGCAACGTCAAGAAAAAAAATTGTAGTTCCATTTTGTAGGATGGGAAAAAGTGTTTACATGGAAAAAAGTATATCTTCTCTTTCTGATTCTATGCTGGAATTCATGTAGAAAGTTATGTGAAGGCATTGACTAATGAGCATATTGCTGCTCATGCAGGAAGAAATTGAGATAGAGGCTAAGGCATTGCGTGTTGGGAAGACTGTTGCCGTCATCACTGTTGAGTTACGGAAGAAAAAGACCGGGAAAATTATCGCACAGGGGCGTCATACTAAGTACCTTGCTGTCCAGAGTAAAATTTGAATGACATTTCTATCTGAACTGTCTTGCATAACTCCTTTTACTACGAATGAATAATGTATTTTTCATACGTGCATATAATAAGAGACCTTCAGCTGAATTCCTTTTCATGTTTTTTCGCCTGCTCCTGTTCTGATATTCAGTGCCTTGTATTTGGTTGTCTGAAACTGTCTATTAGCATAACACCTAGAATATGATCAGCTCTACGGGACTTGATCATCTTCACTAGTTGATTTCCTATTTATGGTTTTCGTTTGCTGTTGTGCATGCATTATCATATTCATCTCCTCTAGACTGTCAACCGATCCGTTAATGCTTTGGGTTTGTTTTCTTTGATATATAATCTGAACTTGATGTGAGCACGGCTACAAGACTTGCAAGGTTCTCGGCAACTTTTACGAGACCATTTGATTGAGGCAAGTTGCCGAGAACCTTGCAAGGCTCGTAGCCGTGCTCACATTAGAACTACCGCAGACTGATAGTCTCGTATGCAGCTTCGATGCAACAGTTAGTAAGTTCGACTTCGTTGTCTTTATTAGTTTGCATTCGTTCTTGAATCCACTCTGCAAAACCCAGTCATGTTTGTAAGTGTTGGGAGATTGATCCTGTTTATTGAGCAGGACATTTAGTTGTGCATTAGAGCACATTCCCGAAGCCAGTAAGTAGCTTTTAGATCCATACATAAATGGTTTGTCCTTTGTATTTCCTATATGAATTTGCTTTACAAATGTAAATAATGGATTTTTGGATCCACTAATATCCGATCTATTGATCTACTAATCTTGATCGAATATACAAAGGTTATTATAGGACGACCCCAGCTTGTCATTTCACAACGTCTAGATTCGAACTCTAACCTTAAGGGATTAGCTCCTCATCTTGCAAGACTAACAGGTAGTCTATCTTTTATTTTAAACTCTAAATAAATAAATAAATTATTATTATTATTATTATTATTTTAGTATTACTAAGTTTGAAGGTGAATTGCAAGGACCCAAAGTCATGAATGAAGTGAAAACTGATGTGACTTTGGATGGAAGCAAATTCAACGGTGAAATTGAAATTTTTGAAGGTGACTTGGACCAAATCAAAGTCTAAATAAAATTAAAATCATGAAAAAAAGAAGAATAAAGTTAATGTGATTTGCTTCAAGTACAAAAATTAACAATATACTATATAATTATTATATGTATTAAAATTTTAATAAATTTTAAATATGAATTGTAAAATGAATATAAACAATATAAAAAACAATTCAATTATAATCATGTGTATGCTGTTAGGGTTGTCCTTGGTTAACAACAAAGATAATGAGAAGAAGGTGAGGAAGAAAACAGAATTTGAGAGAAGGGATGAAGTTTCATTGATTTTTCAGATCATCAACATCTTCTACAGCTGCTCCTTTTATTTACAAGTCAGGACAAAAAGGGAAATGCATAAAACAAATGGAATATCCGGTTGTGGTCCTCTCTTTCAGTGCAAAACGAATCCTTCTAGGGCACGTGGCACACGCCTCTCACGCATTCCTCTACGCAGCTCTGGGCCCACGCCTGCTGTGGTGTCATCCGTATTTGTGGGGTAGTTAGCCGCCTCTGGTGGTCCTTCTCCTATGTCCGTAACAGTACCCCCTTCTCGAAGAACGTCCTTGTCCTCAAGGACGAAATTGCTGTCCGTCGGTAACGCAGGTAACGGAGGCAGTGGTGTGAACTGTTGTGAGGGTTCGCCATGGCAACGTTTAAGTTGCGAAATGTGGAAAACTGGGTGGATACGAGTCTGTGCAGGTAAGTCGAGCTCGTAGGCGACTGGTCCCAGTCGTCGAAGCACTCTGTACGGACCAAAGAATCTTGGACCGAGTTTCTGGTTCCGGTGAGGGCGGAGGGAGAGGTGTCGGTATGGTTGGAAGCGGACAAAGGCCCAATCATTAATCTGCAGTTCAACCTCCCGACGCTTCTTGTCAGCCTGGTTCTTCATGCGCAGTTGAGCTTGGCTCAAGTTGTGTTTCAGTTGACGGAGAACCTCATCGCGATCTTGGAGGGCGGAGGCTACGTCTGGGTTTGTGGTCCCACCTTCCACGTATGAAACCAGAGATGGCGGATCGCGCCCATATAGTGCCTTAAATGGAGTCATGCCCGCTGAAGCTTGAAAAGCGGTGTTGTACCAGAATTCAGCCCAAGCTAAGTACGAAACCCATTTTCGTGGTTCATCGCCGGCCAAGCAACGAAGATATATTTCCAGGCAACGATTCAGCGCTTCCGTTTGCCCGTCCGTTTGTGGGTGATAGGCGGAGCTGAGGCACAGCTCAGTGCCTTGTAGTTTGGAAAGTTCGCGCCATAAGGAGCTGAGAGAGATGGGGTCTCTGTCACTAACCATGGAGCGGGGTATCCCATGCAGTTTAATAATACCGTCGACCATAATACGAGCAATGGCCGGAGCATCGTACTTTCGAGGTAAGGGAAAAAAATGTCCGTATTTTGTAAGCCGGTCCACCACGACTAAAATGGCAGCTTTGCCCTGGGAAGGTGGTAACCCAGTGATGAAGTCCAGGGAGATGTCTTCAAAAACTTGTGCCGGAATAGGGAGGGGTTGAAGCAAGCCGGCCGGTGCACGGCTGTCAAACTTCATTCGTTGACAAACATGACAAGTGGACACATACGTCTTCACATCTGCACGCATGCTTGCCCAGAAAAAATTGCTGGCCAGACGATGAAATGTTCTTGTAATCCCGGAATGGCCGCCGGCCTTGGAGCTGTGGAATTCTCGCAGCAACCTAGAACGAAGAGCACTTTCGTTGGGCACCACAATGCGACCGCGAAAAAGCAACAACCCTTGTTGAGCTGAATAACCAGTGGGAGCAGGCTGACCGTCGAGAATGGCTTGTAGCAGGGCGGTAATGGTCGTGTCGTGTTGGGAGGCGGTTCGAATATCATCCAAGACCCCATATGTGATACATGTGAAAGCCAGGAGCTGAACTTCACCTTCGCGGGAGAGGGCGTCTGCAACGGTGTTTTGTTTTCCCGGCCGATATCGAATTTCGAAATCGAACCTAATTAGCTTCACCAACCAATGTTGCTGTTCCGGCGTCTGAATCGTCTGTTGGGTCAGTTCACGGAGTGCCTTCTGATCAGTGATGATGACAAAATGACGTCCCAGTAGATACTGTCGCCATTTCCGAACGGCCTGGGTGATGGCGAACATTTCACGGTGGTAGGTGGATGCTGCTTGCATGCGAGGGTTGAGTTTTTGGCTAAAGAACGCTATGGGACGTTTGTTCTGGGTCAAGACAGCTCCAATCCCGACGCCGGAAGCATCGGTTTCTACGACAAACTCCTTGTCGAAGTCTGGCAGAGCAAGGATGGGGGCGGTGCACAGGGCGGTCTTTAATGTCTCGAAGGCCAACTGGGCGTCGGAGGACCATTCAAATGAACACTCTTTCTTTAATAAATCGGTGATGGGGGATGCCAGGGTGGCATACCCTTTAACAAACCGGCGGTAATACCCGGATAGACCGAGAAAGGCCCGGACCTCTCGAACCGAAGTAGGAGTGGGCCACTGTTGGATGGCTTGTACTTTTGACGGATCCATAGCGAGGCCGGCCCCAGAAACCACATGGCCCAAGTAGTCCACTGATCGTTGGCCAATTGAGCATTTGGACAGCTTGGCCACAAAGCCGTTGGACTGCAAGGTCTGTAACACCGTTCGAACATGCTGCAGATGGTCGGACCAGGAGGCACTGAAAATTAAAATGTCGTCCAAGAACACGAGAACAAATTTGCGGAGGAACGGTCGGAAGATGTCGTTCATCGTAGCCTGAAACGTTGATGGGGCGTTCGTTAGGCCAAAGGGCATAACAAGAAATTCGTAGTGGCCATCATGGGTGCGAAAAGCCGTTTTGTGAACGTCTGAGTCTCGGACACGAATCTGGTGATAGCCGGCCAATAAGTCGAGTTTGGAGAAAAAACAAGAGGCCCCGAGTTCATCAAATAATTCATCTGCTGTAGGGATGGGAAACTTATCACGCACAGTGATGGCGTTGAGAGCTCTATAATCGACGCAGAAGCGCCATGTGCCGTCTTTTTTTCGAACCAGAAGAACAGGGGAGGAGAATGGGCTTGTGCTTGGCTGTATTTGACCCATGTCCAACATCTGTTTCACTTGTTTTTCAATCTCGGACTTCTGGAAATAGGGATACCTATATGGACGAACATTCACTGGTTGGCTAGACGGAGTCAAGTGGATGGCGTGATCTGTGTTCCGGTGTGGTGGAAGTGAGGAAGGGGCTTCGAAAACCGCAGAATATTCAGACAGTAGACGCTGTAGTTCTGATGGCACACCGGAGTCAAGACGAGTGCCTGGAGTGGACATGTGTAAGTGAAAAAACGCAGCAATGGCCCCAGTATCGGCTAGTCTCCGCAGGGATTGAAGATGAATCTGTTGTGGACCCGTGTCTGAGTCCCCCTGCCAGCAATGACGTGTATCCCCATGCACAAACTCAAAGGTGAGTTTGGAAAAATCCATCGTTACGGGCCCTAACGTGGCCATCCATGCAACCCCCAAAACGACGTCGGCACCTTCAATTGGCAGAATGTAAAAATCAGTCTGGAGGGTGGTGTTTTGCACGACGACCGGCACGTCTCTGGCGCACCCTTCGTTGTGGAGACGTTGACCATTTCCCACCAAGACCGTAAAGTTGGGAGTACGAGTTATTGGCAGAGCCAAATGCTTGGCCACACGTGATTGTATGAAATTGTGTGTACTACCCCCATCAATGAGGATACAGACTGGTTTTCCGAGAATGGTACCTTCGACACGGAGTGTAGTAGGGCTGTGATAGCCTGCGAGGGCGTTAAAGGAAACAGTTGAGTGGTCACCGACCAGCTCTGATGATGGCAGTGGTGTGTCTTGCGTGGGGGACGGATCCAACTGAGTAGCCACTGTGTCCTCGAGTATACCATCATCGTCCAGCATAAATAGCTGGGGCGTTTTACACTTATGACCGGGTGTGTAACGGTCGTCGCAGTAATAGCAAAGGCCTTTCAGCCGGCGTTTACGAGCCTCGGCAGAGGAAATACGACGAACATTAGTGGGGGCCACAGAGGGAGTGTCTGCTGGTGGAGGACGGCCCGGTAGAACGCGAGGATCCATGGTTGTTGCCGGAGGAGTCGGAAGTAGCGGGGGTAACTTAGAGGTGAATGCACGAGGCGCCTGGCGTCGCTCGTGAAGGCGAGCTTCATGAAATCGTGCCAACGCCTGGATCTCGATCATGGATGTGGAGCGATGGGCAAGAACTTCATTCTTAATGTCTGTGCGCAAACCGGATGTAAAACAATCCAAGAGAAACTCTTCCGGAAGGTTGGATGTACGGAGAGCGAGGTCTTCGAAACGCGATTGGTAGTCCGCCACGGTTGTTGTCTGCAGGAGTTTCGAAAGTTGACCCGCCGGAGATTCAATCTCCATCACCAGAAATCGCTTGCGTATGGCATCGACCAAGTGTGCCCAACCAGCAAGTTGTCGTTGGCGTTGCATCCATCGGAACCACTTCCGTGCCGTTCCAGTCATACGAAAGGAGGCCATGGTGACACGGTGATGATCCTCCGTGCCGTAAAATTCAAAGAAATCCTGCGCCGCGGCCAGCCATTCCTCTGGGTCTTCGCCGGTGAAGATGGGCAACTCGACCTGGACGGGTTTTGGGGGAAATGGAAACACAGTGTCGGTGTCGTTTTTGTCTTTGGGTTTGGGACGAGAGGCGGAGCTGTTGGCAGTAAAGTCGCCGCTGGCGGAGGTTGCTGCCGAAACGCCCAACTAAGTTGATAGGTCTTGCAGCAGTAAGGACATCTCCTGGAGAGTGGCATTGGTGGCTGTGTTCCACTGTTCCTGTTTGGTCAGCTGACCTTCAATGGCGGTGAGGGATTGTTCGTGACGGGCGGCCGACTCCTGAAGCGTGCGAATGGACTCCGTATTGTTGACCATGGTGGGGAGGGTCAATGAAAGCACCAATTGTTAGGGTTGTCCTTGGTTAACAGCAAAGATAATGAGAAGAAGGTGAGGAAGAAAACAAAATTTGAGAGAAGGGAGGAAGTTTCATTGATTTTTCAGATCATCAACATCTTCTACAGCTGCTCCTTTTATTTACAAGTCAGGACAAAAAGGGAAATGCATAAAACAAATGGAATATCCGGTTGTGGTCCTCTCTTTCAGTGCAAAACGAATCCTTCTAGGGCACGTGGCACACGCCTCTCACGCATTCCTCTACGCAGCTCTGGGCCCACGCCTGCTGTGGTGTCATCCGTATTTGTGGGGTAGTTAGCCGCCTCTGGTGGTCCTTCTCCTATGTCCGTAACATATGCTCAAACAAGGGTTTGTATTTTCTTGACAAAAATGAATATCGTTTATTATTGGTACGCGGTCTAGTTAAGTTCATGTTGATTTTTCTAAAACGAATCGTTCTAAGAATCGAATTAGAGATGACGGATGTTTTTTTTAATATGTTAGTGTGATTACAATGTAATATTTATTCAATTTTTTAGCCCTTTAGTATCGCACACACACCGTACACGTATAGTGCTCGAACTCGAGTCACCTAGACGAAATTCATTTACGTATATTTCCTTTCAGTTACAGCTTTTATAATTATTAATACTCTTATATTTGACCATATTATTTATTGGTTATATCAACGTTAAATGTTATACATTAGTTTACATGACTTTTGTAGGTTTTTATTTTATTTTTTAATTTGACATTGCAACATAATTTTTTTAACTCCATTAATGGTTAGAAAAGTTTGTATAAAATATTTATGTCATATAGATTATAGAGGAAGTCATGTGGAAAATAATTTAACGTTAGGATGATAAAAAAACTTAACGCTCTTTATTTTTATTACTTTTTTAATATAAAAAATAATAAAAATGAAAAAACAAAAAGTCGTCTTATTTAAAATCTCAATTATAAAATTATATCTTACTTTACATCTCAAAACGTATGTTTTTATAGAAAGCAAGACACTTTTATATCTCTAATTTGAAATAGAGAAAAAAAATATTCCTTTTTCATGTCAACATATATATTTTCAAAACATGTTATTTAACGTACTATATGGGTATTGTTGTTGTTGCAATATTTAAAAATTTGACTTAAATTTTTTTTATGCAATTATTTTTTATAAGTCAAGTGACTATGTATAGTTTAGGTATTGTAATTTATATCTTAAAAACATATTGCATTACCATGTATGTTTATAACATAAAATATTTATTCAAGTGGATCATTTAATTATTACAACTTATTTGATTTTTGAGAGATTTTTTTCTCAAAATTATAAAATTTGTTTTAATATAATTTAATATTTACGAACAACCATTTAATTTAGTGAGATTATATTTTAAATTATTTAAATAATATTAAAAGTTTGAATTTTAACAATATAAATATATTAAATTGAGTTAAAAGGATTACCTATAATGACCTCTTCACTATTAAATTTATATCAATCGGCTATAAAATTTAAATATATAGGCCCTGTTTGGCAATTAGCGGATAGCGTATTACATTAGCTGATAGCTGATTGCATTAGCTAATTTGACTAGCAAATTGTATTAACTGATTGTATAAAAGTGTTTGGTAAAATTAACTGATAGTTGATATCTGTTAGATTATTTAAACAAACAAAATGACATATAAGGACATGATTATATTCCATACTTGTTTGAATAATTTATTAGTTATCAATATTTTGTATCTAATTAATATTAATTAAATCTATAAAATTATTTTTAATATAACTTTTCTAAACATATTCGAATGATTTATATATTAATTTATTATTTATATAATCATTTTAATATAATATAATTTAATTATTAAATACACATATAAATATGTGATAATAAAAAGAAAAAAATAAATATGATTAGCTTATAATTAGAGTGAGAAAATATTTAATTTAAATTATTTTGAGATTTTTGATAACTAGTAAGGGTAAAAGAGTCTTTACAACTCTAATATCAAACCTATAATATCAAAAAGTTCATATTGTGAACTTTTTCAAAATTAGCAGTTTCACCTCAATCTTCTCTTTCAATCCGATATTCACCAAACAACAATATTAACAAATTTAACTGATCAAACCTCTAATTATGCATTAAAACTCTAATTTTTGCTCAAACTTCTTTTTACCAAATAGGGTCATACTATAAACAATAAAAATTAATATTTAAAGAAGGCAATTTCTTTTTTTTTGTTCCGAAAAAAGGAGGTAATTTCTAAAATAGATAGAAAAGGGTTTTTGGGAATTTTGGCGGTTAGGGTTTTAGAAAGACTGATAGACATATTCGGCAGTAGGAAATTTCGGCAAAAATGTAAAATCTGAGCCTATTCAACCGTTCTGTTTTATTTTCCTTTCTCATTGGTATCCGAGAAAATATTTCTCTGTCAACTGATTCCAAAAGCACAAGGTTTTCCTCTTCCTTATTTCATTTTACGTTATTCTCTTCACTGGAGTTAGGGTTTTAGAATGGATTGAATGTTGGTGCTTACCTCTCATCATTGTTCAAGGTAAACCTTTTTTTTCCGCCGCCGCCGCCGTAATTTCTCGTTTCTGACGGTTACTCTGTCAATGTTTTTCTTTTCTCCCCTCAAATGTAAATTATTTCACCCACTGTTCTGCTTGGTTGCCTGGAAAAAATGAAGGAAAACAAGAGTAAGAATCGAAAGTTTGATGTTTTGGTGTGTTGTTTTTATGTTTTTGACTCATTTTCTCGCTAGAGAACTTTAGGGTAGAAGTTTGATCCTTTTGTCCACAAGCCCTTGATTTTGTTTTACACTGGAAGAGTAATACTTTCAATGAAGAAGCTGACTTTAGATTCTAGAAACTTTTTGATTAATTTGAAAGCACCATAGGTTGGTCAAATAACTTAGTGGGCAGTGGGGTCGGGTTATATGTGAGGGACAAAGCTTTGTTGGCTTAGAACTTAGAAGTTTTTTTTAATGTGATTACTATAAATAAAATAAGTGGCTAAGATTGTAGATAACTAGAGTTGGGAAATTGCTGCTGAGCATATTAATGGTGGTGGTGCATTGCTTCTGGCTTTGAGGTCTAGACAAAGGCACCGAGTTTTTATGATGCTGCTGTTATTTGAATGTGATGTTCCAATAAAATACTGGCTTGAGAAGAAATGTACTTCTACGACACGACTAGTAAATCTGTATAGTAGCCTGGATGTGTAGGGCAATAGTTAGTTGTCTGACTTCCGCAGGCAGGGGTGGCTTAAATTATAGAATCATGTTATATTGGATATGTTGAGGTTAAGTATGTGACATTCTAAATTTGGTGCTACTTATCATCACCCTTGGATTGGGGTTGTGTTTGCAATACCTTTATAGTTCAATACTTTATTCGCTTTGGACTAACTTGATAAAGTTCCTGATTAGATATAGATCACCTTCAAATGGGTGAATCTGTTGTCTTTTGTTTGCATTTCTTCCATGACTTTCCCCAGGTGGTTCATTCAGGGATAGAACTAGAGTTCTCAACCAGGTTGATTGAGTGTTCGACCAAAGGGGAGGGGTTGAGAAGGATTATGGCATTGAAACAAAGTGAAGGCGATAGGCCAATAGATGGATATCCTTATTTTATTTGTCTTTTCTTCTTTGTTGGTTATCTCGTTTCACATCAAGATTTTGCTCATGCAATGCCCTAAGGCAGTACCTTTAGATCGTTTACTAGTTGCTCTATTTCTCACATCATCATGATCGAAATTCCCGGGGTTAAGGGTGGTGATTTCCCAACTCTTGTTTGGCTTTGAAAATTCTGAAAAGTGTTTTTGGTCTCGTAAAGCTTCACTGAGCTATAGTCCTCAACATTGCTTCTGTTTCCTTTTTAGATTTGTAGGATTACACCTTGTCTGGTGGAGGCAATAATCCGATCTATTTAAATGTTATGGTTTCCATGTTCAATTCTGACATTCTAGAGTTTATAGAGATCATTTCTTGATTGTAGTACTTGAAAAATATTGCAATTATTGTTTTATTTTTTATTTTTCGTTCTGTAATTAAGCATTGAAATGCTTTGAGAGGTAGTGAGTATATTGATCCAAATACGATACAGTACAAAGTATAGTAAAAGAAAATGAAAACCAGTAAAGGTTAGAACAATAAAATTAGGTTTAGCGTAGAACCATTAATGAATAATATTCAAGTACTATAGCTGCTAAAGTGATCTAAAGGACTATTTGTAATAGGTTATAGGAGTTTTAATCCCTGCTCTTATTCTTTGTGGCTTTTCATGTTTAGGAGAAGCGTTGCTTGCATTAGTCAAATTTCTCTGCATTATTTGTAATTGTAAATGTTGGTGTGTCAGAACTGTGCTGAAGTTGTGAGGGAGTAGCTAAAAGATCTGAGAAAAGGTTTTGTTGGTTTGAGCTGAAGTTGTCCAGGATGGCAGAGCGGGGTGTCTGCCGGCAAGTTAAATTCTTTGGCTCTCTAGGAGATAACCCTGCCAAACAGTTACCTGGCAAAATCGAGGAGGAATATGATGAAGATGATAAAGATCGTGTGAAAACAATGTTGATTTCATGCCCAGAAGTACGGAAGAGAAGGTGCCTTAACTCCAGCCAACTGCGAAAAGAAAAGGCTGCAAGATGTGGGAAACAAAGCCTAAGTAATGGTCCTAACAAGGGCAAGCAAAGCAAACATATAAATTCTATAGTGAGATGGCCTGCTGAAAGGTGAAAACTTCGGTTACCCACTGGTTAATTTTCTCCCCGTCTATTCATGGTAAAAATTTTCATATATTTTCTACAATTATTAAAGGTATAATCTGGCTGAAGAATGCATTTTAGAGATCATGAAAGCTGAAGGGGCTGTGTATGAGAATCCAATATCTCGGCCTGCTTTGAGAATATCAGCCCGTAAACTTATTGGTGACACTGGGCTCTTAGACCATCTGCTGAAGCACATAGATGGTAAGGTAGCACCTGGAGGTACTGATAGGTTCCGGCGTTGTTACAACACTAGTGGAGTGATGGAGTATTGGCTAGAGAGTGCTGACTTGGCGAACAAGCGAAAGGAGGCTGGGGTTTCCCCATTTTGGCAGAAACCTGACGGGGATTCCATTCAGGCTTCTGCTAGTGCTATGGAACTCAAACTGCTTAAGGAAGAAATGGTAAAAATGAAGAGGTGAGAAAAACAAGTAATTGTTTTTAAAGATGAAGCTATTCATGGTTTTGTTTTTATCATCTCAAGTACCCTATATTCTTTGTAAATAGGGATATGGAGGAGCTGGTTTCCAAGCAGCATGAGCAAGATCAAGATCAAGCTAATTCAGTTGCGGTGAATGTTGAAATAGTTTGAAATGAAATTAATTGTATCAGTAAGATAAACTGCTGGTCTTGAATTTCTTTATTGTACAGGAGATGCGGAAAGAAATGGTGAAATGGAAAGCAAATACAGATGAACGCCTGATGGAGTTTACAAGTTCATTGAACGGTATGCAGGTAATGTTTTCAGTCCAAAAAATTTGTCTTTGTCACGAGACAGTAATTTTGTGCATGCTTATATCCGAATCTACCATGTAAGTGAATAGAGCTCTTGGATTTCACCTTTTTGGGAGCAGAACACGTGCAAAGAACTAATGACATGGAAAGCTAGAGTTGAGCAGCAAATGCTGGAAATTTCAGATTCATTGAGCAGTCTGCAGGCATCAAAGCAATGCACTATCTTTAGTCCTTCAACTTCTGAAAGATGGGAAGATTGGTTGGAGAGCACCAACCTGGACAGTTTTCAAGGGGGTAACTTGGGACCCTGGTTAGACAATCCAGAGCTGATTAATTTCGGACAGGATGTAGTTCAAGATTCGGTTCTGGCCCCACTAGCATGGCAACGACCTGGTCATAGCCCCTTTGAAGACCCCGTTTTTGCTCAAGATTTGGATATGATTAATGAAGAAATGGATAAAATAATGAGGTAACGAAACCTTTGTGACCAAATTTGAGATAAGATTATCGTGCTTAACACTGGTGCTGCTCTCTTTTGTTTTATAAACAGCACTGTGCAGGAGCTAGGAGCACCTAGGAGGCAAGGGGAAGATCAAGCTAATGTGACACCTGATTCATCTGTAACCGCCAATTCAAAGATGGATCTCGATAATTCGTTGCTTCTGGTTCAGGTGATGTCAAACAAAGGTTTTTTTAGACATACATAAAATGCTGTATTTCCAATTTGGAATCTCTCCTCTTTTGACAGGAAATGTTGAAGGACTTGGTGAAGTGGAAAGCTAAAACCAAGCAACAGCTGGCCGATATTTCGAGTGCAGTGAGCGTTCTGCAGAAACCGAGGCAGTAAATTCTCTTCTTTTCTCTTCCGACTTTCCGTGAGTGGAGAAAATACGTCTGAATACCCCCCGCCCCCTCCCGATATGCCCCCACCCATCGTTTTCTTCCCGGTTTTGGGATAATCTAAAGTTAACATTTATATTATAGTAGGATTTAGATTTTGTATAGGACTCACATACTTAAGCTGAGGCCCTGCTGCACCTGCACCTTCCGGTACATGTAACCTTTAACCGACGAAGCGTTAACTTATATTAGTGAGCTGCAAGTTGTCAATATCATGCTCTCAGAGTAGAAACCTGAACCTCTTTTCCAGCTCTGTAGTTTATATATATTTTCTAAATACATGGATATGGATATGGTTTTTTCTTGTTCTTCAGTGGTTTGTTTCAAGCTTAAACTTGTGCACCTTCACAATCAAGTTTAAGTCACATGAGACGGCAATTGTCATTTCATGAATCAATGTTTCAAAAAATATTTTAAGGATTTTCTAATGATTTTTTATATATATTTATTATGATAATTGAAATGAACTAGGAAGGATAAATCGAAAAATAACAAAAGAAATTAAGTGAAAAGTTCATTGTAACATAATAATAAAACAGATGATTGCTTTTAGTGTTCTAATTTAATTAAATTCGGTTGAAAGAGAATTGGTATAAATTCTCGCGGAGCTAATGATAAATGGCTAATTATTCTATATACGCGCGGTGATTTTTTTCCCAGCTTTATTTTAGGGTTTAGATTTAGTGGTTTATAATTAATGGATTGTAGTTAAAAATTAATATTTATAGGTTACAACTTAAATCACTAATCGTATTATCTTAAATTTTAAATTCTAATCACACCCTTAAACCTAATTTTTAACCTCTAATCCCTAAATCATAACCCTAATCTTTAAAACTAAAGTACTTGCGGAAATTTTTTGTTTCCATCACCTATGTACTGAATATAAATCTATGATAAATTTGTTATTTTTTTTAACATTACATACTAGATTTTTGTAGTTTACGTAACAATGTTAGATTTTTAATTCAGTTATATAATAGTATTTTAGTTCGATTTTAAATTCAGATAAATTAATATAAAAGTATAGATTAAATTATTTGAATCTCAACCAACAAGTGTTGGGTGCAACGGTAAGGCACATTGTACTCCCACTAAGAAAACTCAGGTTCAAACCTTGAAGATCACCTTGTTGGAAGGTAGAGCCATAGATTCCGAATATAGACTATAAATAAAAATAAATTATACCAAAAAAAATTAGACCCGAAAGTTGGGCCGGCCCAGTTCTACTGCAGCTTAAAGTGGCTTGCCGTTTGCTCAAGTTACCTCCGATAAAAATCTCACTCGCTTCTTCTTCTTCTTCTCTCTCTCTATTACCGTCGGAAAGCCGAAAGCCGGAGGTCAGTGCCCTCTTTTTTTTAATTATTGTTATTATTGCTTCGTCAATGATCTTGTTTGGGTCTGTGATGGCAGTTTCCGACTTAAAAATGGGTGTTAATTTATCTGTATTTATGATCCAATACATGCTTGGTAGCTTTCTGTTTCCTGCATCAGATTTATTCTAGCGTTTAATTTTGAGTTAATTGACTGAGTATGATCAAGGATTGAGAGGGAAAAGAAAAGAAAAGAAAGAAAATTTGAAAGAGACTGGGAAGATTAATTCTGTTAAGATATCTAATTAGGGTTTGCAGTATTCTGTTTGGAAGGGGTGGGTGCCACACAGAATTGGTGGTGTTCAAAACCTCTGTTGAAAATAGAGGAGAAAGAATATTTAATAATTATAAGATTGCTTACATCGAATATATATATATATATATGAGTTAGGATCAACTTATACAGTATAAAACTCAAAGGCTGAGATTAACCCCTTACTTTTTTTTTTCCTAAGTGATAATTTTCGCATATTCTACCGTTAATCTCATCCATCCGTTTCACTCATTCAACAATCCAAAAAACGTGTAAAATTTAAAGAGTTTTACACTGTATAAGTGGATCTTATCCCTATATATAAGATTGCTTGTAGTTGCGCTTGCATTCATCGATTTTGGAAAATTTAGTTTCTCTTCTTTCTTTGATGTTATATTGGCCTGTCATATGCATGATTTACACATTTCACTGTTTTACATTACATGCACATCTTGAATACTCGATGCACGGAATAGGAATGTGGGTAGTGGGTGTTTCGGTTGTTGTTTTTGCTGCTCAAAGTGTATTTTATCTTCTTGGTTCACTCTGTGTGAAGAAAGAAATTGCCATGACAAAAATGGATTTGATTTTATAGAACGAAAAATTATATTCACTTTTACTTGAAAATTTTGGTTTCTTGTCCTTTTTTCTGATGTAACAAGCACTCTTTTTTTGCCTTTTCTGTTTCTAGTTAATTTTGTAGATCAGCCTTTACGAAAATGTCTCGGAGATATGATAGCCGCACAACAATCTTTTCCCCCGAAGGTCGTCTCTACCAAGTAGAGTACGCAATGGAAGCCATTGGAAATGCTGGCTCTGCTATCGGAATATTATCCAAGGATGGTGTTGTCTTGGTTGGTGAAAAGAAAGTTACTTCCAAGCTTCTTCAAACCTCCACGTCTACGGAGAAGATGTACAAGATCGATGATCATGTTGCTTGTGCCGTGGCGGGAATAATGTCTGATGCAAACATCCTTATCAACACTGCTCGGGTGCAAGCACAACGATACACGTATGCTTACCAAGAGCCAATGCCTGTTGAACAATTGGTTCAATCTCTTTGTGACACAAAGCAGGGTTATACACAGTTTGGCGGTCTCCGCCCTTTCGGTGTTTCATTTCTTTTTGCAGGATGGGACAAAAACTATGGATTTCAACTTTACATGAGTGATCCTAGTGGGAACTACAGTGGATGGAAGGCTGCAGCTATTGGTGCCAATAATCAAGCAGCTCAGTCGATGTTAAAACAAGATTACAAGGACGAGATCACAAGGGAAGAAGCCGTGCAACTTGCACTGAAGGTACTGAGTAAAACTATGGACAGCACGAGCCTTACTTCGGAGAAGCTTGAACTGGCTGAGGTTTTCCTCACACCTTCCGGGAATGTGAAGTATCAGGTTTGCTCACCTGATTCTGTGAGTAAGCTGTTGCAGAAGTTTGGAGTGACCCAACCTGCCGCCGAGGCTTCCTAAGTTTTCTTTATTTCTTCTGCTCAGCAATTTCCCAAAGCAGGTTTATCATCATGCTCTTGTTTTATCTTTAATGTTGCTTGCTGTGTACTAAACTTGAAAACTCTGTTGGATCTTTAATGTTGCTTGCTGTGTACTAAACTTCGAATTTATTTACGATCTTCTGATTAGCTGAAGCAAATGACTTCGATCTCTAGCGTCTTCAAGCTGATTTGAATAACGGTTCTCTGGGTGCAAGTTTGATAAAATTGGTATATCTGACATGCTCCAAAGATCATACATCGAGTGTTATGGTATTAGGAAAGAGTTATGAATCGTATACCGGTTGTATACTGGAATTGAATTGGTGTAGAAAGGGATTCGAGTTTCCAACTCGGGATGATGTCGAGTTGGAAACTTGTTTCGTCTTTCGTCGCTACGCCAACTGCTGTTGTGGATGATATGAACTGTTAATCCTAAATATGCATGGTTTTGGTTTGGTGATGGTTTTGCATGTGTAAACCAGGTGCATGTTGCTTAGGCTTCTTCCTAAATCATTTTCGTTTACTGGACATTCGGTTACGGGTTCAAATAGATTTCTCTTGTTCCCCATGTTAGCTTTTGCAGCTAAATTTACCATTTTTTATTATTTGCTTTATAAAATTAAATCCACAAATTCACATTTTTATTTCAATCAAGTCCCGTGTCTAAATTTGTAATAATTCTCATTTCATGTCTCAATGTTAGGGGACTAAAACTTGACTTGAAAAAATAGATTTTTTAATTAGACTTAATTCAAATAGTGATTTTATAAATTCGGTTTAAAAAAATTAAATAAAATATGAGTTATAAGATATGACTTTGAATAACTTAAAATTGTTAGTAATTAGTCGATCAATTTTTAAGTTCGAGACAAGTCTCTCAATTTTGGTTGAAATATATATATATTTCAATAAATATGTATCTTGTATATAGATACAAAAAATTGTTTAAATTAGAACTAATTTAATAAACATTATAATTATCTACAATTTAATTTAAATATGAACTCGAATAACTTGATTTGACTCGACTCAAAGTTCATAAATTCAAATAAAAAAAATTTAAATAAAATTTAAGTAATAAAATATAACTTATCAACTGACTCAACTCAATCAAATACACACCCAACATCATGTTATTAGAAAATTATTAGAGAACTCTAACCCTTCTCTTATATTTTTCATAGAATTAAGGTATCTTTCGTATTTGTCTTTATATTCATTTTATAAATTATGAAGACTATTTTCTCATTACAAAATTAATTATTTTTTTCAACAATATTATCTTCAAGATTTTAACATAAATTTCCTTGTTGAATCGCATTAATCGGATGTAGGGGCACGAAAAAACTCGAATTTTGCCAATGTTTATGTAGGGGTGTAAATGAACAGAGCGTTCGATGAACCGTTCGTATAACGCTCGTTTATGATCGTTTATTAAGCTAAATAAACGAGTATGAACAAAATTTTTATGTTCATTTAATAAATGAACGAACACGAACAAAGGTGTGTTCGGCTCGTTTATGTTCACGAACAAGCTCGTTTATAGGCTCGTTTATGCGCTAATGTATAAGCTCGTTTATAGGCTCGTTTATAAGCTTGTTTATAGGCTCGTTTATAAACTTGTTTATAGGCTCGTTTACATGCTTGTTTATAAGCTCGTTCATAGAATGAAAATGTTTGTGAATGTATCTAAATACTACTTTTTGTTGTTGCTAAAGATATTATATTAAGTTCATGTTTAAAAATAAGTTTTAATTTGTTGCTTTTTATTTATTTATTTATTGTTAATTTAGTTAACATTTCTTAAAATATAAACAAACATGTTCACGAACGAATAAATGAGCACGTTCGCGAACACTTAAACGAACATGTTCGCGAACACTTAAACGAACACGTTCGTGAACACTAAACAAACGAACACGAACACCTTCAAAAATAAATAAACGAACACAGACACAATATTAAAAATTTAAACGAACTGGACATGAACACCTTTAAAATTAAACAAACGAACACGAACAGAGGTTTGTTCGTTCAAGCTCGGTTCATTTACACCCCTATGTTTATGTATATTTAAAGGATCATTCTCTATACTAAAATATGTAAACCATTATCAGATTTTAAGAAAAAGAATATGGTCTGGTACCGGGACTGCGCTTTACTGAATGGTCCAAGACAGTAGCCATGCCATCCGACTGAGTATTTTACTAAAAATTTTGGAAAAGTAATCCTCTTTACAAGCACTCCTAGAACCCAAACGGCCGGCCACCGCATTCCGACTGTAACGACACTTTACATGATTAAATATCCCGAGGTTGAGTCGCTCTTTCAACCGACACCCGACAGCACTAGCGATGAAAATACATCTTCATTTGTAAGAAGAAACCGAGATAAATCGTCGAAATGCACAAACCTGTATAGTTAGTCACTGAAATCCAAGCTCCCGCTGCGAGAACTGCTAGCATTACGACTGTGTAATGACAAGCCCCTCATATGACCAGCCACAGCAGAGCCATCAACATTTTTCTCCTTAAAGTATCTTTCTCTCTCGACGTGTTTCGCAGGAGGGGGAGGAATTGCAACAGCTGAAGGGTTTGCATTGTTTTCGCATGACGGTTCCGACGGCAATGGTCGAATAAGCGGACGGTTTAGCCGTTCTTTCTCTCCCAGAATGTGTGGCTGCTCTCTGGAGCGCGCTTCATCTTCTGGTCTTGCACATGCTTTCCCTTTCCGCATCCTATACAGTTTCACAATTGGAACAAAAGGACTTTGTCAATGTACAACAAACTAAAAGCAAGAATTTGAGAGTACTAAAACTCTATCCCTCTATAGAGCAGTATTCCATCTGTTAGATCTAGAATCGAATAGGTCAGCTTTTCGGAGAACTGATCGAACCTACTGTCTTGTTGCGGATTGTGTTTTATTGCTTCTCCAATCATTCTAAAGCAATTGGCGAGTCGAACATTCTAAGACAAACCTACCTAAGTCCAACATGGCTAAGTTCGTTCTTACTAGATTAAGCTTTTGGCAGAATTCATCAGCCAACCTAACACAGTCATCTCGAAAAGAGAACAGATAGAACGAAACGAGGGATGTTTATTAATTTTCTAGGAACTTTTGAATCTCGGAAAGATAGACAAACCTTCTAAAAAGTTGTTCTGGCTCCTCTTCTTCCTCCTGTTCATGGTCAAAATGATTTGGAGTCGATGTTGGCTTACTTGAAACAGTAGTCCTCCCAGAGAGAAGAGCCTCATGTCTGATGAGAACATTCTGGAGCTGTTCATTCAATTCAATTGCTCGAGAAACCACCTTCTCATCCCTGAAATTAAAAAGACAGCATTGACCAAAGTTGAAATACCAAAATAATGGATTTCCATATGCATTGTTCATTGAAAAAATTGTCACATCCTGGCGTTATGAATGGAGCAAACTGGGTTGGGAGGGTCGCCCCCATAATGAGCCTCTGCAGTACTCAATCACAAGATGCCTTACCGAGAACTCATCACAAGATGCCTTTTGTTACAATGAACCTAAAGAATCATAGGAATTTTATTTGTCATGAAACTGCCTTACCGAGAACTCATCACAAGATGCATCACCCGTTGCTTCTGAAATGAACACTGTTCCACAAGGTCAAGTGTAAATTCATCCTTTGCACCCTAAAAGAAAACATATCTTAGCAGTCAAAATACCTCGTTCAAAATTTCATACATGTATATGAGGCTAACAAAATACATCAATCATAAAGCAGGGAAATATCACCCATACCTCGGGATTTTGAGTGTCAACTGCATCAAGGACTTCCTTTAAAACCTCTAACGCATTGCTAGCCTTCTGAATAATACTGTGACAAGAGAAAAATAAACTTGAGGAAATTTGTTTCCCAGGCAAAATAACCTCTCATATTACAATGCATTAGCAATTTGTTTAGCAATTAGTAAGCATAAATATTAAATTATGATAGAAACTAATACGGATATATCCTGAAAAAACCAGCATATCCCAACTGCCCCAAAAATGAAGAAAGCATTTTAGACAATCAAGAAGCTCAAATGTGTTCAAATGCTGTCTAATTGTCGATGTTCCAGGGAGTTCTTTTATAAGGTAAAATTTAATTCATTTTTAACATTTTTAATTCATACACAAACAAATGTTACCTGGACTCGGGTACAATCTGAGGCTCTGCTTGCTTTGCAGCTGCCTCGTGTCTAGCGGATGCGAGTTCCCCATTAAGTGTATTAGGTTTAGTTGGCAGTGAAACAGGTGGATTTGATGGTGTGGTAGGAGATCTTTGAGGAAATTCTACTCCACTACTCTGAAAGGATTCAACAAATATAAACATGAAGTTAGTGTTATATTCGCTTGCAGTGTATCTACTGATTGTGCGTGTTGTGGAAAATGAAACAAAAGAAAATTGCTTATGCAGGAGTTTAAAATTACATGCACGAAAATGTGTTAAATATATTAGTATTGGATTATAATTACATTCACGAAAACTCAATCTGCTGCTAATCCATTCATATGCTGACAAAATAATCAATGTCTTCTGATAGTAGATATAAAAGTAATGATGATTCTAGAATGATTAATTGCATACTTGCTTCAACTCTATAACAATGCATGCTCTTATTATTTTCATTATCTACAGCAACTCCTACGGATTAAGATTTCAAAGTCACATAACCACTCAACCTAACCACAAAATGCTAACAGAATGGACTCTTCTAGATATCTCATAGTAAGTATTGATTTAAGACGGGTTCAACAAATTTTACACAAAAGGTTTTCGAATCATATAACGTTAAAACAGAATTTTGGATCTAAATTTATGGAAGAACTTGGAGACTTAACTCCTTAGGATTTTGATGTGTAGAGAGTTGTAATTAAAGGAATCCGGGAAATAAGACAGTTTAGAACTTGCTAGCAGAGAAAAAGAACACATTCAAAGATAGTGAAAGAGCTACATCTTTTAGAGCATTTGGAAACAATAAGAGAAGAATCAACATATAATAAACAAAACAAAAGAAAAAAATGAGAAAAAAGCAAGACTAAATTTCTTAGTGAAAAAATTAGTTAAATTTGACCAAAAGACTTTACAGACAAAGCATAGTTAAGGCCATCTTCCTCACTGTTCCACCACAATCAAGAGGAAATTACAAAACTCCCAACAACATACCCATACTATTAAACTACTATAGCCTCACAAAGAGTGTATACTTAAGGTGCAGATTTTTTACTAAAATATTTTGAACAGTATACGTATAAAATGCAGCAACCATATGATTAAACCAAACCCACTAATGGCTTTGACTAACAGTCTAACATCAGTACTATGCAGAATGAAGAAAAAGGCTTTTAAATTGTGTTAAGTCAGAAACTTAGCACAAGGTTCCCTAGAGGAAACTTTTTTCGCCAATCCACCAAAATGTACAAAGTATGAGGATTACACATGTTTCATGTCTGTACCTACCACCAAATCGTAGTATGCTGAATAGTATTGAGGGAACTTTCCGGAAGCGCCACCAAGAGATGTTTGTGTAGCATCTAAAAGCAGAAATATTCTCTCTCGTACTGGCAAGTCCGACTGCAACAAAAGAACGAATGAAAAACAATATAGTTCTTTTTTTAAAAAGCAATTAAAAGCAAACAGTTGTAGAATGAAAAAAGCTTACACCTTTTTCTTGACTATCTTCACAAGAATTGGGAGAATGCCCGTATCAATCACCAGCTTATGAACATTTTCACCAATATTGTTCATCAACATCTCCAATAGCTGCAAACGCGTGTTAGAGAATGCATTTACAAGATATAGAACAACATACGGTCAGATTGTCATCAAGCAAAAATAGCCTATACTTACCAATACAGCATATAATTGAGCAATTGGGTTTTTGCTCCCCAACCGTTTCTTAATTGCTTTAACAACATCTTTAGCTTGCCTGTAGATATATAAGCAACCCAAAAGAATGAACTGTAGTGCCAATTTTAACAAAACTCTCATTGATCATTTTCAACATAAATAAAAGATAAAAAGGAAAATAAATCTACCTTTGATCTCGAGCAACTAACTCGCAAATTTCAATGTTCTTTGCCCAGTCCATCTCAGCCAATTTCTCACTTGTGGCAGAATTGACCAGCTCAGCAGCCATTTCTGCTTATTTCTGGATATAGTTAAAATAAACAGTATTTTCAGAGCACTGAGAGCAACTCAAAATACAACATGAATAGGTAAGGAAGGAAAAAAATACATAAGCAGATCACATCATATACAAGTTAAGAAATTAAGAGGACTGAATAATGTTTCGAACCAAAGTCATATAGCCACGCAGCCCACGCTTAAAATAGAACTCGTATAAATATAATAACAAATAGATCAACCTAAAGCCTTCCATTCATCTATTTGGCGTGCTTCAGATTTCACCTATAACATAGAATTCACTTGTATACTTCTCGCTGTCGTGTGGTTATTGGAATGTACAATTTTGTTGGGAAACACTAGTCTCTATACCTTGGGTTAGTAACAAAACTTCAAATCATGAAGGCAACAAAAAGGTTTAGTCATTTAACATTTTAACATTTATAACAATCAAACATGCAACTTTTATCAATATCAAATTTTATTAGTAGACTTAAAAGCATTAATTGTATTCTTATATGGTACAAATGCCCAAGGTTTGCTCATATATAAGTAGATATGTAGAGATATGCTGAAAGATTGCTTCAGAAAACTACACTAGCCTAGTCCCCAACTTTAAGGTATTTGTTAAGCCTGTTCTCTCCATTTTTACTTAACCCAAGCTGGTTGGACTTGAAAACTAACTCACATAATGGAATCAGAAAAAGTAAATAGAGCAACTAATCACATATAGAACTGCAAGCACCAATGCAATAGAAATCGGAATAAGTAAATCAATGATCGAGGGTCATTCAATCGGTTAATCAACTCCTCAACTCCTTGGAAAAAACTAGACACAATTGATAAAAGAAGGGCGAAACTAAACTGACCGGTTCTTTTTCTTTCTAGCTGTGACTTTGAATTGCATACAGTTTAATTTGTACTCTGCAAACAACAAAATCTCACAGTTCAGGAAAAAGAAAACATTGAAGCAGAGGCAAGCCAATGGAAATCATCATATATACATACAAGAGAAATAACATAATACCACCAAATAAAAGAATGAATTGAGAAAAACAAGCTTATTTTAAAAATTATACATTCTTCACACCCTCAAACTAAGTAGTTTCACTTGAACAAACACTAAAGAGCAAATAACAAAAATACCGGGAACAAAGTAATATTAATCTTGGATCTACTCTAATGTTCTCTTCTGTTCTATCATACTTCACTATCGGAGCTAAGTTCAGCTATTTCTGCTCTTAAACAGGTTCAGATCTCAATTACTTCGAATCCTATATATATTTCTAACCAAGTCTAACACAAAAAGAAGCATAAATTCACATTAAAAAAAATAGAAAGAGATCTCATTTCAGGAACCTTAACCACGACGTACCTGTAAAGACGACGACGAGATAAAGGAAGCTTAGGAGCAAGTGATAAACTCTGAAAGCCTGAGATTGAAGGACGAAGTAAAGGACCAATTTACCAAAAAAAAAATCTAGATTTCTTGTTTTTTCCCCTTCTTTTTCATGCCTTTATAGCAATGTTAAATTAACGTGACCAAACTATAGGAAGAAAGATTTTTTTTTAAATAAGTATACAGCTACAATTTTAAGTTTTTAATTTAAAACATTTTTTGCACAAAAATTGTAAATTTTTAAAAAAATTTAAAATTCTTTAATTTTTACAAAACAGTCTCCAAATCCTTAAAATTTCTCAAACCAAACCCCTAATTTATCGCCGCTTATGAGCCAATCGTCGCCCTTGAGCATACCCCTTCGGTCGTCGACCTAGCCGGTCATTTCCTCCATTACGGCGTCGTCGAAAACGACGAACGGCGTGCCAGCCGAACGTTGCACGCGAAATCGATATTCGACTGGCAGCCATTTATCATTTTCGCCGACATCGTGTTGGAAGAAATGACCGATTAAGTCCAGCGACCCAAGAGGTGTGCTCAGAGCGGCAATTGGCGGCGAAAGCAGCGACGATTTGGCGGTTCGATTTAAAATTTTTAGGGTTTGGGGGGCTATTTTATAAAAATTTGAGAATTTTGTAATTTTCTGAAATATTCAAAGAATTGATTTTTTTCTTTAAAAATAAAAATCAAATTATTGACACGTGTGAAACATTGATTTTTTAACGGTAGTTAACTACCGGATACCTAAAATTGTAACTATCACCCAATTTTAACAAAAAATATATTTTTGGCACCAAATATTCAAAAGTGATACTCCCTCCGTCCCACTAAAACTGTCACATGTTGACTTTTTTCTGGTCAAATTTTTTCAACTTTGACTATAATTTATTTAAAAATTTTAATTAATTAAAATTTATAAAAAAAATATATTTAAAAACTACTTGATTCAAAGTTTTTAAAATATATTTTTCAATATTTTTATCAATAATAAATTTTAAATTATAAGAGGTTAAAGTTGAAAAAGTTTGACCCAAAAATTGTCAACATGTGACAGTTTTAGTGGGACAGAGGGAGTATAATTTAGTCATTTGTTTTTCATTTAAGCAAATTAATTACGCTTATATTATTAGCTTGAATAAATAAATAAATAAATTTGAGGGAATTTTGACAGAGATGATTTGGGTGGCATTTCTACCAAACTAATATACTTTATTATTATTTTGAATAGGATAAAAATTATACTTTATTATTATTCCTAAAAAATATATACTTTATTATTATTATCTATTAAATTAACATTCAAATAGAAATATAATTATAAAAATAACATTCGTTACTTATAATAAAAATAGGTTAAAGACTTAAATTGGAAAAATAAAAATAACACGTTAAAGACTTAAATTGGAAAAATAAAATAACATGTGTTAAATGAAAAAAAACTGTTAACATTGTTGTGAATAAAATAATAAAGAACAAGAATAAGAACAAAGAACAAGAATAGAATAACAAAAATATGAGAGAAAGAGGGAGATTTGTATTATTCTCAAATACAGACTTGTGTACACAATGCCTTCAATGAATCATCTATTTATAGGCATAAGAAGTACATAATACAATAAACTCTAATTAATAGAGATAATATTTCTAATAATAAATAATTCAAACTCCTTAAATAAAGTTCTAATCATGATAGACATCCACATAGATAAATATTCATAACACTCCCCCTTGGATGTCTATGAAGATAATGTGCCTCGTTAAAACCTTACTAAGATAAAAACTCAGTGTGAAAAAAATTTCATTAGTGAAGGAAAAAGAGTACACACATCTTTAATACGCATAACATGTTGCCTCGTTAAAAACCTTACTAGGAAAACCCATTGGGACAAAACCTCGGTTAAGGGGAAAATAGTGCAACGCGTATTTACTCCCCCTCATGAAAGCATCACAAAAGATCTTTGAATCTTCATAATTCAATCTTGAATGTTACTTTTTTAAAGATCGTGAGGGATGAAATTTTGAAGTAATATGTTCCATGATGTATCCACTTTCAAACTGAGATATACATATTGCATTATCTTCCCACAAGGTAGCTTTTGTCATATATTGTAAAAGTAAATCCACATATCTTTTGGATATGTTGGGTCAATGGTCTAAGCCAAACACATTTTTAGCTTGCCTCGTGCTTAACAATTATTTCTACGACATTTGAGGAGGCATCAACGAATGCTTGAAGATCTAAATGTAATGATCTTTGTATATCCATTGATATTGCTTGACCAATTAATATATGGTGCTTCAAAACCAAGAAAAGGTATAATTATCTTTATTCACATCTAACAATCTTACAACTATTGGGATACTCAATAGATATGCTATATTCATATTGGATCTTCTTTAAGATTCTTTCAGCTTATGTCTATTCATAGACAAAAAGAAATATATAAAAATGCTCGATCTTCAGGTAGAGATAAACTTGATGTCAAGATTCAAGTACTTGTATTGAAAGTACTTCATGAGTTTCCAATTTGAAGCTCTTTAGGAGTTCTAAAACTATCATAATTGATATTGATCCAAACTCCTTTATAAAATACATAAGGAAATATGATCATTCTTATAGTATCTTCTCAATTAGTATTCACTAAGGCGATTATACCAAATGCGCCAAAATATTCATGAGACATGTCTAAATAAATTTCCTCGGAAATTTTTAAATGCTTCTAGCATTTTAAATTCTTTAAGGATAAATATGGATCCACAAATAATTAGACGCATGCAAAAAAAAATTCATAACTGCCAAAGTAATTGCATCCACCATGAAGTAATTAAAACTTTTCATAAATCATAATTCAAGTCGTATTTATGACTACTAATTTGTGCCTCTCTTGCATTACACCTTTAGGTGTTTAAACTGCTGGTCCAAATACTTCTATTTTAGAAGTTCAAAGCGTCTTTTAACATAGACCAATTCAATATCTATACTTCTGGATAGATTTTATACAAGATCCTCGATTTCTTTCTTTACTTCTATAGAAGTATTTTATGTAAAATTGATTGTAAAATCGTTGTCGACAACTTTCTAATTTTCTGGTTTCATTCTCGTAGTAACATAACTCATCGAGATCTCTTCAAGATTTCAATATTTATTTCAGGTACCTGAAACTCTTCAAGAGTTTTATTATTAGTTATGTCTTGGGTCTCTTTAGGAGCACCCGCCTCCAATATATGACCATCTCATAATATTTTTCATTTACGAGAATTTTTTATCATTGGAACCATTTCAACTATCATGCTTCAAACATGATTTACATCCACTTGCTCTGACATGTAATTTAAACTTAGAGCATTTCAGCTGGTATATGAGACTTAATTACTCTCATTAGGTCAGTAAATATGTCTGGCAGTTGACATGTAATAACATGAATTATCTTATGAACTTCTAGTTCATATACAAGGATCTAGATAATGATAATTCATTTTCCTCTATCCAGCTGATTATTATCTCCCCCTGATGTTGAGAAAAATCATGTCATAAATGATTCTCCAATTAATGTTTAAGAATTTAAACATAAAAGAAGACTCGTACTCAATATATATTCTCAACCCTTTTACTTGCCCATTTTGTGCGTTATGGTGGAGCAATTCAACTATACATCGCACATTCAAAGATTCAAAAATGGAAAATATTACTTCTGACCAAAAGTCAAATCATAATGAGGAGTTTATTATAACTCGTTGGCTTGATGCGTATAAGTGTTGCTCTATGGAAATACCATATAAATAATAAATGTTTTGTTCTCACAGTTTAGCTATTAAATAGGAGGCATCCAATTAAAAATTTGTTAAACCGTATTTTTCATAATCAATAGGCTTTGTAACAACCGATATAGCCTAAAATATAAACCCACTAGCTTTTCAAGACGAATAGTCTAACTGCATAATCTGAATCTTTTTAGAATCAATCTCACAAACTTCTGGTTGTAAGTCGATAAAACAATGTAGATGCATCTACTAAAATCATATAAAACTTTCCACATTTGTGGATATATGGGCCCATATTTCGTTCAGATATGCAAGACATACAGTCTCAACTTCAGTACAAGAACTTTAAGTTCTAATTCATTTGGTAAGTGGGATCATCTATATCCTTTGAGAACAAACAACACAAGAACTTCAGGTTCTTTTAGTAAGTGGAATTTAATCAATTCCTTTAAGCAACACAAGAACTTCACGTTTTTTAATAAGTGGAATTTAATTCATTCCTTTGAGAATAAGCACCACAAGAACTACAAGTTCTTTTAATACATGTGCATGTAAATCTCAATAATTTCTGCACCATTATTGATCAGGATGGTCTAACCGATCATGCCAACTATATATGTGTGTGTATATATCTATGAATTTGTAAATTTCTTGTTTACCATAACATGTAATTCAATCTCACTCGTACATGTCTAGTACGACCATCATAATTGTTCTTTTAAATAGGAATATATTTAGCTCTTTCGGAGCTTTCAATTGAAATTACCTTTTGGTAGCAATATATAGCTCTTCTAGAGCTTTCAACTAACTTTTTGGCTACCAGAACTTATATCCATATTGGCTTATTTCAAATGTCAATTGATAACATATGTTATCTATAATTTCCAAAGGATATTTTGCGAACTCATATTGCTCTCTTAAAACTTCCACTTATAGTGGTGACGATATTATTACCATTAGCGGTAATTATTGCAATATTCGCAATTCTGCACTTTTCATAATGTGCTTTCTCTCAAGAATTTAATTCTCTTCTAGAGCATCAATATTTTCAGTACTTTGAGATATAGTACTCACATTATTCCCTTGCATTTAAATGAGAAAATATATCTTATGCTTATGTTGAGCATAAATCGTCACCATAGATTGTATTTGACAAGTAATCGTGTTAAACAAAATAAATAAATATCATAATATATAAATATAAAACATAAATAATTAATGTGTATAAAATAAATAAACGTAAAGTAAAATAAATAAAAATAAATAAATAATTCTCTTCAAAGTTATGAGAATAATTAGAAGATGATTTATTCCTTTCGAGGGTTATAAGAAAATCAACAACGTCCAAAAGAGTTGGACCAACAATGTCCAAATAAAGTTGGACCATTATCATCTTCGTCATGTTTCGCAAACAAAATTTGCTTCCATTTTCTTTCCTTTATCATTCAATGATTCTTGATTTTTCAACGTACAAGACGTACGAGACCAATGGTTTATAACATCGCATTGGTAATAAGAAGAGCTTTACTTCAATAGAATGATCTTTATCACTCTTTTCATCCTTATAACCTCACTACCAGTGGGTAGAAATATTCTTAAAATGACCATATTTTTCATGTCTATATTCATAGCCTCGACCACGACCACAACTTCTAATGTGGTTTTTATTCCTTCCATGATATAATCTCACATTCACTTCAGGGAATGGAGTAGAGCCAATGGGCCTTTAAAACCTTTTTCACATATCCTTATCACAGAGAACAAAGATTTAATCCTCGTATGCGGCATTGTTAAACCTGTCCACAAGGTCCTTTAAAAACCTCCTTTGAGACCAGTAGCCTCGCAGAACGGGATGTCCAGCCAATTATACTTGGATTATATCGAAATTATGTCTCTGATTGAATAATAATTTACCATGTTTGCATTCACTTCAGGGAATGAAACAGTTCCAATAATCGCATGGAATAAACATCATGCTTGCATTCACTTCAGGGAATGCCCCATCATTGATAATCGCATGGAATAAACATCATGCTTGCATTCACTTCAGGGAATGCCCCATCATTGATAATCGCATGGAATAAACATCATGCTTTGCATTCACTTCAGGGAATGCCTCCTATAAATTTTTTTGGATCAAGACGAATTTTTGTAACTTGAAATTGGGAGAAGTCTATGGTCGAGTTTTTCGACGAAGAAGAAATATTGCTTTCGAGCAAATATAGACTTTATAATAATCTTCTTGTAAATTCAAAATCATCATGATTTATCGCACTTTAAAATTGTATTTTAAAGGATAAAAATAAAAATAGAGTTTACCGATATTGATTTTCGTCTTGAAAACAATGGGGACGTAGCAAATGAACCAAGGCAGCTTCTCATAATGTCATGTCTCTTTTCAAGCCATTTAAATCCATGTAAAACTCAAAACACGGTTAAAACATCAACTCTCATGAAAATAAAGAAATTAAATTTATTCAAAAAAAATAATATTAGAGTTTAATATGTAAACAATTCCTTTTATAAAGGTTTAATACCTCTTTCATATTGAATCATGAATAATAATTATTTTTTTTCGGTAATAAAGCAAGTAACAGCGATTAACAATAACACAACCAATTTCTTACCATTGAGGCTTGCAATTCTTGCTTGTATTTTAAGAGCAAAATTGTTGCGGCTTACCTTGAATGAAGGTAAGTGATATGTCGGTAGAGGGTCCGCCAATCTTGAGGCATAAAAGGCTTGGCATCGTGGTTAATAACATAATACGGCTTGCTTAGGCAAGAGGACAAATATGATTACAGATACAATGAGTTTTAGAAAACGATAATGAGGAAAAGATTTATGTGGAGTTTCGGCACAAACACGAAAGGATGGATGATTAGATCTCGTGCTGATAACGTGTTGTGAATAAAATAACAAAGAACAATAATAAGAACAAAGAACAAGAATAGAAGAACAAAAAGATGAGAGAAAGAGAGAGATTTGTATTATTCTCAAATATAGACTTGTGTATACAATGCCTTCAATGAATCATCTATTTATAGGCATAAGAAGTACATAATACATTAAAATCTAATTAATAGAGATAATATTCCTAATAATAAATAAATCAAACTCCTTAGATAAAGTTCTAATCATGATAGACATCCACATAGATAAATATTCATAACAGACATATTATTTTTTTATTTCAATCTTCTAACAATTTAAGTTCTCACATAAATAAAAAATATGTTCTGTCATGTGTGTTTTAGAAAATATGATTAGTTAGATATATTTTATCTTATAGGATAAAAATGGAAATTTTCAAAAAAAAAATTATAGGAGATGAATATCAATTTGTTAAATAATTAAAAAAACATTATTTATGTAAAAATATCAATTTTGATGATTAATTAATAAGTTTGTATATTACACAATGACTTTAAGAGTACTCACTTTTTGTGTTAGTATTTTAATGAAATTCGTCAACACGAGTGAGTAGTGCAGGTTCGTCGTGTCTTTTGAGACGACAATAAAGTGACTGGTGTTTTGACCAATAATGAAACTTTTGTTAGTCTTGTGACAAATTTCTTCCACGAACTACTAGTGTGAGTTATCCCATTTGTTCAGCAGGGTATTCTAGTTTGTGAGTTGATTGTTAGTCTTGTTTTTTTTGTTTTAGCCAGCTTGGCCTGTTATTTTTTTAATATTATTTTGTGTACTATTTTTCTTGACTAAATTTAAAAAAAAATTAATGAGGCATTAGATAATACTTCTCGGAGTGTAATTCTTTGTTAATGGAATCGTACCATTTCACTAAATAATAATAATAATAATAATAATAATAATAATAATAATAATAATAATAATGATGATGATGATGATGTAAAAAAGGAAGAGGAAAAGAATTTGGACTTTCTTTTTTAAGGCTTTTGGAATTATTGATTGAAGCTTGAAGCAGCATTGCCCTGCTAACATGAAGGGTTGTCCAAAGCTTCCTTAAAAAGCGTCTTCGGGATGGATGGGTAAGTCTAGTGTCACTTGAAGGTGAGCTGTCTTCTTTATTATTTCTTTTAAATTTTTCTTTGACACGTGTCAAACAATTCTTCATCCAAATCTAGGGTGAGCAAAACTCAACAAAGGAATTAAGAAATGAATAGAACCATTAACTATTTACTAATACACGATCAGGGGCGGGTCGTGAGGGTCACAAGTCACAACCCCTCCAAAATTTTAGAAAATTAAAATTTTGTTCTTAAATTTTTTAAAAATTATTATTAAACTTTAAAATTTTTAAAAAAATTATTAATTTTTTTCTCAAAAATTTTAAATTCTTTTATTATATCTCTCAAAATTATTAAAAATTTTAGTTAAACCCTCAAATATTTTAAAAATTCTCGTTTAAGCCTTCAAATTTTTAAAAAATTTAAATTGGCCCCCTCAAATTTTTACTTCAAATTTCGCCACTGTACACGATCCAACTTTTTAGAGAGAAGAGGAGTTTCTTGCTTGTTACTCCAGGTAAAGACAAGGTCGAAATAGAGATGATCGACCAATTCAGTAGATAGTAAAATCTAGGGTAAAGTACACAGACGATCACTGAACTTTAGTAAAAAGGGTAAACTACACAGTTGACCACCGAACTATGGGGTTGGTGTCAAAATGACCACTATATTATTTTTCGTCGCAAATGCACCACACAACTATTTAAATGGTGCCAGGTTAGCCACATGCCGTTAAAAAAAAACGAAAAAGTTGACGGAACTGTTAAAAAAATTGGTATAATTACACATTTTGTCCTCTATATTTATACAATATATCAATTTAGTCCTAATTTTAATCTAATAAAATAAATTAATTATTCAATAAGATGGTGACACGTGTCACCCAATTGGAGGTGGAAAAATGAAAGGAACAAAATCGCCCCTACTAGGATTCAAACTCAGGACCTCTAGGTACAGAGGCTGTGTGCTTGCCACTGAACCAAGCACACTTTCGTACTATGGGGTCATTAATATATGTATTTAATGATTGTTAATGCCCAGAAAATTAAAGAGAAGAAAATGCAATTGTAAGCATTCGAACCAAGGACCTCATGGTCTAAAGTACATGTGCTTGCTACTACACCACATGTATTTCTTGTGATATAAAGTACAACATTTAATATATGTCTTATATAGATTTTAATGCTTGAGAAAAGGAATGAAATGTGGTTTTAAGAAATTCGAATGTAATATTTTTATGATCCATAAAAAAATCTAACCCAATTAAATAAATCTAATAACTAAATTAAAGTTAACATTATTAAATTGTGTTTGTGAGTTTGAATTCGCTAAATGAATTTAATATAATTTGGAGTAGTTTAAAATAATTATATATAATAATTTAATTTAATTTTTAATAAATATTAAAATTATTAATTAAGTAAAAAAAATCAATTCAACGATTATATACGTGAAATTATAAAAATAAATCTAAAATTGAAAAATATATTAAATTTAGTTTAAAATATAAAAATTTTAAAATGATATTTATATTAAAAATAATATTAATTTTTTTTATTTTAAATCGTGCACTAACTATAGTTTAAAATATATACAAAATAATGTTAACTTTAATTTAGTTATTAGATTTATTTAATTGGGTTAGATTTTTTTATGGATCATAAAAATATTACATTCGAATTTCTTAAAACCACATTTCATTCCTTTTCTCAAGCATTAAAATTTATATAAGACATATATTAAATGTTGTACTTTATATCACAAGAAATACACTTAGTGTAGTGGCAAGCACATGTGCTTTCGACCATTAGGTCCTTGGTTTGAATCCTTGTAATTACATTTTCTTCTTTTTAATTTTTCTGGGCATTAACAATCATTAAATACATATATTAATAACCCCATAACATAAAAGTGTGCTTGATTCAGTGGTAAGCACACAACTTGTGTACATAGAGGACATTTTCTTCTTTTTTATTTTTCTGGGCATTAACAATCATTAAATACATATATTAATAACCCCATAACATAAAAGTGTGCTTGATTCAGTGGTAAGCACACAACTTGTGTACATAGAGGTCCTAAGTTTGAGTCTTGGTAGGGGGATTTTGTTCTTTTCATTTTTCCACCTCCAATTGGGTGACACGTGTCACCACCTGATTGGAGGTGGAAAATTAAATAAATTAATTAAATAAAAATAATTAAAGACTTCCAATAAGGTGGTGACACGTGTCACCATCTTAATAAATAATTAATTTATTTTATTAGATTAAAATTAGGACTAAATTGATATATTGTATAAATATAGAGGACCAAATGTGTAATTATACCATTTTTTTAACAGTTCCGTCAACTTTTTCGTTTTTTTAACGGCGTGTGGCTAACGTGGCACCATTTAAATAGTTGTGTGGTGCATTTGCGACGAAAAATAATATAGTGGTCATTTTGACACCAACCCCATAGTTCGGTGGTCCCTAGTAAAAAAAATAGTAACCAAACTTTCAAAAATCACAAAATGGCAATTAAACTTTATGTTTTATAACAAAATGGTAACTAGACGTTAAATCTCATTAAGCGACTATTATAAAATTTGGTATAATAACACATTTAGTCCTTCATATTTATATATTCAATCAATCTAGTCTTAGTTCGAAACAATTAACTAAATTTAACCCTCATTATTTACGCATTCTTTCAATTTGGTCCTGAATTCTTTGGGACTGAGCTTGAACATGCGGGACAACTCTCTATTTAAGAAATCAACTACTCTCCGTGATTCCACTAGGTCCAATCCTCCATCATCCGCGCTGAGTCCCGCCGCCACGACTTCATCTTGAGGCAAGTAATTTACGAAATTCCCATTGGAGAGACTGGATGGAGTTGCTGAGTTTGGCACTCAATTCCCATTCGAACACAGTTGCTAGTAGAGCCACCGGGTACGGTTGCAGTACTGCTAGAAGTCGGAACATCGTGCTGTTTGGGAAGGAAATGCCTGATGAAATTTGAGAGGGAGGTCGAATTAGGGTTTTGATTTTGATTTTTAGGGATAAATTTCTTCTAGGATTTTTGGAAATTGTTTCTGCTGTCATCATCTTGCCTGTTTCCGTGAGTATACTTATGAGACATGGCTTTGAGTTTTCCTTTTTTTTAACAAAAATGAAAATTAATTGTTTTTCTCTGTTTTTGCTAAGATAATTTTAGTGTTAAGAAGGAAGAAAGGCAGACCTTTCAGATTTTCTTCAATTTGTGGGTGTTGTTATCAAAGGGTTGTTTATATTTTTCAATTTCCCTAACATTATAACCATATTATTCAATTTATTATACTATGATTAATATAAAAATATAAAATTTAATTTTTTTAATCTAATTTATCTTATTCATGATATTGAGATTCTAATTCATTATTTTAAAAAAATACTCGCATATGTCTATTAAAAAATGATTTATATTCAATACGTATGCGAGAAAACAAAAAGTTTTCACAAGCTCCTTGATTTTTGGGTTTAAGGTTAAATTTTAGGGTTTATATGTTAGGGGTTAGGTTTAGAGGTTTATATTGAGATTCTAATTCATTATAACCATACTTTGGAATTTTGCTTTAAGGACCAAATTAAAAGAATGCGTAAATAACGAGGGCTAAATTTAGTGAATTATTTTGAATTAGGACTAAATTGATTGAATGTATAAATATGAAGGACTAAATGTGTTATTATACCAACTTTTATAACAGTCACTTAACGGGATTTAACGTCTAGTTACCATTTTGTTATAAAACATAAAGTTTAATTGCCATTTTGTAATTTTTAAAAGTTTAATTATCATTTTATTTTTTTCACCAAAGTTCAGTGACCGTCTGTGTACTCTACCTTAAAATCTATTGTAAATCCTGCATATATATATATATATATATATATATATATATATATATATATAGCAGGATCCCAAAGTTTCAAACTCGGAGCTCTCCTCTACAGAAGCCACCACATTAAGGTCACCCCTACGATCCATGAAGCATCACCAACCATAGAATTAACAGAGATTAAAGAATTTCAGAGCCTTTTTCTAGCAGTGCCATCATTACTCCCATATACCCTAGAAATAATCACCAGCTTGCCATGAACAACTCATCTTATGAAAACTATTTGATCTAAAATATCCAAAAAAAAAAGTTTTTCTCTCTCTTCATAATGGCAAGATCCTCCCATTCTAAATAACATAATAATTGAAACAATAGTTCTAGTCATCCTCATAATCTGTAATCACCTCTCCAGAATTACATTGCTTAATCCTAATTTCAACAAGACATAAAACATCCACATCAAGCTTGGTTAATCGATCCATTACCTTCAGGGACGGAGCTAGGATCAAACATTGGGAGGGACAAGACTCTATTAAGCGTTTAAAAGTAAAAATTGGAAGGGACAAAGTCCTTATTTGACTAGCATTTAAACTTAAAAAGACCTCAAATACTATTATACCAAAGTATTTTGAGAGGGACAACAGCTCCTCCCAGCATATACATAGTTCCGTCCCTGATTACCTTCTGCTATTTTCGAGGGTTATTAAATCCCTGGATGTTCTAAAAACAAACAGTCATTGAGTAAGAACGAGGGTCGAACCACAATCATTAGGAAGCTTAGTAGCTTTCACAAGTTGCTCCTTCTTCTTCATCTTAATGTCTTGGAAAATACCGTCAATTCCTTGCACATCATGTTTAGGACCATTTAATTTGCCTACAATATTCGATGACCCTGCCAACTTTTTACTGTCTTTAGTCTCTTTACGAGGCTTTCCCACCTTTCTTCTTTTGGAGAGAAGCTTGAAGGGTAGAAAACTCTCCATATTAAAATCTAGTTTACCGAAGTTTGGTTCCCATTTACGCAAGATCAAAGGCTTGCGTTGAATGTGCCCTGTTCCAATTTCAATTACCCAATCTCGCAAAGTATCATTAGAAAAAGAAAACATATACAAATTCAAAATCAGCGGGATTAACCTCTACTTTCGCCGATTTCCCCCACATCAGGTTGATAATTTTTGCATTGCTCCAAAATTGAGCGCTGAACCAATGAATTGTCCCACCAATGCATGTTTCTAATTAGAGTTGTCATCTTCAAACACATGCGATGAGGGATCAACCAGATGAATCCCTACTTTCCCCTCCTTACCGGCGGCCAGCTGCTGCCCATAGCGGCTGGCCTCTTTTTGTTGTGCTCTCCCTTTCTTTTTCTGTCTTTGTATGCTTCATATTTATTTTTTGTCTTTCTTTGTTGGGCTGTTTCGATGCTTCCCTTCGGTTGTTTTGTTGGAAATTTTCTTCCCAATTTCGGCAGTTCAAGCTCGGGTTCTCGTTTGAAGGGAAGACGTTTAGTCATTCTGTCACGAACAGTGATATTTGAAAGAAAGGGTTTTAGAAAACAGAGAGGAATTTGGAGATTGAGAGAAAGAGAAACTTCATTTCATTTCAGAATAGATGAGCAAACAGTTACAATCCTGGCATATATCCAGCTATTCTTGGAAATAAAAGACAAATAAGATAACCAAGCAAATAATTGAAAAACACGTGTAATTCCAGCTAGAAAACCGTTAGAGCTATTTTGGTTCTCTATTCATTGGGCTTCTTTGTTGGGCCATCCTTAGACCGCCTAGACCCGCTTCAGATCCTCTCCCGTGTCCATAATGAGTCGATCTTCATACGGCATCGTTCCATTATTCCCAGACGGCGTCGTTCCATTATCAGCACATAAAGATTGAAACTCGATTTTCCCTTCTTCATCTTCAATTTCAGTCCTTTTCGAGCCATGCCCTAATTTCACCCCCAATTCCTCCATCTTCATGACAATACCCCCTTTTCCACTGGATCCTTGTCCCCAAGGATCAAAATCCGGAAACTGAGCCTTCAGCACGGAATAATCTTCCCAAGTGGCATGTTCTTGTCCGAGATTCGACCATTGAATGAGGAGCTGAGTAACGGCCTTATTATCGCGTTTAACCATGCGTTTATCGAGCACGATTGCAGGGTAAACTTTCAGTTGCCCATCGTCTGCTAGCTCAGGAGGGTCAATAGAGGTAATTGTGTTGTTGTCGACATGCTTTTTTAAGAGACTTACATGAAATACGGGGTGGAGCTTCGAATATGCTGGTAATTCTAACTTGTAAGCCACTGACCCCATGCGTTTCAGAATTTTGTAGGGATCGAAAAATCTGGCAGCTAGCTTCAAATTCTTGCGGACGGCTAATGAAGACTGTCGATATGGTTGTAGCTTAAGGTAAACCAAATCTCCTTCTGCAAACTCTCTGTCAGTTCGTTTTCGATCAGCAAATTGTTTCATGCGATTGGTTGCCTTCTGTAATTGCTCCCGTAGAAGTGTAGCTAGATGTTGTCGACTATCCATTAGCTTCTGTACACTTTGGATTGCCGTATCATGAGACCAGTCTAGGTTAGGTGGCTTGTAGCCATACATTGCTTCAAAGGGTGTGATCCCTAGTGATGTATGATAGGTAGAATTATACCACCATTCTGCCTGTGACAACCATTTAGCCCATGTGTGAGGTTTAAGGAAGCACATGCTGCGCAGGTAATGTTCCAAACACTGATTGAGCCTCTCTGTCTGGCCATCAGTTTCAGGGTGATAGGCAGAGCTGAAATAAGTAGAAGTTCCTAGCTGTTGCATGATTTTCTTCCAAAGCTGACTCGTAAAAGTTCTGTCTCGATCTGAAATAGCAATTTTAGGAGGACCATGGAGCTTATAGATCTGGTCTAGGTAGATTCTAGCCACTTCTAGAGAAGTGTAAGGGTGGGACAGGGGTAAGAAATGCCCATATTTAGTGTATTTGTCCACAATTACTAGGATACAGTTGGCTTTATGTGAAGTGGGTAAGCCTTCCACAAAGTCTATAGTAATGACCTCCCAAGCCTTAGTAGGAATTGGTAGTGGTTGCAGCAGCCCAGGCTTAGGAACATGTTCATGTTTCACCCGTTGACAAACCTCACAATGTTGAACATAAGTGTGCACCATAGATTTCATGCCAGGCCAAAAGAAAGAGGACTTTAGTCTGTAATAAGTAGCTTGAGTACCTGAGTGGCCACCTTGTGGTGAATCATGAAGTGATTTTAGTAGTTGAAGTCGAAGAGAACCTGAGTTGCCCACATAAACTTTATCCTTGTACCTCAGAATTCCTTTAGATAGGCTCTAGTTGGGCAAGCTAATGTTGTTGATAGAGAGTGTTGTAATTTTTTCTTGAGCAGGCTCATCCCCTTTATAACTGTTTTCAATGTCCTGTATCCACTGAGGAACAATAATGGTAGCTGTCATTTGTAAACATTCAGCTTCAATGTCTAGAACTCTAGAGAGTGCATCTGCAACCACATTTGATCGACCTTTTCTGTACTGAATAGTATAGTCCAGACCCAATAGCTTAGATAACCCTTTCTTCTGAATAGCAGTAGAAAGTTTCTGTTCCAACAAGTGTTTTAAAGGCTCGTGATCAGTCTTTATAACAAAGGAGTTGCCTTCAAAATAATGGCGCCATTTAGTTACAGCCATTAGAATAGCCAAGTACTCTTTTTCATAGATGGACAGATCCATATGTCTAGGCCCCAATGCTTTGCTTAGATAAGCCAATGGTCGGCCATTCTGTGATAGGACAACACCTATCCCTTTAGAGCTGGCATCAGTCTCTAGACAGAAGCTTTTAGAGAAATCTGGTAAAGCCAAAACAGGGGCTTTACACATAGCTTCTTTAAGTGTGGCAAAAACATCTTTGGCTTGAGGTGTCCATATGAAATTTCCTTTCTTCAGCATATCTGATAAGGGCTTGCTGATAATTCCAAAGCCTCTAATAAATTTCCTATAATACCCTGTGAGTCCAAGAAAGCCTCTCAAAAATTTAATGTTTTTAGGAAAGGGCCAGTCCTTCATTGCTTGAATTTTTGCTTCATCTGTAGAAACTCCTTTGTCAGAGATGATATAGCCAAGGTACTCAACCTGAGTTTGACCAAAGAAGCATTTAGATTTCTTTGCATAGAGTTGATGTTGTTGTAAAAGTGCCAAAGTTGCAGTGAGGTGTTGAACATGATCTGCCAGGGTTTTACTGTAGATTAGGATATCATCAAAGAAAACCAGGATAAACTTCCTTAAGTAGGGCTCAAAAACTTTGTTCATAAGGGACTGGAAGGTAGCTGGAGCATTAGTAAGGCCAAAGGGCATAACTTTAAATTCAAAATGGCCTTGATGTGTCCTGAAAGCAGTCTTGTGTATATCCTCCTGTTTAATTCTTATTTGCCAATAGCCAGATCTGAGGTCAATCTTAGAAAAAAAATTTACCCCATGTAACTCATCTAGAAGGTCTTCAACCACAGGAATAGGGAACTTGTTTTTTATAGTCATAAAATTGAGTTGCCTGTAGTCCACACATAGCCGCCAGGATCCATCTTTTTTCTTAACCAACAAGCATGGAGAAGCAAAAGGACTTTGGCTAGTCTGAATAATAGAAGCAGAGAGCATCTCCTTGATCTGTCTTTCCACTTCTGCCTTCTGGTTGTGTGGAAACCTATAAGGCCTTAAGTTTACTGGTAGTGCCCCTGGTTTTAGGATAATTGCATGATCATGATACCTTTGAGGTGGCATGCCCTTAGGTTCTTCAAACACATCATAGTACTGTTCTAAGACTGGTTTCAGCATCTCAGGAATAGGTAGCTCAGTAACTTCTGCATTCATCAAAAAGATTTCCCTAATTAACTCAGGTTCTTTTTCAGTGATCTTCTGCAACTTCTCTTCTGATATTAACTTAATCTTGTTTGAGTCCTCTTTCCCCTTCAAGGTGATTAGTTTCCCCTCTGCCTGAAAGCTCATTGTCATTTCTTTAAAGTCCATCACAATTGGACTAAACTTCTTCATCCAATCCACACCCAACACCATATCACTACCTCTCATGGATAATACCCTGAAATCATGTTCAAAGGAATACCCCTGCATTTTCCAATTCAGAGAATTACTCTTAGTTGTGCTATACAGCTTTTCACCATTTGCCACTGTGATTGTTAATGGATCTGTTTGCTTCACTTCCACATTGTCTCTAGCCCATTTTGGAGTAATAAAGCTATGTGTGCTTCCATTATTCACCAGGATGTTCAGTGGTCTCCCTCTAATCAAGCCATGTATCCTGAAAGTGCTATGACTAGTGTTTCCAGTGAGGGCATTAATAGATATCTCCAATTCTCCCCCTTCTACTTGTCTTTATGGTTCCTCCAATTCTTCTTCTCCTTCTTATGTTTCTCTTGCAAGATCTTCTTCTTCCATGCAGTTGAGTTGTTTTGTTTTACATTGATGGCCAGGGGTAAATTTTTCACCACATTTGAAGCATAGGTTATGGGCTCTCCTGTAGTCAACTAGTGATTGTTTGCTGTTTGGACTGATAGTGACTTGTTTCTGAGGAATGGAAGTTGCTTTTTGGTTTGTATATTGAGTGTTGTAAGAGTTGGTTCTGGGCACATATTTCAGCTTCTTGGTCTCAATTTCTGTAGCTAATTCATATAGCTTGGCTTGTGTACATGCTTCAAACAATGTTCTGGGTTGTAGGACTTTGACTTTGTGTTTCAACTCATCTTTTAGGCCACTTATAAAACTTGAGACAAAGTAGCTCTCACTGGCTTGTGGGTTCTGTTGCACCATCAGTGGTTGTAATTCTTCGAACTTCTCCTGGTAATCCTCAACTGACCCCTTCTGTACCAGCTTATTAAATTCTTCCACAATGTCAGTGTGAGTCTGGTCACAAAACCTATGGCATAAATCTACAGCAAACTCTTGCCATGTCAATCTGTGTTTCTGAGAAATGTAGGCATCAAACCAAGTTTCTGCTTTTCCTCCCAGATACATAGTTGCCATTTCCACCTTCTGATTCTCAGGTACTGCATATATATTAAAATACTTCTGACATCTCCTTACCCATCCTCTAGGATTCTGTCTCTCAAAAAACTGTAGTTCAATCCTAGGTCTAGGGGTAAAATGGCCACTACTACTCATAACATTTCCCAGGTTTTGTTCTTCAAGCTTCATCTCTTCAAAGTTAGATGTATTCTCTCCTAGGTTTAAGTTGTTATACCTAGGTACATCATCAGGTCTTGCACCAAAGATTCCTGGTTCTTCAAGTTTGAATGTATATTTTTTTCTTATCAGATAATATTGTGACTTCAATAGGTTTTTTTCCTTCACCTTTATTCTGATTATCCTCATTAACCAAGGGACTACGGTGTTTAACAGGGGTTGGGCTAAGTTCTCCTACCTTGTCTGCCACTGCCTTCAGAAGATTGGCCAGGAGAGTATTGTTTGCTTCCAGTCTCGAGTTGGTCTCCTCCAGTTTGGATTCGATGCCTGTCATTCGGATCTCTAGCTCTGCTCGTTGCTCTTCTCATCCCTTCATTGTTGTATCACATGGTTCTGATTCTTCCAGCATGTTTGTTGCAGTCACCACCATATTCTGATTTCTCTTAGATTTTTCCAGCTTGTCTGATGATCGTGTAACTTGAGCTCTGATTACCAATTTGTCACGAACAGTGATATTTGAAAGAAAAGATTTTAGAAAACAGAGAGGAATTTGGAGATTGAGAGAAAGAGAAACTTCATTTCATTTCAGAATAGATGAGCAAACGGTTACAATCCTGGCATATATCCAGCTATTCTTGGAAATAAAAGACAAATAAGATAACCAAGCAAATAATTGAAAAACACGTGTAATTCCAGCTAGAAAACCGTTAGAGCTGTTTTGGTTCTCTATTCATTGGGCTTCTTTGTTGGGCCATCCTTAGACCGCCTAGACCCGCTTCAGATCCTCTCCCGTGTCCATAATGAGTCGATCTTCATACGGCATCGTTCCATTATTCCCAGACGGCGTCGTTCCATTATCAGCACATAAATATTGAAACTCAATTTTCCCTCCTTCATCTTCAATTTCAGTCCTTTTCGAGCCATGCCCTAATTTCACCCCCAATTCCTCCATCTTCATGACACATTCTAGGTGGCTCGGGATGAGAAAGATTAAGGGGTGGATCTCAGATTTTGCCGCTTTCCCCACTTTATCTATCTTTTATTTTTGGGTGTTCTTTCTTCATGTTTCTTGTTTTGCAGGTTCGTCGACGATGTTAGAGTGTGGAGTTTGTGGCTGCTTTCTCTCTTTCCGTCTGATTTACTTGAAGTCAATGAGTGTCACTCCCTCTGCCTTTCTTTTCTTTTCATATTTATATGTTATTGATGGTGTCACCGATGAGGAAAGTTAGTACCTTTTAAGCATATATGGCTCAGCATTCGCCGTTGTTGTCAACCCGACTCTTGGAGCTTACTTCGGTGCCCTCAGTATTTGTCGCCAAGTTTGCCATTTTGGTATTGGCCTCCGGCACCATCTTTCTACCTTGAGATTTCCTTGCAGCCTGCTGCCTTCCCCAAAGCCCTCGTTGGGTGTTTTTCCTATGTTTTATGTTTCTGGGCTCTCGATGCGCTGCTTTGTTTTTTACTTGTCTTCTTAGTTATTGCTTGTATGAATGCTCGTTTTATGTTTAATGTAATTCATATTTTCAAAAAACAAACCAGAGGAGAGCTTTCATTAGTCATCGTCAGTGAATTTTTTTTAGGGTTTGTTCCTTATTACCAGAGAACAAAGTTTTCCAGTCGACCTTCAAGCTAGATGTCATAACCAAAAGAATGGGATGACCAAGGAAAAGAATCAGACGTCGATCAAATGCGAAAACACCGGCCAAAATAGGCCAGCTATTGTGCACCGCTTTTCGTATTTAGAGAAAATAGTACCTTTAAAAATATTTTTTTATATTCACTAACTTGTCATGCAATTTCATGACAATATCAATATTATTTTTTATGTGGATGCCATATATCATTATTTAAGGAGTTTATGTCAACAAAAATTTATGATTGTCGCAACCATTTTTTGAAAGTCCGTTTTTTTAGTTTGGAATAAAAACAACCTGACGATTAGGTTTTTGGAAAATTAGGGTTTTTGACCAATTTTATATTGTAATTAGTTAATTTTCCATTTTTAGTCAAAACACCTTTTATTTTGCTTGAAAATCGTTTTGGAGTCGCCACCGGCCACTTTGGTAGGCCGAACACCATAAAAACGTACCAGAGATTCTTTTTGAAAAGTTTGGGTTCGGGAGTCGGTTACGTGTAGGGAAGGGTTAGCACCCCTACGAACGCCCGTTATCGGTACCTTATTAATTACACGTGGCATTTTGGCATTTCGAACATTAATCTAGATTTAATTAAATCTTTTAACTGCAAAATGGAATTTATTCCGAATGAAAATATCTTTTTGTAAGAAAATACATTTCGATCGAATATAATTGTGAAACATCCAGTTACATTAGGACACTTCAACTTATATTCGAAAAATGTACCTCAACACAAAAAGTTTAATGCATGATTAATTATTGTCTGACCATTTTTTAAGTGTACCCTAATTAGGCTCCATTAATTAACTTGATTAAAATTCTATAAATACTATTAATTTTGGACATAAAAGAAAACACCCAAAATAATATTGGACACTTTCTTTAATAAGTCCAAAAGTAATAGCTGTAATCACCCATTTTGTCCGGGGTGTTAAACCCGATTTCTTTTCTTTTTAATGGGCTTTGATATTTTGTTAATTATATATATATATATGTAATAAAAATTTAAAAAAAAGGAAAAGAAAAAAGAAAAACAGTATATATATATTAGGGTTATTGATATTACTATATTATTAATCTTCCATTACTTACATTGTCTGCTATTATTGTTATAATATGCTACTACTTATTATTATTTATATTGCTACCGTATTATCATTATTATTGTTATTATTATTATTATTATTGTTGTTGTTAAATCTGAAAACAAAACAAAAATATATAAATAAAGCCAAATATTTATTGCAGTCCATTTACAAATTATCAAAACCCAAAAATAAATAAATATACATACAGCCCAATTCGGGCCCAAATAATTAAAAAGCCCTAATTTACAAAATGAAACCCTAATGCCCCTTTATGTTTTGTGCAGCCGCCGCGTTTCCCACCGTTAGATCTGGGATCCAGATCTAACGGCCCAGGTTGCACCCCGAAGTAGAAACCCTAGCTGCCCCCAGGAAACCCTAGCGCCGCAGTATGGGAGCTGTCAGATCAGGGTTGGCATCGAACGGTCCAGATCAGCCTCCCCGGGCGCGTGTGACGCACGCGCGGCTCTTCACTGGCACGACGCGCGCGTGCATCGCACTCCCATCTCTTCGGATCCTCCGCGACCGTCCAGATTCCACCAACGGCTGCGATTCGCCCCTCATCGTCCGGCCGTCTCCCAGCCTCTCTGGTCCCCTCCCCCTCGTACGAGAGCCCTCACATGCAACGAAAACAAGAAATGTCAGGAAATGCAACAAAATGCAGAAATCACAGAGATGCAGCAACCGCACATGAATACAAACAAATCACAGCAGATTTCCAGCAATTTCAGGCATTTAGGAAAATGAAAAAAATGTAAAAATCGGCCTATAAAACCCGCATGCAATGTAAATCAGAGAGGAGGAATTTTAGAGAGGAAAAAAAGGATTTTTTTCGAGAGTTTCACAGAAAGCATCCGAAATTGTAATCGAACTTCGAGAGCAATACCAGTAACAAAGTTTCAGAAGTTATTCTTGATTTTTCAGTTTCAAATAGCATAAAAAAAAGAAACAGGTTAGAGTTTTGTTTTTACCTTTGGCGTTGGTCTGTCTTCTCCGTGTCGGTTCACGCTCCCTCGTCGACGATAAGCTTTCCGGCCTCCCAGAGGCTGTGCATGGTGAGTCGGAGGGAACGGCAACAAAAAAAAAGGGCATTCGTTTTGGTTTTTTTGTGTTTCGGTTTTCGCAAGGTAACAAAAGGGGCTTTTTGTGTTTTTGGGGTATCGGAAAAGTTTAAAAAAAAGGGGGTTTTAGGATTCCGGCGCCGTTAACGGCGACCGGAACCCTTGGCGGCGCCGGATTTCTCAGAGAAGAGGGGGGAGGTCTCGTTTTTTAGGGTTTCAAAATGAAAGAAAAGGCTGAAAATGTTTTAATAGCATATATATAATGTTTTCCTCCTTTTAAAATTGGGTTAATAGCTTCCTAAGCCCCTCCGCGTATATTTATTACGCGTGCAGGGGCTTCCGCATTTCAAAATCCCATCCCAGGTCCCTCCACGTTTTCAAGTCTTTTTAATTTGGTCCCAAATTCGTTTTCAATCAGTTTTCGGGTGGGTTAATTCCCGTTTGGTCCCTCAGGCTTTCCGCGTATTTTCATTTGGGTCCTTATCCTGCGTTTTAATTAATCTTTTTATGGTAATATTACTGTTTCAGTCCCTGTGGGTTTCCAAACCTTTTCAATTGGGTCCCTGTTTTACATTTCAATCGGTCTTCTTTATGGTATTATTACCATTGTGGTCCCTGCCAGATTTCTACTTCTGTTATTTAGCATTTTACCATGTTTATTTTGTTATCCATGCATTTTGCATTTTTTTAATATGTGTTTATATCGAATATATATATTTTACCATATTGTTTATGTTAGTTTGTGCATATATGTTCTTAAAGTTGCATGCCTATTTGTTTTAATGCCATTTGAATATATATTTGTTGTATGCTTTTTTTAAATGTCGTTCGAATATATTTGTGACATGCATTTTTTATTGTCATTCATGTGACTTTTAGCATTTTAATTTGTATATTAATTAATTCTAATTTTAAAACGGAGATACTTATTAATTCGCGTATTCGGGTCGACTAGCCTAGCTTATTGGATGTCCCCCGAATATTCAGATTAATTCGAATCGTCTAAAGGTAAATCCGTAATTAAAATAGACAAGACCATAGCATTATATCTTATCTGCTTGCATCATGCATAAAGGTGACGTACAGGATCCGAACCCTAAACTAACACGGCAGTCAGCCTTATTTGATGTCGGTTTAGTTTTTGGTCCGGTGTACCGTCATCCTTTTTGATTAAACGTTTAATTAGTTCAAAACCACCAATTTGGATAAAGCTCGTATATTTAAAGCCCGGTTTTCAATCAAGAACCCCTAATTAAAGTCTTCTTAAATTCTAAATAATTTCCATCAATTAAAAGAAACAATTGTTTTGGTACCGATTTCCGGGCGTGATGGGGGTGCTAACCCTTCCCCACACGTAACCAACTCCCGAACCCTTTCAAAAGAATCTCTGGTTTTGTTTTCTTACGGTGTCTGGCCTACCATAGTGGCCGGTGGCGACTCCAACCGAGAGAAAAAAGATTTCTTTTAGAGGTTGTATTCCCGAAACCCGAACCAATTTTTAAATTCCCCCTTTTTTAAATCAAATTGAATATATTTTCCAAAAGTAGCGGGGAATTTGATTTGCGAAAAAAAAAACCCCGTTACAGCGTGGCGACTCCGCTGGGGACAAATTTTGTTTTTCAAAACAAAAAGAGAGTTAGGCTAAGAAAATAATTGTTGCTTTTAATGATGGAAATTTTTGAAATTTAATTTGACTTTAGCGAGATGGTTCTTCCTCGAAAATAGAACTTGAATTTTACGAGCTTCGATAATTGGTGGTCTTGAAGTAATTTTTCATTTAATTTCAAAGGAATCACCGACATGTGTTGCATCACACATTAAGCTCTATACCCGAGCTTCGTCCCTTAAGTGGGAGTGAAACGCCCATACCCACGTGAGTCTCCCTCCACGGTTCGGTAATTCACTTCCGGAATCCACGCCTTTGACATGTGAGCAGCCCTCCACGTCACTAGGTCGTGCTTTCCCTCGAACCGAAACCGATTCGCAAGCTTGTAATGGGCCAGAATTGGGGTTCTTGTTACCTTAGTAGGTGATGAGATAGGTTCGGGTACCCTTGTTAGAACCGAACCACATGAGTGAGAATTTAAGAAGCCTACCCCGGTTAGAGCCATGCGGATAACCGTAGAATTAGAACTCATGCTATTAGGTCTTGCATTGTTAATTTGCTTTGATGTGTTTCCTTATGATTTGTTTTATTCAGTCTTCATTATTGTTGATACTAACCCAGTTGCCTTTGTTGTCTTGTTTTAATTATTTTTGCATACTCATTGCATTTTCATACGAAGTGTTGATTCGAGAACAGTCTAAAGTTGAAAACTTTCACAACGGGAGAAAAGAGTCCTTAGCAACGAAGCTCCCGGAGCGCTAATTTAGAAAGAGGGGACGAGGAAATTTATTGAAAAGCGTACCCTATGTGTTTATTTTCTTGCCTCGTTGTGAAAAGGCTTGATCTCCGTTATAGAAAGTTGTTTAATGAGGATGTTCATCGAATCAGTACTTCTTTGCATTCGATTGTCTTTTTTATTTTTTACTTATTGCCTTTAATCATATGTTTCTATTTTGCATACGACATTACATGCATTGCATCATTAATTCATGGGATCTAATTGTTCGAGGTCATGGCAGCATTCGTGACTATCGAAGATTCCGCACTCACACTTTACTCGCCGCCAAAGGAAGCAAATGGAGGAGGGTTTTGCTAAGTTGGAAGCTGATTTGAGAGGTCAGTTAGAGCGAGCCCAGCAAGAGTTGAGGGACACCATCATCAAGTCCCAACAAGATATGATGAACGAGATATCTCAGTTGCTGCAAGCCAATCTGAAAGGAAAGGGTGCTGTTGGAAACCCTAGTCAGGATAAGGGAGACCCTTCGTATTCCCCGGGTTTTGTCACCGATACCCCTAAGCCCTCGCAAGGAGCGGCCACTCAAGGAGATGGGGCAACATCGCATCAGGCGGGCGCCTCTACCCATGTTCCGTCGGGTCTGATTTTTAATGTGGAAAATGCCGGGGATAGTGTCCCAGACTTGGATGAGATTGAGAATTTGAACAAAGTGAAGGCCGAGTTCTCAAAACAACTAGAAGAGACTCGGAAAGACCTCGAGGAGAAATTCCGTACAAAAGAGGGAGAAGAGGGGGCATATGGGATGAATGCCAGAGACCTCAGCTTGGTTTCGAATCTGATAATCCCGCCCAAGTTCAAGACACCGGAGTTTGAGAAATTTGACGGGACGACTTGCCCTACTGCTCACATAACCATGTTTTGTAGAAAGATGACGGGTTTCATTGACAACGAGAAGTTGTTAGTCCACTGTTTTCAGGACAGCTTAGCGGGGCCCGCGGTGAGGTGGTACAATCAGTTAACCCGTGCTCAGATTAGGTCATGGAAGGATTTGGCCAAGGCTTTCACCGATCAGTATAGGCACATTACTGATATGGTCCCAAACCGACTCGTGCTACAAGGTTTGGAGCAAAGGCACAATGAGAGCCTCCGTGAGTACGCCCAGCGTTGGCGAGATGTGGCGGCACAGGTTCAACCCCCGTTCCGTGAGAATGAGATCTCCCCTATGTTTGTCGATACCTTGAAAGGGACCCTCTATGACCGCATGATAAGCAACCCTATCGGTAACTTCTCAGATATGGTTATGACCGGTGAGCGAATCGAGGCTGCCATCAAGAGTGGTAGGATTGATGGAGGAGAGAATGTCCGAAAGCAGTTTAAGAAGAAGGACCATGAGGTGAACAATGTCGGTGCTTACGAGGCTTCTAAGAACTTCACAGTTTCAGCGCCTCAAGCCGCAGTCGGGAATGCGCAAGGCCAGAACCGAAGAGAGAACATGGCTCCCAGGAAGGAACAAGAGAGAATGACCTTCACTCCTCTACCTATACCGTACAAGGAGGTGTACAAACACCTATACGAGGCTGATCTGGTTCGCCCGTATCATGTTACTCCCTTCCAACCGCCTTACCCTATATGGTACGATGAGAAGGCACACTGTGAGTACCACGGCGGAGTACCGGGACACACGATAGAAAATTGCACAGCGTTCAAGAAGCTAGTGCAAAACATGATTAACACCGGGGTCCTCGAGTTAGATAAGCCCAATGTGACGACCAATCCACTTCCGAACCATGGAGGTCGGGACGTGAATGCCCTCAAAGAGCTAGATACGAAGAAGGTGAGGATGGAGGTGTCAGGAATCAGGTCCCCTCTGAGTTGGGTGTACGAACAACTGTGCGCAGCGGGCTTAATTGAGAAAAGTCCGGATGGGGCATGTGACAGCCATGAGTCATTTTGCGAGTACCATCAGACTGTGGGGCATGAGATTCAGAGTTGTCCCGAATTCAAACAGTTGGTCCAGGAATTGATGGACAATCGGGAGGTTGAGTTCCTCGAGGAAGCTTAAAGGGGTGGGATGGACGGCCAGCTTAGTTAAGAGTTTATGCATCCATGTTTGTTTGCTTTCATTTCATTGCATTCTAGTTTTTTTCCTTGAAGTGATGTGTGGAATCCAGTTTGCTACCCTTTGCCCGAAGGTAGCAAAGATCTTTTTGTAAGGGCCTCAGACTGCACTTTTTTAGTTTCAATGAAAGGATGCCTTATGTTTCAATTGTCTTTTCATTTTGTGTGTATATTTGTCTATCGAGTCCCCGTATATCAATTGCATAAGGGACATAGACTTTGACCCCAAAGGTTGACTTCGAGCCGCCTTTGTCTAGTGGAAATCGAAAGCTTTGAAGATGATGAATATGTGGCTTACACTCCGAGTTAATTTGGTCACCTAATTAAACACACATAGAATTATGACCTTCGGGAGAATAACCGGAAACCTTCCGTGCTAAAAGAAGAAGAAAGAGAAGAAAGAGAAAAAAAAGAGAAAAAGAAAATGAATAAAAGAAAAAGGGAAAAAGAAAAAAAGAAGAAAAGAGAAAAAGAGAAAAAGGAAAAAAGAAAAGAGAAGACAAGAGAAAGAAAATATTAAGCCTAACAAAAGCACTCCAATGTTCGAAGCCTGGTAATAGGCATCTTCGGATATGAGTGTGGAATTTTTGGGGCACTCCGCTGTAGCAAAAGACCAATAAGGTTGCTATGCACCATTCACCTTAGCTACATGAGTGATGGTAATATTTTCAAATCATGACAATGCCGAGTAGCTCGGGGTTTTGTTGTTTGCTCCATCATTTATTTCGAGCCAAAGGAATGTGATGAGTTGACTTCCCCAGAATTATAAAGGCGAAGCCTACAGAAGATAAGCCTAATTGATTAAAAGACTGAAATAACTTGGAGAGTATGTCACATTTTCAGACATTAGCTCAGCTTTCGAGGTCTCCTAGACACATGATGCTTGAGGCAATCCTTGGTAAGCCATAGTAGTTTCGTTCGTGCACTTGATATTTGGGGTATTTAATTCGACTTGATATATCCCTAATGTGAAAGAGAAAATTTTGTTTTTGAAAACGCATCTCATTTTGAAATTAAAAAGATGCAACCTAAATCTTTTTTGAACACAGAAATATTCCCATTGCTTCGGGGATAAAGTTTAGAATGCAATGTCATGAATACAAATGACAGCTTGTCAGTGCCTATGGTGAAGATTTTGATAAGTTCCTACATGCTACAGTTCAGGGACTTGAAGCAAATTTTTATCGAAATGGTTCGATTTCTTCAGAAGATGAGAATTGGACCTTGATAAACTTAAGAGAGAAGTTCAGGAACTTGGGGGCATGTGCTTCCCCTATTGTTAAGAAAAGAGGAAAGTCGTCGTGTTAAGACGAAGATAGTGGTTGAGCACCCGGTTTGAATAGGGGGCAATGTTTGGAGAACGTGCACTACGAGAAGTGCTATGTTTAGTGTTGAGTGGATCACACGAATGATAATAACCAAGAGGGGGGGTGAATTGGAATTTTAACGATGTTGTAACGGAAATTGCAACTAAAAATATTGACACGGGAATTTAGAGTGGTTCAAGTTCACCAACCGAACTCTACATCCACTACCTTAGTCTCACCAAGGATTTCCAACAATTTCCACTAAATTGTTCGTCCCCTTTTTCCAGGACAAGGAGGCAACCTTTACAATTTCGGTTAATTTTTCTACCCAAAAATTAACCCAATCCTCACACAAAAGAACAAAGAAATTTGGTGGCTAATAAGGTATCTCTCAATACAAATGATAGCCCGATATCAAGCACTCAACCCAATTGAACAAAATATAAATGAAGGATACAATTGGGGTTTCTAGATAAAAATGGGATTTCAACACAAATGCTTGTATTTGATGAAAGGATGTATGCTTGTAGCTTTTTTGATGATTGCTGGAGCTTCTTGGGGTCTTTTTATAGCCTCTTGAAGTTTTCTAGCCGTTGTGGGTGATGGGCTGAAAATTAGAGCCGTTGGGGTGTTTTTCTCACAACTTTTCAGCTTCCAGACGCCTACCGTTTCGGAACGGGGTCACCTGTTTCGGAACGGATTTCAAATAATATAGCCGTTGGAGCGTCTACGAGAACCCGTTTCGAAACGCCTAGGGGCCGTTTCGGAACGGTTATGCCACTGCCAAAGGGGTGTTTCGAAACGGCTTAGCCCGTTTCGGAACATGTTTGCCACTGTCAAAGGGGTGTTTCGAAACGGCCTAAGCCCGTTTCGGAACGCCCTGTTTATTTTCAAAATTTGGTTTATAGCCGTTGCCCTAGTTCGTTTAAATGAAGAACAGTTTCGAAACGAGTCATACCGTTTCGAAACGCCTTGACCCGTTCCGATACCCGTTTCGGAACAGGTGTACATCGAACTGAAAGTGTTTCGAAACGCCCTTGGCCGTTTCGAAACGGGGCTTAAAAATTCCCTGTTTTGGCTTTGAAATACTTAAAAAAATATTTGGTAAGTCTTGGGTTTTAGCTATGAAGTGGTCTTTAACAAGATGTAGGAAATTTTAAGGACTTTTAAAATTTGTTTTGATATTTTTCATTTTAGTCCTTAGGTTTTTAGTTATATCAAAATTAAAGCATATGTTTCACAATCTCCCCCTTTTTGATATAACAAAACCAAAGTTAGAATTTTTTAAGAATTTTGAAAGTTTTGAAGATATTCTAACTCCCCCTTAATTTAAGATAGGTTTTGAAATTTAAGACTTGTGACTTTTGAAATCAAGGATCAAAACCTTAAGACAAATTTAAAAATTTGAAAATTAAAAGTTTGAAAAATTTTGGTGGCATGGCATGATGGCATGGCAATTCTCTTAAATATCTTCTCCCCCTTTTTGTTAGATCAAAAAGAAACAAGCTCATAAAGAAGATTAGTACCAATAAGCAATAATAAGCAATCATAATTAATATCATCAAAATATTCAAAGCATAAATAATAAGTTCATAATCAAATCCCAAAATAGAAGATCATAAGCATAGGTTCTAAAATATAAAGATGCAAACTTAATCCTAAATGCATAACTAATATGATAAACATCCTAAGCCTCGTCATCTGAATCATCATCATCGTCCTTGGCTTGCGAACGATGAAACTTCGTCCATTGCCCATAAAGTGTAGAGAAGGAAAGATCAAGGTTGGCATGCGAAGTTGAAAGAGTATGAAGACCATCTTCAACGTTCTTCAACCGATTGCCCATGGATTCAAAATTTGAAGCAATGCGAGTGTCCATAGTATCAAGTCTAGAATCTAAGGCATTGAATCGCTGGGTAAGAAGAGTAGTGAGAGCATCAGTGTTTCCCACTTGATCTTGAGGCGGAGGAGCAACAGGAGGAGGAACCGCTTCCCTATCAACCCTTTCCCAAATACCATTCATATAAGTGAATCCTGACTTGCGAAGAGAGGATTCTCCAATCTTGGTCTTGCGAGGTTCCGGGAAGTCATAGGTACAGTCAATATTGAGATGATGGAAGAGGAAACTCAAAACAATCCCATAAGTGAACGAAATTAACTCATTTGTGTCAATAAGCTTAATGTTATTGACAATCTCGGCAAAAATAATTTTGGGGACATTTGGGCGCTCACCCCTACGGAAACATTCTAGCCAAAAGTGATCTCTTTCACGAATGTGGGAGTATTTACCTCCGGAAGGTCGGATAAACCAAGAAACAATGAGATGAAGCACACGATCATGCACATCCAAATTTAAAGCTTTTCCGGTAAAAGTGCCAAAATGGCGTTCATCTTCAAGACCCTCATTCTTGAGTTTAAGGGCAGACTCCAAAAGAGCAATATTGATAACAAACTTCTTTCCCAATAAAGATGACTCAATTCCTACTATCTCGGTTTTGGTTTCATCGTAAAGAAAACGAGCATTAGAGTAGAAAAGGAGTACCATGTTTTTGTAGCAAATATCTTCGATGCTCAAGAAGAAAAGAAGATCCCACTCATCCAAACGACCAAGATACCGAAAGAGGAATCGCTCGGAATTAAGGAATTCTACATCAATAACTCTTTCCTTACGAACTGCAAAGTCCTTGACATAAGCAAAACGAGCACGCTGGTCTGGAGTTCTAAGAGTTTTTTGAAAGAGCTGAGTGATATTTGGACGAATGCTCGATTCACCGGATTGAACGGCTTTGCGCTTTTTGTTCGATTGATCCGCCATCTAAAATATTAAGCAAGAGTTTTAAAATTGAGTGTATGCATTGATAATTAAAATCAATCCAATAGGAAATCCCACTTAGGTTTTTGAAAAACAAAATTAAAAAAAATACGGTTAAAAAATTTTATATTCGAATCAAAAATTTTGAGATTTTGAAAATTTTTTACAAGATTCGAATAACCCACAACTAAAAACATACAATGTATACAAAAATAAATTTTTCTATCCTATGATTCGAACATAATTTGAAAAAGAAGAAAAATAAGAAAAATTACCTTAGTTTGGGATTTTGGATGATTTGAGTGAAATCTTTGCACAAGATTGATGAAGCTTGCTTAGATATATGTTTTAGAGCAAAACCCCTCACAATTTTGTGAAAAACAAAGGGTTTGAGAGGGTATTTATAGAAGGGGGTCGGTTAGGGTTTTTAGGGTTTTAAGAGTTTGATAAATATTAGAATTTTGAACTTTTAGAAGCCCTAAATAGGGCTGTCCGCGAGTCCGTTTCGGAACTGTCATGACCGTTTCGGAACGGGGCGGCTAGGGTTTGACCCTTCTTAAAACCTTTGACATAGCGTTTCGAAACGGGGATGACCGTTTCGAAACACGTTTGACCCGTATCGGAACGCGTTCCGATACACCTTTACATCGAACCGAAAACGTTTCGAAACGCCTGGGGCCGTTTCGAAACGCCCTTCTCTCAGGACAAAATTTAAGGCACCCGTATCGGAACGGGTTAACCCGTTTCGATACACCTGGGCCTGGAAGTGCAGATGAGGCTCTAAAAAGCAGAAAAAGTAATTTTCTAAGAGGCCAAACATGCATATATGATATGAATGAGCAGGTAAACATATTTAGGCATAAACATACTCCCCCTAACTATATGCATGGAAGAAATTGGGAGTCTAAACATATAAACATGATATTTCACAAAATCAAGCATATTTAAGTTTTAAAAGAGGTCCTAAAGGTCAAGATAGGCTAGTTAGGCCCAATTCTCTCCTAAGGGACCAAAAACGCTCTTTATCTAATGGTTTTGTGAAAATGTCCGCTAATTGATTTAAGGTGTCTACATACTCTATAGCCACATCTTTCTTAAGGACATGATCTCTAATGAAATGATGCCTTATTTCTATATGTTTGGTTCTAGAGTGTTGGATGGGATTTTTTGTTAAACATATTGCACTTGTATTATCACATTTAAGGGGTATGGTTTCTATTTTTACACCATAATCTAAGAGTTGTTGTTTCATCCAAAGGACTTGAGCACAACAACTTCCTAAGGATATGTACTCGGCTTCGGTGGTAGATAAAGCTACACTATTTTGTTTCTTAGAGAACCAAGATATGAGCATACTACCTAGGAATTGACAAGTTCCCGAAGTACTTTTCCTATCGATTTTGCAACCCCCATAATCCGCATCCGAGTAAGCATGAAGGTTGAAGGTAGAAACTCTAGGATACCAAAGGCCTAAACAAGGAGTGTCTTTAAGGTATCTAAAGATTCTCTTAACGGCTATAAGGTGAGACTCTCTAGGACTAGCTTGAAACCTAGCACACAAGCAAACACTAAACAGTATATCCGGTCTACTTGCGGTAAGGTAAAGCAAAGATCCAATCATAGAGCGATAAAGCTTAGAGTCAACACACTTACCTCCTTCATCTTTGTCAAGCTTTGTAGATGAGCTCATAGGAGTGGCTTGAGGCTTTGTGTTCTCCAAGCCAAACTTGTTGAGCATATCCTTTATGTATTTTGCTTGATTTATGAAGGTGCCATCCTTCATTTGTTTGATTTGGAGTCCCAAAAAGAATGAGAGCTCCCCCATCATGCTCATCTCAAATTCACCTTGCATTAACTTAGCAAACTCTTGACAATAACATTCATTAGTAGATCCAAATATAATATCATCAACATAAATTTGAACTACTAAAATGTCATTTTTATACATTTTTATAAAGAGTGTAGTGTCCACCTTACCTTTTTCAAATCCTTTTTCAATCAAAAAATTTGAAAGCCTTTCATACCAAGCTCTCGGAGCTTGTTTTAAACCATAAAGTGCTTTTGTAAGTTTGAAAACATGATTTGGAAATTTTGAGTCTTCAAAACCCGGTGGTTGTTCTACATACACTTCTTCATTTATAAAACCATTTAAAAATGCGCTTTTAACGTCCATTTGAAAAAGCTTGAAATTATGATAACATGCATATGCAAGCAACATCCTAATGGCTTCCATTCTAGCTACGGGTGCATAGGTTTCATCAAAATCTATTCCCTCCTCTTGAGTGTAACCTTGTGCTACAAGTCTAGCTTTATTTCTCACAATGTTACCACTCTCATCTAGTTTGTTCCTAAATACCCATTTAGTTCCTATTGTAGATTGATTACTAGGCCTATCAACTAATGTCCAAACATTACTTCTCTCAAATTGATTTAACTCTTCTTGCATAGCCATAATCCAAAAATCATCTTTTAATGCTTCTTTGATATTTTTAGGCTCTATGCATGAGATAAATGCAATATGATTCATTAATTTAAGAGAAGAACGAGTGGTTACCCCCTTGGATGGATCACCCAAGATTTCACCATCTTTGACATAGTTCAACTCCCTTGGATAGCTAACTTCCTTTTCCTCAATAGCCAAGTCCCTCAAGGCTTCAAGAGGTGGATCTTGTGTGTCTTCTTCTTTTGGTTGAATCTCATCCTTCTTTGAAGTTTGACCTCCATCAAAGGTATTTGTGATTCCTACATTATCATCATCACAAGAATCCTTCCTAGGAAGGGGATTATCATCGAATACAACATGAATAGATTCTTCTACAACTAAAGTTCTTTTGTTAAATACTCGATAGGCTTTAGAGGTTAAAGAGTAACCTATAAAAATAGCTTCATCACTTTTTGCATCAAATTTACCTAAATTATCTTTTCCATTATTTAAAACAAAACATTTACATCCAAAAGGGTGGAAGTAGCTAATATTAGGCTTTTTAGATTTTAAAATCTCATAAGGTGTTTTCTTTAAAATCGGCCTAATGGTTACACGATTTATAATATAACAAGCCGTGTTTGTTGCTTCCGCCCAAAAATATTTTGGTAAATTATTTTCGCAAAGCATAGTTCTAGCCATTTCTTGTAAAGTTCTATTTTTCCTCTCAACTACCCCATTTTGTTGAGGAGTTCGAGGGGCTGAAAAATTATGGCTAATACCATTTTCATTTAAAAAATCTTCAAATCCTAAATTTTGAAATTCGGTTCCATGATCACTTCTAATATGTGAAATTTTAAGTTCAAGATCATTTTGAATTAATTTTGAAAATGTGATGAATTTTTCCAAAGCCTCATCCTTAGTACTTAAAAAGAGAACCCAAGTGAATCTAGAAAAATCATCAACTAATACAAAAGCATATGATTTGCCACCCAAGCTCATAGTCCTAATCGGCCCAAATAAATCCATATGGATTAGTTGTAAACATCTACTAGTAGAAATGTCATTAATGGATTTAAAAGAAGATCTATGTTGTTTACCCTTTGAGCATGCATCACAAATTTTATCGTTCGAAAATTTTATCTTGGGTAAACCTTTAACTAGGTTTAGAGAGACTAGTTTTTCTAAAACACTTGTGCTAGCATGTCCTAGCTTCCTATGCCACAACCATGCATCATTTTCGTTTTGAGCAACTAAGCATGCATGAGATGTATGTATGTCATCTAGATGCACCATGTATATATTCCCTATGCGATGACCTATGAGCATAATATTATTAGTTTTAATGTCTACAATTTTACAACCGGTTTTATCAAATATAACATTAAAACCTTTATCACATAGTTGACTTATGCTCAATAAATTATGTTTAAGACCATTGACATATAAAACATTTTCAATGAGAGTAGTAGAGTGATTACCAATGGAGCCAATACCTTCAATGTGGCCTTTGGAGTTGTCACCAAATGTTACTACTCCTCCACTTTTTGGCTTTAGATCCATGAGTCGACTCTTGTCTCCGGTCATGTGTCTCGAGCATCCACTATCAAGGTACCATGAATTTTGACTTTGTGCTTTGGCCTTGTAGCAATGCTCCCCCTACAAACAAAGATATTTAAACTTTTGTTTTTGGTACCCAAATCATTTTGGGTCCATGTGTGTTAGTTCCTAAAACTTTGGTTCCTTTAGGAATCCAAGGTGACATAGCAATAATATCATTAGATTTAACAAGTTCCTTAGGAACCCATACATTTCTAATTCTTTTAACTTTACTATGTCTAGGATAATTATCTTGTTTGTAGTAGTTAGTCTTTTTCTTATATTGGTGTGTTCTAGAGGATTCTCCTATGTCATGTTTAACACTACCATTAATTTTTAAAGACTTTTTGAGCTCATTTAGCTCACTTAACACCTTTTGGTGTTCACAATTATTTTGAGATAAAAGATTATTAAGATCAATATTTTCTTTTTGAAAGAATTTAAGTTCATCTTCTAATCCTAATATCTTTTTCTCAATTTTAGAATTAGTTTGAGTAAGTGAGTCATTTTTCTCTTTTAATTCTATAATAATTTTTTTATTTTTAATAACCGACTCCCTATACTTCTCAACTAATTCATCATATACCTCTTGTAACTCATCATAAGCATCATTTAATTCTTCATATGAAAAATCTAAAGTAGATGAGTTAGAGGTTACCAAGGAGGAATCTTCCTCAAGTGCCATGAGGCAGAGGTTCGCCACTTCTTGTTCGTCATCCTCCGATGACTCCTCATCACTCCAAGTAGCAAGCTTGGCTTTGAGCTTTTTCTTCTTCTCAAAGCCCTTCTTCTTGAGTTGAGGGCACTCCGAACGTATGTGGCCGGGTTGTCCGCACTCGAAGCAAGTGATTGGATCCCTTCCTTCTTCTTTGTTCTTGCCTTTAAAGTCCATTTTCCTTTGGATTCTTCTTCCTCGGTTGGACCTCATAAGGCGTGAGAATCGTTTGGCTATCATAGCCAATTCTTCAAGTTCATCCTCATCACTAGATGAACTTTCATCAAGTTGGGAAGTTTTAGCTTTGAGAGCTATTCCTATTTTCTTCTTTTTCTCCCCTTCAAGCTTCTCCATTCTTCTTTCTTCTTTCTTTTTCTCATCTTCCCTTCCTTGCTTCATGATCTCGTGAGTAAGGAGAGAACCTACAAGTTCATCAAGCTTTAGAGTTTTTAAATTCTTTGCTTCGATGATAGCGGTTCTCTTCCCATCCCAAGATTCGGGAAGTGAATAGAGTAGCTTTCGGACAAGCTTGTCTTCCGGTATGATTTCTCCATAGCCCTTTAGACCATTTACAATTGTGGAGAATCGATCAAACATCTTTGACACCGTCTCATCAAATTCCATTTTGAAATTTTCATAACTAAGATTAAGAATTCCAATCTTAGTTTCTTTGACATCGTTGGTGCCTTCATAGGTGGTTTCAAGAGTGTCCCACACTTCTTTGGCACTTTCAATTGATGAGACCTTTGAGTAGATGTCCGGACCGAAAGCACAAAATAGCATGTGAAGAGCTTTATCATTTACTTGGATCTTTTTCCTTTCCTCTTCACTCATTTCCGTTCTTCTTTTAAGCACCATCTTGCCATCAACATCTTGCTTCAATGGAATATATGGTCCATCCTCAATGACATCCCACACAAGGTAGTCACTTGATTTAATAAATAGACGCATTTTATTTTTCCAAAATGAGTAGTTCTCACCATTGAAGAAAGGAGGCTTTGTGGTGGATTGTGAGTCGTACATGCCGGGAGCGGAGGTTGATGCCATCTCTTGATATTTTGATGATGATCACACTTCTTCCAAGGATCTCCTCTTGCGGTTGTTAATCCTCAAAGAGTTATGCTCTGATGCCAATTGTTGAGTGGATCACACGAATGATAATAACCAAGAGGGGGGGTGAATTGGAATTTTAACGATGTTGTAACGGAAATTGCAACTAAAAATATTGACACGGGAATTTAGAGTGGTTCAAGTTCACCAACCGAACTCTACATCCACTACCTTAGTCTCACCAAGGATTTCCAACAATTTCCACTAAATTGTTCGTCCCCTTTTTCCAGGACAAGGAGGCAACCTTTACAATTTCGGTTAATTTTTCTACCCAAAAATTAACCCAATCCTCACACAAAAGAACAAAGAAATTTGGTGGCTAATAAGGTATCTCTCAATACAAATGATAGCCCGATATCAAGCACTCAACCCAATTGAACAAAATATAAATGAAGGATACAATTGGGGTTTCTAGATAAAAATGGGATTTCAACACAAATGCTTGTATTTGATGAAAGGATGTATGCTTGTAGCTTTTTTGATGATTGCTGGAGCTTCTTGGGGTCTTTTTATAGCCTCTTGAAGTTTTCTAGCCGTTGTGGGTGATGGGCTGAAAATTAGAGCCGTTGGGGTGTTTTTCTCACAACTTTTCAGCTTCCAGACGCCTACCGTTTCGGAACGGGGTCACCTGTTTCGGAACGGATTTCAAATAATATAGCCGTTGGAGCGTCTACGAGAACCCGTTTCGAAACGCCTAGGGGCCGTTTCGGAACGGTTATGCCACTGCCAAAGGGGTGTTTCGAAACGGCTTAGCCCGTTTCGGAACATGTTTGCCACTGTCAAAGGGGTGTTTCGAAACGGCCTAAGCCCGTTTCGGAACGCCCTGTTTATTTTCAAAATTTGGTTTATAGCCGTTGCCCTAGTTCGTTTAAATGAAGAACAGTTTCGAAACGAGTCATACCGTTTCGAAACGCCTTGACCCGTTCCGATACCCGTTTCGGAACAGGTGTACATCGAACTGAAAGTGTTTCGAAACGCCCTTGGCCGTTTCGAAACGGGGCTTAAAAATTCCCTGTTTTGGCTTTGAAATACTTAAAAAAATATTTGGTAAGTCTTGGGTTTTAGCTATGAAGTGGTCTTTAACAAGATGTAGGAAATTTTAAGGACTTTTAAAATTTGTTTTGATATTTTTCATTTTAGTCCTTAGGTTTTTAGTTATATCAAAATTAAAGCATATGTTTCACATTTAGTCTGACCAGTAGAAGTCAGCAGTCATCTTTCGAGGAGAGACCGGAAGATCAAGATTTGGCAAATATAAGAAAGCCAAAAGAGATTGAGAAGAAGAAGAGAAGAGAAGAAGGTCGAGATTGACCAACTCGGAGAGTAGAAGCATCCGAGCAATTTTGATGTCATAATTCATGCATCACTTGTAGTTAGGCATCCCTAGGATTAGGGGCATGCTAACTCACATAATCATATCATTTTTACCTACTTTCGACATGTATTTTAAAGCTTTCCCCGTAAAAGGAAACCGGCCTATCTATTCAGGCTCTTGGAGAATAGAACCAGCCTATCCGTTCAGGCTCTTGGAGAATGGAATCAGCCTATCTATTCAGGCTCTTGGAGAATAGAACCAGCCTATCCGTTCAGGCTCTTGGAGAATGGAACCAGCCTATCCGTTCAGGCTCTTGAAGAATGGAACCGGCCTATCTATTCAGGCTTTTGGAGAATAGAACCCGCCTATCCGTTCGGGCTTTCGGAGAATGGAACTGGCCTATCTATTCAGGCTCTTGGAGAATAGAACCAGCCTATCCGTTCAGGCTCTTGGAGAATGTAACCAGCCTATCCGTTCAGGCTCTTGGAGAATGGAACCGACCTATCTATTCAGGCTTTTGGAGAATAGAACCAGCCTATCCGTTCAGGCTCTTGGAGAATGGAACCAGCCTATCCGTTCAGGCTCTTGGAGAATGGAACCGGCCTATCTATTCAGGCTTTTGGAGAATAGAACCCGCCTATCCGTTCGGGCTTTCGGAGAATGGAACCGGCCTATCTATTCAGGCTCTTGGAGAATAGAACCAGCCTATCCGTTCAGGCTCTTGGAGAATGGAACCAGCCTATCCGTTCAGGCTCTTGGAGAATGGAACCGGCCTATCTATTCAGGCTTTTGGAGAATAGAACCCGTCTATCCGTTCGGGCTTTCGGAGAATGGAACCGGCCTATCTATTCAGGCTTTTGGAGAATAGAATTCGCCTATCCGTTCGGGCATTTGGAGAATGGAGCTTCTGCTAATTATCTGTTTGATCGGACCTCGAAGGGTTGAAGAGTGTTGAAATGAGAAAGACAGCTTCAGGCCTCCGCGACCGTTGTGTTTTCCCATACTGACTTCCGGACCGCCAGTAGTTCAAGTGCATGGTGACTCGGAATCCAAACAGGAAAGTCGGACAAAATTGGTGTTTATGGCCTTTGCTTTATTCTTGTTCAACAAGTATAAGCAAAGGGGGCAGCTGTAATCACCCATTTTGTCCGGGGTGTTAAACCCGATTTCTTTTCTTTTTAATGGGCTTTGATATTTTGTTAATTATATATATATATATGTAATAAAAATTTAAAAAAAAAAGAAAAGAAAAAAGAAAAACAGTATATATATATTAGGGTTATTGATATTACTATATTATTAATCTTCCATTACTTACATTGTCTGCTATTATTGTTATAATATGCTACTACTTATTATTATTTATATTGCTACCATATTATCATTATTATTGTTATTATTATTATTATTATTGTTAAATCTGAAAACAAAACAAAAATATATAAATAAAGCCCAATATTTATTGCAGTCCATTTACAAATTATCAAAACCCAAAAATAAATAAATATACATACAGCCCAATTCGGGCCCAAATAATTAAAAAGCCCTAATTTACAAAATGAAACCCTAAAACCCCTTTATGTTTTGTGCAGCCGCCGCGTTTCCCACCGTTAGATCTGGGATCCAGATCTAACAGCCCAGGTTGCACCCGAAGCAGAAACCCTAGCTGCCCCCAGGAAACCCTAGCGCCGTAGCATGGGAGCTGTCAGATCAGGGTTGGCATCGAACGGTCCAGATCAGCCTCCCCGGGCGCGTGTGACGCACGCGCGGCTCTTCACTGGCACGACGCGCGCGTGCATCGCACTCCCATCTCTTCGGATCCTCCGCGACCGTCCAGATTCCACCAACGGCTGCGATTCGCCCCTCATTGTCCGGCCGTCTCCCAGCCTCTCTGGTCCCCTCCCCCTCGTACGAGAGCCCTCACATGCAACGAAAACAAGAAATGTCAGGAAATGCAACAAAATGCAGAAATCACAGAGATGCAGCAACCGCACATGAATACAAACAAATCACAGCAGATTTCCAGCAATTTCAGGCATTTAGGAAAAGGAAAAAAATGTAAAAATCGGCCTATAAAACCCGCATGCAATGTAAATCAGAGATGAGGAATTTTAGAGAGGAAAAAAAGGATTTTTTTTCGAGAGTTTCACAGAAAGCATCCGAAATTGTAAACGAACTTCGAGAGCAATACCAGTAACAAAGTTTCAGAAAGTATTCTTGATTTTTCAGTTTCAAATAGCATAAAAAAAAGAAACAGGTTAGAGTTTTGTTTTTACCTTTGGCGTTGGTCTGTCTTCTCCGTGTCCGTTCACGCTCCCTCGTCGACGATAAGCTTTCCGGCCTCCCAGAGGCTGTGCATGGTGAGTCGGAGGGAACGGCAACCAAAAAAAAGGGCATTCGTTTTGGTTTTTTTGTGTTTCGGTTTTCGCAAGGTAACAAAAGGGGCTTTTGGTGTTTTTGGGGTCTCGGAAAAGTTTAAAGAAAAGGGTTTTAGGGTTCCGGCGCCGTTAACGGCGACCGGAACCCTTGGCGGCGCCGGATTTCTCAGAGAAGAGGGGGGAGGTCTCGTTTTTTAGGGTTTCAAAATGAAAGAAAAGGCTGAAAATGTTTTAATAGCATATATATAATGTTTTCCTCCTTTTAAAATTGGGTTAATAGCTTCCTAAGCCCCTCCACGTATATTTATTACGCGTGCAGGGGCTTCCGCATTTCAAAATCCCATCCCGGGTCCCTCCACGTTTTCAAGTCTTTTTAATTTGGTCCCAAATTCGTTTTCAATTAGTTTTCGGGTGGGTTAATTCCCGTTTGGTCCCTCAGGCTTTCCGCGTATTTTCATTTGGGTCCTTATCCTGCGTTTTAATTAATCTTTTTATGGTATTATTACTGTTTCAGTCCCTATGGGTTTCCAAACCTTTTCAATTGGGTCCCTGTTTTACATTTCAATCGGTCTTCTTTATGGTATTATTACCATTGTGGTCCCTGCCAGATTGCTACTTCTGTTATTTAGCATTTTGCCATGTTTATTTTGTTATTCATGCATTTTGCATTTTTTTAATATGTGTTTATATCGAATATATATATTTTACCATATTGTTTATGTTAGTTTGTGCATATATGTTCTTAAAGTTGCATGCCTATTTGTTTTAATGCCATTCGAATATATATTTGTTGTATGCTTTTTTTAAATGTCGTTCGAATATATTTGTGACATGCATTTTTTATTGTCATTCGTGTGACTTTTAGCATTTTAATTTGTATATTAATTAATTCTAATTTTAAAACGGAGATACTTATTAATTCGCGTATTCGGGTCGACTAGCCTAGCTTATTGGATGTCCCCCGAATATTCGGATTAATTCGAATCGTCTAAAGGTAAATCCGTAATTAAAATAGACAAGACCATAGCATTATATCTTATCTGCTTGCATCATGCATAAAGGTGACGTACGGGGTCTGAACCCTAAACTAACACGACAGTCAGCCTTATTTGATGTCGGTTTAGTTTTTGGTCCGGTGTACCGTCATCCTTTTTGATTAAACGTTTAATTAGTTCAAAACCACCAATTTGGATAAAGCTCGTATATTTAAAGCCTAGTTTTCAATCAAGAACCCCTAATTAAAGTCTTCTTAAATTCTAAATAATTTCCATCAATTAAAAGCAACAATTGTTTTGGTACCGATTTCCGGGCGTGATGGGGGTGCTAACCCTTTCCCACACGTAACCAACTCCCGAACCCTTTCAAAAGAATCTCTAGTTTTGTTTTCTTACGGTGCCTGGCCTACCACAGTGGCCGGTGGCGACTCCAACCGAGAGAAAAAAGATTTCTTTTAGAGGTTGTTTTCCCAAAACCCGAACCAATTTTTAAATTCCCCCCTTTTTAAATCAAATTGAATATATTTTCCAAAAGTGGCGGGGAATTTGATTTGCGAAAAAAAAAAACCCGTTACAATAGCATTTCTAATTAAAATGTCTCTAATAATTAATCCTATTTTCATTTTAAAATTTACCTAATTATTGAATTATTTTCATTTTCTAAGTTGAAGTGAAAAATAGAAACATTTATCGGAACACTCATTGGTTAACATCACTCTACATTGTGACACTAGCCAATATTGAGTGTTCTAACATTGTTTCAAATATCCACTTATTTTCTACAATGATCTCCCTTATTTAATTATGATTAAGTGAACTACACTAATGGCTCTAATCCTATTTTTTTTAACAAGTGATTAATTATCCAAACAATACATGGTATGATGTTTTAAAATATACAAGCATTTGAATTAATTGAACAATTAAATAAAGCAATTAAATAAAACAATTAATTAAAATAAATGAATGTTGGAAAGGGACCAAATTGAATTAAATTAAAGACTAGGTGACCAAATTACAAGAAAATAGTGACTGATTTGTAAAGAAATCAAAACCCAAGAGCCCAAATCTAAAGCATTTAAAAGCTAAGCCCAAACCCGTTTGAATTATGCCCGAAAAAAACTCGGCCCACTAGACCAAAACCCAAGCCCAGACTGGCTTTTAAATCGACCGGGTCACGGACCCGTATTCGCACCCGTGTAAAAACACGGGGATCCCTCGCGACCCGCTTAGCTCAAAACGACGTCGTTCTCAACTCGGTACAAATAGCCCAAACTGAGTTGGAACGGTCATTTGGCCTCTCCCCTCTCTCTCTCCTCAACTCTCTCTATCTTAAATCCTCTGTACTCGAACACTCAAAAACCTGAAAACTAAAACCCATTTCGATCAAAACCCCCTTTTTTCCTTCTTGTTCTTCACCAGTTCTTCAAAAAAACCCGGTTTGATCCTTACAAACACTTAAGACCTCCCCGAAATCTATTTTTCAAAGATCAAAACTCATTTTTCTCAAGAACTTACCAAGAACTTTTCAAAATCCCTTGTTTTGATCTTCACTCATTCCTTAAAACCCTTCCGACCTGTTTTTGGGCCGCCGGGATGATATCGGTCACCGGATATCATCTCCGATCTTCTCCTACCTCTTTCCGATGACCAGACCTTCTCCGGTCATCTTCTTCGGCACCTCTGTAAACTCCGACCACCGTCCGATCATCTTCAACCTTTTTTCGGTGACCGGACCTTCTCCAATCATCTTCTCCGGCCAACCTGGCTTTTCCGATCACCGTCTGCAACTCCGACCACCGCTGTCGCCAGAACCATATATCTACCCCAAAAACTCTGTTTTTCATCCTAAACCTAGACCTAAGCTCCGTTTCGTCAAAAACGTCCCACTTCGCCCAATCCTAAACTATCTACCCAAAAACAGTAGCCTCGCCACTATATTTTTCAACTCCGACAGTGATCCTAGCACTCAGATCCTCACTCCGGCAACACTTTCGGCGACAGCAAAGCAAGATAAGCCCCTTCGAATTCTCTCTTTATATTTATTTATTTATTTTTATTTGTGTTTCGAACTAGATCTATTCTAGTGAGTTGAGATCTATTTTATTTTATTTTAGATCTAGGTTTTATTAAATGTTATGGATCTGATTTTAGGTTTTAGATTTAGGTTTAGAAGATGTTTTATGCTCTGTGTTGAGATTTGAGGTGCTCGATTCGATCAACCGTTCTTGCTCGCCAAGTGTGGAGAAGTTGGATAATTGGGTGTTTTAGTGGGAGGTGAAAAATTGGCAATTTGACACAAGGATTTATAGTGGTTCAACCTTCTAACCAAGGTCTACATCCACTACCTTAGCTCCCCACTAAGGATTTCCAACAAATTCACTAAGAATTTCGTCCCCTTTTCTCGGATTAGGAGGAAACCGTTACAACCCTCAAAGCTTTCTACCCAAAGCTTAAAGGAACACTCTCTTTACAAAGAAAGACTTAGCAAACTAGAAATCCCTCTAAAAGGTGTTTATTTGCAATTCTAAGCACTCACCCAAAACCTAAACACTTGAGCAAATTTAACAATGTAAGCTCACAAGTGTTGTCTAAGCAAGAAATGTACAATTAAAGCTCTAGACAAATTTTGACATCATAATGTTGTAACAATTGAAGCATTGATAATTACAAGATGCTAGGAGGTCCCTTTTATACTCCCAATTGAGTTTCTAGCCGTTTATGGTCATTGGGGATGTTTTGGAGCCGTTGGAAGCCATTAAAGTCGAGCTTTAAATGCTCACCTGCACAATAGTTTCGAAACCATTGAGGAGGTTTCGAAACCTTAAGAAGGGATTTGTAAAAACTAGCCGTTTATGGCCGTTGGGAGCCGTTATAGGGCCAAAGTTTCGAAACCTTCATAGAGGTTTCGAAACCTTTGTTCCAAGGTTTCCAAACCTTAATAGAGGTTTGAAAACCTTTGTTAAGGTTTCAAAAACAATAGCTTACTGCCCAGAGAGGTTTCGAAACCTTATATTATGGTTTCGAAACTTTCACTCAAAAACCCAATTTTGGCTAATTTTTAACTTTTAAAAGTATATTCGATATAGGTGCAAAGTCAAAAATATTTTAAACATATTTTAAATTCTTTTCAATTTAGTCCAAAACATTTTTCAAATATTATATCAAAACCTTAGTTCTACACTCTGAGATATGATTTTAATTGATTAGGGTTCGGTTTTAGGGATTTTAATTCGATTTTCATGTTTTCTTATAGGTTAAATGAGGAAATGTAGTGAACAGAAGCTGAGGTTACCTCAGTTCGATGTTTCAGTGGCTCCGGCAAGCTTCCAGCACGGTCTCCTTGCTCCGGTTAGCTTCCTCGGGCAACTCTGGTTCTCCAGGTAACCTTTCAACTCCCTGACTCTTGGTTTTTTAGTAATAATGGGAGTAATGATTGCTAATTATTTACTTTTTCTCTCTCTTCGCAGGCATTTATACCCATTGTCGGTTGTGACGTCACCTTGCACGGCTGGCGATGCCAGCTGGTTCCAGTTCGATGGCGATCTGCGTGGAAAGGGCAGAACCAATGCCGTTTCGCCACATGTCCATTGGTGCTCGGGTTTGAGCGGGAAAAAAAAACACAAATGGATCATATGGCTTTTTTTGTGTTTGTTGGGTTGTATATGAGTTGTAATGGGCCACCGAACATCTGTAATGGGTCCTAGCTATTTGGTTCGGGCTTTGTATTATTTTGGACCTTTGTAATATATTTTCGAGCTTTGTAACATATTTTGGACTCTAATATATATATATATATATATATATATATATATTGGGCTTTTTATTATTATGTTTTTATTTATTTTGTTTATTATTATTATTATTATCTCTTTTATATATATATATATATATATATATATATGGGCCCGGATAAAATTTCGGTTCTACAATGATAAATTGATTAATGATAATTATGAAGAAAATGTTATAAGTAAAAAGTAAATATTCTCAAATAAATAGATTTTACTTTTATTAAATAAAATAACTACATTCGGACATTCGGTGTAACACCCTAAAAAGTACCCTAGTTCGAATGATAGAAAAATGACGATGATAACGTAAATAATTATAATCTAACTAAGATTAAATTGGTAACTAATATATTCACATGTTGAATAATATAAGATGTAAATTAGTGTACTCATAAATACATGTACAATTTGGTGAGATGATGAAAATATATATGTACAAACTATATATATATATATAAGATTAAAATGTGATAAATTAATGATTTAAAATATGTATATTATATGATATATGGATGATAAGTAGTGGAATTATTGGTGGAATTATTATTGAAATTATTAGTGGAATTATTATTGGAATTATTAGTGGAATTATTGGTAGAATTATTATTGAAATTATTAGTGGAATTATTATTGGAATTATTAGTAGGTTGGTTGGTGGAATTATTAGTGGATTATATTTGGAATACATGGAGGAAAAACCACCCATGTGTCTATCCCTAAAGTGGTGGCTGGCCAAACCATGTGAAAATGATAATATATATATGTTAAAATGATACTAAAATGATAATTGATCTAATTTATAAAATAGTGGGCTGAATACATTATTATAATATATATATATTTTAGTGGAATTATACATGGTTATTAGGTAGCCATGTCTCCCACCCAAATTCATTCAAAGCCACACGGCTACAAGGGTGAAATAACCCCCAAATGCTATCATCTTTCTCCCATTATTTCCTTACCAAACCGAGAGAGAAAAGAGAAAGTTTGAGAGTTTGAATGCATTAAAGTGCTGGAAAAATAAGAAGAATTGCATGCATGTTTTTTTTTTGTAAAATTCAAGTAAGTATAATTTTGTGCTATTTTGATTAGGGTTATTTTGATGTGTTGATTATGATTTCTTGCTGGAATTAGGATTATAATCAAGTTAATATGTTGTTTGATAGTTGGGTTTAAGAAAATATAGTTGAAATTCTGGAAATTTAAGTAAGAACATGAACTTAGGTTGAAATCTGCCCAGATTAGGATTCATGCACTGCCCTGTTTTGTATTGAAAATTCGAATAGGTTAGAGTTCGAATTAAGAAAACTTTTGTAAATAAAAGTTGTAGATCTGAATGAGTAGTATAAGAAAATGTCCTCTTGAGTATGAAAACGACATAGGAAGTGGCTGGAAATTGAATTACAAAAAGACTGCTCAGAATTGAATGAATCTGGAAACTGCTTAGGTTAAATTGTAATTTTGAAAATGTTTAGGGGTTTAATTGATGCCAATAAATTCTGGAAAATTTATTAGAAACAGGAGAGATATTGTAGGAATGAAAAATAAATAATTTAGTTTGAATTATATATCAATTGATAGCTTAAATATCATTAGAACGCATAGAAGATCAAAATGGACTAGTTTGTAAGAATTGATAATTTGAGGACTTATATGCCCTGTTTTCATGGTTTCTGGAACATAATTATTATGTTAATATGTGAAGGTAAATATGTTTAAAATCTCAAGATTTATGGTGTAGTGAAACATAGGTTATAAATACACTAAAGTCACAAATAGGCAGATTATTTTTCTAAAGATACCCTATGTTCAAGTAATAAACTGTATTGATAGCGAAATGATAAAATTATGTTCCATACATGGTTGTAAAGGTGTGTTTATAAGCTTTCCAGAATGGTAAAGAACTCCTTATTTGGAGTTGTGAGTAAAGAGATATGACCAGTTTAGTAGAGGTTACTCAAACTGCCAGTTTAGGGGGCAGATTCACTTTTCTAAGTGATTATGTTTAAGTAAATGAATTTATATGTTTGAATTAATTACTAATGGTTATTGTATATGATATTTTATGATTCAAGAGCATATTGGTGAAGAGATATTAGAGGAATCAAGGGGTGATCAAACCAAGAAGAAAGGGAGAGGCATCATCATTAAGGAGACAAACTAGCTTGGAGTATTGTGAGTGTAGTTTTGTTTAAAGTGTTGGGATTAGTATCCTAACCTTGTTATTTTTTTTAGATAACATGAAGAAAGCATGAAATGAATTTAATAATGATTGGTAAAATTTAAAATGATAAGGAAGAAGGATTAAAGGCAAAAATATTGATCTAAGTGTATATTGCTTGTTAGATAAGCATGCTTAGCATAAATATGATTAGTTGCTATGATGTGTTGATTGCTTGAGCTATGTGATATGTGACTAAATGATAAGCTTTGCTACTGATTTTTTTGATGATCATAAAATGAAAATGATCTCATGTGCTTGCTGGAATTTTATGTTACCATGATGCTTGATTGATTATATGTATATGCCTATTGAAATGGTTAAATGCCTCTGAAATTATGAATGATTGGCAAGTGAATGATCTTGTTAATAAAGAAAGATAAGTAAAGTCCTTGGTTTGATTAGTGTCTATAGGTAGAAGGGCATGCCTTAGAGTCGTTGAGCTCCCCTGATCTTTGTTACAGGATGGTGGTTAGTCACCTATAAACCTGATAAGGTGGTTAGTCACCTTGATAATTGAATGGTGGTAAGTCACCATTGATGCCTATGCATCCCCTGTTATATGTTGAAATGAGAAATGGATACTTTGAGTATCTAATGTTACATGTTACATGAAGACTTGATTACCTATTTCATTAATCATCCAAGGCAAAACATTTATTAGAACAATGATATATGTTTAAATGAACAAATTGGGTATTAGCCCTTATGATATGAAATGAATATGTGTACTTGGTTGAGATTCGAAATGAACTATGTTGTGATGTGAAACTATGAAATGTTGCTTCCAAGATGACAATGAGATTACATGTTGTTTGTTGTCCATGTTAGCTTGAATTGTAAAAGTTTGCTGCCCTATTGGTTAGTATTTGAGACTAGCTAAGTTAACTTGGTTTTTGATGGAACTAGCTAGGTATTTCAATGTGTGCTAAGCCTAGCTAAGTAACCTCAAAGATTGAATAAGACTTTAAAAGATTGAAACTAGTAAAGTTAGGGCTGCCTCACTAAGTACATTATGTGTACTTATCACTCTCTTTGTTTCCTTCTTCCAAAACAACAGGTTCTTTAATATCCGAAAGTCATCCGTTCTGATTCGAGAGCTTCGCAAGCCAAGAACAAGTATGATATAATCTTGCTTAGACTCCTAGTTGGTGGCATAGTCTAAATTAGTTTGTCATGCATTATGGATCATGTAATTGTTAAGTGTGGTTTGTATAAACTAAGACATGTTATATTACGTAATGACTTAATAAATGTTTATGTAAATATGGATATGATAATATGAATGAACTATGTTGAAGTTAATCAAGCTTGATATGAATTGAATCTCATATAATTGTAAGTTTTATGAGTTGAAATGTATGAATCTGTCCATCAACTAAATAGTAACATCGCTCGCCCGTAACCGGGCGAGGGGTGTTACATTCGGTGCTTAATTTTTGCTCATTATCAAACAATTTTTCTAATAAAAAATCAGCTTTTACAAAAATTAGTATTAAAAATAAAGGTGATTATTTGATGTATTGTTAATGGATTTTTTTATAACCGAACATTTAAAGCTGACATGTATCTTTTTTAAGGGTCTTAAACACTTAAATCTTAATCTATTAATTTTAAATCATGAACTCTAAACTAGAAACTATAAAATCATTCCCAAACCTAATCACAAATATTAAAACTCTGATCATAAATCCTAAAGCTTAATTTTTAACCCTAAATACTAAGTATTTGTGTAAAAAAAAATCACATTCAGTGTATAGAATGTTTTCTTAAAAATATAGAGTTAACTTTTCAACATGTGCCTTAACAATTTATCAAACACTTAAATTTGCATTTTTAAGGGGAAAATGTAAAAAAAAATGTTTTTATTAAAAGTACATGTATTCATTATTATATTGGAAATTTTGTTGAAGTACATGTATTATATAGGCTTTGTTTGACAATTAGCGAATAGTTGATAACATATTATATTAGCGGATAACGGATAGCATTAACTGATTTGACTAGCGTATTGCATTAGTTGATTGTAGTAGGCTATTCTCAATGTTTTCTAAAAATGGAGGAGATAAACAATCTTCTTGATATTTGTCAATATTTTCTCGATAAAGGGATAACAAATCCCACCTTAGTAAAAATATTCAGGTTATGCTTATATAATAAATCTAGATTTATTCTTCCTATTGAACTATTTTCTAAAATAAGTAAAGCTATTTGCAACCAACAATAGCAATTCAAAAATACTTTTTCAGAATATTTCCTATAAGCATATGTTTTTGAAAACTTTATAAAAAAAATATTCAGTGATAAAACATAGACTTGATCATGAACCATTTGATATAAGCAATATTGAGTGGGGATTTGTGAAGAAAATTACAGTACAAAATTTTTCTTTCCATCTACTAAAGGATTTTTCAGCCTTTATCAAATTCAAGATATACAGTAAAGTAAAACATCTCGACTGCTGTCAATATTGCCATTTTAAAATAAGTAGTCTGATTGAAATAGCTGAAAGAGAAAAATTCTATCAGCCATATCAAATTTGGAAATTTAAAAGAGTGCTTGGAGGACCCCAATTACGTGCAGCAAACGAAGAAGCAACATACTTAAAAGATTACATCAATAAATGCTATAACAATCCAGTTTATTATCAAATACAAGCTGGATTACATCTAAAGGCCAAAGCATAGAACATGTTGTCCGATGAATCCTATGCCTATTCGACGGATGGCAAAAAAATCTTCGTAACTCGCTATGAGGGAAGAAATCGAGAGGAGAAAACAAGACAACTATTAGAAAAGATAACTGACATGACATTGGAAGATTACCCTTAAGAAATATTAGAAGGCATCAACGACACATGGGATCACTGAAACTTCCCAGAATCCCCTGGTTCCAACAATACAATGGACTTGGATGAAATTGGAGAAGTAAATTTAACAAATACTTAGATAAACTGAAAAGACACATAATGAACAGGAGTTGAAAACACAGCATGTCAGATGAATATGAAAAGGATAAGCTTCGGACTTCAAGCAAAAACTAAATAAAGTTATGAAAATAAATCTATAAAAGGAAGAGGAGAACAATCGAGGAAGGCACCTTGCTTGAGAACAACATCAATCTATTAGCTTTTGTTTTTGTTATGTCTTTCATTTTCTGAGTTTCTTGTTTTTCCTTTGTATCACCTACCTTTGTAAAATTTCTATCATCTTAAATAATATCACCTCTTTTTATATCTTTATTTTCTTTTCTTTCTTTCTTTCATATCACTTCGTATCCACCATATCCACCACATACCTCGTTTTTTATATCAGAGCAACTCATGCAAGACATAACTATCCTCAAGTTAGATATATACCACATAAACACACATACACCGGTGCACGTACACACATATGAATCTTGTCAACATATAATTTTTCTTTTATTTTTCCTTGTAACGTTTTTTATGTGGTCAGTCAAATCAACTAATGTAAACAATGTTATCAATGACTATAATGTATCTTCTTTGGTAAGGACATTTCTTACAGAAGTTAATTTGTAATTTTGGACCTTTTCATTTTTAATTTATTTAGGCCTTTTCATTTTTAATTATTTTGGGCCTCTTTAGATCATTTGATTCTGAAAATGAGATTTGATTTTAATTTATCTTACAGTACGAACTGTTGTAAGTTGCACCATGTTTATTTATTAATTTATCTTTTTGCATTAGCGTATTACATTAGCCCATAACCTACAGGTCCCAAGATCGAAACTTGGCTCTGATATGTCATGAAGTTTTTTTTCTTCTTTTTTCTCATATTTTTTTACTCACGAAGTGGGCTATGCGTAATCATATTTGTTTGGACCGAAAACCATAAAAAGAAGTCACCAGTGTCACAAACTTAGATTGCTCCCGAGCTAATATGTGCGGCACTAACACTCCTGGCACAATATTAACAAGCCTTACTCGCGCAACGCTATGGCAAACAAGCAAACACAAGTAGAGAAGGTAAAAAATTTAGAAAGGAAAGCTTGTATTAAAGCTTAAAGATTACAAAAGAAAGGAAACTTGTGGATTATGGGATGGATTACAAATGAGAGTGGTGTTCCTATTTATAGGCTCTCACCTCCTCAATGGACGGTCGAGATCATTTTGATCTGACGGTTATTAACAACAGGTTCTTTGATATCCGAAAGTCATCCGTTCTGATTCGAGAGCTTCGCAAGCCAAGAACAAGTATGATATAATCTTGCTTAGACTCCTAGTTGGTGGCATAGTCTAAATTAGTTTGTCATGCATTATGGATCATGTAATTGTTAAGTGTGGTTTGTATAAACTAAGACATGTTATATTACGTAATGACTTAATAAATGTTTATGTAAATATGGATATGATAATATGAATGAACTATGTTGAAGTTAATCAAGCTTGATATGAATTGAATCTCATATAATTGTAAGTTTTATGAGTTGAAATGTATGAATCTGTCCATCAACTAAATAGTAACATCGCTCGCCCGTAACCGGGCGAGGGGTGTTACATAAATTGGTATCAGAGCTTCGGTTTAGTCGATTCTCGGACTAAATCGGGTCTATTGCATCATATAGGTTAAACTATGCCACCTAGGAGTTTTATATCAAACTGCTTGCGATTGCGCTCTCTAACTTCGATCTTTTCTGAAGTCTTATTAGAATGTCCGAATCACTTTTGGCTCGTGATAATGAAAGTCCTCGGGAATCATCTAACGAGGATGGTAGCGTTAGGATGAAAACCAAAGCTCCGGGACAATCTAATCCTCTCGAGCAAGCGGACCCTCCGAGAAGATCGGAACCGCGAGAACCGACTCCGCCCCCTGAACCTAATCAAACAACTCCGACAATTCCAACTGTTCAAAGTGCTCAGCGGGAATGTCTCCTAAGTATGAAGGAGATGTTCGATCAATTAGTAATGAACATCCGACGAGAACAACCGACTCCGGTGGTTGCTACACCGAGTCGAGCTCCTATCGACAAGCTCGCGCAACATCGAGCAACTACATTCACCGGTGAAAACGAGGAAAAACCGGAAGAAGCTGAGAATTGGCTAGAAAGAACCACTCAAATCTTAACTCGTCAACTCCAATGTTCGGATGAACATAAACTTGAATGTGCGATTGCACTTCTAGCCGATGAAGCTCTAAGTTGGTGGGAAACCACGACTCTAACTGCCCCTGCCGAGTCAGTTACATGGAAATTCTTCGTTGATGAATTCAAAAAGAAATATATTAACGAACAATACCTTGCTGATCGGAGGAAGAAATTCTTACATCTGAAACAGGCCAATCGGCCGATTGAACAATATGTTGCCGATTTCTGCAAATACTGCAAGTATGGCTCGGAGTACATCAAGACCGAGAAAGATAAATGCAGAATGTTCATCGACGGGCTAAGTGATGAATTGAGTCCGATGTTCACAGCACTTGACATTACGGATTTTCAAATCCTTGTGAATCGGGTCATCGCCACTGAATCTAAGATGCAGAATGCCGAGAAACGAAAGAGTGGATTCCGAACTGATAAGAAACGGAAGAGTGACGACAAGTCTCAGTGGTCTAAGAAGCCGAAACATCAGAAGGAATCATCCTCCACCTATATACCATTTACTCGGAATAATTTCCAACCCCAACACTCCAACAAGATGGCTACTCCGGCTGTTTCCATCAACAGTACTGGAAATGTCGACAGACCTCCTGTTTGCAAATTATGTCAGAAGAATCACTTTGGCCAATGCCGAACCCAAGCGAACCTCTGTTATGCTTGTGGCGCTGACGATCATTACATCCGAGACTGTCCAAAACGAAATGATCAATCTTTTGTTCGACCGGCTAACCAAAGTTCTGTACCATCTAGCCGAGGCAAACATCCGAGACAAGTTCAGTCGAACAATCCCGGGAAAGGCAAGGCTGCCCAGTCAAAAGCCACCACTTATCAGAAGTCCCGAGTCCCAGCTCGTGTCTATCACATTCGTGGCAAGGAAGAAGAAGAGTCTCCTGATGTCATTGCGGGTACGGTTGAACTTAACCTTAAACCTGTTTACGCATTGATAGATTCGGGATCAACCCATTCATTTATATGCTCATACTTGTTAGATGAACTTAAATTGAAACCTGAAACTGTACAAACTGGGCTAATTGTTTCGAACCCTATAGGAGGTAGTATGCCAATAAATTTGATCTGTAAAGATTGTCAGATAACAATTCAAAATATACCCTTTCCTTGTAATCTATATGTATTACCCAAATGTGAATTTAATCTAGTTTTAGGACTAGATTGGTTGGGAAAACATGAAGCCTGGATAGACTGTCAAAACCGTAGGTTATATTTACGGGGTTTAGGAAAAGAATCCATCCTATTGATAGACAAGAAACCGACCTCTATTTTTGCCGCTATGGCATTGCAAGACAAGCTTGATTTCAGTTTACCTGAAATGCCTGTCGTATCTGAATTTTCTGATGTTTTTCCTGAGGAACTCCCTGGCCTTCCTCCAACTCGGGAAGTTGAATTCAAGATCGAAGTTCAACCCGGAACTAATCCGGTGTCCATTACACCTTATCGGATGGCACCTGTTGAACTCAAAGAACTAAAGAAGCAAATTCAAGAACTCGAGGATAAAGGATTCATCCGACCTAGCATATCTCCCTGGGGTGCTCCTGTCCTATTCGTGAAAAAGAAGGATGGTACGATGCGGCTTTGTATCGATTACCGGCAACTTAATAAAGTAACCATCAAGAATAAGTATCCGCTACCGAGAATCGAAGATTTGTTCGATCAACTCAAACACGCAGCCGTGTTCTCTAAGATTGATCTTCGGTCTGGTTACTATCAAATGAGGGTAAAAGAAGAAGATGTGCCCAAAACAGCTTTTCGAACTCGATATGGGCATTACGAATTCTTAGTAATGCCGTTCGGTCTAACAAATGCCCCTGCTGCATTCATGGATCTGATGAATCGAGTATTCAAGCCCTATCTTGACAAGTTCGTTGTCGTATTTATCGACGACATCCTTGTTTACTCCCGGAACAAGGAAGAACATGCTGATCATCTTCGGATTGTACTTCAAACGCTCCGAAATCACCAATTGTTTGCCAAATTCACTAAGTGTGAGTTTTGGTTATCCGAAGTTTCATTCCTCGGACACATCATTTCTGCCGAAGGAATCAAAGTTGATTCCAAGAAAATTCAAGCTATTCTTGATTGGAGACCTCCGAGAAATGTGAGCGAAGTCCGAAGTTTCCTCGGATTAGCTGGCTATTACCGAAGATTTGTGAAGGGATTCTCGGTGATTGCCGCACCGTTAACTAAACTCCTCCGAAAGGATGTAAACTTTGAGTGGTAAAAAAAAAACAACAAAGTTTTGACCAACTCAAACAAGCTCTGACACACGCCCCAGTCCTTATTCAACCCGAATCGGGTAAAGAATTCATAGTATACAGCGATGCATCACACTCGGGCCTAGGTTGTGTTCTGATGCAAGAAGGCAATGTGATTGCATACGCCTCCCGGCAACTGAAGCAACACGAATTGAATTATCCTACTCACGATCTTGAGCTTGCAGCCATTGTGTTCGCGCTCAAAATTTGGCGACACTACTTGTACGGTGAAAGATGCAAGCTGTTCACTGATCACAAAAGCCTGAAGTATTTACTCACTCAAAAAGATCTGAACCTTAGACAAAGAGGATGGTTAGAGTTGCTCAAAGACTACGATCTGACTATCGATTATCATCCTGGAAAAGCCAATGTTGTTGCCGACGCTCTGAGTCGAAAACCGAACCTCTCTTCTTTGGCTATCAACGCTCATTTCCGGCTATGCAAAGCTCGGAATTATCTGAATGAACTTCAAGTTCAATCTACTCTGATCACCAGTTCAACAAATTGATCCAGAACTTCAGAAAATCAATTCTAAGCTTGAGTCTAATCCTGACTTCTCTGTTAAGTCGAACGGTTTTCTATACTTCAAAGATCGTATATGTGTCCCTAATAACAAAGAATTACAAGATGAAATCCTACAAGAAGCACACCAAAGTTCTTTGGAGGAATCACAACGTCGAAGAAGCGACGTGGGAACCTGAGGACACGATGAAGAAACAATATCCTCATCTGTTCGATTCAGGTAAAAATTCGAGGACGAATTTTCTTTAAGGGGGGAGGAATTGTAACACCCTAAAAAGTACCCTAGTTCGAATGATAGAAAAATGACGATGATAACGTAAATAATTATAATCTAACTAAGATTAAATTGGTAACTAATATATTCACATGTTGAATAATATAAGATGTAAATTAGTGTACTCATAAATACATGTACAATTTGGTGAGATGATGAAAATATATATGTACAAACTATATATATATATATAAGATTAAAATGTGATAAATTAATGATTTAAAATATGTATATTATATGATATATGGATGATAAGTAGTGGAATTATTGGTGGAATTATTATTGAAATTATTAGTGGAATTATTATTGGAATTATTAGTGGAATTATTGGTAGAATTATTATTGAAATTATTAGTGGAATTATTATTGGAATTATTAGTAGGTTGGTTGGTGGAATTATTAGTGGATTATATTTGGAATACATGGAGGAAAAACCACCCATGTGTCTATCCCTAAAGTGGTGGCTGGCCAAACCATGTGAAAATGATAATATATATATGTTAAAATGATACTAAAATGATAATTGATCTAATTTATAAAATAGTGGGCTGAATACATTATTATAATATATATATATTTTAGTGGAATTATACATGGTTATTAGGTAGCCATGTCTCCCACCCAAATTCATTCAAAGCCACACGGCTACAAGGGTGAAATAACCCCCAAATGCTATCATCTTTCTCCCATTATTTCCTTACCAAACCGAGAGAGAAAAGAGAAAGTTTGAGAGTTTGAATGCATTAAAGTGCTGGAAAAATAAGAAGAATTGCATGCATGTTTTTTTTTTGTAAAATTCAAGTAAGTATAATTTTGTGCTATTTTGATTAGGGTTATTTTGATGTGTTGATTATGATTTCTTGCTGGAATTAGGATTATAATCAAGTTAATATGTTGTTTGATAGTTGGGTTTAAGAAAATATAGTTGAAATTCTGGAAATTTAAGTAAGAACATGAACTTAGGTTGAAATCTGCCCAGATTAGGATTCATGCACTGCCCTGTTTTGTATTGAAAATTCGAATAGGTTAGAGTTCGAATTAAGAAAACTTTTGTAAATAAAAGTTGTAGATCTGAATGAGTAGTATAAGAAAATGTCCTCTTGAGTATGAAAACGACATAGGAAGTGGCTGGAAATTGAATTACAAAAAGACTGCTCAGAATTGAATGAATCTGGAAACTGCTTAGGTTAAATTGTAATTTTGAAAATGTTTAGGGGTTTAATTGATGCCAATAAATTCTGGAAAATTTATTAGAAACAGGAGAGATATTGTAGGAATGAAAAATAAATAATTTAGTTTGAATTATATATCAATTGATAGCTTAAATATCATTAGAACGCATAGAAGATCAAAATGGACTAGTTTGTAAGAATTGATAATTTGAGGACTTATATGCCCTGTTTTCATGGTTTCTGGAACATAATTATTATGTTAATATGTGAAGGTAAATATGTTTAAAATCTCAAGATTTATGGTGTAGTGAAACATAGGTTATAAATACACTAAAGTCACAAATAGGCAGATTATTTTTCTAAAGATACCCTATGTTCAAGTAATAAACTGTATTGATAGCGAAATGATAAAATTATGTTCCATACATGGTTGTAAAGGTGTGTTTATAAGCTTTCCAGAATGGTAAAGAACTCCTTATTTGGAGTTGTGAGTAAAGAGATATGACCAGTTTAGTAGAGGTTACTCAAACTGCCAGTTTAGGGGGCAGATTCACTTTTCTAAGTGATTATGTTTAAGTAAATGAATTTATATGTTTGAATTAATTACTAATGGTTATTGTATATGATATTTTATGATTCAAGAGCATATTGGTGAAGAGATATTAGAGGAATCAAGGGGTGATCAAACCAAGAAGAAAGGGAGAGGCATCATCATTAAGGAGACAAACTAGCTTGGAGTATTGTGAGTGTAGTTTTGTTTAAAGTGTTGGGATTAGTATCCTAACCTTGTTATTTTTTTTAGATAACATGAAGAAATCATGAAATGAATTTAATAATGATTGGTAAAATTTAAAATGATAAGGAAGAAGGATTAAAGGCAAAAATATTGATCTAAGTGTATATTGCTTGTTAGATAAGCATGCTTAGCATAAATATGATTAGTTGCTATGATGTGTTGATTGCTTGAGCTATGTGATATGTGACTAAATGATAAGCTTTGCTACTGATTTTTTTGATGATCATAAAATGAAAATGATCTCATGTGCTTGCTGGAATTTTATGTTACCATGATGCTTGATTGATTATATGTATATGCCTATTGAAATGGTTAAATGCCTCTGAAATTATGAATGATTGGCAAGTGAATGATCTTGTTAATAAAGAAAGATAAGTAAAGTCCTTGGTTTGATTAGTGTCTATAGGTAGAAGGGCATGCCTTAGAGTCGTTGAGCTCCCCTGATCTTTGTTACAGGATGGTGGTTAGTCACCTATAAACCTGATAAGGTGGTTAGTCACCTTGATAATTGAATGGTGGTAAGTCACCATTGATGCCTATGCATCCCCTGTTATATGTTGAAATGAGAAATGGATACTTTGAGTATCTAATGTTACATGTTACATGAAGACTTGATTACCTATTTCATTAATCATCCAAGGCAAAACATTTATTAGAACAATGATATATGTTTAAATGAACAAATTGGGTATTAGCCCTTATGATATGAAATGAATATGTGTACTTGGTTGAGATTCGAAATGAACTATGTTGTGATGTGAAACTATGAAATGTTGCTTCCAAGATGACAATGAGATTACATGTTGTTTGTTGTCCATGTTAGCTTGAATTGTAAAAGTTTGCTGCCCTATTGGTTAGTATTTGAGACTAGCTAAGTTAACTTGGTTTTTGATGGAACTAGCTAGGTATTTCAATGTGTGCTAAGCCTAGCTAAGTAACCTCAAAGATTGAATAAGACTTTAAAAGATTGAAACTAGTAAAGTTAGGGCTGCCTCACTAAGTACATTATGTGTACTTATCACTCTCTCTGTTTCCTTCTTCCAAAACAACAGGTTCTTTAATATCCGAAAGTCATCCGTTCTGATTCGAGAGCTTCGCAAGCCAAGAACAAGTATGATATAATCTTGCTTAGACTCCTAGTTGGTGGCATAGTCTAAATTAGTTTGTCATGCATTATGGATCATGTAATTGTTAAGTGTGGTTTGTATAAACTAAGACATGTTATATTACGTAATGACTTAATAAATGTTTATGTAAATATGGATATGATAATATGAATGAACTATGTTGAAGTTAATCAAGCTTGATATGAATTGAATCTCATATAATTGTAAGTTTTATGAGTTGAAATGTATGAATCTGTCCATCAACTAAATAGTAACATCGCTCGCCCGTAACCGGGCGAGGGGTGTTACATTCGGTGCTTAATTTTTGCTCATTATCAAACAATTTTTCTAATAAAAAATCAGCTTTTACAAAAATTAGTATTAAAAATAAAGGTGATTATTTGATGTATTGTTAATGGATTTTTTTATAACCGAACATTTAAAGCTGACATGTATCTTTTTTAAGGGTCTTAAACACTTAAATCTTAATCTATTAATTTTAAATCATGAACTCTAAACTAGAAACTATAAAATCATTCCCAAACCTAATCACAAATATTAAAACTCTGATCATAAATCCTAAAGCTTAATTTTTAACCCTAAATACTAAGTATTTGTGTAAAAAAAATTCACATTCAGTGTATAGAATGTTTTCTTAAAAATATAGAGTTAACTTTTCAACATGTGCCTTAACAATTTATCAAACACTTAAATTTGCATTTTTAAGGGGAAAATGTAAAAAAAAAATGTTTTTATTAAAAGTACATGTATTCATTATTATATTGGAAATTTTGTTGAAGTACATGTATTATATAGGCTTTGTTTGACAATTAGCGAATAGTTGATAACATATTATATTAGCGGATAACGGATAGCATTAACTGATTTGACTAGCGTATTGCATTAGTTGATTGTAGTAGGCTATTCTCAATGTTTTCTAAAAATGGAGGAGATAAACAATCTTCTTGATATTTGTCAATATTTTCTCGATAAAGGGATAACAAATCCCACCTTAGTAAAAATATTCAGGTTATGCTTATATAATAAATCTAGATTTATTCTTCCTATTGAACTATTTTCTAAAATAAGTAAAGCTATTTGCAACCAACAATAGCAATTCAAAAATACTTTTTCAGAATATTTCCTATAAGCATATGTTTTTGAAAACTTTATAAAAAAAATATTCAGTGATAAAACATAGACTTGATCATGAACCATTTGATATAAGCAATATTGAGTGGGGATTTGTGAAGAAAATTACAGTACAAAATTTTTCTTTCCATCTACTAAAGGATTTTTCAGCCTTTATCAAATTCAAGATATACAGTAAAGTAAAACATCTCGACTGCTGTCAATATTGCCATTTTAAAATAAGTAGTCTGATTGAAATAGCTGAAAGAGAAAAATTCTATCAGCCATATCAAATTTGGAAATTTAAAAGAGTGCTTGGAGGACCCCAATTACGTGCAGCAAACGAAGAAGCAACATACTTAAAAGATTACATCAATAAATGCTATAACAATCCAGTTTATTATCAAATACAAGCTGGATTACATCTAAAGGCCAAAGCATAGAACATGTTGTCCGATGAATCCTATGCCTATTCGACGGATGGCAAAAAAATCTTCGTAACTCGCTATGAGGGAAGAAATCGAGAGGAGAAAACAAGACAACTATTAGAAAAGATAACTGACATGACATTGGAAGATTACCCTTAAGAAATATTAGAAGGCATCAACGACACATGGGATCACTGAAACTTCCCAGAATCCCCTGGTTCCAACAATACAATGGACTTGGATGAAATTGGAGAAGTAAATTTAACAAATACTTAGATAAACTGAAAAGACACATAATGAACAGGAGTTGAAAACACAGCATGTCAGATGAATATGAAAAGGATAAGCTTCGGACTTCAAGCAAAAACTAAATAAAGTTATGAAAATAAATCTATAAAAGGAAGAGGAGAACAATCGAGGAAGGCACCTTGCTTGAGAACAACATCAATCTATTAGCTTTTGTTTTTGTTATGTCTTTCATTTTCCGAGTTTCTTGTTTTTCCTTTGTATCACCTACCTTTGTAAAATTTCTATCATCTTAAATAATATCACCTCTTTTTATATCTTTATTTTCTTTTCTTTCTTTCTTTCATATCACTTCGTATCCACCATATCCACCACATACCTCGTTTTTTATATCAGAGCAACTCATGCAAGACATAACTATCCTCAAGTTAGATATATACCACATAAACACACATACACCGGTGCACGTACACACATATGAATCTTGTCAACATATAATTTTTCTTTTATTTTTCCTTGTAACGTTTTTTATGTGGTCAGTCAAATCAACTAATGTAAACAATGTTATCAATGACTATAATGTATCTTCTTTGGTAAGGACATTTCTTACAGAAGTTAATTTGTAATTTTGGACCTTTTCATTTTTAATTTATTTAGGCCTTTTCATTTTTAATTATTTTGGGCCTCTTTAGATCATTTGATTCTGAAAATGAGATTTAATTTTAATTTATCTTACAGTACGAACTGTTGTAAGTTGCACCATGTTTATTTATTAATTTATCTTTTTGCATTAGCGTATTACATTAGCCCATAACCTACAGGTCCCAAGATCGAAACTTGGCTCTGATATGTCATGAAGTTTTTTTTCTTCTTTTTTCTCATATTTTTTTACTCACGAAGTGGGCTATGCGTAATCATATTTGTTTGGACCGAAAACCATAAAAAGAAGTCACCAGTGTCACAAACTTAGATTGCTCCCGAGCTAATATGTGCGGCACTAACACTCCTGGCACAATATTAACAAGCCTTACTCGCGCAACGCTATGGCAAACAAGCAAACACAAGTAGAGAAGGTAAAAAATTTAGAAAGGAAAGCTTGTATTAAAGCTTAAAGATTACAAAAGAAAGGAAACTTGTGGATTATGGGATGGATTACAAATGAGAGTGGTGTTCCTATTTATAGGCTCTCACCTCCTCAATGGACGGTCGAGATCATTTTGATCTGACGGTTATTATGTTGCCTCCTAAAATATCTACAAGAGCCTATAAGGTTCTAGAGAACTCTACACATGTCTATACATATCTATAAGACTCTAAAGGGTTCTAAAGAGTTTCAGAGTCTTCCAGAGCTTTCCCGAGCCTTCCAGGGTCTTCTAATGCCTCCCGGGTGAATCTGAACTTTGGTTGAACGTCCCGAATTTTTCTAGAACGATATGGACTCCTAAAGACAAGTATTGACCGTTCTAGCCTTTGTAGTGACCTCCTTGGTGCTTGGTTGCTTCAAAAGTGCCCAAGGAGTGGTGTGAACCTCGATTTGGATTGTGAGAAAAATGGTGGGTTGTAAAACCAGGCCAGCCTCATAAAAATGACAAGTTTGATTCACATAATATAAGATTCTTTAAAAATAAAACTATAAGAATATAGTATTAATCGAAAAAATATTGAAAATATTACCAACGGGGATTAGTTTAAGTGGTAAGCAGCTTGATACCGTTTAAGCAAGTCTCGAGTTCGAGGCATTACGTATGCAGAAAGTTCTCAGTGGGAGACTCACCCACCAAAGTCAGGTGTGTGACACTGACACAGGTCGATCCAGATTAATCAGGGCAAAGCCCTGGAAACCGGAAGGCAACCAAAAAGAATATTGAAAATATTATATTAATCTGTTTCTTTTACTTCGAAGTAATGTGGTGTTAAAGGTATATTTTTTTGAAATTATTATTGTGATATATTTAAGAATGAGTTATATTTTGATACATAAGTTGTGTAAAAAATATTACACAACCCTTCATATTTAAACTAAAAAATCTAAAACCTAAATACCTAACCTTACCCCCTAAAACTCAAACCCTGAATCTTAAACCTTAAACTCTAAATTCTAATTGTAAATCTTAAATTCTACACCCTACAACATAAACCCCTAAACCCTAACATAAATCCCTAAACCCTAAATTTAAAAGTCTTGTGTATCAAAGTATTTTTCCTTTAAGAATATACAAGTTGTTCGAACTAAAATCTTTAAGGATAACATTATTTTCTTTTCCATTGAAACCATTTAAAGAGACCAACGTTTATTTATATTATATTATGAGTTATATTTCGATACACAAGATGGGTAAAAAAATTACACAACCCTTTATATTTAACCTATAAAATTTAAAAACCTAAATCTCTAGCCTTAACACCCTAAAACCTAAACTATAAACTCTAAATTCTAACCATAAACCTTGAATTATACACCCTACAACCTAAACACATAAACTCTAAACCACGGCCTAAATCTATAAACCCTAAAATTGAAAGGCTTGTATCAAACTATTTTCCTTAAATTATACACAACATGTCAAGCATATAATACGCCGCAGGAAGATTTTATTTATATTCGACTGCTACATTAAGGTTTAGCAATGAGTTGAATCATGAGACAAGTGCAACTTTGCCTTTTATTCATCTGTTCCTTCTCTCATATGTATACATATGTTTCAAATAAACCTTATTAACTTGTACACTAATTTAGAATTATATAAAATTAGATGAGTGTAAATTAATGATTAAGATAAAAAGTTAGAAATTTGAAGATTTGGAGAAAAAAGAGAGGTTTAATCTTAGCCATTAATTTACACTTATCCAATAATTTTAAGTTAGTATAAAACTTTTTTGGTACGATGAAAATATTTAAATTTTTAGTGCAAATGCCGAGATCCGAATTCACGCGACGTACAAAACAAATTAATGTAAAACTTTTGTTGATTTATATAGTGCAAGTGGGTTTTTTTTGGGTTAACTACACCAGATATCACTAAACTATAGCACATGAGTCGAAAATACCACCGAACTTTAGAACTCTTCAAAACTAGCACTGAACTTTAATATTTGAGTCAAAAATGCCACTCCATGGTTAACCGTTAACTCCCCGTTAAGTCAAAACGACGCCGTTTTAAAGCATAATTTGGCCCAAAACGACGTCGTTTTGCTGGAAGAAAAAAAATTAGAACCATGTACTTGGGGTGGATTGAACTCATGACCTTTAAAAGTGTATTGTTTATATATAATATTAAAATATATTATTTATATATAATATATATAAATAAAAGTGTATTGTTTTTATATAAATATTATGTATAAATAATATATTTATATTATATAAAAACTCTAAACCCTAAATCCTAAACTTTAAACTACAAAGCTCAAACCTCAAACCCTAAACTTTATAATTTGAGGTTTGGGATTTATCGTTTTTATATATTATTTATAATATAAATATATTGTTTTATGAATATCTTTTATTTTTAAAAAATAATATATTTTTATTGATATATGTAAAAACAATATATTTTATATTATTTGTAAAATTATTTTTTATAAAATAATTTGGTTGAACTAAATAGATAAGTTTATATAATTTAAATAAAGTTATTTTATTTTTATATTATTTATAATATAAATATATTATTTTAAAAAATATAAAAAACCTTAAACCTTAAATCCTAAGCTATAAAGTTTAGAATTTAAGTTCGAGGGTTGGAGTTTGTGGTTTAACAATTTATGATTTAGGGTTTTTATATATTATTTTTATAAATATTTTGAGGTTTTTAAAAATAATATATTTATATTATTAATAATATATAAAAATAATATTGTTTTCTATATATATATATGCAAATAATATATATTTATATTTTTATATGTTAATATTATTTATTTCATAAAATAATTTGAATTAATCTGAATTAGTTTAAGATATATAATATTTGTGGTAAAATATTATAGAATGTTATGTTGGTTTAATGGTTAAGGCTTAGCTTTATCTCTTAAAGGTTTTAGGTTCAATTCACCCCAAGTGCATGATTTTAATTTTTCCCTCCAACAAAACGATGTAGTTTTGGGCCAAATTAGGCTTCAAAATAGCTGCACCAAAACGGGGAATTAACGGTTAATGGCGGAGTGACATTTTCGACTCAAATATTAAAGTTCACTGCTAGTTTTGAAGAATTTTAAAGTTCGGTGGTATTTTCGACTCATGAATTATAGTTTAGTGGTATCCGGTGTAGTTATTTTTTTTTTACAAAATAATGTAAGTGGATTCGAAATACATATGTGGTATATATATTGCAAAATGGGTTAGGATTCACCTAGCCCATATAAAACTCATAACACTTGAAACAAATAACCCGAAGCATAAGGAGATGCAAAATTTAGTTTAAATTATATTAGTGTATATTAAAAATTAAAACTTTTCGATCTTATTGCAAACATTCAGATCTACTTAAAACCAAATTATATAAAATATTTTGGTCAAATGGATCCTTCCTATTATTTGAATTGACTAGTGGCCGTCCCGTTCAACAGAATTTTAGCATTATTGTCGATTGTAAATTTAGAAAATCATGTTTTTTTTTTTTTTTGCAGAAGAAGACTTTAATTTACCACAATAGCATTTTCTAACAGCAACTACCGTAATAAACCGAATTAAAAGCATAGTGATTGTAACAAAAGTGAATTAAAAATTTAATGATTATAGTAAAAGTTTTCGATTCTGGTACCTAAAAATTCAATGATTATTAGTGTATTTTACCTTATTATTATTTTAGTTGATGTGGAGAAATAAGTTAAAATGGTAATAAAAACAAATATAATAATTTATCAGTTATTAGCGGATTACATTAGCTGATAGCTGATAGCTGATTGCATTAGCTGATTTGACTAGCGGATTGTATTAGCTGATTGTATAAAAGTGTTTGGTAAAATTAACTGATAGCTGATAGCTGTTTGATTATTTAAACAAGCAAAATGACATATAAGGACATGGTTATATTTAATACTTGTTTGAATAATTTATCAGTTATTAATATTTTGTATCTAATAAATATTAATTAGATTTGTAAAAATTATTTTTTAATATAAATTTCCTAAACAAATTTGAAAGATTTATATATTATTTTATTATTTATATAATTATTAAATTTTTTATATGCACATATAAATATGTGATAAAAAAAATAGAATTAACTTACAAATGCCACCATATAAATTAGTAGTAACAACAAATAAGTCCAATATTTAATATGTTATTATTTATATTAAAAATATTATTATTTAATTTAGGTTATTTGGAGATTTTTGGTAATTGTTAAGGGTAAAAGAGTCATTACAACTCTAATATCAAACCTCTAATCTCAAAAAGCTCATATTAGGAGCTTTTTCAAAATTAGCTTTTTCACCCCAATCCGCTCTTTCAATCCGCTATTTACCAAACATCAATATTAGCGGATTTGACTAGTCAAACCTCTAATTATACCTTAAACCTCTAATTTTTGCCCAAACCGTTATTTACGAAACATGGCCATAGGAGGAGCAGACGACAGGTGGAAGGTGGAATAATCATAGAGAGAGGGGCAAAAACGACCGGCAGGTGTGAAAATACGTCCCCCTAAACCAGTCCTTTGCTCCCGCAGCCATCGCCCTTTATTTTCAAACAAATAAAATACTATAAAAAAAAAACAGAGGGGGAGAAATTGCAGCAATCTAGGGTTCTTCTGACGCGACGAATCCAATTCCAATCAGCGTGTTATTGCCGTGTTCAAAACGAGTCGAATCCGATTCCAAATCACCATATTATTTACTGCAATCATACTCGAGAAATTCAATCTCTCCGTTTCTCGGTGTATATATGTATGTATGAATGCATGTGTATACATGTATTTATAGATGTACTCCAGCAATCTCACCGGCTTTATTCTGGCCATGGTCTCTAGCGCCTTCATTGGCTCCAGCTTTATCATCAAGAAGAAAGGTCTCCGGAAGGCCGGCGTCAACGGCCCCCGTGCTGGTAATTTTGTTTTTTGCCTTCTCTTTTGGCTCAATTTCTAAGGTTGAAGAATCAAATTGATTGTTAATCTGTTGCTCCCTTTGATTAAGGTTCCGGTGGATATGGCTATTTGTTGGAGCCGCTCTGGTGGATTGGCATGCTTACTAGTGAGTTTCTTTACAACATTTCATCGTCGAGAATTTAAGTTTGCCTCGATCGGGCCAATTTGGTGCCATCATTTGTCAAATGATTAATTTTATTATGACAGTGATTATCGGGGAGATTGCCAATTTCGTTGCATATATTTATGCACCTGCTGTTTTAGTGACGCCTCTTGGTGCATTGAGTATCATCGTTAGGTAAAAAATTTATTTTCTTTGTTGATTTTGGAATTTTAATTCATTAATACGATTATTAATTGGTAGTTTCTGATCATCTTTTGCTTCCTGTCAAAATGGGCAGTGCCGTTTTAGCACATTTCATGTTAAAGGAGAAACTGCAGAAAATGGGAATGTTGGGATGCCTTTTGTGCATAGTAGGTTCCACAGTCATTGTGCTTCATGCACCCGAGGAGCGTTCTATTAGCTCAGTTGAAGAAATTTGGGCATTAGCTACACAACCAGGTAGATTGCTAGAGTTTTCGTCACATATTAAATGCTGATATCATCTTATTCTTGGCTTCCCTAATGTTTACATTAATCTGTTTTTTTTTTTTCCTTTTCTTTTCCAGCCTTTCTCTTGTATACGGCTTCAGCAGTAGCTACTGCATTGGTGCTAAGTTTATATTGTGCACCTCGTTATGGTCAAACTAACATAATCGTGTATATTGGAATATGCTCAGTAATTGGATCATTGACGGTAAGATATCTCAGCTTTGCAGCTAACTGTATCTCAACTCTAATAGTTTTATCATTTTGGTTTTTAGTATTTGTTGTCTATCTCAGCTTTGCAGCTAACTGTATCTTAACATCTAATAGTCTTATCATTTTGGTTTATTGTACTTGCTGTCAATTCTGCAGCTAACTAGATCTTAACATCTAATGGTTTTATCATTTTGGTTTTAATTAATTGCTTTCAACTTCTATCAATTTAAATGTAGTTTATCCATCAGTGTTTTATCAGTAATGGACAATAAATGTAACTTTCTCGCAGGTAATGAGCGTAAAAGCCATTGGTATTGCAATAAAACTAACATTGGAGGGCACAAATCAGGCCGGATACTTGCAAACATGGATCTTTGCAATGGTTGCAATTACCTGTATCATCATTCAATTAAATTATCTAAACATGGTAAGCGTTTATGCATACTCTTAAATCTTATGATGATAATTGTAAAGCAAAGGCAATGTGCATATAGTAGATGCCTTCCTAGACAAGACTATTTGAAACAAAAAATCTTATACTTCTGTTGCAGAATTCTAGAAAATATGTTTCGGAATTAAAAGTATGTTGTGAGAGGTTTGACTTGTTAACCTGCATGAATTAATTGATTAGAAATTACTGATACACATGTTTCTATTTTTTTTTTTGTTAATGATTATACTTGATCCAAGAAGTGTTGCATTATCAAGTTACTAGTGAAGAAAAGGAATATTCCACTTGTTACTTCGAAAATTCATTACAATGTAGCAAACCATAGGCACTAGGATTGCTATTAATGCAATTGGCTGAACTTTGTAAGTGATGTATGGGTGCAAGGGACTATCCGTAAGAATTGTATGCTCTGAATTATTGATAAAAACAGAAGAAAAAAAATGAGCAAGGAAAATGGAGGATAACATATCCATAAGCTTCGTACTAGGGTTACTTAGAAGTTAAATCTGAAGTTGATTGCATCACACGATCAATAAGAAATAGGTATATCCTAACATCTCTCCTAGGACCCGTAGGCACACCTGAGGATGATTGCATCTCGCCATCACAGAAGTAGTAATGTCATAGATTCTCTGATAATATTCTATATTATTTATGAAGATTCCTAGCACCCTTGTTCCATAAAGAACTGCAAATCCTATTTCAATTGGGACTTTAACGAATACTTGGACTTCAAAATAAAACTAACAAAGTTTAAAAAATGCACTATGAAAGGAAAAGCCAAATTAAGATCCTCTACCCCTAATCTAGATGCAAAATACCAAACAAAAAACTTAGACCCCGGTTACTCGGAATGTGCAACATACAAATTAATATTAAATGATCTAAATAAACTAAAAAATCTAAAGCTATAAGAAATTACATATATCTTTAAACTTAAAAGAAATTCTCAAGTGTAGACACATTTAGAGAGCACTAAATTCTGAAGTGTGGTCACATTGAATCTTCAAACTATCAGTCCTGCACCTGTGCTTGTACGGATACACCTTCTTCTTGCTGGAATATGTAGATGACATGGAGGAACATGCAAAAAGTAATAATGAAAAAATTAGGCCTCAGTCAAAACACGGCGAAGACATGCCAAAATGGGACGGGCACGACAGTAAATGACAATAGTTTTTGGCCATCTTTAACTTGAAAGAGAGTTAGAAGAGAAATCCATTCTTGAATTGCAGTTCCAAGTCATTTCAAATTTATGTAATGCTTTGATGTGGTTGCAGGCATTGGATACTTTCAACACGGCAATTGTTTCTCCTATATATTATGCATTGTTCACGTCTTTCACAATTTTAGCGAGTGCAATAATGTTTAAGGTATTTTCCTCTCCCATGCACATGGACCTGCAAAGTTTGCAAACAAGTTGATTTTCTAATGCATGAATTATCTATGAGCATTAATATTATAAATTTATAATTGATCCATATTAAATGCAATATGAAACATAATTCCTTGAAAGTCATGTACATGGGACAGAGTTCCGCGGGGAGGGGGAGACTGTAAATTTGGAATTTTGGAGGCTAAGGATACATTTAGGATATTGCTCACTTCTCATGGTTGTGGGACCCATATTCAATTACTTCTTTCAGATGTTCTTGTGTATATGTATACTGTATTTTAATATAGACTTGAGATGATTTTTGCTTCCGTGGATAATGGGTTGACTAGGAATTTAATGGACATGAATATTTTCTGATTTTGGAAGCAAAAGATTCATCCAGCATATCACTGAATCACATGATTGTGGGACCCAAATTCAATTACTTTCTTTTGAGTTGCTGTTGTGTATATACCATAGCTTTATATTCACTTGAGATGATTAACACATTCACTGTAAATTTAATGTTGGGTACTTCGATGGATTAGGGATTGTCTAGTAATTTAAATGGACATGAAGATTTTTACTTGTTCACTCAGACTTCCTGCTACGAGGGGAAACTTTGTATAATAAGCTTCAGTTTTATTTTTCCCTTTCAATTCTCAAGGCCTAAATTTTACGCAAGGAATACTCACAAGCACAGATGTATTAACATATGTGCATATCTATATTTATTTATCAAAATATTCTTATGATGCATGGATATATCTCCTAATTATCAAAGTAACCCCTATACTTGGTTGAAGCAATACATAATGCACCTGAAATGATAACTCTTTTATTCTATATACATGGATAAATTATATGAATAATTCAAGTGATTGTTCATACAAGCATCAGTGAACCATGTAGTGTTGTCAAGGCGTTCGCCTAGGCATGCCTTTAATCAGGCACATGCCTAATGCACCTAGGTGCATTTTTTTTGTAAGGCAATATGCATAAAAAATCCCGTCTGATTGAATTCCTCTTTAATTTCTTTATTTTCACATATTTTTTCATTTAATATACTTTTGTTAGTAAGAAAGGGATAATATGAAACTCTATATTTTGTAATTTTGAGCATTCAACAACAAACATTGACCACACAAAATCATGCATATTAACCAATAAAAATTTTCTTGTTTTGCAGATAAACTAGACCTCACTTTAGAGTTTATCATGTCTTAAGCTTTATATATATTTCAAAAGCTCACACATACATATTTCGCTTTACTTAACTCAGGCTAGTGCTTTTTTGCGCCTTGTGCCTGAGGCAATATAAGGATTTAAGCGCCTAGAGTGTGTTTGTGCGCTTGACAACATTGGGACCAAGGACTTTAATGTCCATGAGTTATATGCTGACTCCTCTGTCTCGATATGTGCTCATTATAGTTTCTTTTCCTTGTTTTGTAGGACTATTCTGGTCAAAGTGCTGGTAGCATAGCATCTGAACTTTGTGGTTTCATAACAGTGTTATCTGGGACTGCTGTATTGCATAGCACAAGAGATCCAGATACTCCTCTTATCACAGGTATCTGTCGTATATTAATTGATGAGAAACTTGTTTTGAATTAGACCACCTGCATCCTGATTTTGAATGCATTATATTTCCTAAATGTGTGCTCGACAACGCCCGTTGGCCAAAAGCTGGAAAATCCAGCTGCCACCAAACGTCCGTTTGGGCACTAAATCTAAAATAAGTGGGCAAACGCCCATTGGGAACCAAATCAGTGGTCGTTTGGGGTTGATGTGGCCAGTAAATGGGCGTTGGAGACAGCAACAGCAACAAAAAATGCACCCTAAGGACATTTTTTGTTGAGTCTTCGAAAATATATTATCAACCACAAGAGCATAAAAGTTAGTTTAGATGATTACAGGTCCAAAGAAAAAGGAAATTTTGAACAACTTATATGCAAGTTTGGACTTTGGCCTCGAGTCAGAAAAAGGAATGCAATATATCTGTGCTACCAAATTTGAAACTATAGTAAAATTCTAGCTTTTACAAAATATATCTCGAACCAAAACCTCCAAAGACTTGGGAAACAGTAATGAGAATCAGCCTCAAGTTAATTCACCATTGGCTGCTGCCCAAACAATTATTTGAATTAGATCTCTCTGTCTCAAGTTACTGCTTTTTTATACACGGTGAAACTTTACACCTAACTTTTAAGTATATGTATTAGGCTTTCTTGCCATTCTTTCGAAAATATTATAGCCTTTGAGAAATGTAGCCATGGTGAAATTTACAATATTTGGCACATGTATATGAATAATCCATAAGACCAGCTGCCATCCTTCAAGTTTGCTTGTTCATCTTTTGAAATTCAGGTGGCAATTATCAAATAAGCCTTTTGGAACCATGCTTTCTTCCTTTTGTTACATCATATTTGGTTGTGAGACTTGTAATTAAACGACACAGTTTGATTATGAAAAATGGTATTCCGGTCCCTCCCGTTAATGGCATCCGTTTAAAGAAGCAAAATATGAAGAACTAGGATTAGAATTATATAGAAATTCTTAAGAAAAGATGTAAGGGACATGAATGCAATCCTTTCTGACATTGCCAAACCTTGCACACATCTTCCTTATGACAATAGAAAAAATTATTTTCTTTTATCGTATGCAGATCTATACACCCCGTTATCTCCGACAGTATCATGGTACATCCAAGGCAACGGGGAACTGTGGAAGCAGAAAGATGAAGACGGGTCAACCCCTAGCTTTATCACGAATGTCCGGCAAGACTATTTCAAGTAAATATATTACAATGGGGAACCCCACTTTTGGATTCCGTCTCTTTCGTAGATAGAGCACCGGGAACCGCCAAATGCTGCCGCCGATCACAGCATCGGTAATTTTTGTCTAGGATTTTTTTCCCTCAACTATTAAAACTTTAATCTTTTTAGAATGAAAAACCAGTTCATACTTGATGCTATTTTGTGCAGTAGTCAGCTATTTAATTTTCAAGGACTTATTCCTTTAATAAGTTAGTTCTAGATTTTCTTCAATCAACCTTTTTTAAATACTTTTAGGTGTATATTCCTTGTGCAGACGAGAAGTGTGTTAGTTCTGCAAATGAGGTAAACTTTGTATTTGTAGTTTTATGTAATTTTGAATTTTTGAAATTCCTATAATGACAGAAGAATGTGAGAAAAATTTATATGCGTAGAGATGGCAGCTAGTCAGATATCTGTAATTTGTGTAATATTTAAATTTGAATCTGCAAATTGGTTTAAAATATGAATCCGTTTATTATCTACATTAAATTCGAGTATAACGATCTGAACATTATTTAAACAACAATTGGATATCTAAATCAAATCGGATAATAGAAATGAACATTTGAGCATGCGAGGATGGGATGGTGGTGAGAACTGAGAACACGTTCACCTGCTCTATTCCTTTCACTTTAGGTTTTGAGTTCATGACTCCTAGGAGCGTTATTTTCACTTAAATTTATTCCCTCTTCCTCTGATTAGAAGTAGAATAAGATTGTAATAAAAAAAATTAATCATAAATTTTAAAATCTAAATCTTACAAATTAAACTCATAAATATTTAATCCTAAAACAAAAAAGGTTGTGTAGTCACTACAAAATGTGTATATCAAAATTTCTCATTTTTTATCTCTTTACTCTTACCAAAAACTAGTTAATCTAGTGAGATGAATCACTAATTTTTTTTAAATAAGATAAATAGTTTGAATAGTGAATTATAAATTGAACAAATTAAGTTAAAAAGGTTATATATTTTTTTTGTGTTCATTTCTTATTGAGAAAAGAAAAATTGTACAAGGTTTAATTATAATACACAAATTACCTTTTAATATTTTTATGTTTTCTCATTTTGTTAACATTTTTTTTGTCACAAATGACACCTAAAGCATCCCGTTAATTTGTTTAAAAAAGCACAAGCGAGTAGAAATATGACACATGTTACTTGACTAGGTTTGATTGTCGCTGATTTTTCTTTTTAGTTTAGTCTTAATTTTTTTTATTTAATCCTAAAGTAATTTTTATTTATTTTTAAATTTTATAATTTAGCTTAAAATATTATAATTTTTTTCTATTTAATAAATTAATAACCTTAAATAATAAGATCGAAAATATAACGTTGGAGAAATAATATGATGCTTAAAGATTAGCATAATACATGTTTGTGTTTTATATAGAAGACTACGGAGACTACAACAATTGCAGCAGAGGATGTATCATGTATGTATGAAACATATGGCTGACAGTCAAGGAAATCGGTATATGGACATTTTGACGGACAAACTCTATCTCTCTTAGTGTGGTAAATGAAACGAGACAGATAAGAAGTTATTCGAGTTTAATTTGATCAAAGTTCGATCAACACTCAACTTAATTGAATTTAAACTAAAATTTCATTAGAGTTTAAATTCGGCTCGAGTTCTTAATGAGCCGAGCTATTCGATATCCGACTCGAAAAACTCATGAGCTACTCGAAAATAATAATAATAAAAAAATTATTATTAATTATTATTATTATTATTATTAAGAGTCTAAGATTATAAATGAGACGAGATATATCGCGAGTTACTCGAGTCTAACTCGATTAAAGAAGGAATAGCTTTTGATCATAACTCAGCAAAATGTTCTGTAATCTGCAGCAAGATATATATTAACAGCATGAGATGATTAATACAGTGCTTTGAGATGCGTTTAATTCACCAAAAGAGTGCTGTAAATGTCAAAAAAAAAAACGGTCGTCATAATTTTCTCGACGATTTGATCTTAATCTTTTGTTTGGATTGAGGTTTCACATTCTTCGCCGCCGATTTGTTTTTCCTCTTCAATCCAAAACCCAAAATCTTTCTCCTCCTCTTCTTCTTCTCCTTAATCGTCTCCAGCTTCGGTTTCCAGTTATGGCGGGCCGATCCGACGAGCAACGCGTATTGTTTCTGCAACTGAGGAGTCGTGCACACTCTGCCGGAGCAACTCTCTTCGTCGCCGTCTTTCGTTTTACTTTCTTCCATCAACTCGCGTATGAACTCATCGGAAACTCGTAATCTTAAACTCCCGGACTCGCTCTTCTCGACGTGGAAAGGTTGGGAAGCGGCGGCGTTCTTTACTAGCCGAGAGTTGGTGAAGGAAGCAATGGTGACGAACGATAGAGCCGATTGGAAAACTTGTTGGGGGAGGAGGAAGTAGTCGTGGCCGAGGCGGAGCTCGTCGTCCATGGGGAGCGGCGGGATCTTTTTGCCTATGTAAAACGAGTCGGATCGGCAGATCATGTGCTTGGGGAACTGGTTCAAGAGCTCGGCAACGTGGACGGGACGGTCGTATATCTTGACTTGCCCGTCGCAGTTTATGACCTTGAGTGTCCGACGAGGTCGCTCACGGTGGTTGTTGTGGTGGTGGAGGCACGAAAAGTGGTTGCTCAGTAACCGGAGCCACCATGGATTTACAAGTTTGATGCCCATTTCTTTAGACCATATAGATTTCTAATACTGAACGGAAACGTTGAACAATACTAGTAATAGGGCGAGAGAGGCTGGCTAATGCCTATATATGCAAATTCAAAGCCAATTACTTATTGGTCAAATTCTAGTTTTGGTCCCTTTATTACGGTCAACTTTGAGATTTTTACGCTTACATTTTTATTTGACGTAATTTGATCCCTTCACTTCTAACACCGTCAACTATTCCGGTTAAAATGTCGGTATACGACTTTCCGTATCTTTTTAAAAAAAGTCCTCTAACCTCTCTTTAGGAAAACAAATCCTATAATCGTCGCTCACATGCCCGAAAACTACTCCCATCTACCTATCGTCATTTCACCAATGATTTTTTTTATTTCTTCTCTTTCGTTTTCCCCTTCTCTATATTAACAAATAACGAAATGTGTCTCCTCTCTTCATTGGAGACGAGCCTAAAGAAGGGGTGTGAGAGGTCCGAACCCTCTAGATGTTTTGATTTAATGACAGTTTAGGTCTTATGAATTTACACATTAGACAAATTAGGCCGAACCCTCAAAACTAGATCCCTCAACCACGACGTTTTTTCTTCTAGTGATTGTGCTTAGTGTAATATCTTTGGTGTCGTTATTTTGTTTAATGAAATAGTTAACGGTATATTACAGGGATCAACGCAATAATAAAGCCACAAAACAAGACTAAAGAGATAAATTATAATTAACCGTGAAAACTATAGAGAAATGTTCAAATGATTTGAAAATTAAGAGTCAAATAGGTAAAAATAAAAATAAAAAATGTTTGGGGGCGGGGGCACGACCCCCCAACCCTAGCTTTACATCCGTCCCTGGACCAGGGCCATATTATAAAGATTACATCATTAAGGTTGTAAAATTAATACGAATACTACATATTAAATTTGGGCATATTATAGGGACCGAAGCCATAATTAGACCCAAAACATATTATTATATACAAACAAGTCATGTACAACTACTAGGACTAATCAAATTGAAAATGAGAAAGCTGTAGACTTTGGACCAAAATCTAGAACTCAACAGGGTGTTTGGGGTTAGGAAATTGGTATTCTATTACATACAATACAAAAAGAGGCGTGAGACAATGGTAAACCTTTTTGTCTAATTTCTGGCCATTACTATATTATTATCACACTTTTGGTCCCTTGCCTTTTGTCTTTATTGTTTTTTGTCAAAATTTGACAATATCTGCTTTTATTTGACTCAAAACTTTCTTTTTATTTTTCCAACCTTGTGGTTCTCGACGCCAATTGGGGCCATTTCGCTATCCCCCCGCGCGTGTGTTTTGAATCAGATCGAATGTGGTAGGTGACCCGAATGGAATATGGGCAAAATCAGAAGAAGAAGAATAAACATAGGAGGAATTGGAGTGATTTTTTTATTTTCGGGATCAAAAGTGAACTTATTAACAAAGACTTTGAGATTTAAATTCGAATTTCGCATTGTATAAAATTGTGAATTCTCTCTAGATTTATTTTAAATTAAACTTCACTACTGATTTTGATAAATTCATTGATATAATATTTTTCGAGCATTTATTATTTTTTTATTGTTACATATATTTAATTTATTCGCTTACTAGTTCGAATCGGATACTGTAGAGGCTCATTATGAGGTGACTTTCACAGTCCAATTTACTTTATCCACAGCATCGTAATTCAAATATCTAACTTTACTTAAGGGATCTAATATCACATCCCACTAAATCAATCGGTTGTTGGTGACAAAAACAAAACTAAATAAGGTAGGAGGGGGTCCAACCCCCTCACTCTACCGCAATTATTTTCCCTATCAGTTATATAACAATTTTAAAAAATTCATGAATTAATTTTTGAATTTGTCCTCATTTTCCCTAATATTATATTTTACCCCTTCAAAATGATATTAGGTTTCGTCTCTGATTGGTCGAACGCTAATTATTTTAAGGTGTTTTCTAATCTATGCATACATGCATAGGTTAAGAGTCAATTAATAGCTTATATTAAATAAAAGGTTTCACTTGAAAAACAACAATCATTTAATGTATTACAAAATCCTAAAAGATTTTATTGAAAAAAATTTCATTTAATGTATTATGATATATGATTTAGGGTTTTATGGTTTAATGTTTAGGATTTTAGGGTTATGGTTTTAGGTTTTATGGTTTTAGGTTTTAGGTTTAGAGTTTTAGGTGTATGGTTAGGGTTTAGTATTAGGGTTAGAGTTTATGTTTTAGGTTATAGGGTTTAGGTTTTATGGTTTTTAAGTTTAGGGTTTATGTTTTAGGGTTTACTGTTAGAGTTTAGGATTTAGAGTTAGAGTTTAGAGTTTGTTGTTTAGGGTTTATGTTTAGGGTTTAGGGTTTTTAATAGAATCTTTTAAAATTTTGTAATAAATTAAATGATTGTTGTTATTTTTAATAGAATTTTATATTTAATATGAGTTATTAAATAACCATTAACTACATGCATAAGTTAGATAAACTCGTATTTTAATAATTAAACTACGTGCATCAATCAAAAATATGTTAATGCAACATGTTACATTTTTTAAATATATAATTTTAAGTTTTAGCTCAATGTTTGGAGGTTACAAGTTAATGGGTCGTTTAATTAATCATTAGGGTTTGATTATGGATAATTATTACAAATTTTCAAACAAGATCAAACGCATGTTTGAAGTATTTGATTAAAGCACAAATGGGTAGTGGTGGTGACCCACAAACAAGTTTGACATCTCAATCTAAGCCTTCCCAATTTGTCAAATTCGACGTCTTAGATTGTGGGTGACCCATCGATTATTCAATTCTAGAACATCACCATAATTATTATACAATTGTTTACAATTTTTTAATAATAATTAGTTGGTAAGGCTTGTCTTTTGTTTTATTTTATTACCTTAGCTTGAGTGAAAATGTCTTTTTTTTATTTGGGTAAACTACAATGGAGGCCAGTCAATTATAGGTAAAATTATATTTGGGTCGCCCAATTATTAAAAGTTACACTTGGGTCACTCAATTATGGGTAAGGTTACATTTGGGTCACCCTTCATATTTAAAAATACATATATCAATTTGTGTATTAGATTAATTGATGATTTCAAATGAAGTACTCTAGTATTAACGAGGTTATACAAGTGATTTAGAAGAGAAAACGACTAAGTTGATGTATTTTTTTAATATGAAGGGTAACCAAAATGTAACCTTACTCATAATTGAGCGATCAAATTATAACATTTAACAATTGAGTGACCCAAATGTAACCTTACCCATAATTAAGTGACCTAAATATAACCTTACTCATAATTGAGTGACCTCCGTTGTAATTTACCCTTTTTATTAACTATATTTTTTTTCTAGATTCTAATAATATATACACTCGGAGAGTCCATTCCATTCAGTTCAAAGTTTGGACTTTGACCCGGAGATTTACGTGCATTGGTTAAACACTAGTGAGGTAAGGTGCAGTGCAGGCAACTCTCACCCATGGTTGTTAAGCCTCAACCACAACTACTTTATCTAGGGGTATTTTTGACTTTTTGGATAAGGTTACCAAATCTCGTTTATTAGATAATATAATACGCTTTCGAATCAGTAAATTTTTAAATTTCATTAAGTGTATATTCTTAAGTTTTTTTAACTTGTCTTTTTAGATAATATAATGCGCTTTCGACTCAGTGAATTTTTTAGTGAGTTTCAACAGAGTTTAAAAGACAATATTTAAATTTGGGCATTATTGATCGGTTATTTTGGATTTGACCGATTACTTGATGGATAACACTTTATAATTTTTTTTTCGAGTCAAATTTCACCGAGTTAAATTAAATCAATTAAAGCATTTGATTAAATTAAAGTTTAGGTTGTTGAAGAATATCGGCCGTTCTCAAATAAGTGATAAGTTGTTGGCTTAAGTCTGTTACAATTAATTTGGGTGGTTAGTTTGGCTTAAGTCTGTTACAATTAGTTTAAATATTGTAATGGGCTTTAGAGTCCAATCAAGTTCTTGATCAATACAATTCTTTCTTAACCAAAATTAGAGGTGGTAAACTGACTCGAGACTCGAACTGATTTTATCTGATCCAAGATTTGATATCGACTCGAATAGGATGATTTAAATTTGATCCGAAATCCAAAACAAACTAAATCGAATTAAAACCGACCCGATTTTTAGTTGAACCGATATGGACCCGATCCGATTTTTCAACCGAACAGAATGGACCTGAACCTATTTTATCCGAACCGAAAGTAACCCGAATCGAAGGCAACCCGAAATAAAAAAAAAATATTGAAAGAAATAATGAAAGATTTGATGTGAATCGTCGCACAACTCACAAAATATTCAGATATAATAGCTTTATAAAGCCATATATGGGTTTAAAAAATTGATCCGGCCTAAAAACTGGACTGAAGCATATTGATCTCTCATTGAGCCGATTTTTGACCTGACCCGAAATCAACCGACCCGAAAATTAACCGAACCAATGTGACCTGATCCGGACTGATACCCGACCCGAAAATCAACCGAACTGATGTGACCCGATCTGGACTGATACCCGAACTGAACCGAAACCAAACTTGACTCGAACCGAACCCGATCCAAATGACTCGTTTGCCACCTCTAACCAAAATGGATCATCTTCTCGCTTTACGATTAGTGCCTCACGATTATCATTGTGTACAGGGACGATAACTATACAGGGGTGGGGAGGGAAAATAGCTCTCCACCTCCGAAGAATTTTTTTCCACTTTTGTCTCTTTATATAATTTTTTAAAATTGATTTATTATTGAATTTGTCCCCTTACTTTTAAATGTTTATAATTTGCACCCCACCCCTAAATTTTGGCTCTGTCCCTGCTTGTGTAATTCCTAATCAATGCTCAACATGGTAGCCCAATTCAGATTTCGTTCAACATGCACTTTTAGACAAAAACGTGAGTATTCGTCTCGACGACACTAACTTATTGTTATGGAAGCAGCAAGTCATTTTAATGGTGTGTGGTCGCGACCTTCAATGATATCTTAACAGAATGATTTCAATTCCGATAAAATTTATAGTAAATAAAGATGAAAATTATGTGGCCAATTATGCGTGTCTTTGATTTGTGAAGCTGGATAACTCACAATTACGAGTATGTATTACTTTCTAAATATTTATATGATTTTTTGGTGATTTTTTGAACCCATTGCCTATGCATAAAATCTTGGACAAATTTTATAAACAGGGTTTTAAACTCTATTAATCATTCTAAAATTCTTTTAAATATTTACAAAATATTTCACATGAATGATAACGAACATATTCATCCACCTCATGCCACTTAATATATGTATATATATATATATGTAAAACTAATAAATTGATTTTGATATAACAAAGGATTTAAGGACTAAATTGAAATGGAGAAAATGAATTTTTAAGTCCTCAAAACCTCTCTATGTGTTTAAAGAAAAATGTACAAGTCAAGACCTTAACTTATCAAAAATTTTCTAAGTGTTTACCAAGTCAAAACAATGATTTTCGAGTCACCGTTTCGGAACGGCCTTTAGGCGTTTCGGAACGTTTTGAAACTGTTAACCTCTATTTTAACCTCTATTTCGGAACTAGCTTTCCCGTTTTGATATGGGTGTATCGAAACAACTAGTTGTGTTTCGAAACGGATGAAGAACAACGGAACAGTTTGAACCATTTCGATACGGCTGTATCGAAACGACCTCAAACGTTTCGAAACGAATTTCAAACTTGGTTTCCAAAATATGATCGTTGAAGTTTTATAATTGATTTTAAAAATATTGTTAAGGCGTATCGAAACACTTTTAAGCCGTTTCGAAACAAGTTTTGACAGTGGCAAATTGTTTCGAAACGAGTTTCGGAATAGGCTCTTAGCGTATCGAAACGATCGTGCCCGTTTCGGTACACCCTATTTATTACACCCCAACGACTCTTTCTATTTTGGTCTGTTTCGAAACAAGGTCGGGCGTTTCAGAACGGGTAGTTGTAGACTACATTTATGGAGGGAAGATAACATCCCAACGGCTATAATAATGAAGGCAACAACCCCAACGGCTAGAATTCAATGAGAAGGTATAAAAGGGACCTCAAAAAGCACCAGCAACAATTATTGATCCCAAAAGAATTATCTAAACATCAAATCCAAGCAATTGTGCTAAAATCCCACATTTTCTTGTAAACCCCAATTGTAGAACTTTGTATTTCCAATCTTATTTGTTCAATTGGGTTGAGTGCTTGTAAAAAGGGCTACATTTGTATTGAGAGATACTAGTCTTTAGCCTTAAACTTCTTTGTATTACTTGAGTGAGGATTTGGTCAAATTTTAGGTAGAAAATTTGACTGGTATTGTAAAGGTTACCTCCTAAGCCTAGAAAAGGGGAAGAGCAATTAGTGGATTGTTGGAAAATCCTTAGTGGTAGCTAAGGTGGTGGACGTAGAGTTCAATTGGAACTTGAACCACTCTAAATCTCTTGTCTAGCAAATTTTCATTTTCCACTCCACCACCAAAAATTTCTAAAAATCCAATCCACCCCATATTGGCTTATATTGATTATTCGATCCACTCAACAATTGGTATCAGAGCCTACCTCTTTAAAGGATTAACAACCACAAGAGGAGTTCCTAGGAGAGTGTGATCTATTCTAAAGACAAGCCATTGCATCTACTTCAACCTCCAACCTCTATGAGTCACAATCAACCACTAAACCACTCTTCTTCAATGGGGACAACTACCCATATTGGAAGAATCGGATGCGTCTCTTCATCAAGTCAACGGATTACATGGTGTAGTGGAAGAAGGCCCCTACATTCCGGTTAAGAGAACCGATGAAGGAAGACTAGTTTCGAAGGTAAAGTCGGAGATGACCGAGGAAGATAGACGGAAGATGCAAGTCAACGACAAAGCTCTACATATCATATTTTGTACACTTGGTCCGGATATCTACTCAAAGGTTTCATCTATCGAAAGCGCAAAGGAAGTGTGGGACACTTTGGAGACGACTTATGAAGGCACTAGCGATGTGAAAGAGACGAAGATTGGGTTGCTAAACTTGAGCTATGAGAATTTTAAGATGGACCCCAGTGAGAGCATCTCAAAGATGTTTGATCGGTTTTCAATCATCGTCAATGGCCTTAAAGGATTCGGTGAAGTAATTCCCGAAGATAAGCTAGTGAGAAAGCTTCTATACTCTCTCATGAAGTCTTTGGATGGTAAGAGGACGACCATCATTGAAGCAAAGAATTTGAAAACTTTGAAGCTTGATGAGCTTGTTGGGTCTCTTCTTATACACGAGATTATGAAGCGAGGAAGAGAAGAAGAAGAAAGAGAGAAGGATAGAGAAGTATGAGGTAGAAAAGAAAAAGAAGCTAGGAGTTGCTTTCAAAGCCTCTCTACATGAGGAGAGCTCTTCTAGTGAGGAGGAAGACTTTGAGGAATTGGCTATGATAGCCAAATGATTCTCACGGTTTATGAAGTCCAACCGAGGGAGAAAATTTCAAAGAAAGATGGACTTCAAGAACAAAGGCAAAGAAGAAGAGAGGGACCAAATCATTTGCCTTGAGTGCAAGAAGCCGAGTCACATACGTTCCGATTGCCCTCAACTCAAGAAGAAGGGCTTTGAGAAGAAGAAGAAGCTCAAATCCAAGCTTGCTACTTGGAGTGATGAAGAGTCATCTGAGGATGAGGAACATGAAGTGACCAACCTTTGCCTCATGGCTCTTGAGGAGGATTCCTCTATGGTAACCTCTAACTCATCTACATTTGATTTTACATTTGATGAACTTCAAGATGCTTATGATGAGTTGCAAGAGGTATATGATGAGTTGGTTGAGAAATACATAGAGTTGATTTTAAAAAATAAGAAAATGATTTCGGTTTTAAGGACCCAAAATGACTCCCTTTCTAAAACCAACTCGAAATTAGAAAAGAAGGTCTTGGTTTTACAAAATTCCTCAAATGAGTTTGAAAATAAATCAAATGATTTAAATGACCTTCTTGAGAAATACCATGTTTATCACCAAGAGGAGGTGCGTAAACTCAAAGCTTCTCTAACCAATATTGGGAAAAACCCTTTTGAAAAAGCATCTTCTTCAAAATCCCAACATGTGAAGAGAAACTTTGTTGACCACAAACAAAGAGGCTCCCATAAGTATCATAAGAACAAAAAGGTTAGAAGTGTATGGGTTCCTAAGGAACTTGTAGTTTCTAACAATATTGTAGTCATTTCATCTTGGATTCCTAAGGGAACCAAGTATTTGGGAACTAACACTCATGGACCCAAAATGATTTGGGTACCAAAAATCAAAGTTTAACTCTTTGTTTGTAGGGGGAGCATTGCTACAAGGCCAAAGCACAAAGCCAAAACTCATAGTACCTTGATAGTGGATGCTCGAGGCACATGACCGAAGACAAGAGTCGATTTATGGATCTAAAGCCAAAAAAGTGGAGGAGTAGTGACATTTGGTGACAACTCCAAAGGCCACATTGAAGGTATTGGCTCCATAGGTAATCACTCTACTATACTTATTGAAAATGTTTTGTATGTCAATGGTCTAAAACACAATTTATTGAGCATTAGTCAATTGTGTGATAAAGGGTTTAATGTCTTGTTTGATAAAAATGAGTGTAAAATTGTTGACATTAAATAAAATAAAATAATGCTCATTGGTCATCGCATAGGTAACATTTATATGGTGCATCTAGATGACATTCATACATCCCATGCATGTTTTGTTGCTCAAGATGAAAATGATGCATGGTTATGGCATATGAAACTAGGACATGCTAGCATTGGTGTTTTAGAAAAATTAGTTTCCCTAAATCTAGTTAGAGGTTTACTCAAGATCAAGTTCTCAAATGATAAAATATGTGATGCATGCTCTAAGGGTAAAAATCATAGATCGTCCTTTAAATCCATTAATGATGTTTCTACAAGTAGGTGCTTACAACTAATCCATATGAATCTATTTGGGCCAATTAGAACAACTAGCTTGGGTGGAAAATCATATGCTTTTGTGCTTGTTGATGATTACTCTAGATATACTTGGGTTCTCTTTTTAAGCACCAAGGATGAGGCTTTAGAAAACTTCATCACATTTTCAAAATTAACCCAAAATGATCTTGAACTTAGAATTTCACATATTAGAAGTGACCATGGAACAAAATTTCAAAATATGGGTTTAATGAATTTTTAATTAAAATAGGATTATCCATAATTTTTCAGCTCCTCGAACTCCTCAACAAAATAGGGTAGTTGAGAGGAAAAATAGAACTTTAGAAGAAATGGCTAGGACTATGCTTTGTGAAAACAATTTACCTAAGTATTTTTTGGCAGAAGCCACTAACACCGCTTGCTATATTATTAACTGAGTAATGATTAGGCCTATTTTAAAGAAAACTCCTTATGAGATTTTAAAATCTAAAAAGCCTAACATTAGCTATTTTCACCTTTTTGGTTGCAAGTGTTTTGTTTTAAATAATGGAAAAGACAATTTAGGTAAATTTAATGCAAAAAGTGATGAAGCTATTTTTCTAGGTTACTCTTTAAACTCTAAAGCCTATCGTGTGTTTAACAAAAGAACTTTAGTTGTAGATGAATCTATTCATGTGGTTTTCGATGATAACCTCCTTCCGAGGAAGGAATCTTGTGATGATGATGATGTAGGAATCCTTGATGCCTTTGATGGGGGACAAACTTCAAAGGAGGATGAGATTCCAACTAAAGAAGAAGATGCACAAGATCCACCTCTTGAAGCCTTGAAGGACTTGGCTCTTGAGGAAAAGGAAGTGAGCTACCCAAGGGAGTACAACTATGTCAAAGGTGGTGAAATCTTGGGTGATCCATCCAAGGGGGTAACTACTCGCTCTTCTCTTAAAATGCTTAATCATGTTGCATTTATCTCATGCATTGAGCCTAAGAATATTAAAGAAGCTTTAAAAGATGATTTTTGGATTATGACCATGCAAGATGAGTTAAATCAATTTGAGAGAAGTAAAGTGTGGATATTAGTTGAAGGGCCTAGAAATCAATCTACTATAGAAACTAAATGGGTATTTATGAATAAACTAGATGAGAGTGGTAACATAGTGAGAAACAAAGCTAGGCTAGTTGCTCAAGGTTACACTCAAGAAGAGGGAATTGATTTTGATGAAACCTATGCACTCGTAGCTAGAATGGAAGCTATTAGGATGTTGCTTGCATATGCATGCTATCAAGATTTCAAGATTTTTCAAATGGATGTCAAGAGTGCATTTTTAAATGGCTTTATAAATGAAGAAGTGTATGTGGAACAACCACCGGATTTTGAAGATCCAATTTTTCCAAACCATGTTTTTAAATTGTCAAAAGCTTTATATGGTTTAAAACAAGCTCCTAGAGCTTGGTATGAAAGACTTTCGAGTTTTCTAGTTGGAAAAGGTTTTGAGAAAGGAAATGTGGACACAACACTTTTTATTAAAAACAATGGCAAAGATATATTAGTAGTTCAAATTTATGTTGATGATATTATATTTGGTTCTACTAATGAATTGTTTTGCCAAGATTTTTCTAAGTTGATGCAAGGTGAATTTGAAATGAGCATGATGGGGGAGCTCTCATTCTTTTTGGGAATCCAAATCAAACAAATGAAGGATGGCATATTCATCAATCAAGCTAAGTACATCAAGGATATGCTCAAGAAGTTTGGCTTGGAGAATGCAAAGCCTCAAGCCACACCAATGAGCTCATCTACAAAGCTTGACAAAGATGAAGGAGGTAAGTGTGTTGACTCTAAGCTTTATCGCTCTATGATTGGATCATTGCTTTACTGTTGAGTGGATCAAAGGATTGATCAAAGCAAAGAGGGGGTGAATTGGGTTTTTAAAAATTGTTGGAGTAAATAGAATGGCTAAAAATGAAGAACAAGGAATTTTAGAGTGGTTCAAGTTCCAAATGAACTCTACATCCACTACCTTAGCTACCACTAAGGATTTCCAACAATCCACTTATTATTCTTCCCCTTTTCAAGGCTTAGGAGGTAACCTTTACAATACCGGTCAAATTTTCTACCCAAAATTTGACCAAACCATCACAAGAGTACAAAGAAGAATTAAAGGCGAGAAAGATATCTCTCAATACAAGATTGCCCCTTTAAGTACAAATAGTCAACCCAAATTTGATAACAAGATCATAATTGAACACTACACAATTTGGGGTTTTACAAGAGATTGGAAAATAAGCACTTTGAGCTTGGATTTTTGCTAGGATGTTTATCTTTGATACAATAGTTGTTGCTGGTCTTCAATTAGCTTCAATGTATACCTTCTCAATCAATTCTAGACGTTTGGGTGGTTAGGGTATTGATTATAGCCGTTGGGACCCTCTCTTTCCACCATAAATGCACTTCTGCAGCTTATCGTATCGATACACGAGGACTCGTATCGATACCTGTCTCAAAATAGAAAGAGCTGTTGCACAATAACAAGAGGGCGTATCGATATGCATGTAAGCGTATCGGTACGGGACAATGACCGTTTCGATACAGGGAACATCCGTATCGATGCAATTAATTCAACATAGCTCACTGGAAGTTTCTGTATCGATACGACAAAGAGCGTATCGGTACGGGACAACCACCACTTTAAATTTTGGTTACCTAACAACTGACACCAACGGTCGAAATCATTAAAGGCTTTCGATTTTAAAATTCCATAAATGTAACACCCACATTTCCATCCTAGAATTTAAAGCCGTTAAATTTAAATTATTTATTTATTCTTAGAAGCAATTGAGCTTGCAATTTAGTGAATTATGCAATTTGGTCCTTAAATTTCTTATTTGGGCAACTAGTGCACCAATTCGAATTAGAAAGAAAATTAGCTTTGAATTAAGAAATTTAGCCAAATGGTAAATTAGTGAATTAGAATTAGTGACAACAATATACAAAGTGTGAAATTAAAAGAATTAAAAGAAATTAAGTAGTGTTGCATTTCCTTGTGGAAATCGGATCAAATTGAGAAAATTCAAGAAAGCATGGAACAAGGAAATTTGATGACCAATTTAAAATGATTATAAAGATTGAAATTTGCATGTTAAAAACTAAATATCCTTAGGGTTGCCCTTAGTAAAATGATGATAAAAGTTATAGGCTAAGGGGCTCTTGGGTAATTTTGTAAGCCATCAAATCACCTAGATTAAGGGAGCTTGTCTTCTCCTCATCATTTTCTTCTTCCTTTGACGTGAGGTTGAGAGAAAATGGAGGGGAGAGAAGCTCAAAAGTCTGAAAATTCTAGAGCTTAAATGGTGAAGATTTTTACTTGCATGGTGGAAGGATTAAGCTAGGATTTGGGAAGGATAGCTAGTATTATCAAAGAAATCAAGAAGTAAGTATGAACATGAAACTATGAGAGTCTTGATGAAAATAATAAGATGAACTAATGAAATCCTTGAAAAAATTCTTGAGAAATTATGAATAGAGTCATAAGAGGACTGTTTTGAAAGAAAATGTAAAGTCTTGGATAGTTGGAAAATTTGTATACTTAGAAATTAAAATTAGAAAATTCTCACTAGGAGAAAGTTGTGAAGAAATAAGGATTTTATTATAAATGACTATTGGTTGCTGGAAAAACGAATTAAAAAAGATGAAAATTCGATTAGAACCAAAAGTAGACATGTATTCGAAATTAATGGAGATTAGGGACTGAACTGGAAAATCGGTAAAATTGAGTACTTGGTCGTTGAAATTAAAAGTTAATGTGGACTGTAAAATGTCATGGAAGAATAGTATAAGTCATGCCATAAGTGAATTTATATATTGAATAATGTAATTAGATGAATTTTAAGCTAAATGTGATAATTAAGTAAGCTGTCCAGTGGAATACAAATCATGAACAGTAACTTTGGAAATTCACCAAAAATTGGGTATAAGGTATTTCGAATTGAAATTTTTACTGTATAAACTTTGGCATGTCTAGAATCATTGAGAGAAAACGGAACTCAATTTCAGTATGTAAATTAGGAGATATGAATTTTTAAAGTTGGACAGTACAAGCTGTCCAAATTTATCGAAAGGGGTGTAATTAAGCAATAAAGTGTATTTACTCGAATAAGATAAAAATATGAGGTTCACATGAGTAGAAAATTGAGTTTAATACCTTTCTAATGGTATATGATAAGTTAATTTTGGATTATATGATAAGTTAATTAAAAAGATACGATTAAAACACTAACTAGTCCTCCAACTAGTTTAATAGAAAGTCAGATTTGAAAATATGAGTTCATGCTTGAAATTGAGGAGTAATTATGATTGAATTGCTTCCTAATATAGTGTGTATTCGTTTTATGTTGAGAATTAAGATCGGAATTGTGAAGAAACTTTGGAGGAAGCTAGGATCGATCACTCGAAGGGAAGAAACAAGGGCATTTCAATTCGAGATCAAGCTTAAGGAGTTGTGAGTGTAATTTTGTATTAGGGTTGGGACTAGTGTCCGAACCACCTTATTATTTGTAATCTATGATTTCTATGCATGAAATTGGACTAATTGATATTCGGTAATGTGTTTAGTAAGGGAAGGAGATCAAAGGAAAAATGGATGCATGATTTGAGATTTTGGCTAATGTTTGAAAATGTGAAAATGCGGGCTGCTTTATGTGAAATTAAATGCCATGATTTATATGTTTGATTTGGATTTTGATAATGTTTGAGTATGTGCAAGTGTGGACTGCCCATGTGATTATTTGTATATTGAACATGTGTGAATTTGGGATTCTTAATAATGCTTGTTTATGTGAATATGTGGACTGCCCTATGGTAATTATGTTATGCTTAAAATGCATATGATTATATATGAAGTTGCTGCCATGTATGATGATATGATCGAATGAGCATGCAAACTAAATTATGAAAAATGAATATGTTGAATGAAGTAATGAATAAATAATTAACAAGAATAATAATGCCCTCGGTCGATTAGAAGTTTTAGATAGTATGGCATGCCTAGAGTCTGAGCTCTCTTGTTTGTTGCTTCGTGCAACTCTTGCTTGTTGCCTTGGGCAACCTTTGTTAGTACTTTGTGTACTCTTTGATCATATGATATGTGTTCTTGATTGCTGTTCGAGACACATGATGCTATGGGCATCCTTTGTTTGTTGCTTTGTGCAACCATTGCTTGTTGCTTCGTGCAACCTTTGCTAGGTACTTGGTACCGTCTTGATGGCTTGAATATCTGATACGTCTACTCTACCTAGGGCAATGCAATGAAATATAATACAATATAATCTACATGAATTAAATGAAAATTGCTAAATTAAGTATAGCTTATGAAGTGGATAAATGGTTGAATGACTTGGCATGTTATGATATGATATGAAATGATGAATTATGTGGACATTGGTCCTTCCGATTATGATATGATGCATATGATATGCTTATAAGTCTGAATATGTGTAAATTGGGTAATGACCCTATTCGAATACATGGAATTAAGAAATAATCAATTCTGATTTTTGGATGATGGTTTGAGATTATTCGAATGATATGCTCATGAAGAATTTGTGATTTCGTTTTGATAAGTTAATAATGCTATGTATGGATTGGCATGAAATTTTGGTTAATTCAATTGTTAAGCATGAGATTGAGTATGCTGGAAATTGAATTGAATTATGGTATTGAATGAATCAAATGTAAGCATGTGATAAATTAATATGGCATGTTATGTATTCGAGCATGTGTTATGAATGTTGTTATGTTATGTATGATGCTATGTGTATTTGATTTTACATAAGTTTAGTTGGGTGAAATTTGATTGTTAATAAATCTAGCTAAGTAAACTCAATGCTTGATCACATTAAAAGCTCAAGAATGAATTAGATTTAGCATTACCTCGCTAAGTACTATTTGTACTTATTGCTCCGTTGTTTTCTTCTTCCCAACCTTAGCAGGATCGCTTGGACCTTAAAGCTAGCATTCGATTGGATCAAGTTACGAGTTCAGAAATATGTATGATCTTTGTCTTATCTTTAGACTCCTAGATGGTGGCTTCGAAGTCTGTTTAAGGATTCGTTTTGTTTTATTTAGTCGTAACTTAAGTCTGCGATGATGTTTGAAGTTATATGCTCCATGATGCGTATTTAAGAGGCTAGAATCATGTTTTGTATTCAAGTAGATAGCCTCATTATTTTGTTGTATATAAGCGTAAGTCGAGCTAGTGGTCTTGTCGATTCTTTTTGTTGTTCATAGTCTATAGCTTGACATGGTTTAGGGGCATATAAAAACTTGATATTTTTGTAATGATTTAAGTAAAGGAAATCGAATGCCATGGTATTGAAATCTATTATGTCTTGTATGAAAAATTGATGTAATTAATTATTGGTAATTGGATTAATTCGAAATTCACCTAGACTATTTAATCAAGGTTTCGAATGGCATGGAATTGAATAATTTAAGTATTCGACATGTTTGATCTAATTGTACTCGAAATAGTAATTTGGTAATCTACTAGTTAAAGATTAGAATTAATTGGTTAATTAGAAAGCTTAATGGCCGAATGACTAAGTTATAAATCTGAAATTGGAATTTGATAAGGATAATAAGAAAGTTTTAAATTGACTTGTAATTTGGTAACAAGATTAAAAGAAGTTGTGCTTAGTTTATGTATGTTCATAAGAAGTTAAGAAAATTTTTGTTAGCCCACTTTCCGCGTACGCATTAATATGAATAACTTAATTAAAAATGATATCTTGTTTTCCGATATGTTCCGATATTCTGCTTTCCGATTCCGGTAACGCTCCTAACTCCCGGCCCGGGTTAGGGGTGTTACAATAAAATCTGTATCGATACGGGTGGAACCATATCGGTACGCCATTCAAACTCCTTCAGTTTTTACAGAGATAGCGTATCGAAATGCATTTTTCCAGTAGTCAAACTTGTAAAAAAAGGTATCGATACGACTGGAAGTGTATCGATACGCCTGGACGTTTTTCAATACTTTGGCCTTGGAACACTTAGAAAATATTTGGAGTTTGAGTTTTTCAAATCAGATTAAAGCCTTGGTGATTTATAAATCATTTGAGGGGCTTAGAAATCTATTTCAAGTTTTCAATTTAATCCTTAACATACTTTGTTATATCAAAATCAAACATAGGTTTTACATTTACCTTACTGCAAGTAGACCGAATATATTGTTTAGTGTTTGCTTGTGTGCTAGGTTTCAAGTTAGTCCTAGAGAGTCTCACCTTATAGCCGTAAAAAGGATCTTTAGGTACCTTAGAGATATTCCTTGTCTAGGTCTTTGGTACCCTAGAGACTCAACCTTTAACCTTCATGCTTATTCGGATACGGATTACGGGGGTTGTAAAATTGATAGGAAAAGTACTTCCGGCACTTTCCAATTCTTAGGTAGTATGCTCATATCTTGGTTCTCTAAGAAACAAAATAGTGTAGCTCTTTCTACCACCGAAGCCGAGTACATATCCTTATGGAGTTGTTGTGCTCAAGTCCTTTGGATGAAGCAACAACTCTTAGATTATGGTGTTAAAGTTGAAACCATACCTCTTAAGTGTGACAACACTAGTGCTATATGCCTAACTAAAAATCCCATCCAACACTCTAGAACTAAACATATAGAAATAAGGCATCATTTCATTAGAGATCATGTCCTTAAGGAAGATGTTGTTTTAGAGTTCGTAGACACCTTAAATCAACTAGCGGACATCTTTACAAAACCTCTAGATAAGGAGCGTTTTTGGTCCCTTGGGAGAGAGTTAGGTCTAACTAGCCTATCTTGACCTTTTATGACCTTTTTTGTGTGCTTAAATTGCTTGATTTCTTGCAAAATGCCATGCTTATGTGTTTTTATTCCTAATTTCATCCATGCTTATAGTTAGGGGGAGTATGTTTGTGTTTTAACACGTTATTTATGCTCGTTCATATCATTTATGCATCTAGGACTTCATAAAATTCAATTTTTCCGCAATATTAGAGCCTCATCTGCACCTCCAGGCCTGGGCGTATCGAAACGGGTCAATCTATTTCGATACGGGTGCCTAAATAGAATGGTCTGTGACCAGGGTGTTTCGAAACGCCTAAAAGGGTTTCGAAACGTTTTGCCTCTGCCAATAATTGTATCGAAACGACCCAAAAGCGTTTCGATACGGGTTACCACGTGGGATTCGATACAGTCAAAGTCGTATCCAAACGGTCAATAGGTTTCGAAACGTCAGTCAACGTTTCGATACGCACGTTTCGGAACGATCGTGCCTATTCCGAAACGCCTCTGCGGACAGCTTTTTAAAGGGCTTTAATTGCAAAGTTTGCTTTTCATTAAAACTCCTAAAAACCCTAAATCCGATTTTCCCTATAAAAACCCTCTAAACCTCATTATTTTTCATCAAATCTTGAGGGTTTTTACTCACAAACTTAAGTCTAAGCAAGCTTCAACAAATTGGTGCAAATTTCTTCCATTCATTCATCCAAAATCCCTATTTGAGGTATTTTTCATCTTTTTCTTTTTTCTTTGATTTTATTCGTATCTTAGGTTAGAAATTATTAAATTTTTATAGTTTATATGTTTTGCAACTTGGGTTTTTCAAAATTTGTAAAAAAAATTCAAAATCTCAAAGTTTTTTATTCGAATATATTTGTTTTCACTCGAATTTTTTTTACTGTTTTCTTCTTCAAAATTTTTTCTGTTATATGTATATATGTTTTTAAAGTGTTTTTATTTAAAACCTAAATGGGATCTTTCATTGGATTGAATTAAGGAATTACATGCATACATTTAAATTTTTATTTGCTTGCTTTATGTTTTTAGGAATCTAATGGAAAACATTAACAAGAAACGCAAGACGACTCAAACGGGTGAAGCTTCAACCCAAGCGAACATCCGTCCTAACCTTACCCTCCTTTTTCAAAAGAGCCTTTGAAATCAAGAGACAAAGGACTGTTTCAAAATCATCAAAGATATAGCCGTTCGACGAGAGCGTGTTGTGGATATCGCGTTCCTTGACTCCGAGCGTTTTGAATTCCGCTATCTAGCTCGTTTGCGAGAATGGAGCTTCTTGGCCTTTTTGAGCATTCCGGATATTGTCTACAAACATATGGTCCTCCTTTTCTACTCCAATGTCGTTCTTATTGATAATGAAGATCATTCCGAGGTGATTGGCATTGAGTCGTACCTTTGGGGTAAGAAGTTCACCATTAGTATATACGTTTTAGAGAATGCTCTTGGGCTCAAGGATGAAGGCATTGAGGATGAGAACCACTTTGGTGTTCACACCGGATCCGTTCTCTCATTGGATGCTTATGATCGGTTCCTCCATTTGATGATTTCTTGGTTCATCCGCCCTTCCGGAGGTAAATTTTCCCATGTTCGTCAAGTTGACTATTTTTGGTTAGAGTGCTTTCGCCGAGGACAACAGCCAAATCTTGTCAAAATCATGTTCGCCGAGATGGTCCATAATGTGAAGATTCGCGAAACCGATGCTCTTACATCTTTCACTTATGGGGCTGTTTTAAGCTATGTCTTTGGTACCCTCAACATTGATTGCTCCTATGATTCTCCGGAACCCCGCAAGCGCAAGATTGGTGAATCCTCTCTCATTAAGTCCGAGTTTCGCTACACTCTTGGCTAATGGATTCGTGTTGATAGGCAAGCTCCGCCACCTCACGTTGAGCCACCACCTCAAGCTCCGGCTCCTAACAATGAAGCTCTTATGACTTTCCTTACCGAGCGGTTCAACTCGATGGATACGAACATGGCTTCGGGATTTGGTGCTATCAACACTCGTTTGCAATCCTTGGAGGATTGTGTTCTTGGAAACGAGAATCGTCTTACCGCTCTTGAGAATCAACAATCATATATGGACTTGTCTTTCTCCACATTCTATGGTGATTGGAGGGACTTTCGTCGGGCTCAAGCTAAAAACGATGATAATTCTCTTGATGATGATGGTGACGATGATGACGAGGCTTAGGATCTCCATTGCATCTCATTTTAGTCTATCATATTATGAATAAGTTTGCACCTTTCAATTTTTTATGCTTTAAGAACCTATGCTTTGCTTATTTTGTGTTTGGGATTGAGCTTAAACTCTATTGCTTTAAGTATTTATGTTTGGTTACTTGTTTCTTGAACTTAATTCTATCTATATTATGTTGTTTGGTTTCTTGCTTTTAACCTTGTTTCTTCTCATGATTAGCCTTGATTATTATTCTTTTTTATCTAACAAAAAGGGGAGAAGTAATATAAGAGCCAAATTTTTGTGGTTTTGAGTTTCAAACACTTGATTTTTAAATCTCTTTAAAACTTTAAAACTCATCTTACATTGAGGGGGGTTAGAACGTTTTCAAGATTTCAAAATTCTTAAAAATTCAAACTTGGTTTTGTTATATCAAAAAGGGGGAGATTGTAAAACTAATAAATTGATTTTGATATAACAAAGGATTTAAGGACTAAATTGAAAAAGAGAAAATAAATTTTTAAGTCCTCAAAACCTCTCTATGTGTTTAAAGAAAAACGTACAAGTCAAAACCTTAACTTATCAAAAATTTTCTAAGTGTTTACTAAGTCAAAACAGTGATTTTCGAGTCACCGTTTCAAAACGGCCTTTGGGCGTTTCGGAACATTTTGAAACTGTTAACCTCTGTTTCGGAACTAGCTTTCCCATTTCGATACGGGTGTATCGAAACAACTAGTTGTGTTTCGAAACGGATGAAGAACAACGGAACAGTTTGAACCGTTTCGATACGGCTGTATCGAAACGACCTCAAACGTTTCGAAACAAATTTCAAACTTGGTTTCCAAAATATGACCGTTGAAGTTTTATAACTGATTTTAAAAATATTGTTAAGGCGTATCGAAACACTTTTAAGCCGTTTCGATACAGGTTTTGACAGTGACAAATTGTTTCGAAACAGGTTTCGGAACAGGCTCTTAACGATCGTGTCCGTTTCGGTACGGCCTATTTATTACACCCCAACGGTTCTTTCTATTTTGGTCTGTTTCGAAACAGGGTCGGACGTTTCGGAACGGGTAGTTGCAGACTGCATTTATGGAGGGAAGATAACATCTCAATGGCTATAATAATGAAGGCAACAACCCCAACGGCTAGAATTCAATGAGAATGTATAAAAGGGACCTCAAAAAGCACCAGCAACAACTATTGATCCCAAAAGAATTATTCAAACATCAAATCCAAGCAATTGTGCTAAAATCTCATATTTTCTTGTAAACTCCAATTGTAGAACTTTGTATTTCCAATCTTATTTGTTCAATTGGGTTGAGTGCTTGTAAAAAGGGCTACATTTGTATTGAGAGATACTAGTCTTTAGCCTTAAACTTCTTTGTATAACTTGAATGAGGATTGGGTCAAATTTTGGGTAGAAAATTTGACCGGTATTGTAAAGGTTACCTCCTAAGCCTAGAAAATGGGAAGATCAATTAGTGGATTGTTGGAAAATCCTTAGTGGTAGCTAAGGTAGTGGATGTAGAGTTCAATTGGAACTTGAACCACTCTAAATCTCTTGTCTAGCAAATTTTCATTTTCCACTCCACCACCAAAAATTTCTAAAAATCCAATTCACCCTCTCTTGGCTTATATCGATTCTTCGATCCATTCAACAATATAAAATTATATTTCATTTTTATTAAAATAATTTTATTCATATCGTGGATAGTAGACGCGCGAATGTGAGACAAGCAGATTCGGATAGATATAAAACGAGTAAGATCTCAATTCTATCACCTACGCATTATCTGTAGTATATATGACTTTTGACATTTACACTCATTCACTATCCACTAAACTACTCATACTTATCCTGACTGAAACGTAACCGTTTAATATCCCAAAATTGTACAGTTAAAATTGTACTCGTCTATTATCCCTAACTAGCACACTATTGGGAAGGGTACAATTACAAGTATTTAGGGGTGAGCAAAACTCAACTCGAAAAAATCGATATATTTTTTTTCAATTTTGAGTTATTTGAGTCGAGTTGTTCGAGTTATTCGAGTCAACTCGATTAACTTGAAAAAATTTCGATTTCGAGTCGGTTTGAAATTTGCCCAACTCGAAAAACCGAATTTTACAGTTTTGCAATTTAGTCACTGATTTCATTTTTCTTCAATTCCTCCTTCATTTTAAGTCCATTTTTAACCAAATTTGAACCACGTATTTTTAAACCAGCGCAGAATACGTATTTATCTTCAATTTATATTTTTGAAAATTAATTTCATATTTTTTTTCAATTCAGCCTTTTAACTTTGTATGATTTCCCCATTTCTTCAATATCTCCTTCGTTTTAAGTCAATTTTGACCAAATTTGAACCGCATGCTCCTAAACCAATGTAGAAACTAGAATACCTATTTAGCTTCAATTCATATTTTTAAATTAAATTTCCTACTTTTGTAATTTAGCCCCTCAACTTTGAATGTTTCCCATTTCTTCAATTCCTCTTTTCGTTTTAAGTCTGTTTTTGACCAAATTAAACCACATGATTCACTAACACTATATAATATCTATATAACTTCAATTCATATTTTTAACAAATATATTTTTTTTTCAATTTATCCCTTTAACTTTATATTTTATTTAATTTGATCATTCAACTGATTTTTTGTAATTTTTTTTTCTTTACATCAATTCATTGATTCATTTATACCCATCAATACTTTATCCCCAAAAGTTTCTTATTTAAAAATAATATTATAAATATATTTTAAAAGTTTAGATGATATTTTTTATTAAATAACATTACAAATCTTACTTATGCATGTGAAAAATAATATGAAGAAATATATATATATATATATATATATATGCATATCTTATATGATTAGAGAAAGTCGTTTTAATTGGAATCAAATCGTACTAATTAAATTTGTATAGGAACTCGAAAACTCGACTCGAATCAAAAAAATTTCAAATTAAATTCAAGTCGTAAAATATCTCAACTCGAATAACTCGAAATTTTTAGGTATCGAATCAAAAAAATTTCAAATTAAGTTCAAATTAAGCTTACCTCTACATGTATTTATACATAACAGTAAGAATAACACACAGACTTATTCCGTATACACTGAGCATCGGCTAAAGATGAAGCTAGGGAGCTTGTTTCGTATATATATATATATATATATATGCATATCTTATATGATCAGAGAAAGTCGTTTAAATTGGAATCAAATCGTACTATAACATGGTAAATAATTATAATTAAATTTGTATATGAACTCGAAAACTCGACTCGAATCGAAAAAATTTCAAATTAAGTTCAAATCGTAAAATATGACGCGTCAACTCGAATAATCGAAATTTTTGAGGATCGAATTGAAAAAAATTCAAATTAAGTTCAAATTAAGCTCACCCCTACAAGTATTTATACATAACAGTAAGAATAACACAGACTTGTTCCGTATACACTGAGCATCGGCTAAAGATGAAGCTTGGGAGCTGGTTAAAAATAGGGGCGTTGGTGGCCGTAATTGCGATAGCCAAGCAATACGGAGGCGCATTGGGACTGGACAAAGACGCCGCCCTCCACTACTTCCAGCAATGGTCGGACCGGTTAGGGTTTTGGGCCATCCCTCTTTACGTTTCCCTCCACACGCTCACCATCTCCCTCTGCTTGCCCTACGCCGTCTTCTTCGAGGCCGGCGCTTCTTTGCTCTTCGGCTTTTTCCCCGCCGTTCTCTGCGTCTTCTCCGCTAAGCTCATGGGGGCTTCCCTCTCTTTCTGGATTGGCAGGTACACCCATTTCTGCTCTCCTTTCATTCCAATTTTATATTTAACTATTGAATTGCGTTATTATAATCTTAATGTTCCTGATGTTTTTGCTTGCTTTTGATGCTTGAATTGTCTTTAATTCCTTCAATTGGTGTTCTTTTGAGCTTGAACTCTTCTCCGCTAACCTCTTTCCATTGTGCATCTTAGATCGGATCTTCACTAGTGTCAATATAGATAGTATATCTGCATCTATTTTAGCATCCATTTCCATTAGCACTGAATTTAAGTTGTTCAACATTTGTCATTGATTTTCGAAAACAATGTTTTTCGCTTGTGTCCGAATTGAAGCTGTTTTTGCTAGTTTCCCCATTCCTAGAATATCAGCTTTCTGGGCATTGTTGTGTTCGGGGATGGAGCCGGGAATCAATATTAGGGGGAAAGGTATAATTAACCATAAAATGGGAGGGGCAAAGTTCAAGAATATCAGCTTTCTTGGGTATTGTTGTGTTTAGGGACGAAGTCAGGAATCAATATTAGGGGGGCAAGGTATAATTAACAATAAAGAGGAAAACTTCAAATAAATTGAAAACCAGAGGTCGAAATAGATAAAAAAAAAACTATTATATTTTTTAATCTGAAATTCTTGATGAAGCAGAGAAGAATGAATTAATGGAAAGAGAAGATGGGGTTATATTCCCTAGCTTCATCCCTAGGGTTCCTTAGTGGTGGAACCTAAGGTTGATTGAATTACAATATCATAAGAGTAGTAATACTTGAAATTCTCTAAAAATATTCTTTTAGACTCCTAAGAATAGTAATCCCATTAGAAGTATCAATTATATATATATATAATTATGCAGTTGAGTTAACGTGTGCTCTTTAATATAACACCAAAGGTTAAAACTTCAAATCTCATCATGTACACACTCACAAAAAACTGGTTTTTATCAACTTTGAACCTTCCCCCTGACCCTGCTTATAGTGAGAGCATCGTGCACTCGATATTAGCCTCTTTTGGTCCCCTGATAAAGAGCTGAGCCTTTGATTTGATTTTGCAATTGTTTCCATTGTTAACCAGAATTACATCAATGTTTTGAATTTTGATCTTTAAGTTATAATATAACTGGTGTAGGACAATTAGCTACAGAGCCGGTTAATTTTATGACAGTTTTATGAACTGAAGTTCTTGTTAAAACTTGGAAATTTAGTATAGAAAATAGAGGTCTCTAAGCTTCACCGTAGGCTTCTACAACACCTACTGTAAATGCAAAAATACCAACAAAAAAAAGGCCAAACAAGCTTAATTCTTTGAAAATAAGTAAAACTAATTGATGTAAAAGTATCCTACATTTCAGATTTAGAAAAATTACTATTGAGCCTATTAAATGCTAGTAGTAAAATTAAGACCTTGAGTAGTTCAAGCCTTCAATTAACTTGTTGGAATTATGCACAAAAAATATCCAAAGCTTGATTACTGGTTGCTTGGATTTGGGTTTCAATGAAGAGCTGTGAAAAAATTCAATAGGTAGTATTGTGATGGGACGTGAAATAAGGAATTTTAGGGTATTTGGCAATGGTAAAAAGTAAAGCTAGGATAGGATTTTAGATTTTGATGTAAATTGGATGTCGAATGAAGGCTAAAGACTAAGTTATGCAGAATGATTGCTGACATTTTTGGATGGCAGTGAAACAAGATGAAAGTGTTTATTTAAAGGAAAGTGATATCTTATTGTTTTGATAACTGTTCAATGGCTAAATCGTGTTTAATTTCGTTAATAGGGTTAAATCTTCAATGTTCATAAATAAATATTTCCTAAATGGTAACTAGATATAGTGAAAACTCTTTTCTTCCCTCCTCTATATAGAGTTCCTTCTTTTTCGATCAAAGATTTGATTTGTGCTTTGGATCAACATGTTGGGAACTTGAAGAAGAACATGTTTGGACTTGGGTCAAGTATACTCGAAATGTTATCGAAAAAAGAGTGTGAACTGAAGGGGTGGAAGAAATTAAACTCACTAGTAAAATAAAAGTATATATTTGTCGGAAGCTCAGGCATAAAAAATTAAGGGGAAATTAGAGTGGTGTTCATCAATGCCAGTTTTAATTTGAAGGGATTTCCCCTAACCTTCTCTATTGGTCCAGCTATGTTCATTGATAGAATGATGACAAAGGGCGAAATCTTAGTGAAATTAATGTAAGCAACCGACCATCAAAAAACCAAGTTTACATTGTTTATACTTGATTTCGCGTAACCAAGATCAAGCTTGTGTACCGGGAGTATGCCTACTCATTTTTCTTAGTATCCTGAATCTTATGTTACATTGATCATTTTGTTTCTGAGAGCTATTTATTTTTCTTTCCTTTGCACGTTTCCCCTTGCGAATAATTGGTATTGTTAATTTGTTTAGGCTGGTTTTCAAACGTTCAACTTCTGCAATGAACTGGGTCCATGGCAATAAATACTTCCATATCCTCTCTCGTGGCGTCGAACGTGACGGATGGAGATTTGTCATTCTTGCACGTTTCTCTCCCATCCCTTCCTATGTCATCAATTATGCTCTAGCTGCCACAAACGTTAGATTCATAGTGGATTTTCTGCTTCCTACCGTCATCGGCGGTATCCCAATGATCTTGCAGAACACCTCCATCGGTAGCCTTGCCGGTGCAGCGGTTGCTTCAGCATCTGGCTCGCAGAAATCAAAGGTTTGGTCTTATATTTTACCTTTACTCGGGATTACGTCGAGCATTCTTATTTCGTTGAGGATCAAAAAGTATTCCAGTGATATGAACTTGGCCGAATCTTCTTCTACTGATCGCTCCAAAAGTGAGTAATGCTGAGTTGTTGACTCATATCGAACCCTATAATATTATTTATCTTCTAGTCTCTGGCCTCATTCACTGTTCAGAATCATGGTCACCTAACTTGGTAGTTTCAAGTGCTGTGATATTTGCTGAAGGTTTTTTTCCCCCTTGAAAGACTCTGGAACTGAAAGATTTCTGATAAACTTAATCAAATATTCAGACAGTTTTTGGTAAAAGAAAAGTTGCTTAAGTGGTAGGCATAAATAATCAAAGCGAAAAATTATATTATAGGCCTGACCCACCCTATTATTTATGGTTCTAACCAATAAAAATCACCCACTTTATTATTTTTTCTAATATTTTTTTCAATCATTGAATCTTCATTGAGTTTTTTTTTTTTTAAATGTCATTTGAAAGACAGTTATTTTGGAACTTATAATATAAGTGAATTGATGACATGAAAAGAAATAGTGAATTGTATAGTTCTCAATTTAGGGGTGTTCAAAATTACCCGACCCGATTACCCGACTACTCGAACATAAATAATCGAGTATTTATCCAGAATTTTTTTTACCCGGGTTGAGCTTGGGTCAAAAAGTATGATTTGTTCGGGTACCCGGTTCTTAATTTTTTTATTTTTTATTTTATTAGATTACTTAATATTTTTACTTTTAGAACTATATTTAAATTCCTAAATTCATTATATATTTGTATTATATGCTTTCATGTTTTAATTTTTTTTTAAATATATTTATTTGTGAATATGTAAGATCTGATATGAAACAAACAACAAGGTTTCTCTATTGCATTTATGCATTAGTAGGTTTTTTTAAAAAATATGAGATTCGAAAAAAATCACGATCAAATTAATATTTTTAATGTCTTTCTTATGGTTATAAACTTCAAATCATTAATTTTTTTGTTTGAATCATGTGTTATGAACTTTTAAGGGTTTTTTTTAATTTAAAAAAAAAAAAGAACCGTGTATCCGGTACCTGATTTTACGGGTACCTGGTATTCACGGGTCGGGACACGGGTCAGCAAATTTAATACCCGAAAGTTCGGGTACTCAATTTTTTAAGTACCCAAATTTAAACACCCCTAATTCTCATTAGTTGGGATCATGACTAGTGTGATAAATAAGTCTGCCATAAAATTTCGCCTTCAAAACGGTATTAGTTTTTTTATATTGAAATTACGAATTCCTTGCGAAATTATCGATTTTCTTTTCCTATAAGGGAAGTACAATGTATATTACTATTGGACCAACATTAATTTTATTTCCTTTTTCCGATTAAAGTTTATAGAAAACTCATATGCTATATTTAAAAGTTCGTTTTAATTCAACTATTATGAAAATGGACTTTTTTTCCTTCTATTATATACTTAATGTTTTATTTTAATACATTTATTATATAACAGACGTTTTAGTTTATGTACATTTGAAATGTGAATATTTTGATCTAAAATTTTAGAGATATAGTTGATTGGCTTAAGTATTCTGGTTTATACACTTTTTAAATTAACAATTTTAAAATTGAGTAAATTAATTTCTCTTGAAAAAAGAAAAAACTTATCAAAATAAGAGAATATGCTCGATGGTCTAACGTAAGGTTAAAAATAACTAAATAACATCTCTAAAAGAAGTGACGACAAATTCAATATTAAAAAAAAAAACTCAAAACGTTATAAAAGAAATTAAAAATGGGTAGATCTTTGAGATCCACTAATTGCTTAAGTCATTAAGGACAAAGGCGGAGTCCTTTATATAGTGGAGGGCCTCTTGCTCCCAAGGCATAAACTTTCTATCCTTTTATTTACACAATTTTATTTTTTTAAAAAGTAGATTCCGTTGAATTAGTTCCTTTTTAAATATTCATATTTTTTTTCTTTTTAATTTTTAATCTTGGCTCTGTTCTTAATTAAAAATATTATATTGTCTCATTTTATATGAGTTTGGATATTATTATTTTCATGTGAATAAAAATATTTTTTACTTAATTTTAAAAAGTAGATCTTTAAAATAAATTTTAGAAGGGAAAAACAATACAAAGAGAGGAAAAAGACTGATGAATGATTAATTCTTAGGTCGACGGTGGTGAAAATTTATTAGTTTTGATACAGTAATATAAATTTAAAATTGTGAGGAAAAAAATAATGTTAAAATACAAATAAAATTCTATCTTTACCCTAAAAGTTTATAATTTTATCTCTACATCTTAATTAACTAATGATGCGGCGCAATAACATAAGAAAAATGAGTAAATCTCTGCAGAAATGGTCCAACATTTTGGTTGATTTGGAGGATCGGCTACAGAAAAGAAAAGGAACTCGTCATCTCATTAGGTTTGAACTTTGCCCACTTCAATCATGGAGTTTGGCACCACAACCCCATAAATCTCTTGTTTGTTTTCTTCTCCCTCTTTTTTCAACATATACCTTTTTTTGTTTTCACTTGTCATGTTCTCTTGGTTCTCAAAGTTTTATATTGATTAATCTGGACTGATCCGTGTCGCACACTTGATTTTGGTGGGTGAATTTTCCAGCGGAAATTTTTTGTATACACAACGCCTCGAACTCAAACCATGCTTTAGCGACACTAACTAGTTGAAATTGCACGCATACTTTGAATACTCTTTTGGACTCTCCTCTCCTATCAAGCTCCCCGTTAATCGTTACGTGTAAATGTTTATTCGAATATATTAGTTTTGTGTTGAGTGTCAACCGTCTATAATTTTTTTGTACTTATTTTCACATGTCTTATAACACGGTTCTCGTTTAGTTTAACGTTCGTGTAACGATTATTATAACAATAGATGCCGAACGTGCAATGGTTGGATGCGTGGCATGCAGAGAGAACATTACAGCTAAGGTGGGGGAGGTTTTCATGCAGATAATAGTGCAAATGTGACATTAACTACCACCAAATCTCAGAAACTGGCTGGAAATTTTCATACCCAAAATGACTAAACAATTCCACATGTTTTGGCTGGGACGTCGGGCCTTGTTCCTCACTCCGTTGACATAGGCAGACTTCATTCCAGATACGAACACATAATTTTATATTAAAGGCACGAACTTTTACACTTAATAAAATTATATAAAAATTTAAAAATTCAGAAGATGTAAAATTAGATTACCGATATAAAACGTAAAGAAAATTTTTAAAATTTGAAATTCCAGAAATGTGATCGTCCTCTTAACACCGCTTGATCCATCTCTGCTCGACTTTATTTGTTTAATTAGTTGAGAAAAAGTTACATAAAGGTTATGAAGCACACATGACATGACAGTCCAGGGTAGGGCTGTAAATGATACGAGACAGATCGCAAGCTACTCGAGATCGACTCGGTCAAAGCTCGGTCAAAGCTCGACTCGATTGGACTCGACTCGAACTCGAACTCGACTCGAGTTCTTAACGAGCCGAGCCGAGCTACTCGATACTCGACTCGAAAAGCTCATGAGCTACTCGAAAAAATAATATTTAAATATATATTTTTTATTTTTAAAAATAATTGATTAATAAAATTTAGTTTTAAGTTATTTAATTTTTTTTAAAAAAATATTCTAGTAATAATAGACATAATATTTGAGATTTTCAATCTTGAATCGAGCTCCTACATAAGTTTGAGAATATTTCAAGTTCGAGCTTTTCGAGCTTTTGGAATTCGAGCCTTTCGATTTTTCGAGTTTCGATTTTTCGAGTTCGAGTTCGAGTTTCATTTTTGATTTCGAGTTCGAGCTTGAGCTCAATAATTTTGAGCTCGCGAGCTTTCGAGTCGAGCTTAGCACTACTCGAGCTCGACTCGGCTCGTATACACCCCTAGTCCAGGGAATAGAAAAGTAGGCTAGCAAGACCAGGTTGGGGGTTGAGCATTTGACAAGAATTGACTTTGCTTTGCTTTGATTCCATGATCATACACACATGACTTATAGTCATCATCTAGTGAAGGTCATATCTAGGTCCCTCAAAGTCAAACCAATTAGGAAGATAAATTACTCATTTTAAAATTAAATACATTAATTTAAACACTTCATTATTAAAAAATATAGTTAACATGTTTGGTTTTGCGTTTGGGATCTAAAAATCTCGATTAAACAGGAAAATATGTCTCGGTCATCCTGTCAACATGTTTGGATCTAAAAATCCAAACGTGATTTTAGAAAAAGCATGGTAGAAGTAATTGTTGCGTTTGGTCGTGATTTTTACACTATATCTTTAAACAATCGTGATTTTAAAAAAACTCCCAAACATAAATCACGTTACTTTAAAATCAATTATACAAAAAATTAATTCTATAAAATCACGATGATCCAAAATTAATTCTACCACCGCAAAATCAAACATACACGTAAAGGTCGGATGAAAATCATCTGCCCCCAAAGTATGCCCCATTTGTGCCCCACTTTAAAATAGTGGGTTTGGGGTTTGGGGTTTAAGGTTGGGGCTTAGGGTTGGGGCATAGAGAATTAGGGGTAGGGTGTATTTTTTAGGGTTTAGAGTTTAGGGTTTAGGATATAAAAATTAGGGTTATAAAGTAAGATTTAAATTTTAAGTATTTTTAGGCATGGGGCATAGAAGGAGGCATGGTTAGGGGACAGGAGATTTTTACTCGTAAAGGTCATATCTAGGTCCCATTACTATCATAATTCATGTAATGACGGAACCAGATTTAAATATTTAAATTTAATGAAAATAATTTAAAAAACAACATTAATTCAATTAAAATTTAAACTCGATAGAACCAAAGAAATTGGGGAAAAGGACCCTTTCAAGCTCTAAACAGTTTTGTATTGAACCCATGTGATAGACGCATATAGTATTTGGTATCATGTGTTCAGTCGACCGTATTAGGCTTCGTTCGGTATTGATTTTCCACCACTAGTGATTAGTTGATTGTAATAGTTGTTTAGAAAATTTTGTGTAAAATTATCTGTTAATTTTACCAAACACTTTCAGTTAGTGTAAACTGTGTAATTCACTAATTAAATCAGTTAGTGCAATCCACCAGTCCAAATCAATTAATATTATCAACTATTAATTAATATAATATGTTATCCGTTAATTATCAAACAAAATCACTATTCATCGCTATCTTCTTTAATCTAAGCCATTCAAATTTTAAATTAGTTAGTAAAATAGTGGAGTTATAGACGTGATTTAATAACAAAATCAAAATTAAAAATTTTAATTTTATAAATATTAATAAAATATTTTTAAAATAAATAATATTTTATTAAACTAAAAATGTGAACTTGATAGAACCACACACGTACCAGTATCAGTAATTATTTGAGGCTAGTATTTTCATCGTTTCTTCTCCACTTTCCACGTCCTTTTGGAACACTAAATTGAAAATTCCAACCGAAATGGTCCAAATTACATTTTACGACACACGTAAATCTAGGCCCTTACCACACCGCCTTAGTTTCAGATTGCTGTGTTTTTTTAGTTTAACTAATGGTATATGGTTTTAGAGGTAGCAAACAGGTAGTTTGATTTAGGTTCGGATCATTTCGGTTAAGTTATTTTAGGTCTAATTAAATCTGATTTAGGTCAGTTTGGTTAATATCGAGTTAATAGGAGATCGATCGATTTCAGACAGGTTTTCAGTCGGAGTTAGGTTTTTACATCTTATATATGAATATTTTTTTTTGTTATATGCATTTTCGTCTTACGATCCATCTTCGGGGTACGAGGCTACCCCTCCCAACACTATCGTCTCAAAAGTTCGAACTCACGTCCTCTCCTTGAGAGTGCAATGCGCCTTACCAATGCACCAAACACTTGTTGGTACCCTCTATATATGACTTTATATAGTCTGTATATTTGACCGTTTTGGTGAGTTGTGCAACAATTCACGTCTTATCTTTCTTTTTTTATTTTAATATCTTTTCTTTATTTTGAGTTACTTTCGAACCTCTAATGTTATTTAAGAAATCTAATAACTCATCTCATTATATCAACTTATTGTTGGTAACTGTATTTTTTAAATATAATATATATTTTACTATTAAATTTTCATGTTTATGATTGTTTCAATAATATTATATTTTAGATTTAATCCTGAGTTTTGAATGCATGGGTAAGTATTTCACCGAGTCCGAGTATAAAAATTAGGTTTGTTAAATTGACAAGTCATGTTTTATAATTAATCTTCATTTGAATTTTTTCGAGTCAAGTTGAGGTATTTAATTTTTTTTTGATAATTCAAAAAAAGCAATCTAACTTAATAAACATAATTGAAAGATTTGATTAAAACTTAAAAATTAATACACTAATTATTAAAAATTTCTAAATATCGTGTCTCGTTTTATATTTTAAACTTTTTTTTAGAGTTGTTTAGATTCAAATCGATTTTTTTTCACGTTTTGCTCGCCGAAATTTGAAAGTATAATATCATTTTCAGTAGAAAACTTGATACTCCAAATTGGTAAAAGTGTTCATCTGACCTTTTAGCATTGTAACATTTTCAATTAATAAAAATGGTAAAATTGGACTTTAGCCCCTATAATTTAAAAAATTATTATTTTGATCTCTAAAAATCTTAAAAATATATATTTATATATTAATTTTAAATGTAGGATTGTATGATTTTTTGGCACTGGTTTAAATACGATTGGGAATATAATTCTAGATTTATTATACATAAACTTGAATAATATTTAATTTTGGTCCCCTGAGTTACACTGTAATCCACCTCATTGCCAGAAAAATAATAAGAAAATCACATAAAAAAAACACCCATTAGCATAAAACTTGAGCTTGAGCATTGAAACCAAGCCTACATAAAGCCTCACCCCCTGCTTTAGTTTTCCCCATTCTTCCCCATCTCTCTCTTTCTGGTAATGCTCAGAACCTGTTCGTCATAATGTCTCTCTGAAATTTCCTTCCATTACACCAAGAGAATGTCTCCTTTTTCTTTCCAGTTTCAGTTATTATTACAATATCTGAATGTTTGTTTCATGCTGTACAGAAAAAAAACATGGCTTCACCGCTATGGATTCTGCTGCTGGGAATGTTGTTCATGGCCTCCGGAACAACGGGAGCTCCGCCTAGAAAGCCTGTTCCCGTCCCATTCTCCAGAAACTATATGCCTACTTGGGCTTTTGATCACATCAAGTACTTTAATGGCGGCTCCGAGATTCAACTCCTCCTCGACAAATACACCGGTATAAATAACATAAATCCGATGAACATTTGTTCTTACAGGAGTGTTTCGTATGTTCACTTAATCTAACAACAGTTTGTGTTTTGCATTGCGAAAAAGGTACTGGTTTCCAGTCCAAAGGATCGTACTTGTTTGGACATTTCAGTATGCAGATGAAGCTGGTTCCTGGAGATTCTGCTGGAACTGTTACTGCTTTCTATGTAAGAAAAAGAACAAGAACTTGACCCCCCAGTGCTGGATATGTTTTTGACATTTTTATTGTTCGATTTGTTTCAGTTATCTTCTCAGAATTCAGAGCACGACGAGATAGATTTTGAGTTCCTGGGGAACAGGACAGGACAGCCATACATTCTTCAGACCAATGTGTTCACCGGTGGCAAAGGAGACAGAGAACAAAGGATTTATCTCTGGTTTGACCCAACCAAAGCCTACCATTCTTATTCTGTTCTCTGGAACTTGCATCAGATTGTGTAAGTTTTTCATTTCGTTTTCTCTCATAGTACTAAATTGCAGATGTAGTCGCCGTTGTATACGTTGCAGTGTAATTTTAAACGCAGTTTGCGGTGTTACGATGAACTTCAAAATCGTTAGAATACGGTCGTTGTGTTGCGTTTCGGCTGCAATTTACTATGTTTTCTCCCCCGAAATTTGGGTATTTATATTCGAGTTGAATGAATCCAGGTTCCTCGTGGACGACATACCGATCAGGGTGTTCAAAAACTGTAAAGATTTGGGAGTGAAATTCCCTTTCAACCAGCCAATGAAGATATACTCGAGCCTATGGAATGCCGATGACTGGGCCACGAGGGGTGGTCTCGAGAAGACCGATTGGTCTAAAGCCCCATTCATTGCCGCTTATAAAGGCTTCCACATCGACGGATGCGAGTCGTCTGTGGAAGCCAAGTTCTGCGCCACGCAAGGCAAGAGGTGGTGGGACCAGAAGCAGTTCCGAGACCTCGACGCCTATCAGTGGCGCAGACTCCGTTGGGTCCGCAAAAAGTTCACCATTTACAACTATTGCAAGGATAGGTCGAGGTACCCCACGATGCCACCCGAGTGCAAGAGAGATAGGGACCTTTGAATGATTTCTCGTCATCAAATCAAAATCCCCATTTTATTTCGATTTCAATTTCACGTAATTTTACTCTGAATATTTGTTTTTCTCATGATAATACCACATCTATACTATTTGTATCATTATTTTTATGTGCATGGTGAATTGAATTATGAAGTAGTAGATCAAATAAGAAATAAAGTAAAGTGTTACGTTTGTGCAATCTTATCCTAATAATTTTACAGTAAGATAGCCCTTCTCTCAAAATTTTAGTCCATTTTTTTTCTTTGTTTTTGATTTATCAGCGGTAGCGTCAGTTTTAATGTTGGGCATCATCGTTGATAGTCATTTTCTCTTATTTTTTATATTAAGTTCTTGTTCTTTTATACTTTAATTTTTTAAGTTTTTATCGGTCTTGTAGCACGTTTTTTTTCTGCTTGTAGTACGCTTTTACATTATGGCATGGTATCGTCTACCGATGTGGTAGATTCGCGTTCGTGGATACGTTTTTCACGACATTGGGTTCTGGTTCGTGAATTGTCGGTGGTCTTTACTCTTTAGTAGTTTGATCTCCTTTTGTGGTTTGTTTGTCGATGCAATTAGTCTTGTTTTTCGAAGCAACCTCCAAGATTGTTGGTTTTGCTCACCACTCATACTTCAATCCTAAAACGTGTTGGTGGATAGAGGCAATAAGTCTTGCTCCATGCTTCTATTTTTCCAGTGTTTTTGTAGCCTAACGGAATTGTTTTAATGGTCTAATGTTTCGTTTTCTACTATTTTTTTCATTTTATATTTATTGTGCTTATATTTTTCTACTACAATTTCATTTCTTTTAGATTGTTTCTCTATTTTGATTTCTAATATAATTCAGTCGACATATCCTTCAAGAAAATATTTTTATAGTCGATATTTTAGAATGATTTAATTAGATAAATCCAACAAATGATCATAACGTAAAAAATAATAATATTTATCTTAAGAGATTCAGATTCCAGCAATATTTTTTCTTCCCACGCTTTAACACAATGAATCTGGTCATTGCATTAAAATGGACACAACATAGGGCAATGGGCCTACTCCCCCGTGATGGAATGGATTCTGTCTCTGTCACTTTCATTGCACAATTGCTAATTTGGTGTCATAAGAAAGTCATGCCATGAATCTGTATTTAAATTTTAATTTAAGTTAGTTCAAATTAAATTTGTTTTTTTCAAAAGAAAGAAAAGTTGGTTCAATTTGTAATTTATCATAAAAAAATTACATATATATCATGTTTTTTAAATACAATGTATTACTTGCATTTTTTCCTTTACCTTTCACAAATAATATTGTTCGAATTCTGATAATAGAAGAAAATAACTTATCTTATACTATTGGAATCGTTTTTCTATAAATATAAACAAATTTGAACAAAATTAAAAGGAAAATACTTTGATACACAAGCCTTTCAATTTTAAGGTTTAGGGGTTTACTGTGTAGTGGGTAGAATTTAAGGTTTGTGGTTAAAATTTAGAGTTTAGGGTTTAAGTTTAATGTTTAAATTTTAAGGTGCTAGGGTTTGAGATTTAAGTTTTAAATTTTATAGAAAGTTTGTGTTAATTTTTTTACACAGCTTTGTATATCAAATTATAACCCAAAATAAAAATCATATTTTAGATTTAGTTGGCATAAATAAATATGTATTATCTTACTAGACATTATATTCCTCGTGTTAGCGGAGAAAATGAATAAATTTATTAAAATTTAAAACAAAATTCAACCAAATAAACAAAAGATGTTGATTAGGTTAGTTTTGTTGAACGAATATTTATTAATACTTTGATTTTAAAATAAAACTAAAGTTCAAAATGTCACCAACAATATCATGGACATTTGATTTTGTTGAATAAATAGATAACGGAGGTAAAATATACCAACAAATGTAAAAATAATATTAAAAATTATTAAATATCAGTTGATATAGTAAAATGAGATATCATATCTTTTAAATAATATTTATTGTTCGAATTGTGTCAGTGTTAAAATTGATTATGGACTGAAGGAGATGATTGAGGCATAACCAGAGGAGATTATTCCAGTAAGGAATACCATACATAGCCTGACCAATCAAACAATGTTACATTACAACTTCTCATTAGCTCAAGATATGTAAGTTTCGGTGGAAAATAAATAAAATGGAAAATTGATATGCTTTTCATAGTATCATCCTGCGCAACAAACGCGACAATTGACTAATTGATAGATAATTTATATAAAAGACTTAAAATGATAAAATTGTTCGAACTTGACTCAATTGGAGTTTTTCTCTTGACTTTTGAGATCGGGTAGGTTTAGGTAAAGATGAGGTCGGAGTCAGGACGAGTTCTGATTTAGTCTCAAATTTTTCGACTAGACTTGATATTAGGGGTGAGAAAGACTGGGTATCCAATAAATTTGTCTAGAATTGGTCCCGATTTCGGTAGTCACCAGTTCTTGGAAACAGGAACCAGTCCCGATCAGATCAGATCTCATATTCTAAGAACTGATCCTGATACTAGTGAGAACATGTATCAATACCAGGTACCGGTCAATTGGTCTTCTATTAAGAAAATTTGAGCAGTAGGGTGAAAAATTCCAACTACTAATAATTATATTAAATAACAAAATCAGAATATTGTAGGCTTGAAGGTTAAAATCTTAAAAAGAGTCATACTCATAATATTCATACATAAAAAGAAAAAATAAACTAAAGAACTCTAAGTCTACGACCACCAAAACATCAACACAAAGAGGTTCAAGACATTAATGAGTAAAAGAGCACTCAAAGTCCATACATTAGGAGTACATGACATAGAAATCAACATAAAAGAGAAGTTATGAAACAATAAACAAAAGAACAATATCTATTACACGCAAGACTAATACCGGGTACGTAGTATGGGTCTCGGTTCTATTAGGTACTCACTAGGTATCGGATCCAGAATCAGTTTCGGTTTCAGTCACAACCAGAATCTAAAATTTAAATTTAATATCGATCGTACCAAAATCAGTTCCGGATAAAGATCCACCAAATTCGATAAGGTCTGAGATCTGTTTTTTGCCCACCCCTGGCTGATATTTACAATAACGAAAGTACTAATTTATATATATAATAGGGTTTTTAATTTCCCCCTTTTCTTTTTTCCTTCTATTTTTTTCTCCAGTTGATTCTCCTCCTCGTTCTTCTTGTCTGTTCCAAATTTTAATTCGTCTTCAATCATCAATCGTGAACGGTGAACACTCAATTTTTTATTTGTCCTCGCCTCTCAGTAATTAGCATGGTGATTGATTTAGGGTTTAAGTTTTCCTCTTTTAATTTTCTCTAAAGCTTTTCATTCAAGTTGTGAGTGCTTGTTGGAACTGGTATAAATAGTTTTACCATATTCACATATTGGAGTTAAAGATCTGATAGGAAAATGTTGTAGGAAAATTAATTTTAGTCGGATCAAGATCGAACATATTTTTTAAATTTTTGAATTGGAGTTAGAACGGTCAAAAATTCGCCTCGTCCAGTCTTATTGTCATCCCTATAGAAGATTGATTAAGAACCTCAAGATAGGAAAACAATGCCTACCCACCAAGTAAAATAAAATAAAAAAAGTGCTATGTTTTGAGAAAATATTTTATTTAGGTTAAACTGAAAATTGAAGAACTACATAAAGATAACGTTGATTCAAAAGTAATGAAATATACATTGTCATTTTGATTTATGGATAGGTAGAAATTCAAGTAGTTTAGATATTGTATTTCGCAATAACAATAAATGTTTACCTTAAAAATTTAGATATCAAATTTTTAAACTAATAAATTTGAGGTTGATACATGCTTAATATGTTTTAATCTATGGTTTTCAAGATGACAATGTTGATTAGGGGTGTAAACGAGTACTCGAGCTCGACTCGGCTCGTTAAAGTTTCGAGTCGAGTTCGAGCTTGAGTAATTTCTAACGAGCTTGAGAAATCTGAGCTCGACTTCGCTCGTTTAGAACTCGAGTCAAGTTCGAGCTTGATTCGAGCCCAATTGAGTCAAGTGTTGACTGATCTTTAACTGCATCGAACTCGAGTAACTCTTCATCTGTCATGTCTCGTTTAAAGTCTTGTGAAGAAAAAACTTTGATACACAAGTTGTGTAAACTCAAGTTTGTTAATTTTAGGGTTTAGGGTGTTAGTTTAGGGTTTAGAGGTTTAAGTTGTTGGGTTTAGAATTTAGGATTTAGATTTTAGGGTTTAATACTTATGTTTAAGGTTTTAAGTTTAAGAATTTAGATTTTAAATTATAAAAAATAAAAAAAATTTAGTATATTATATTTTCGAGTAGCTCGTGAGCTTTTCGAGTCGGGTATCAAGTAGCTCAGCTCGGCTAGTCAAGAGCTCGAGTCGAGTCCAATCGAGTCGAGCTTTGACCGAGTCGAGCTCGAGTAGCTCGCAATCTATCTCGTCTCATTTACAGCCCTAATGTTGATCGAATGTCTGTGTGTCCAAAACAAGAGCAATGATTAAATTGATTTTTTTTTAAATTTTCGGTGACTGAAATAAGAGTGGTAAACAAATTGAGTGATGAAAAAAGTTATTTACCCAAACCCAAAAAATGTGGTCCACTTTGTATATGAAATAATCAAGCCCATTAAGGGATCTAAAAAAGCCTTTCTTCGTGTTCGGCCTTGAACGCGGTTTCTAGGGTTTCTACAGCCACTATAAATCGCGGTACCACCGACCGAGCTATCATCTTCTACCTCGGAATCGTCTCCTTGTTCAGATCTGACCTAATTTTGGTCGTAATTTTGTTCAGAGCTCGAATTTCTTTCTTCGAAGCGATTGTTTTTGACATTTAGTTTTCCTCTAGAATTTTTTTTGGCATTCTGCTCTCGATGATTGAACTTCAAAATTTTAAAAGTTTCAGCCTTGTCCGAATGTTTTCATGTTGGATACTGATTTTGTTCTGAGAGAGCTCTCTTTCTACGCTTCTTGTTTTCATTTTTTTAAAACCATTTGTTTTTAGGGCCTGTTTTTTTGTTGATTTTCGTAACCAAAAATCACTTTTTTAAGTACTTTTAGTTAAAACGAATTATTTTTTGTTGCTTTTAAAATTAGTTTTTCCACCCAAACTAATAAGCTGGATTTTATAGCTTCTTGGGTGGAAAAACTAGTTTGAAAATAAAATTATTTTTTTACCCTTATTATTTAATTATAATTTATTATTAAAATAATATTATTATAATATTTATATTGAGAATAAAATTGTTTTATTTGTACTTTATTTTATATTTATTATTAATGTGTAAGTGGTATGTCCGTATATAAATTAGAATGTAATTTATATTTTCAAATTAAATTTTATAAAAAATAATTTTTTATTATAATTAAAATTGATTTATTTCATAAATCATAACATTAATTAATTTGAACAATTATTTAAATTTACTTTTACTTTTTAATATTATGTCTAAAATAGACTTTTTATCTCATGAAAATCACTTTTTGATTTCAATGACAAACACTAACCAGTTTTTCAAAACTACTTTTCAACGGCTAGTTTGAAAATCATTTTTTTCACCACATTTTTTAAAAGCAGCCACAAACTAAGCCTTAATCAGATTTAGTTTTATTTAATTTTAAAAATATAGTGATAAATATAAAGATCTCTGAACATCTGGTTTTGATGCCATTGCCAATATAAAAAACTTCTGCAACAACAAAAGATAGCAAAAGATGCAAAACCCATTTTTTAGAGTTATATAATCTTCACTCAATATCCATTCTTTGAAAAAATGATTTTTTTTTTTAAATTTTTCAGTTGTAGAGAGCGGCCATTGATGAATGCTTGCTTGGTTCTTCTGGTTAGTTTTTTAAGGTTTAAAGCTTTTAAACCTGTTGTTCTACTTTGTTTTTCTTAATGGGTTGGGTTTCACCCAGTAGACACCTTTAAATTAAAAATACTTGTAAAACTACATTTGGCTAGACAGTTGTTTATCTCTTCGACCCACACATGCATCTCAGGATGGATGCTTATCAATGGTAAATTTATCTAATTGGATGAAAAATTATTAGTTAATTAATTTAAAATTAAAAAAATAGTCCTCAAATCAAGTAATGGCACATATTATTATCTAACCGGAAAATAAACTTATTAAATTAAATTCAATTTAAGATCAAATTGATAGAATATGTAAATAATAAGGATCAAATCTGTAATTATATAAATTTTATTTAACAGTCACGTTAGTCTTTTGTGGGGATTCGAATCTACGAGTATGGGAAATAACTGAAATCTTCACCCACAGGGATGAGGACGGGGAAAGTTTTATCACCGAATATGAACTGGGAATGAGGACGGTGATTGTTATATCTAAATTGTGGGGATAAACCCCTAATATTTTACAAAAGTAGATGGTCATAAAGGTAATTTACCTATTTTTCAACAAAATTTAATCTTCTGATCTGAGTCTAGTCAATTAGAGTAAGTTTGAAAATTCTTCGTAAATTTTATAAAAACAATTAGAAAGTGGTCTTTACATTATTGTAAACATGATTCAGTTTAATTTTGTTTGAAATACACGAGGATTGTTTTCTATATGTATTTTAAAAAATATGAATATTTAAATGTTGAAAGGTCATAAAAATTTGACGCAGAATTCTTAGAAAATAGTTTTAGCAATGACTTTGAAAAATCACAAAAAAATAATCTAGAAGATATATTAGGAAGTGAACATTATATTTTTATAATCATACTGAAGTTTAGATTTGTTTAAAATAAACGGTTCTTGATTTCGTGTTATATAGTAAGAGTTTTTACTTTTGAGTGAGCAAAGATTAGAAGAAAAGATATGTTCTTTTAAAGGTAGTGGAGATTGTCATGTCTCAATAGTTAATATTTTAGTCATGTTTTATAATTTTGAAATGATATGTTTGTTATTGGTAAAACTAAAATTATCATTTATGTTTATAATTTTAGAGATTTAATGTTGAGTATTTATTTTAATGTGTTAAGTTTTTCGGTTACATGAATTAACCGAAAACCGCAGAGATCCGTAAGGGATGTGTATGAGGACGAGAAAATCCCCGAAACATTTAATGGGAAATTCTTAAAACCGTACCCGCAAGTGTTGGAGATAGAGTGGAGAATGCAAAACTGCCCTCGACCCGCCCTATTGCCACCCCTACTCCGGTTATCACGGGTGGTGGCTTGATTGATACCACTTAAATAATTAAGTGGTCATAATGACAAAATTGAAAATATGGTGGTCAAACTGAGACCACCCACAGTTAGGTGATCATTTATGTAGTTTACCTTTTTTTGGTTATTGATGTTTTTTATTAAATTTTATATATTTTAATTAATAATTTAGAAAGAAAAAGTTCAAAATTTTATATTATTGTGATTTTTTAAAATCATAAAATATTTTATATTTTCTTTTGGTAATAATGAGGAAAAATTCATTCAAGAGTAAGTATTGTTAAAGGAGTATAAAGACCCAGTTTTCCTTTTTCATCACAAGAGCTATAAAACCCAGTTCACGACATTGTTGATTGTTTGTTTATTTGTTCGTTGATTTTTGGTTTAATTTCACCTCTTGCTGTTATTGACGGACTGACCTTAAAATAATGGATATAAACTAGGGGAGATGCCGGATGCTACAATCCAGCAGACTGTCGTCACCGGACCGTAACAACATCACCGGCTTCGCTGTCCCCCGTTGCTGCCAGCGTTATTGTAAAATGCCGTCACTGCTGCATTGCTTGGCTGCATCTGGCCTCCGATCTGGCACTGCGATTGCCTTCGAGGAGCCAATTTTTAAATCTGTTGAGCAACACTACAATAAGAGGAAAAAGAAAACAAAACGAAAATTCAGGGGGGGGGGAAACAACAGCAATGCTCTAATAATGGTACTAAGCAAAAGTTGTTGAACCATGAATCATAGCGGCAACAATGACAATCTAAAAATAAACTAATAAGCATCAAAACAAATAATGATATGCACAACTTGTAATATTAACTTCAAAGAATGTCGAGTTGTTCATCGCAGTACGTCAGTCAATCGTGATTAGAGACATAACAAATGTCGAGTTGTTCATTGCAGACATAATGAATACTATTGTTATCGGTCTTGAAATCGTAGAAGTGATTACCCTAATATCTCCTTGAAACAACAGCTGGGACTTCTTCTTCTTCCTCCAAGAACTCCAAGGATTCACCATAGATTTTCTGAGCATCCCGTCTCAAAATCGCAGAAAACCCAGTTTCCCCTATTGATTCCAAACCATTTATGAGTATTCGAAACGAAGATCTGTCCGGTTCACAATCCGCAACTTTCATCAATCCGTAGCAATCCATCACAAGGTGCGTGAGCTTAAAACTAATCAAAGCATTCAGTACAGCATTGAATCCCACAATATCAGGCTCTAAACAGCTTTCTGTTTTCAGATAGGAGTAAATTAGCTCGACCTCTTCAAACAACCCGTTGCTGGCGAACACCGATAGCATATCAGCATATATCAACAACCGAGGTTTGTACCACGCCTCCTTACGAATATCGTCGAACACCTAGGTTACAATTAAATATCAAACTAAGTATCAATTTCATATGAACACAAATGTTAACCCTAATTTAGTTTTTTTTTATTAAAATGATCAAAATTAGTACATCTTGAAGGAGATATAAACATGGATATCAGAAATTAAGATTAATTAAGAAAGGGAAACCTTGAGAGCCAGAAGGCATTCCTTACGAATATCGTCGAACACCTAGGTTACAATTAAATATCAAACTAAGTATCAATTTCACATGAACACAAATGTTAACCCTAATTTAGTTTTTTTATTAAAATGATCAAATTAGTACATCTTGGAGGAGATATAAACATGGATATCAGAAATTAAGATCAATTAAGAAAGGGAAACCTTGAGAGCCAAGAGGCATTCGTTTTGGCGGAGGAGTTCGCGGAGGACGGCCATCATATCGAACTTCAATAAGCGGCGGAACTTGGAATCAAAGACGCGTTCCAATTCCGAAAATGAATTGTTGCGGTTGGCTCGCTTCAAGGATTGCACCGCTTGAATTGCTTCGATGCTGAGGTTCCTGCCTTTCTGCAGCGGCTTTCGGTTCTTGCTTCTGTCTCTCATGGTGATTATAATGGCTTTAGGGTTCAATCTGAAGCCATTTCTAACAGTGAATAAGCAAGCACAAGGGGCTGGCGTTGCAATCGTTCGAATCATTCCTTCACGGATTCATTCTATGGTTAATTGCTTGAAAATGTTAGAAAGGTCACCAAAAGGAATGAATCGAAATTCGAACGATTATAGTAGAGGGAGAGTTACCGTCGTTAAGAGAGGAAGACGGCGGCGTGCGGCGGCAAGAACGGTCGAGAACACTGCTGCGCTGAGCAACTTTGGGGGCTGAAAAACGCGAAACAGGTGTTGCTGGCTGACTGAAGGCCACGAAAGGAAGTTGGATCTCGTCTGAACGGCGCAGATAATGATAGGAGAAAATGAGTTAGTGGATTTATTAATTTATTTTTGAATTTGTATCTTTAAATTAGTACGACCACTTAATTATAAATTTTGTGTCAATTTGACAATTATATTTTTAATTTTGGTAAATACATCACATGACTATTTAAGTGGTTCTAATGTAACCACCCACCGTTAAAAAACAGAGAAGTTTTCATGACTGTTAAATAAAATTGGTATAATTATACATTTAATTCCCCTTATTTACATAATATATCAATTTAGTCCTCATTTTAATTTAATAATTAATTATTAAATTAAATAGTGACACGTGTGACCACCTTATAAATACAATCAAATTGGCTTTAAGGGGAATTGAACTTGGGCATGCTTAGTGTAAAAGGTGTCGCTTTGCTACTAAGCCAAGCTTAATTTTGTAATATAAAATATAGACATTTAATATATGTTTTATTTAGTTGTTTATGCCAGGGAAAAGTAAATAAATGTAGATTAAAGGAACTCGGACATAACACACTTAGAATGCATAAAAACATCTAAACTAATAAAATGAATATAATAATTAAATTAAAGTTAACAACATTTTGCATATATTTTAAATTATATATAAGGCACAATTTAAAATAAAAATAGTTTTAAAATTTTTATATTTTTAAATTAAATTTAATATATTTTCTTTTCCGCATTTATTTTTATAATTTTGCCTATATAATCGTTGAATTAATTTTTTAACTTAATTAATAATTTTAATATTTATTAAAATTTTAATTAAATTACTATATATATTAAATTATATTAAAAATTTAAAATTATATTAAAAATTTAAAATTATATTAAATTAATTTAGCGAATCCAAACTCACAAACATAATTCAAATGAATTGATATAGCTTTAAATTATAATTTCACATAATTCAATTGAAAATATATTTAAAAAATTAAAATTTTAAAAAATATCAATTCATTTGAATTGTGTTTGTGGCTTTAATATATATATATATATATATATATAGTAATTTAATATAATTTTAAATAGTGCACTAACTATAATTTAAAATGTATAGAAAATTTTGTTTAATTTAATTTAATTATTAGATTTATTTTATCAGTTTAGATATTTTTATGTTTACTATGTATGTCATGTTCGAATCCTATTAATCCATATTTATTTATTTTTCCCTGACATAAATAACTAACTAAGACATATAATATATATTTGTATTCTATATCACAAAAGTGTGCTTGTCCTAGTGGTAAAGCCATGCCACTTTTACCTAGTTTGCCTAGGTTCAATCCCCCATAAGGTAAAGTCCTCCAATAAGGTGGTGACATGTGTTGTTATCTAATTAAATAATTAATTTATTTTATTAAACTAAAAGGACTAAATTGATAGATTGTGTTAATGGGACCAAATGTTTAATTATACTAATTTTATTTAACATCCGCGTCAACCTCTCCGTTTTTAATGGTAGGGGGCTACTTTAAAACCACTTAAATCGTTATGTGGTATATTTGCTAAATTAAAAGTATACTGGTCAAATTGACACCAACCCTATAGTTAGATGGTCATATGTGTAGTTTACCCTTTTAATTTTTTTTTTGGCTAAACTACAAAATAAGTGCAAAAAATATGTCTCTTTTTTGTTATAGGTGCCTAAAGTATTTTTTGATTGAAATAGGTGCATATAGTTTCATTTTTGCTAAAATATGTATTTAAAGTGTTTTTTGGCTGAAATAGGTGTCTAAACTTTCATTTTTGTTGAAATAAGTGCCAAAGTAGGTGCCTCAGTTGATTTTAAAACAAGTCAAAAATGAAAGTTTTTGCACCTATTTCAGCCAAAAATAAAACTTTAGACACTTATTTCAACAAAAAAATACTTTAGGCGCCTATTGCAAAAAAAAGAACATAGTTTGAGCACTTATTTTGTAACTTTTAATTATAAATCTTATTTAAAAAAAAGAGAAAATATGCTTTTAAAACGTCATAAACTCACAATTTTAAGAAGGAAAAAGGTGTCAACCAGTGGCGTTTGCCACCCAACCAAAAGAAAGTTAACTTCAAAATTTAATATTTAAATTAATAGTATTGTATTTATTTGGAGTTATTAGATTTATGGTTTTTATTTCATGCATATTAAAAAATAAAATTTTTTATATTTCGCGTGAGTAAATAATTTACTCAAAATAATATTTGTTTTTAATATTTTCTCGAAGATATAATTATGCATAGAACTTTTTCTTTTTCTATTTCCCTTCTTTTATGATGAAATATGCTTAAGAAGCCTTAATAGTGGATTTACACTAATAACAGTTGGTTTAGTGGTTCAAATATTGATATGGTAAACTGTAAACAGAAAAAAAAAATCAGGTTAAGAAAATCACCTTACTCTCTACAAAATTCAATACGTATTAATATTGATATGATATTCGACAATAAATCAGATATCGATAATTAAACAAAATAAAACTTGAGAGTAACTATGTTCTTGAAATAAACTTAAATCAATAATATTGTTTTTATTTTTTAGTTGCATCAGTTTTACCTTCAAAATCAATTCATTACACTAATTTTACTCTTAAAGTATTTTAATTACATTAATTTTACCTCTAAAATAAATTCAAGCCATCAAAATTAAATTACTCCGATAATAAAATTAATACAATTAAATGACTTCAAAAATACATTTATGTAATTAAGTAATAAAGATAAAATTACTTATATGCGTTTACTAAACTTACCCCTTAAGCCAAAGAAAAAATAGTGGATTTATTTTTGGCTGACATGGCAAATTTCTATTGGCCCTGTAACATCATAGTCTACGCAAACGGTCTACCATTTGTCTTCCTAGAAATGGAAAAAAGTAAAATCAAAAGAAACATCTAGGCTTAAGCTCAGCCTTAGACGGAGGAGACTGGAGAGTAGTTTGCAAGTGAGAAGATCAATTCTTTCTGCGGCGACGAAATTAGGTTTAGTATAGCTATGGCTTGGATTCCAGCTTTAGTATCATCATCATCATTATTGTTGTTATTTACGGTGACGGCGATGGCGGCGACTTCGGCTGAGCGCGAGAATAAGTCCTCTTCTGCAGGGCTGTTTTGGTCGGCCGCAAAAGAGGAAGGGGATCTGGTTCATAAGTCGGGATACACTGATGATTCCACCGCCACCGCCGATGACATCGACGGTGGATTTTCTTCCCTAGATGGGATGTTGCAGTGGGCCATAGGTTTGTTGAACTTCTTCCATATTTCTGACGTTTTAATTATCAGAGGAAAAATAATTCGTTATTCCTGTTGTTTTCTATGAATCAGGACATTCTGATCCGGCTAAGCTTAAGGAAAAGGCGCGAGATGTTAATCGTCTTTCTCCCTCGGAGCTTAGGCAGCGGCAGCTGGAAATAAAGGTTTTTGCTTTATTGCTAATTTATTTACCACATTGTGATGCACAGTTTGAGTGTAATCAACTGAGTGAACAATGTCTTTAATTATTGTGATTTTATTGTAGAAATGAGTTGAACTGCTATTCTTGCCTGATGTTATCACATACATCATTTATATGGTTGTTCTATCTGTAATATGTGTGTGTGTGTGGATGTTCGAATCCTGGTGTGAAAACTAGGTTGGGAGGGTCGCCCCATAATGGGACTCGGCAAAACCTGGTCTGGATTAGTCGGCCAATGGGTCGGAAACCCGTGGTTAAACCCAAAAAAAATCTTGAAAGTAAACTTAAATGACTGGTTAATGATATATATTTCAATGTGCAGGAAATGGCAGTGTATTTCTTTCTATGAACCAGCTATAGCTTTGTCAACCTTCTCCGTTATTTCATTGCAGTAGCTTGCGTCTTATACATTCATTTTTCTTCTTTGTGAATCTGACATAGTGACCCATGCATTTTGTTGCACAGGAACTGATGGAAAAGTTAAAAATGCCATCAGATGCACAGTTGATGCAAATTGCATTAGATGACTTGAGTAATTCATCTTTGTCTTTGGAGGATCGCCACCGTGCTTTGCAAGAGCTTTTGATACTTGTTGAGCCCATCGATAATGCAAACGGTAAGTAGGGGTTTCCCATAGCTGGTTTACATGGCAACTTGAAGAATTGATATCTACCCATTTCTTTCCAAATTATTTCCGTAATATCTGTTTAGCTTTGAACATCTGAATTATTGACATGAGTATCTATTTGCAAGAAAAAATTTAGAAATTTAAAGGTGTTGGTTTTATCTTTATATGAGTGTTGTTGCCCAGTTTCATTTCTTCACTTTGTTGCTATTAACTGAACCTGGAATAATCATTATTCAAACCTTTGTCAGTAAGATTTAACCCCTTCTCCAAAAGTATGTGTATAATATTTACAATATTCTTGCAAGAATTGCAGTGTGGCCTTCACGTGGCTAAGACCGGCAAAATATTGAGCTTTACCTAATTTTGCCATATTAGTTTTTATTTGTTTGGTCTTTTGTTGTGAAACTTTGATATGGTATGGTAGTATAAATAATATTTAGAGAAACATAAATAATGATTGAGACCACAGTAATGGCAAATTGATGTAAAATTGACTATAGAAAAGAAAACTAGGGATCATAGTTGTTGAGTCACTAATAGATAATAATCCACTGTAATATGACTACCTATGTCTCTAAAAAGCTATTTATACTAGGGTTATTGCAAATTTCAGTCTCTAAAATTAGGTGCAAGTTGCTTTGTAGAAGATGTTTGTGCCACTTGTGAAGCTATTCACATTTAATTTCTTTGCTTGAATTGTTCGAAAACTTGAGGTAGAATATTTCCCCAACTAGGGGAGAATGAAAATATGCCAGTTAAGGGATTGAGTTATGTAGGAATTTATTTTAGATCTTAGGGATATGGTTGTAATCTTTGCATATATTTAGGCTATTTTGTATTGTTTAGTCTATTTATATTAGTTTGTATTTTATTTCTTTCCCAAGTATTAGGGTTCTAGGCTTATATTTAGTATTTTACATTTTATTAGGGTTTTTTTGGTTTAGTTATAAATACTTATGCTGTTTTGGTTTATAGCATCTTTTGCTTGCTATCTCTGAATTTTCCTCTTAACTTTCTCTTTTATGTCTAAAGAGATGCGCTCACCTCGTTAAGGTTTTCCTCGTCAGATATGTGTAAACTTGGTGGGTTTGGCATGATTATACGGGAGCTTGATCACTCTGACTCAGATGTAAGGAAAATTTCTGCATGGATACTTGGGAAAGCAAGTCAAAACAATCCATATGTTCAGAAGCAGGTAAGTCATCTCCCGCTCGACATATGAGCAAGGTATATTCAACATCAACTAACTTGCAAAGTTCTACATGTCTTAGGTCCTGGAACTTGGGGCGTTGGCAAAACTAATGAAAATGGTGAATTCTAGTTCCGCAGATGAAGCCAGTAAAGCATTTTATGCTGTTTCAGCCTTGATCCGAAACAATGTTGCTGGTCAGCAATTGTTCTTTGCGGAGGCTGGAGACAAGATGCTTCAGGTGATCCAAGATTGAATTTAGCATTTGCCCCTGTTTTATGCACCCCTACAATTGCAATTGACAACAATTTCCCTCTGTAGGACATATTGAGCAGTCCCAGCGTGGATATTAGGTTGCGCAGGAAGGCCGTGTTTCTGGTTGGTGATCTGGCTGAATGCCAGTTAGAAAATACAGATAAAGCTGAGATGCCGTTTTTGAGCAATCGTTTGTTGTTGAAGTCTGTGGTTGATCTAACCGCATCAGGTGACCTTGATCTCCAGGAGAAGGTATTTCTTTAGCCTCATTCTCGTCTTTTGTGGGCTACATACATGAACAACTATTGTTATGGTGATGGGTATTCCTCTTCATTGATTTATGCTGCATCCACCCTCGAGTTTACAGGCGCTTATTGCAATTAAGAATCTGCTGCAACTGAAAACAACAGAAGCAATCCTCTTCGAGGAGTTTTGCGGATTGGGTGAAGCTTTGGAGAGGATGAAGAAGCAACTGGAGGATTCAATGTTGGAGGAAGATCATAGAGAATACGTTACAGATGTCGAAATCCTCCGCAAGGAAGTGGAACTCGCTTTTCAGGCCAAGCTGGAAAATGTAAGAGATCAGTTGGTCACTCCATTGGTTCTTCGACTTCAACTTGGTATATAACTCAACTTACGAGTTTTTATCATAATTAACAGGTAGGAGTGGTGCCAACATGACCGACTGCGGAGCTAAAGTCTCGGCATTCGATACACATAACGGATGGTTCATGGTAATTTAGAGAACAAAACAGAGTTCCTCAGGACAGGTAGAAATATGAGCTAGTTGTGTTGCATCGCTCACTCGCATAGTAAAATTATTGGGCTGAGAAATGAAATTCCTGCCAGCGAAACTGGTAGGTTGGATTAAAAAACAGAGCTGGTACCAGGTGAAAAATGTAACATAGAAATTTGTATGATATTGGACGTTACTTGAAGCAATCTGGACCATATTTTTCTAAGTAAGTTTCAACAAATATAATAGGGTAAAATACACAAATAATCACTAAACTATCTCTAAAAATATAAAATGGTCATCAAACTTTCAAAAGTTATATAATGAGCATTAAACTTAAATTTTTGTTACCGAATGGTCATTGAGCCTGCCGTTAACTATCGTTAATTGGGTGATGTGATAATTACATAAATTTGAATAATATAAATTTAATCCTTCATATTAACACATCTAATTAATTTAATTCTTAATTTAACTTTCATTATTGATGTCTACAAGATCAAATATGTTATTATACAAATTGTTGTAACTACCATATCTCCCGATTAACGACAATTAACAACCCAATGACCATTTTGTTATAAAAATTAAAGTTTAATGACCATAATGTTACTTTTGAACGTTTGATGACCATTTTGTATTTTTAAGAATAGTTTAGTGACCATTTCTGTACTTTATCCAATATAATATACTCCAAGTGTAAAAAAGTTCCCCTTAAGCTTATAGTTTTAGGGTTTGGTGTTTAAATGTAACACCCGTGTTTTGGGCCTAGGAGTAAACCGAGTTTATAGTCGAGTTAATAAAATTTAAATAGAGTTAACTCAACTTAAGTTGTGGTGTAATTGAGCTTTAATAAAAGGGGAGGGACCTATGTTGCGATTTTACCCAAAACTTTTAATTAAAGTAAGATAACTATTAAAATATAAGTCATCATCTTCTTCTTCTCTTCTATTCTTTCTTTCCAAACGTGAAAACACCATCTCTATAACTCTCTCAAGCTTTTCACTATTTGATTGGTCATACTACTTGATTTCAACATCGTTTTGAAAGGTAAATTATGTTTTCCGACTCTCCTCCTTATTCTCTATCTATATTTGGTCTTAAAATTCAAAAATATGAGACTTTGAGAAATTATGGTTTTATGTTAAAGTTTGGATTTTAGGTGGTTTTCCAAATTGTTTTAATGTTTTGAGTTGGGATTTAGCTTAATCATGTTGAAATACACATTATATGTCAATTTGGTTAGATTTGGATGAAAATTCGTATTAAACTCATAGGGTAAATTTTAAGGTGTTAAAACTTGGTTTTTGGTGAAGTTTATGTTGAAAACTAAGGGCTGATGGTTAGGGTATGATATGAGAGTGATTTGGGATGTGTTAGAGGTCATTTGGGTGTTTGGAAGTGGAGTTTTCAGCAAGGTGTTTGAGGAGCACGAAAATTGAGTTTTTGGATGATTGTGGATTGAGAAATTGAAGAATATGGCTTATGTTTGTGAAGTGAGTTGTTAGTTGAGTTTTAGCATTGAATTGTGGTGTAATAAGTGTGTTTTGTTTGGTTAGAAGCAAGAAGAATGTAACCCCCGTAGCCCAGCCTAGACGGCTGACGCGAACTACGAAGATTACACGGGGAAAACCAAAGTCAACCCGAAAGTCAACCTTGATTAACGACCTTTTTTTTTCTTTTTAAACTTGCCTAGATGCACATTAAACCTAGGCATACTCTTGAGATAAGCATACTCAAAAATCACAGCAATCGGATAACAATAAGGGACTCAATTGCACAAAATACGAATTTAGGGACCAATTTGTAAATTCTGGAAATTAAGAGGACTTTACCAAATTTTAAGTTACCATTATGATATTAGTCATGTTTCATACCTCTCTGCCAAATTTCAACTCAAACGGACATGTTACGGCCCAATTTTAAACTTAAACTGCAGGCGGTATTGATACCCTTAAGGGGTGTATCAATACCCCTCCCCAGCGGTATCGATACCCTTAAGGGGTGTATCGATACCTTCCCCCAGCGGTATCGATACCCTTAAGGGGTGTATCGATACCCTCCCCCAACGGTATCGATACCCTTAAGGGGGGTATCGATACCGAAATGGTCAGTGGCTTCAATGAGCAAAAAGGTATCGATACCCTCCCCAAGTGTATCGATACCCAAAGCCTGAATCAAGAGGGTGGTATCGATACCGTACCAAGGGTATCGATACCCCCTGCTACGAACTTGCAGGTTTGAGCTGATTTAAGGTGCAAGGAGGCCCCTAAATCCCTCAAAAACCCCAACCAGCACACTAACATAAATCCTAAGGCAAATCAAACATAAAAGCATGCTTTCACAAAGACCAAAAGGCACTAATCAACTCAAGGTGGTGCACAAATCATACAAGCAACTTAAGCATCCAAACATGAAACAAAACATATGACCAACACACATGATAAGCAATTTAAACATCTACAGACATACATCACTCAAGCATTCATCAAGGCATGCATCTTAAGTGATATTTACAAGTCGTACAAGGCATCCAAGTGCCAAACCAAATAAACATACATCAAGACATCCAAAACAACCACACCTATCCCATTGCTTTACTATTACAATCTTTCAATTTATAAATCATACATTGAGCTCACCCAAAAGCAACACTTGGAGACCTTTCCTTGCCCTTGCCACCCACAAGCTATTTATCTGCATTGTCGAACAAAAGAGAGCGTAAGCATAAAAGCTTAGTGAGGGTAAGCTCATTAAACAAACCTTCGACAATACATGGTCCAAGCTCGAGCAATTATCATGATGAGATACATGACCTTATCTTTGATCCACATGAACCAAAATGAACATGATGCATGAACATATAATCAACATTATGTCATGCTCAACATCTCATAAGCTCAACTTACAATGATATATATATACCTCAATGCATTAATCAAAACATATATATCTTCACATTTCATATCATATTGATACACATATCAATTCATATTACTTCCGTGCTTAGCACGTACTCACCATGACTCACCGTCATGCACAAACCACATTTCCATGCCTAGCATGTACTCACCATGACTCACCGTCATGCACAAACCACATTTCCATGCCTAGCATGTACTCACCATGACTCACCGTCATGCACAAACCACATTTCCATGCCTAGCATGTACTCACCATGACTCACCGTCATGCACAAACCACATTTCCATGCCTAGCATGTACTCACCATGACTCACCGTCATGCACAAACCACATTTCCATGCCTAGCATGTACTCACCATGACTCACCGTCATGCACAACCCACATGCACATTATTAGCAACCATAACATATCTATCATCAACATGCATATAACAATGCATCAAACATGCCTCATCATACATGTATATCACCTTATACATAATAATCATAATGTCATGTTCAAGAGTAATAATATGGCATCCTACATCATATTAAACTCAACATCATCATACACAGTTTACAATCCAAACCACATGCATATCAATGCATCAAACCATGCCTCAACAACATGTATAACACATTATACATACACAAATCATCATGAGGCTTAACATCAATTAAAGAGATCATCCAATGTCTCTAACTAAAGCTTAGGATTAGGCTACCACCCTAATCCTAACTCTAGGTGAGTCTACCAATCTCAACCTAGTCCACATGCTCGAACCAATTGCTCAAAATCATTTAAAATATTTTAACCACTCACCGACTACTTCATTAGCACAAGCCGACAAGCCTACCAAGCATCCAAGTTTCCGGATTCGAGCCCGAAGCTTCACCATTGATTTCTCTTGCTTCTAACCATTCAAAAACAATATATTAACCTCAAAATCAGTCACAAACCCAAAGTTTAACATCAACACACAAATCCACTTCAATTCTCACAATTCAAAGCCAAGTTCATTCTACAATTTCTCATTTTCGTACTTCCACAAAAACCCGTCAAAAATCAGAATTGTAGTCATCCAAAACACTCTTAAACATGTTCAAAACACTGCCCAACTATAGTATAACCATCAACCCCCAATTTCCAACATTATACACATAATTTAAGCCATGAACAATCCCCAAAATCACCAAATCCGAGCAGCCATGAAAAACAGTCCAAAACTTGTGATTTCAACATTTTTAACACATTCAAACACTTCCAAAACAACCCCTAACTATTACTCTAACATCAACCCTCAAATTCCAACATTAATCATACCCAAACTCATCTAAAAACCTTCCTAAAAATCCACCAAAACCCAATTTCGGATTTTTACCCAAAATTACTCATTTTAACATATTATGTGTATTTTAACATGATTAAACAAAGCCCCAACTCAATTTATCAAAACAAGATGAAAAACCCCTTAAAAACCCAAACTTTGATATGAACCCTAATTTTCAAAACTCCATAACTTTGAAATCTAAGACTATAGATAGATAGAGGATGAAGAGGAGATTAAGAAAACATAATTACCTTTCAAAAACCCCTTGAATTGATGAAGAAATCAAAGGGAATAGTAAAGAGAGTTTGGGAGAATTTGGGATGGTTTGCACGGTGAAGAAGAAAGGAAATGAGAAAGATGATAGCTTTCTAATGATAAGGTTATCTGTTGAGCTTTTTGCACGCTCGAATCGATCACCGAAACCGTCAAGGAGGGTTGTAAAAGCTTGGTTGTTGAATTGGCTAAAACCGAAATAAATGTAGACAATTTGCACGATGATTTTAGAGTGGTTCGACTACTTCAACCGAGTCTACATCCACTACCTTAGCACACCACTAAGGATTTACCAATTCACTCAACAATGAATTCTTTCTTTTGAGGACAAAGGGTAACCTTACAACCCTATCTTTTCAATGGCTAAGATAGAACCACTCTAGTTTTTCTCTCAAGGCTAAACTAGAACCTCTCCTTTTACAAGGGTAGAAAGTTGTAAACAAATAAACTTCACAAGGTGGGTGTTTACGAGATTGAGCTCACAAGAGTGTAAAGAATAAAAACAATGAAAACACTCTCTATACAATATTTACAAGAGAAATGAAGGAAATGAAGACTTAAACTCGATTTCTCTTGAACATTTAGCTTGGATCTTGTTTTTTTCAATCTTCAAGTGTCCTTGGGGTGTATTTATAGTGTGGAATGAGTATCTAGCCGTTTATGGCCGTTGGGGATGTTTTGGAGCCGTTGGAAGCCATTTAAGTTGAGCATTAAATGCTCTCATGCACAATAGTTTCGAAACCTTTGAGAGGTTTCGAAACCTTAAGAGGGTTTTCAAAAAACTAGCCGTTTTATAGCCGTTTGGAGCCGTTACAGGGCCAAAGTTTCGAAACCTTTACAAGGTTTCGAAACCTTTGAGCCAAAGTTTCGAAACCTTGTAGAGGTTTCGAAACCTTTGCCTAGGTTTCCAAATTTTTGGCTACTGCCCTGACAAGTTTCGAGACCTTGTTTAAGGTTTCGAAACTTTACTCTAAAAACATGTATTTTGGGCATTTTTCGACTTTTAAAAGAGTAGTTCGATATAGGTATTCAATCGAACTCTTTCAAAACATTTTGTCAAGTTTTAAGGACTTTTGAATTATTTTTGAAATCTTTAAACAAGTCCCAAAACATTTTTCACAAAATTGTTATATCAAAATATTTCTCAACATTATCCTTATTTTTGTTTTGGTTTAATTACCAAAATGATCCCTCCCTTTCTTTCTAAACTCAATTTGCTCACACTAAGGTCAATTTGATTAAAATAAATTTTACCGACTCGAACCAACTAACCCGACTAACTTCTAACCCCAAAACACGGGTGTTACAACTCTCCCCCACTTAAGGAAATTTCGTCCTCGAAATTATCGAACAGGAAGAGCCACTGAAACATGCTCCTCCGCACTTTCCTTCTCACCACAACATACTCACCAACTCGGTAGACTTACCACACGTCTATAGATATCTAATGCTAAAATCTCAACGGTTTCTTCAAGGCATGTCGACTTTAAACTCAACTCGATCTCTTCTACAACATAGCACAGAACATATCTGACTCACACTCCCGAATCATAGATACACAAATCACATCACCAACCCCTTTCTAACTCTGGTGGTAATCGCAACAGATAAACAACATGACTAGCCCGATTCACAATCTCATACAACACTGTTTTGAACACCTGACCCATAACTTTCTCTGACAGATCATCTGACTTCAACAAGTAGCCAAACACTATGCAGACGCCTTCAAAAATCTAGTTGAAATTTCGAATCTCTATCACCCACTTTCACTAAGAATCTCCCACAATTGTAACAGGCTAAAAGAAAACTGATACCCGGTCTTGACACGCTGGCAATTTTACACACTTGTTCTCATACTGAACAATGTCATCCATCAACTCAATCCAGAAGTACCTACTTTCAACCCACAATACGTCTTCATACTACTCAGATGCAATACAAATGAACTATCGTGTACTTCGGCCAAAACAATGCATCTCGAAACATTATGTTAATCGGCACAACTATTCTGTCTCTAACAATACAAACTCTATCATCTCTTAACTGTATTCTGAAGGTCTTCTTTTCGCTATATCTTGCACGTGAGGTGCCCAGAACCTGTCTTGCAACTGTTTCTCTTTAAATATCTGATTCAAAGTAGGCTTCACATGAAACTTGGCCACAAAACCACTATCATTTGGTAAACTGAATTCGACAATTACATCTCGCAACTCAACTACTAATCTACCAACAAACACAACTCGAATCATCGATTACTACGTTGGCTCTCTTCGGATGGTACTCAATCTTGAGATCATAGTCTTCAAGTCTTCGAAGCAAACAAAACTGTAATTAACTCTACGTCTCATACCGGATAACTCTTTTCACGGTCTTCCAACTATCTCGATGAACAAGCCACAATCTTCTGTCTTGCATAAGCATACAACCTAACACTACATGCAACGCATCACTATGGTTCAATTTTTTTTTTCCGGATCAAGGTCGAAGCTCTCTTCAAAGTTTCTTTCGGTTCCTCAAGGGCTCGTTGTCTCGCATCTGGCCACACAACTGGACATTCTTATGTAGCAATCTGTCACGGTCTTCAGTTTCTTCCAACTCACATCTTCTTCTGCATAGTTAGGATTTACTCTAATGCACTCGGCTGATCTGCATGTCCTAGGAGAACATCTTCATTAACTCGAAGTTCACGTTGCGTAACTTGACATACAGCTGATTTTCTAAAAGGTGCTACCCCACTAACTTCAAAGCTCGTCATGGCCTTCTTCGATACTTCAACTTTTCTCACTTTCAACTGGTAGTAAACGAATCCCGAATTAATCTTCGGGAAGACTGAAGCACCCCCTAACTGATCAACAAATCGCTGACACTCGAAAGCGGATACTAATCATTCACTGCCGTTGGTTTCAACTGTCTGAAATCTCAACACATTCTCGTACTGCCGCTCTTTCTTCTTCACAAACTGTACTATCATACTCTAAGATGATGCACTAAGCCTAATGAATCTAAGGCCTAACAGTTCTCGTAGTTGATTCTTCAACATTCTCAATTCTTCCGGGATTCATAAGTTACAGAGCTAACAAAACAGAAGCAACCTCGGAAACGATCTCAATGACGAACTCTTCTTCTTTATCAAGAGACAAACCAGGCAATTCTTCCAAGTACTTTTAGGAAAACACAAACTATACTAACATTCCGCGGTCTAATCTTCGTTCAAAAATCAAATCCATCACAATTGCCAAACAAGTCTGCCAACTAAACTCAATCAATCTTCGACCTCCACAGCTGGATCAACCATTCAATAAGAAGTTCACACCCTCGCCTACTACTACAGTCCCACTGAGACCTGCAACTTCAAGGCAACTCTCTATCTTTATCTCAACGTATACACTAACTCTGTGCTCTTCAAGCCAAACCTTGTCAAAACGTACCTCAAAACTGTAGGAAGACGATCGCTTCACATCTACTGCATACACATAACCTTGAACCATCAACAAACATCTTCTGCACATTTTTTTTGACCACCACTATCTCACCACAAGGTCTAGTCACATGTGTCCCTACTTCCAAGGTCTCAACACGTACATCAAATTTTCTTACATGTTCACACAAAAGGAAGTATCCGTGGAAATTGCAACTACACCTGTGTACATCTGATAGTCTTCGACCCTCTTGTTTTCAGACTGGTTCTTCAACAAAATCTGATTCTTCTAGAATATTCTTAGAGCATCTCGAAACTTCAAAATGCAGTTCTAATCGTACACAAACAATTATGCTTGAACTTGTTCTGTAACATCGGTCCTGGCGACTCAAAACATCCCACTACCAAACAATCCGAATTTAAAGCTCAAGACTTCCTTCTCGGCTCAACTATATCGGAAGTAACTTCATCTCTCCTTCTCGCTGGAAGACAACTCAGACGCACACTGGCCCAATCACACATATTGATTTCCACTCACGGACACTGAACGACTGTCTTGTATGAAAACCATAGGCTGAATCCCAACGATCACCAACTAGCATTTCTGAATTTCAGATTACACAAACGAGACCCTTACCCTGATCTCGCCCCAAAGAACTAAGGTACTCATACCTACCTCTGACACCTCATCGGCACATTCAAACTTGCATGCTTGCTAACAATATACAGAAGTGCAGACTCAGAATCAATCAGAAGGGAACAAGCTCAAAACTGTACCAAGGGCTTACCTACTATATCATCGATAACACTCTGACTCCCACTCATAAGTCGTCACCTCTTTCACTACTAACACCAGAACCAATCACATCGTTCCTTATCAACAGGAACCAACCCACATACACACTAACTCAGTCAAACAAATTGTACCTCAAGTCCGGTACAACCACACCTCCCTAACCAAGATGATGGACTCCCTCAACATCATTCACATTTTCAGAACCCACATTTTCCACTTACCGATTCACAGTCCACGCCTTGGCCTCAAACTTACCAAAAAGTAATAAACTAACAACAACAACAACACATTAACATACAAACTGGGTTAGCAAAGGAAAAGGTCCAAGTGGCTCAAGTATGATTTCCTCACTTAAAATCTCTTTTTCCGATGTAATAGAAGCAATGGGACTCTACTCAACATGCTTCAAGCAACTCAACACACATACATGCTCAATCATGCATATTACAAGGCATACTTGCTAAACAAGCAAACATATGCGTACGATCAAACAACATACCTTCTCCATCAAACAATCACACATCGCCGCATACACGGGTAACGAGCAACATGCTTTTAAACAAACAATCAACATACTTGTCACACAAGCAATCATACTTACAAAGCAAACAATCATTCATTACAGCATACTCGAATAACAAGCAACATGCTTACATGACAAGCAAACACCGTGCATCTCAATCATAAAACACAACTTACCTCACTTACCTGTCCAAGGTTTCGGAAACCTTAAGCTCTGATACCAACAAATGTAACCCCCGTAGCCCGGCCTAGACGGCTGACGCGAACTACAAAGATTACACGGGGAAAACCAAAGTCAACCCGAAAGTCAACCTTGATTAACGACCCTTTTTTTCATTTTAAACTTGCCTAGATGCACATTAAACCTAGGCATACTCTTGAGATAAGCATACTCAAAAATCACAGCAATCGGATAACAATAAGGGACTCAATTGCACAAAATACGAATTTAGGGACCAATTTGTAAATTCTGGAAATTAAGAGGACTTTACCAAATTTTAAGTTACCATTATGATATTATTCATGTTTCATACCTCACTGCCAAATTTCAACTCAAACGGACATGTTACGGCCCAATTTTAAACTTAAACTGCAGGCGGTATTGATACCCTTAAGGGGTGTATCAATACCCCTCCCCAGCGGTATCGATACCCTTAAGGGGTGTATCGATACCTTCCCCCAGCGGTATCGATACCCTTAAGGGGTGTATCGATACCCTCCCCCAACGGTATCGATACCCTTAAGGGGGGTATCGATACCGAAATGGTCAGTGGCTTCAATGAGCAAAAAGGTATCGATACCCTCCCCAAGTGTATCGATACCCAAAGCCTGAATCAAGAGGGTGGTATCGATACCGTACCAAGGGTATCGATACCCCCTGCTACGAACTTGCAGGTTTGAGCTGATTTAAGGTGCAAGGAGGCCCCTAAATCCCTCAAAAACCCCAACCAGCACACTAACATAAATCCTAAGGCAAATCAAACATAAAAGTATGCTTTCACAAAGACCAAAAGGCACTAATCAACTCAAGGTGGTGCACAAATCATACAAGCAACTTAAGCATCCAAACATGAAACAAAACATATGACCAACACACATGATAAGCAATTTAAACATCTACAGACATACATCACTCAAGCATTCATCAAGGCATGCATCTTAAGTGATATTTACAAGTCGTACAAGGCATCCAAGTGCCAAACCAAATAAACATACATCAAGACATCCAAAACAACCACACCTATCCCATTGCTTTACTATTACAATCTTTCAATTTATAAATCATACATTGAGCTCACCCAAAAGCAACACTTGGAGACATTTCCTTGCCCTTGCCACCCACAAGCTATTTATCTGCATTGTCGAACAAAAGAGAGCGTAAGCATAAAAGCTTAGTGAGGGTAAGCTCATTAAACAAACCTTCGACAATACAGGGTCCAAGCTCGAGCAATTATCATGATGAGATACATGACCTTATCTTTGATCCACATGAACCAAAATGAACATGATGCATGAACATATAATCAACATTATGTCATGCTCAACATCTCATAAGCTCAACTTACAATGATATATATATACCTCAATGCATTAATCAAAACATATATATCTTCACATTTCATATCATATTGATACACATATCAATTTATATTACTTCCGTGCTTAGCACGTACTCACCATGACTCACCGTCATGCACAAACCACATTTCCATGCCTAGCATGTACTCACCATGACTCACTGTCATGCACAAACCACATTTCCATGCCTAGCATGTACTCACCATGACTCACCGTCATGCACAAACCACATTTCCATGCCTAGCATGTACTCACCATGACTCACCGTCATGCACAAACCACATTTCCATGCCTAGCATGTACTCACCATGACTCACCGTCATGCACAAACCACATTTCCATGCCTAGCATGTACTCACCATGACTCACCGTCATGCACAAACCACATTTCCATGCCTAGCATGTACTCACCATGACTCACCGTCATGCACAAACCACATTTCCATGCCTAGCATGTACTCACCATGACTCACCGTCATGCACAACCCACATGCACATTATTAGCAACCATAACATATCTATCATCAACATGCATATAACAATGCATCAAACATGCCTCATCATACATGTATATCACCTTATACATAATAATTATAATGTCATGTTCAAGAGTAATAATATGGCATCCTACATCATATTAAACTCAACATCATCATACACAGTTTACAATCCAAACCACATGCATATCAATGCATCAAACCATGCCTCAACAACATGTATAACACATTATACATATACAAATCATCATGAGGCTTAACATCAATTAAAGAGATCATCCAATGTCTCTAACTAAAGCTTAGGATTAGGCTACCACCCTAATCCTAACTCTAGGTGAGTCTACCAATCTCAACCTAGTCCACATGCTCGAACCAATTGCTCAAAATCATTTAAAATATTTTAACCACTCACCGACTACTTCATTAGCACAAGCCGACAAGCCTACCAAGCATCCAAGTTTCCGGATTCGAGCCCGAAGCTTCACCATTGATTTCTCTTGCTTCTAACCATTCAAAAACAATATATTAACCTCAAAATCAGTCACAAACCCAAAGTTTAACATCAACACACAAATCCACTTCAATTCTCACAATTCAAAGCCAAGTTCATTCTACAATTTCTCATTTTCGTACTTCCACAAAAACCCGTCAAAAATCAGAATTGTAGTCATCCAAAACACTCTTAAGCATGTTCAAAACACTGCCCAACTATAGTATAACCATCAACCCCCAATTTCCAACATTATACACATAATTTAAGCCATGAACAATCCCCAAAATCACCAAATCCGAGCAGCCATGAAAAACAGTCCAAAACTTGTGATTTCAACATTTTTAACACATTCAAACACTTCCAAAACAACCCTCAACTATTACTCTAACATCAACCCTCAAATTCCAACATTAATCATACCCAAACTCATCTAAAAACCTTCCTAAAAATCCACCAAAACCCAATTTCGGATTTTTACCCAAAATTACTCATTTTAACATATTATGTGTATTTTAACATGATTAAACAAAGCCCCAACTCAATTTATCAAAACAAGATGAAAAACCCCTTAAAAACCCAAACTTTGATATGAACCCTAATTTTCAAAACTCCATAACTTTGAAATCTAAGACTATAGATAGATAGAGGATGAAGAGGAGATTAAGAAAACATAATTACCTTTCAAAAACCCCTTGAATTGATGAAGAAATCAAAGGGAATAGTAAAGAGAGTTTGGGAGAATTTGGGATGGTTTGCACGGTGAAGAAGAAAGGAAATGAGAAAGATGATAGCTTTCTAATGATAAGGTTATCCTTATTTTTGTTTTGGTTTAATTACCAAAATGATCCCTCCCTTTCTTTCTAAACTCAATTTGCTCACACTAAGGTCAATTTGATTAAAATAAATTTTACCGACTCGAACCAACTAACCCGACTAACTTCTAACCCCAAAACACGGGTGTTACAAAGAAACGTTGAAGGAGCTTTGGAGCCGAATACGAGGTCATAGGAGGATTGTTTCGATTGACAAAGGAAGGGCGGTGAGTGGTTTTAAACTTATCCTAAAGTTGGTTTGAGTATGTGTAGTGTGCTTGTGTAAAGTGTGCTTGGTAGGCCACTTATAGTTAATTCGAGTTGTTAGTTATCCGTTGATATCCATATATGCTATTGTGCTTACTTAACTATGCTTTTGTGATCTTGGTGGTTTTGTACATGTATATTCATGAGGTGTATATATATGTGATGAGCATGAGTTATGATTGATGGAAAATGTGATGTGGTAAATGATAATTGGCACTAAATAATTACCGGTTGTAAATGATCGATCATTAGGATTAGTGTGCACACAAATTGAGTCAAAACGTACGTGGCCTTGGTGGCGTTGAGGCACCAAGGAGGAGTACGGTAATGTAATATTCTACCGGAAGCTTTTATTCATTTCTACGTGATGATGAGTGGAATCCCATCCGTAGGGCATGTGGCGATGAGTGGAATCCCGTCCATGCAAGGCTGGTGATGAGTGTAATCCCACCGAGGTAAAGTGTTGTTGAGTTTTAAATCCGCACAATCGGGGTAATTCAAAGTGGCCAATTAACTTGTTCATATATTGTGATATATGGTGTTGAAACATGACTATTGTTATTGATGCTTGGTGCTTAGTATGAGGTAATATGCCATATTATGCCACTTGATGGACTAGCTAGGACTACTTGTGATGTTGCCTATGCATGTTAGATATGAGGTTTAGGGATTACATGCTTGAACCCTGCATTGTTGTTGCTTTCGTTTTAGAGCACCCTCACTAAGCTTATAGCTTACGCTCTCCATGTTCAACAATGCAGATCATTAGTGTGGCGTTAGCTCGGAGCAAGGCAAGAAGGGCTTCCAAGTGTTGTAACTCAAGTACGGTGGTAATTTTGTACTAGTTAGCAATGTGGCAAAGGTCTTGTATGAGCATGTGTGACTCATTTAATTGATGTTGTTTTGGATTGATGTTTTGGATTGTAAGTATGTCACGCTATGATGAATGTTTCGATGTTTGATGGCATGTTTTAGAATGCTTAGGTTGCCTTGTGTATAAATGCAAACCTTTCAAGTTGTCTTGTTCCTTTTAAGGTCTTTTGTGCTCTTGTGTATGTCAATATTGCATAAATTGCTCTTGACTTGAATGCTATGCATGAGTGTTTTAGTCCATGTTTGAATGTTTCCCTTGGATTAAATATGTGTGCCTACGTGTTTGTATATGCTTAGGTGAGTCGAGAGTTGCATCTAGAGTTGTGTTTGAGGTCGTTTAGCTAAGATTTGTGGACTTACAGTGCAGGGCGTATCGATACGCCCAAGGGCTGTATCGATACGGCCTTGCTCAGAGGAAACAGTTTTGGCTGGGCGTATCGATACGTGGGGTGTATCGATACGGTCCCAACTCTCTGAAATTCAGGTTAGGCTGGGCGTATCGATGCACAAGGGTGTATCGATACCCTCTTAACTCTCTATAATCTTGGGGAGTTGTAGAGTGCATGGCGTATCGATACGGTGTCCAAGCGTATCGATACGGTTCAACCTAGTTGACCAAGTGGTGTTGACCGAGAAGGGCGTATCGATACGCTCATGGGCTGTATCGATACGGTCCTCTTATGTTGACCATAGGGTGTTGACCTTGGTCAAGGCGTATCGATACCCTCTGAAGGCGTATCGATACGTCCTGCTTAAAATGGAAAATTTGGTTGTTTAATTGCAGGCTTGTGAGTTTTGTGTCCGTGTTTGTTCGCTGCGTGTCCCCTCACATAGGATTTAATACAAGCATCTAGAAAAAAAAATATAGGGTTGCTAACCGAGGGGGAACCTTAATTGGTTTTCGCTCGGTTTTCCCCGTGTGGCCCACTTGGACCGGTCATTCGGCCAGACCGGGACGAGGGGGTTACATTAAAGTAGTATGATTAGTGATTTAGATTTTAACTTATAAATCTTAAATTCTAGTCGTGATCTTTAAATCATAAACTCATAATCTCTAAATTGAACCTAAAAACCTTAAATTAAGGTGCTGGTGGAAAATTTTCTTTTACCATATGTGTACATAGTTTTAACCACTTCAAAAGTAAGGATTATTATTTCATATACACGAGGTGGAAACTTTTTGTTTCTGCAAGTACTTTAATTTTAGAGTTTAGGGTGTTTAAAATTTAGGATTCATGGTTAGATTTTAGAGTTAGGGTTACGATTAAGGATTTAGGTTTTAACCTATAAATCCTAAAATTTAACTCTAAACCCAAGATTCTAGCAACGACCCCTAAATTTAAAACTACTACATTTAAATTCTTAAATTCTAAATCATAAATAAAGTCTTTAAACCCTAAAATTAAGGTACTTATATAAACAAAATTTCTATAAGCGCTTGTGCATTGAATAATTATTCTAAAATTATTGCTCGGAATTTAGTGACCTAAGATATGTTTAGGTGGTTGAAGACTTGATAAAAATGCAAATCAAAATCACTTACCAGAATCGGGGATGACTTGAGATCAATCTTGCCAAGTTATGAATACAATATTCATAGCCAATAAGCTTTTCTGTCTTTATTTTTTAAAAATCTTTTTTATATTTATATATTGGAAGAAGGTGTAAAGGAATAGTGTGTTTAGTCTGACGGCACCTTTGGATAATATACTAAAATAACGATTTCCGATTGGAATTGAAAGGTATATTTTAAAAGATAAAAAAATATTAAATAAATAGAACACATGATTACTTAATCTCGTTTATAGAGTTATAAATGCTATTTAATTTAGAGTATAAACGAGTTATAAATGCTATTTAATTTAGAGTAAATTATATGAGTGATTTTATTTTGACCATTGTGTTATGGATTTTGTCAATTGAATTATTTTAACTATTTAAAACATGTTAATCGAGCAATTGCCGTTTAAATAAACAAAAATAATAACGTAAAGTAAATTTGTATAATTACATATTGAGTGAGCATATGACAAAATAACATCATCTCTGACTTAGTTTGCTAGCAGACTTCCACGGGAACTATCGGTGAAAATAAACCTTGGCTATGCAGAACACGTATTCCATGTTGGAAAACCATTGCATCAATCTAACAATCCAGATGAGGGATACATGTTTTGTATGAAGTAAGTGTCTAATATTTTATTTCGTAACTTTTTAAGGTTTTTTTTGTCAACGATTATTTTTTTTCCATCATTCAATAACCGCATGACACATGACCTATTCATTAATTTTTATTCAATCATTGTTTAAAAACTCAAAAAAATTATTAATTTTTATAATAAAAAAAACCCAAATTTTCATTGTTGTTAAAACAACCTAAATCCCTAATTCGTCCTTTTATTGCCAACACCATGTCGCCATTGTAACAATGAAGTCTCATCATATCGTCGCAAGGTCTAGTTCACCGTTTGTTCATTTGTCGTTCGTCGTTTGATTGGAGATTCACGTTCAACATGAATAGTTCGTTTGGATACTCGTTTTTCGATTTCGAATGACGTAAGGTTGAGATTATTGACTGCGAAAGCCGACAAATGAACGGATGACCGATGGTGGTAGAATTGACGGTCGAATTAGAGGAATTTAAAAGTTTGAGGATTTGGATTTTTTTGGGGGGGGATAAAGGTTTTATGGGGTTTTTTTATAAATTAAATATTTTATATTTTTTAATGATAACAATTAAAGAAAAATACAAAAATAGGCATGTGTTCGTCTATAATTGGATAACGAAAAATATTGACGTTGTGGACGAAAAAACCTTACACTAGTTACGCAATAAAATATGAAACACTTATTTTGGCCAAAAATATTTTAGACATCAATAAAAAAAATATAGTTTGCACATTTATTTCATGGTTAACCCTAAATATTATAACTTGAACCAACTCTCCATATATGATCCGAACCTAGGGGTGATAATGAGCATGATCGGATCGCGAACTACTCAGGCTCGGCTCGGTCAAAGCTCAGCTCGAGTTCGGCTCGAGATCTTAACAAGCCGAGCCGAGCCAAGCTCGGCTCGGAAAGCTTGTGAATCGGCTTGGAATAATTATATATGTATATATGTATGCACTAAAAATAATCTGTTTAGCAAAAGATACAACAATTAAGAAAAAAGTCACTTCTAAATTATAGTTGTAATTATTTAAATTCACTTCTAATAATTTTAGATTGTTTTCTAAGACTCATATTAGTATATTACTAAAATTAAATGACTAAATTGAATTAAAGTAAACTTTATACTATAAATTAAGAAAATATCAAGGACTAATGTAACCCCCTCGTCCCGGTCTGGCCGGATGACCGGTCCGAGTGAGCCACACGGGGAAAACCGAGTGAAAACTCCCAAAGGAATTCCCCCTCGATTAGCAACCCTATTTTTTTTCATTTTAAATCTTGTCTAGATGACTTTTAGATCCTAAGTGATCATACAGCGGAACAGCACTCACGAGACACCCAAACGAGCTCAATTAAGACTTATACTGCAGGCGGTATCGATACACCTAAGGGGCGTATCGATACCCCCTTGACTAGGTCAATAGGTCTAAGTCAACCCGTAGAGGCCGTATCGATACACCCAAGGGGTGTATCGATACCCTCCCCAACGGTTGACTTCCCATGGTCAAAGCTAAGATGACGGTATCGATACCCCAGAGGCTGGTATCGATACCGAACTGGACAGTAGCTCCAGTGACCAAAATGGTATCGATACACTAGAGGCCCGTATCGATACCGAACTGGACAGTAGCTCTAGTGACCAAAATGGTATCGGTACGCCCCCTCGTGTATCGATACACGATGCCTGAAACAAGAAGGCGGTATCGATACCAGACCTGCCGTATCGATACCCCTGCACAGCAAAAACCTCCAAACTCAACTAAAACGAACAAGACTTGATCCTAGATGCAATATAGGACTTCCCTAGCCCCAAACAAGCACTCATACAACATTTACATACCAATATATAGCCATACAAGCACCCAACATGTATAAACATCAAGGAACTCATGCAAATGACTCAAGATGGCATTCAAACATTCGAAGATCATGCTTCAACATCCAAACATATAGGTCAATTCTAAGGCACATGGCCAACATTCAAGATAGGCATTTAGGCATGAATTACAAGTTAGACATGGCAACACAAGCCACACAAAAGCAAGTTAACAAGGAGTCTAAGCAAGCTCCTAAGAAACTAACATTCATCCAACAAAACATCACATATAAAAGAGTCATACAAGCTCATACACAACCCATGCCACATTGCTAACTAGTACAAAATCACCACCGTACTTGAGTCACAGACTTGGAAGCCCTTCTTGCCTTGCCTCGAGCTAACACCACGCTAAAGATCTGCATTGTTGAACATAGAGAGCGTAAGCTATAAGCTTAGTGAGGGTGCTCTAAAACGAAAAACATCAACAATGCAGGGTCCAAGCATGTTAATCCTAATCTCACATATATCAAGCATTGACATGAAATCAAGTAGACCTAGCTAGTCTTTCAGGTGGCATATATGGTCTCTCAATCCTAAAAAGATCAATTATCAACATCAACATCATATAGCAACACCATATATCACCAACATATATCATCATCACATATCACAATGTATGAACAAGTCAATTGGCCACTTTAATTACCCCGATTGTGCGGATTTATAACTCAACAACACTTTACCTCGGTGGGATTACACTCATCACCGGACCTTGCGTGTGCGGGATTCCACTCATCGCCACACGCCCTACGGATGGGATTCCACTCATCATCCCGTAGAGCTATATAAAAAGCTTCCGGTGGAATGTTACATCACCGTACTCCTCCTTGATGACTTAACGCCATCAAGGCCACGTACGTTTTGACTCAATTTGTGTGCACACTATCCTAATGATCGATCATTTACAACCGGTAATTATTTAGTGCCAATTATCAACATCAATCACATGTCATCAACCACACTCATGCTCACCACATATATCTACAACATGATATATATACACATGCATCATATAGTCACAAGTACAAGAGCATAGTCATTAAGCACATAGCATTTAAGGATATCAAAAGCTAAGCTATCAACTTGAATTAAATGAAAGTGGCCTACCAAGCACACTTTACACACACACACTACTCATGCTCGAACCAAACTTAAGAACAGGTTGAACCACTCACCGCCCTTCCTTAGCAACTCGAAACAATCCTCCTATGCACCCGGATTCGGTCCCAAAGCCTCTTCCACGCTTCCACTTGCTTCTAGCCAAACAAAACATACACATTACTTCTCAACTCAATGCTAACTCAACTATCAACTTACTTTGCAAGCACAACCCCAATTTCCACAATTTCCCAAGCCACATAACATCTCAAAAACCAAATTTTCGGACCCCAACAACCATTGGCTGAAATACCCATTTCTAAGCATCCAAATGACTTCCAAACCATCCCAAATCACCCTCCTAACATAGGTAGACTTTCAGCCCTTTAATTTCAACATTAAACCCACCAAAAACCCAAGTTTTCATACTCTAAAATTTGCCCTAAAGACCCATTACGAAATTCCATCCAAAATCAACCAAATTAAGATATATAGTGTATTTCATCATGCTTAAGCAAAACCCTAACATAGCTTATCAAAATGAACTGAAAAACCCCATTAAAACCCAAATTTCAATATGAACCCTAATTCCCAAAACTCTATATTTTTGAAATCCAAGACCATGGTTGGATAGGGGATAAAGAGGAGAGTTGGAAAACATATTTACCTTTCAAAAACGCCTTGAATCGAAGAAGAGAATAAATGGAATAGTAACTTTGATATTTTGAGAGGGTTTGGGGAGGGGAGATGGTCTTTCACGTTTGGGAAAGGGAATGGGGGGGAAAGAGAAGACAACTTTTCTATAAAGTTGTCTTGCTTTTTTAAATTTGGGTCAATTTGCAACATAGGTCCCTCCCCTTTCATTAAAGCTCAAATTGGTCATTATATGAAGTTGGATCATTTTAATTAAGTTTCATTTGACTCGAACTATGACCCGGCTAACTCCTAGGCCCAAAACACGGGTGTTACAACTCTCTCCCACTTAAGGAATTTCGTCCCCGAAATTACCTGACTGAAAGAGATACGGAAACTGCTTTTCCATATCCTCCTTCCTCTCCCAAGTGGCCTCGTCCACACCTCTATGTTGCCACCGCACCTTCACTAACTCGATCGATCTACCCCTCAACACCTTACTGTCAGAAGCTAAGATCTCAACGGGCTCTTCTTCGTAAGTCAAATCCGGATTCAATTCGATTTCTTCTACGGGCATAACATGTGATGGATCGGACCTATACTTGCGAAGCATCGATACATGGAACACATCGTGTATCTTCTCTAGCTCGGATGGCAAACGCAACTGATAAGCAACGGGACCAACCCTCTTCACAATCTCATACGGTCCTATGTACCTTGGACTCAATTTCCCCTTTCGGCCAAACCTCATCACTTTCTTCCACGGAGACACTTTCAAGAACACCTTCTCACCCACTGAGAACTCAACTTCTTTCCTCTTCAAATCGGCATAGGACTTCTGCCTATCCGAAGCGGCCTTCAAACGTTCACAAATCAATTTTACCTTGTCGGTTGTCCCCTTGAGCAAATCCGGCATAGGTAACAATTTCTGTCCTACCTCGGCCCAACACACTGGAGTCCTACACTTCCGGCCATACAAGGCCTCATACGGAGCCATCTGAATGCTCGACTGAAAGCTGTTATTGTACGCAAACTCTACTAGAGGCAAATGCTTCTCCCAAGTACCCTGAAAGTCAATGATGCAACAACGTAACATATCCTCTAAGATCTGAATAACCCTCTCTGACTGTCCATCTGACTGAGGATGATAAGAAGTGCTGAAGTTCAAACGGGTACCCAAAGCTGTATGCAGACACTCCCAAAATCTAGAAGTAAACCGCGGATCTCTATCTGACACAATGGATTTCGGTACACCATGCAATCTAACAATCTCGCCAATATACAAATCGGCCAATCTATCTAAAGTGTATGTAGTGTTGACTGCCAAGAAGTGAGCACACTTCGTAAAACGATCTACTATCACCCAAACTGAGTTCTTCTTCGTAGGAGTCAAAGGCAAACCCGAAACGAAATCCATGGTGATGTTCTCCCATTTCCATTCCGGAATTCTCAACGGCTGTAGCAAACCTGAGGGAACCTGATGTTCCGCCTTCACTCTCTGACACACTAAGCACTTACTCACAAAGTCGGCCACATCTCTCTTCAAGCCAACCCAAAAGTACTCATTCTTCAAATCACGGTACATCTTCGTACTTCCAGGATGCATAGCAAACGGACTACTGTGAGCTTCAGTCAAGATTGTACGTCTCAAATCACTGTCCTCTGGCACAACTATTCTGTCTTTAAAACACAAAACCCCATCAGTACTGAAACTGTAGTCTGAAGATCTACCCTCGGCTATATCTTGCACGTGAGGTGCCAAAGATCTATCTAAGAGCTGTTTCTCCCTAATCAACTGACCTAGAGTAGGTCTAACCTGAAGCTCGGCTATCAAGCCACCATCTCCGGACAAACTTAATCTAGCAAACATAGCTCTAAAGTCTACGGCCACCTTCCTACTCAAAGCATCGGCCACTACATTGGCCTTACCCGGATGATACTCAATAGTAAGATCATAGTCCTTTAGCAACTCTAACCACCTGCGTTGTCTGAGATTCAAATCTCGCTGAGTCATAATGTACTTCAAACTCTTGTGGTCGGTGTATACTGTACATTTCTCACCATACAAATAATACCTCCAAATCTTCAGAGCAAACACAACTGCAGCTAACTCTATGTCATGGGTCGAATAGTTGCGCTCATGGGTCTTCAACTGTCTTGAGGCATAAGCCACTACTCTCTTGTCTTGCATCAAAACACATCCTAGCCCTACATAAGAGGCATCACTGTAGACTACATAGTCCTTCCCGGACTCAGGCTGAATCAAAATTGGAGCTTGGGTCAAAGCTTCTTTCAATTTCTCGAAGGCTCTCTGTCTTGCATCTGTCCACTCAAACTGAACACTCTTCTGAAGTAACTGTGTCAATGGAGCGGCTAACTTAGAGAAACCCTCTACAAATCTTCTATAGTATCCGGCTAAACCTAGGAAGCTACGTACCTCTGTCACAGACTTCGGTTGCTTCCACTCAACAATGGCTTCAATCTTCTTCGGATCAACTCTAATGCCTTCAGCTGACACTACATGTCCTAAGAAGACTACCTCTCGGATCCAGAATTCACACTTGCTGAGCTTCGCATACAACTGATGGTCTAGCAAAGTCTTCAAAACAAGTCTCAAATGTCGGTCATGGTCTTCTTCAGTTCGCGAGTACACCAAGATGTCATCAATAAATACAACCAGAAACTGATCTAGATACTGATGAAAAATCCTATTCATCATGTCCATGAAAGCTGCCGGTGCATTAGTCAACCCAAATGGCATGACTAAAAACTCATAATGCTCATACCTAGTCCTAAAGGCTGTCTTCGGTACATCAACCTCCCTAACCTTTAGCTGGTATTAACCTGATCTCAAATCAATCTTCGAAAAGACAGATGCCCCTCTCAACTGATCAAACAAGTCATCGATTCTAGGCAACGGATATTTGTTCTTCACTGTCAACTGATTTAACTGCCTGTAATCTATACACATTCTCATGCTTCCATCTTTCTTCTTTACAAACAAAACTGGTGCACCCCAAGGTGAAGAACTAGGCCTAATAAAACCTCTATCTGTCAATTCTTGCAACTAAGTCTTCAACTCTTTCAATTCTTTCGGTGCCATTCGATACGGAGCAATCGAAACAGGAGCTGAATCAGAATAAGTCTTGATTTCTTCATTCAGCCCATAACGGAAGCGGTTACAACGCTCCACCTCAGTAGGTACAAGCTCGGGTGCATACTGACTCAGTCTAACAAATCTGATCTCATAATCGGTCACAGACATACTCCCCTGAAGCAATGCCATAAACTCTCTCTTCCTCTCATCGAGGTATCGCGGACCCAAATACTTCTTCCGGAATGCTGTCTCAAAGAACTCCCATGTAATCTCGGCCTCATACATCCCTGAAGTGACGGTGACCCACCAGGTGTAGGCATCACCCTGAAGCAAAGACTCAACGCATCCCAACTTGCGCTCACCAGTGCATCCCATCTGAGCAAGAATACGGACAGTCTTCTCAAACCATAACTCTGATCGCTCTGGAGTAGCACCCCTGAACTCTTCGGCCCCAAGGCCCCGAAGTCTCTCTAAAGGTAAACCAGTGCCCTCACCCTGATGGTGTGCTGCCTGACCTCCAGCTACAGCAGCCTGAAATGCTCCGGCAATTGCCTGAACCAACGGAGCTAAGTCTATCCCGGCCGGTCCTTGGCCACCTTGGCCACCTTGACCTCCTTGTGGTCCCTCTCATTCGGCCCCGGCCTCACCTCCGGCTCCCGGTGGAGGAGGAGGTGGTGGTAGAGGTGGTGGAGGAGCTCCAACTCCAACCACAGGCTCTCCCACTTAAGCCTCAACCCTAACTACTGGCTCTACTCCTGGAGCCTCTGCCCGTGGTTCCGGTCGAACCATCCTAGGCCTCCCACGTGGTCTCATGGTTCAACTAGCAAGGTAAACTACAACAAGAAACAGATAAGGATTACGTTAGTCAAGGCAAAGGTCCAATAGTGCTCAAGTACTCCTCTTTCCAAAAATCTTTTTAAATTAAGTAATAGTAGCAATGGGCACACACTCACACCAGACGCGACACTTCATGCTTCAAAACAGCATACAATCAAGCAAACATCAAGGATTCATGGCAAAGCATGCATCGAACATCATAAGCATCTAACACATTAAGCTTACCTCACTTACCTGCCCGAAGTCTCGGTAACCTCAGGCTCTGATACCAACAAATGTAACCCCCTCGTCCCGGTCTGGCCGGATGACCGGTCCGAGTGAGCCACACGGGGAAAACCGAGTGAAAACTCCCAAAGGAATTCCCCCTCGGTTAGCAACCCTATTTTTTTTCATTTTAAATCTTGTCTAGATGACTTTTAGATCCTAAGTGATCATACAGCGGAACAGCACTCACGAGACACCCAAACGAGCTCAATTAAGACTTATACTGCAGGCGGTATCGATACACCTAAGGGGCGTATCGATACCCCCTTGACTAGGTCAACAGGTCTAAGTCAACCCGTAGAGGCCGTATCGATACACCCAAGGGGTGTATCGATACCCTCCCCAACGGTTGACTTCCCATGGTCAAAGCTAAGATGACGGTATCGATACCCCAGAGGCTGGTATCGATACCGAACTGGACAGTAGCTCCAGTGACCAAAATGGTATCGATACACTAGAGGCCCGTATCGATACCGAACTGGACAGTAGCTCCAGTGACCAAAATGGTATCGGTACGCCCCCTCGTGTATCGATACACGATGCCTGAAACAAGAAGGCGGTATCGATACCAGACCTGCCGTATCGATACCCCTGCACAGCAAAAACCTCCAAACTCAACTAAAACGAACAAGACTTGATCCTAGATGCAATATAGGACTTCCCTAGCCCCAAACAAGCACTCATACAACATTTACATACCAATATATAGCCATACAAGCACCCAACATGTATAAACATCAAGGAACTCATGCAAAGGACTCAAGATGGCATTCAAACATTCGAAGATCATGCTTCAACATCCAAACATATAGGTCAATTCTAAGGCACATGGCCAACATTCAAGATAGGCATTTAGGCATGAATTACAAGTTAGACATGGCAACACAAGCCACACAAAAGCAAGTTAACAAGGAGTCTAAGCAAGCTCCTAAGCAACTAACATTCATCCAACAAAACATCACATATAAAAGAGTCATACAAGCTCATACACAACCCATGCCACATTGCTAACTAGTACAAAATCACCACCGTACTTGAGTCACAGACTTGGAAGCCCTTCTTGCCTTGCCTCGAGCTAACACCACGCTAAAGATCTGCATTGTTGAACATAGAGAGCGTAAGCTATAAGCTTAGTGAGGGTGCTCTAAAACGAAAAACATCAACAATGCAGGGTCCAAGCATGTTAATCATAATCTCACATATATCAAGCATTGACATGAAATCAAGTAGACCTAGCTAGTCTTTCAGGTGGCATATATGGTCTCTCAATCCTAACAAGATCAATTATCAACATCAACATCATATAGCAACACCATATATCACCAACATATATCATCATCACATATCACAATGTATGAACAAGTTAATTGGCCACTTTAATTACCCCGATTGTGCGGATTTATAACTCAACAACACTTTACCTCGGTGGGATTACACTCATCACCGGACCTTGCGTGTGCGGGATTCCACTCATAGCCACACGCCCTACGGATGGGATTCCACTCATCATCCCGTAGAACTATATAAAAAGCTTCCGGTGGAATGTTACATCACCGTACTCCTCCTTGATGACTTAACGCCATCAAGGCCACGTACGTTTTGACTCAATTTGTGTGCACACTATCCTAATGATCGATCATTTACAACCGGTAATTATTTAGTGCCAATTATCAACATCAATCACATGTCATCAACCACACTCATGCTCACCACATATATCTACAACATGATATATATACACATGCATCATATAGTCACAAGTACAAGAGCATAGTCATTAAGCACATAGCATTTAAGGATATCAAAAGCTAAGCTATCAACTTGAATTAAATGAAAGTGTCCTACCAAGCACACTTTACACACACACACTACTCATGCTCGAACCAAACTTAAGAACAGGTTGAACCACTCACCGCCCTTCCTTAGCAACTCGAAACAATCCTCCTATGCACCCGGATTCGGTCCCAAAGCCTCTTCCACGCTTCCACTTGCTTCTAGCCAAACAAAACATACACATTACTTCTCAACTCAATGCTAACTCAACTATCAACTTACTTTGCAAGCACAACCCCAATTTCCACAATTTCCCAAGCCACATAACATCTCAAAAACCAAATTTTCGGACCCCAACAACCATTGGCTGAAATACCCATTTCTAAGCATCCAAATGACTTCCAAACCATCCCAAATCACCCTCCTAACATAGGTAGACTTTCAGCCCTTTAATTTCAACATTAAACCCACCAAAAACTCAAGTTTTCATACTCTAAAATTTGCCCTAAAGACCCATTACGAAATTCCATCCAAAATCAACCAAATTAAGATATATAGTGTATTTCATCATGCTTAAGCAAAACCCTAACATAGCTTATCAAAATGAACTGAAAAACCCCATTAAAACCCAAATTTCAATATGAACCCTAATTCCCAAAACTCTATATTTTTGAAATCCAAGACCATGGTTGGATAGAGGATAAAGAGGAGAGTTGGAAAACATATTTACCTTTCAAAAACGCCTTGAATCGAAGAAGAGAATGAATGGAATAGTAACTTTGATATTTTGAGAGGGTTTGGGGAGGGGAGATGGTCTTTCACGTTTGGGAAAGGGAATGGGGGGGAAAGAGAAGACAACTTTTCTATAAAGTTATCTTGCTTTTTTAAATTTGGGTCAATTTGCAACATAGGTCCCTCCCCTTTCATTAAAGCTCAAATTGGTCATTATATGAAGTTGGATCATTTTAATTAAGTTTCATTTGACTCGAACTATGACCCGGCTAACTCCTAGGCCCAAAACACGGGTGTTACAACTAAAATAATAAAACTAAAAAGTAACATGGCTGAAATGTGTATTTACATATCCCTATAAAGCTTGAGGGGGAGAAACAACCTTACAATATACACAAATATCTCACATCTTTAACATACATAAAGCAATGAGAGCAAGCAACCTATAAATAGGTGCTTAAACTTAAAATAATAAGCTAATTTACTCTTGGCCTTTCGGCTGAGATCAAGTAAACATGGGCCTTTTGTGCCTATGGGTTTTTAGTTGAGATGATTTTAAATTTGAGTTTTCAAAGTTCGGATTACTTTAATGATCATTGAGCTTAAAATGGTTTATTTCGAGCCGAGCTTGACGAGCTCGAGCTGAACCCAATAGTATTATTTTCGAATCGAGCTTGAGCCTAAAATTTTGAGTTTGGGAAGCTTCGAGCCCGAACCGAGCTTAACAATTTTGTTTTCGAGCTGAGCCGAGCCTGGTCAAGTTCGGGCTCGGCTCATTAGCACCCCTATTCGAACCTAGCAACTCTTTAGCTTTGAAAATACTCCTCCAAGTAAAGTTTGGACTGAAACTCAACCGAGCCGGTAAAAATTTCATTTATACTAAATAGATATATTTTCACATATAAATCAAAAGATTTTAATCATTTAAAAACACTCAAATCTTTTTTTGAAAACTAAGGTGATTATAAGTAGTATATGTTCTGAATATACTCTCAACCATTTGACAATGCATGCTCAATCACCCTGCTGCAGCTATTGGTGCTCAAACTCATGACCTTTAAGAACAACAACCGTTCCTTTAACCACCGAGACAAGTTAGTTTGTGAAAAACACTCAAATCTACATTATCGTGTATATTAAAATATTAACCGAACTTAACTTAATTCGATATTAAAAATATGACTATTGTTGTAACATTAAAAAGGTACAACTAACAAAACTAATTGTTTAATAATACCACAACTCTTGGTCAGAAACCCCCACAATTCTTGGAATTTTAAACAAAAATACTTGAGTCGTATCATCATCCTCACACCAAGTTGATGCATATAGCAGATAGGGATGGGAACGGGTCGGGTCGGGCCGGGTTTTTGGCCCACCCGAACCCGACCCGAAAATATTAACCCTAAACTCGACCCGACCATATCTTTTAAAAAACTCGACCGACCCGACCCGAAAATAAATACCTTAAACCCGACTCCGACCCGACCCGACCTATATAAAAAAATCAATTTTAGGGACTAAATTGTAAAAAAAATAATTTTAAGAGACTTAATTGTAAAAAATAATAAATTTAAGGACTAAATTATAAATAAAAAATCAATTTTAAGGACCTAATTATAAAAAAATATAAAAATAGGGTATTATTACAAATATCCCTAAAAAAATTAGGAGAAAATTACACTATTAATCCCGAATCGGGTCAAATTTTTTCACCCTAAAACTCGAACCTAACCCGAACCCGATTTTTTTTCATAAAAATATCCGACCCGATCGAGCCGGGTCGGGTCGGAACCCGTCGGGTCCGGGTTCCGTGCCCATCCCTAATAGCAGTCGCAGATAAGTATTGAGAATTTCAAGGATGATTGATTATTCAATTCCACAAAACGGTGTTCTTTTGCTTCTCAATCCCACTCTCCCACCCGACAAAACAATCCCCACACGCTACTCTCCAAGGCGACGTCACTGACACGTGGCTAAATACTACGGCGAGTTTGCATCACGTACGACTTCAACGTTCCGGCCAAGTCATGGCGGTGTCTTACCTTTTAAGTTTAAACGAACGGATAAGATAAAATGCGTCTTCGGATTGGGATTCACATTTCTAGAAGACACATAGCTGCCGATAACGTGCAACTTTTAAGCTGCCTTCCGGCCATAAAATTAAAAAAAATGTTTATTTGTATAATTACTTTAGTCAATATTTTTTTTAACAACTTTGACCCTCAACATTTTATTTTGAGCTAAAATAGTATTTCAATAGATAAAAATTGCTAGTTCATTAACGGTAAATATTTGTATACAGTAAACTCAAGCATTTATTAGATGTAGTTCATATTTTAATCACTCAATGTATGATGTCATGTAGAATTACCATGTCATTTCAAGGTGTTTAACATTAATTAAGTAATTAACTAGCAATTTTCATTCATTGAGGGGTCATTTTGACCTAAAATGAAATATTGAGGGCCAGAGTGCTCTAGAAAAAGAATATAGACTAAAGTGATATTCAATCAAACATTAGGAGCATTTTTGACATTATGATTTTATTATAATCTTCCCATAATTTATGATGGATTAATATTATTGATTTACGTTGATTTATTTTAGCTCGATTGATATATTGTTTAGAATATATAAAAGAACATGAGTTCGAACATACATAGACGTTGAATATTTTAATTTATGATGTTTAGCTTAGGAGACTCGGATTCAATCGTTTTATCTGTAAAATATGTATGCATTGTCAAAGAGTTAAAATATGTATTAACAGATACTACATTGTTATCACTTTTAAACTGTTTAAAAAATAAGGGTAAATAAATATTATTATTTAAGAAATTTTGACGATTAACACTCAAGTTAATGTCGTTACATTTTTTTTTCTTATCACGATTAACACATGAAAAATGTGAATGTATAAAGTTGTCCTTAGTGTTGTCGACTGTCAAAGTTGTCATGTCATGTGTTTAAAAAATTGACCAAAGCCTACGATTATGGTTTGATCCTACTTTTTCATAGTAAAGATCAAATTAAAAAAAATAAAAATAATGTGAACCAAAATGAAAAAAGGTCAAATTTTTAAGTGAAATTGTGTGTTTAAAAGGAGAAAAATACAAGGCATGTTCTTGTATAAAGTAAGATGAAAATTTTGAAATGTTATAGTTTTATGTTCAAATGTTCGATAATTTTTTTAAAAATAGACTTATTTACCGACTAAATTAGAAGGCAACAATCAGTATCAAAGCCATGAAAATAAACATATAAAAGTCAAAATCAATAAAAACAAACAATAAAAAAACAAACATCAAGAGAGGATGACGATAAAAGAGTAGGGTACGACGACCGTCGCGATGGCGTTCAAAAAAATGTACGGGGGAGGGGGCAACGGTGGAGATGGAGGTTGCAGAAGAAAGGGGAAAAGTGAATCAATAATACTATCATCAATGAATGTATTAAACAATATAACTTGAGAAATAAAGATTGTAAATACTAGTATTGTACTTCAACTGAGTGAGGGACCTAATTGTTATTAGATAAAAAATTAGGGCAAATTTAAAAAATTAGAGGAGTTAATTATTAAAAAAATAAAATTTAATATAATTTTTAATGTAGTTCATGTTTTTTATATTAGAGATTTGTGAGCTTAGTGGAAACTAATTCTCTAAACACTAAACTATAAACCCTAAACTATAAATCATAAACCCTAAACCCCTAAACTTTGTACTCTAAACTAACTCCTTGTACCCTAAAACTAAGGCGCTTGTGGAAGTTTCCACCGCCAGTGTATAGGATATTAATCCTTTTTCTTTATGGAAATTAATACTTTTTTTGGTCATAGAAAACTATTACTTTAATAATCTATTTTCATTATTTTCATAAATATGTTTATTTATTATTATTATTATTATTATTATTATTATTATTATTATTATTATTATTATTATTATTATTATTATCATCATTTAAAATTTTCTATGATATAGTCATGGCTATTATTACTTGTCACGGTTTTTATAAATTCATAAATTGGAGATAATTATTATAAACATGACACACGTGTATAATTTTGTTAATGTGCGTGCTTATTAATTTCAGAATTGTATAGTTAAAAAACTGTCAAAACATTGTTGTGCTGTCTATAATTGTGGCTGATATTACTTGTTATGATTTTTACAATTTAATGAAACTGAAATAGGTATTATAAATATCGTGCATACGTATAAATTTGTCAACACACATACTTATTAATTATAAAATCCAAGAAATACAAAAAAATATCAAAATATTTTCTTATTGATGGAAAAGATTTTAAGTTAAAACCAAATTTTAATAAAAATAGATAACTAATATAAATCTTAGACCTAAAGAGATATATATTGCTATTCTTCAACGTGCTAGTTTTTTTAATAAAAGAAAAATTTAACAATAATTAGTATTATTTTAGAATTAAGACGTGACTACATTTTTCAAATTAAATGTCTAAATAAAGAATTATAATTCATTGTAAACTGTACATGAAGATAGTTATTTTTAATTAATTTACAATTGCATATATCATAGCTTTTAAATAAGTATTTAAAGTATGTATATCATATTTTTTATCTAAGTATTTAAAATATTTTTTTTATCAAAATTAGTACCTAAAATTATTATATTTTTCATCTTGACATCCAAAGTATATTTTTTGACTGAAATATATATAAATTCACTTGACACATTAAAAATATTTTAGTTACTTAAATAAAAAAATAATATACTTTAAATATTTACTTTAATAAAAAATATTTTAAATATTTAAATGAAAAAGTTAATATATTTTACGTACTTATAATTAATATAAGCTTTTTTATAATATATATAATTTTTTTTACTTAAATAGTCCCCAATATTTTTGCGTGCAATTACACTTTACCCAAAAGAATTGGTATTATATATAACTACCATTCCAATATCACAAACATATCTGAAACAGAACGACAAGCTCCAAAATTATCAAAAAAGAATTATTTCAAAAAAAAAAATCAAAAAAGAAAACTTAAGATCTCAATATATTCTTCTTCTTCTTCTTCTACTGTGGAGATTTCCTTTTAAAATATGTCGTCAATGGAAGATTCGAAAGTGAAGGCACGTTTGGCTGTGCTTGCTGCTCACCTGGCAGCTCCTGATTGCTCCTCCAGCAACCTGAATTCCTCCGTCCTCCAGCCATGGTGCGTGTCGGCTCAGGCCGCCCCTTGTTCTGTCGGCGGTTCGTTAACCGTCGTCGACGAGCGAACCGGGAAGAAGTACCAGGTCCCTGTCTCCCCTGAAGGCACCGTTAGAGCTACCGATTTTAAAAAGGTTTTCTTAATCAATTTGTTTGTGTTTTGTTTTGTATATAAAAATTGTGATTTTGAATTTTAGGAGATATGGTTTTGATTTTAAGCTTGGATTCAATTGCAGATAACGACAGGGAAAGATGACAAGGGGCTGAAAATTTACGATCCGGGTTACTTGAATACTGCTCCGGTTCGGTCGTCGATTTCTTATATTGATGGAGATGAAGGGATTCTTAGATACAGAGGGTACCCAATTGAAGAATTGGCTGAGAGTTCATCTTTCTTGGAAGTGGCTTACCTCTTGAGTATGCTTTTAAAATTACAATACCTCCTTTCTTTATCCAAATTGTGATTGTTTGTGAGAATTGATTAATTATTTGTGAAACATACTTCAGGCTGATAAAATCAATTGAATTCCCTAATGGGTTAAAAATTGTATGTAAATCACGTGACATGGTAGATAGGGTTTGCAGAAGTAGGGCTGGGCGTCCGATCGAGTCGAGTCAAACTTTATTTGAAATTTTTTCGAGTCGAGTTTATAAAAGAATGAGTCAAGTTTTGAGTTTCTATACAAATTTAATTGTACATATATATTTCTTCGTATATATATTTTTATATGCATATACGTAGCGGTGCATGTATATATTTCTATATGCATATATTTAGGGCTAGACGTTGCACATATTTATTCCAATTTCAAAGTCTTTCTATATGCATATATAATATACATACATATATATATATATATATATATTTTCATATTTTCACATGTGATATACATAACATATTAGACATAATTGATAGAATCACTCGAACTTGAAAAGATCAACTAATTAATAAAAATTTCGAGTTATTCGAATTTTCATTTTATAACTTAAACTTTATTTGAAAATTTTCCGAGTCGAGTCGAGTCAAAATGAGTCGATTTTTTTCACCTCGAGTCGAGTCGAGCTTTGCCCACCCCTATGCAGAAGGATCTTATGGTGTTATCTAAAGGGAGTTTATTTACCTTTTTCAGTGTAAATAGCTATTATTTGTTACTTCTAAGCTGAAAATTATGCTATTTTGTTGATTTGTATCTATGGCAAAACCCTTTTTATTTGAGGATAAATCGTAGTTGCCTACATCTCTAATCACAAATTTGCCTGCACGACTTTAACTTTAAAAAGCAATTTACAACATTGCTTTTATGAAATTATACAGGATTGATGAAGGTTTATATTACTTTGCCTTTGATTGCAATCATGTATTTACTTGTATATGTGGTTATGTTTTTAATTAACTTGCCCACCTTTTCAGTGTATGGCAATTTGCCTTCTGAAGGTCAGTTAGCAGACTGGGAATTTGCTGTTACCCAGCATTCGGCTGTGCCACAAGGAATTCTGGTATGCTTTGTTTCTTCTAGAAAATAAACCATTAACCATGTTTGTCCTTGTGATATTGCAATGTACACGATGTTTAAAGTAAATATGTTCCTTTTCTTTTCTGAGTTCTTTAATCTATTTGGTTGAAGTGTCAAATTCTGATTCGTTTTAAGCAATACTAATAATTGTGTTGGTTACTTCTATTTGAACAGAAGTTATTCAACTTATCATGTTTTCTCTGTTTTGTAGGACATTATACAATCAATGCCTCATGATGCTCATCCAATGGGTGTACTTGTCAGTGCAATGAGTGCTCTTTCTATTTTCCACCCTGATGCCAATCCTGCTCTTAGAGTAAGTCGATTGTTTAAGTTTGAAGAGATGCTTTATGAAGATTTATTTGAGTTGACATTGTGTTGCTCTAGCATTTTTTTAAGTCATGGTACGAGTCTATAAGAGCACATAGGAAGCAGAGAGCTGGAAAATAGTTGTTATCAGTGTTTGTTTGTTTGTTTTTTTTTGGGGGGAAAGCTTAAGAGGGCCTAATAGTTTTTGAATTAAGGATTCTAGGATCAAATTGTTTTCGGATAATGGATGTTACATTTTACCCTTTTAAGTTGCTTGCCTTGAAGGATTATTTTCCAAATGTTAAAGTATGCATGCATTCCTTGAGCTAACAACATTTTGCAAAAACGAGTTTTAACCTGATCCGTATGATGTAAGAAAGTGCTCTGGCAGAATGTCTTTATTGAAGGCAAATGTAACTTTACCTTCGTCCAGACCAACATTGGAGCACAATTTATGGGAAGGAATTGTCAAAACATTAAAAATTGGACAACTTGCTATAACCTACTGCACTTTTGGTTTGAGCAAGACTGCAATTTTACTTTTTTGTGTCATCCTTAAGACATGAACTTCTGTTTTTATGCTGTGCTCTCAAACAATAATGTAAAACCCTTTCTGGAATTATTTTATTCTCAGAGTTTATGTGTTTAAATCTGCTATTAATGCAGGGCCAAGATATTTATACGTCTAAACAAGTGAGAGACAAGCAAATAGCTCGCATTATTGGAAAGGTTTGTGCATTTAATTCCTTTTCCCTCTATGAGTCTTTTGACTCTAAACCAGTTGCTTCTATTCACGAGTACATATCTTTGACTGTGGTGCATGAGCTCGTCACTTTTATCTTGTCCTATGGATATGGGTTTGCCACTTCTTTTTTTCGTTTTGTTGAGAGATCAGTACAATACTTCATTCTGTTTTCAGGCACCAACCATTGCTGCAGCAGCTTATTTGAGGATGGCAGGAAGGCCTCCAGTTCTTCCTTCCAGCAACCTTCCTTATTCTGAGAACTTTCTATATATGCTAGATTCAATGTATGTCATATGACACCTTTGATTCTTTCGTTAATGCCTATGTTTGCAATTACTTTGGGAAAAAGTAACAGTTTTATCTTCTGGCTTCTGTCAATCTTATTCCTACTGCTAATTTTAACTTGCCATTGTCATCTAGGAGGCAAGATCTAGGCATACCATTTCCTAGCTAATTGTATCCATTTTAATAACTTTCAGGGGAAACCGGTCTTACAAGCCCAATCCCCGGTTAGCTCGAGTGCTGGACATTCTTTTCATACTACATGCAGAACATGAAATGAACTGTTCCACAGCTGCTGCTCGGCATCTTGCATCAGGGTATGTCTATTAACGTCATTGTGCTACTGTTCTTGAACAACAAAAAATCTATATATTAACTGTATATCTGCATCTGTAGTGGAGTTGATGTATACACTGCTCTAGCTGGAGCTGTTGGAGCACTATATGGCCCTCTTCATGGTGGAGCAAACGAGGTATGCAGAGCCAATTATTTTATGTTTCTTAATAACTCAATGCTTATCAGTAATTTTCTGGGATTCAAGTTCCAAAGGAACGGTGTTAAATTAAGCTGTTTGTGCGAGCAGTACCTGAGATTTTTTTCTTTACTTTCTCTTGGTTGTTATAGGCTGTTCTTAAGATGCTTAGTGAGATTGGATCAGTAGAGAACATTCCGGAGTTTATTGAAGGTGTCAAGAACAGGTGACTGTTGTGTATAATTTTGCTGTTAGTTCAAGTAGCATTAAACTAAAGGTTGCACATGCAGTGATATTTTCTTTCGAATGTTCAATTTATTTTTGCATATATGTTCATTTCTTTAGGAAGCGGAAAATGTCTGGTTTTGGGCACCGTGTATACAAAAACTATGATCCAAGGGCAAAGGTGATAAAGAAATTGGCAGAGGAAGTTTTTTCCATTGTTGGTCGGGATCCTCTTATTGAGGTGATTATCGATGACCCTCAAATTATTTTCTTTTACATAAAGCAATTAACTTTGCCTCATACCTAATCTTTGTTTAAATACTCCGTGTTAAACTGGAACTTGTCCACTGTATGTAAGCTGATCAAGGTATATTTTGTTTTGTTTTCTTTTTGTAGATAGCTATTAGTTTGGAGAAAGCCGCATTATCCGACGAGTATTTTATTAAGAGGAAGCTTTATCCAAATGTTGATTTCTATTCTGGGTTAATATACCGGTAACACAAGATTAACTCTTTTGCTCACTTTGAAAAACTAGATAAATATATATAATGCATTTTATATTTTTCCTCCTCCAAGTTCTAGACTAGTGACAATTGAGTTTTTATTCGATAGGGCAATGGGATTTCCACCAGAATTCTTCACGGTGTTATTTGCAATCCCTCGAATGGCCGGATATTTGGCACACTGGCGCGAGTCTCTAGATGATCCGGATACAAAGATAATAAGGCCTCAACAGGTCCGTAAATACTGCTCAAAAACTATATTATTTTGAGTTATGTAGGACGATAATGGCATAGCGAGAACGAAAATCCTTATCAACTTTGACTTAAAAGTGATGTTAATTATGAAGTTTGCACTTTTTAAGTTACCATCCTGCAATTTCTGGATCTCATATTTCATTTAAATTTCCAGGTCTATACTGGTGTATGGTTACGACACTATATGCCACTAAAGGAGCGTATGTCCGTGACCGAAGGCGACAAGCTTACTCAAGTATCGATATCAAATGCCTCAAGACGACGACTCGCTGGAACTGGGGTTTAGGGTTTAGGCTTCATTGTTGTTATAGTGCAATGCCTCAAAGGCGTTATACTTGCGCTGCAAGTGAAATAAACGGCATTAGAATCTCCATGAAGATAAAGTTACTACCTTGTCAATGGCTTTCTGTACGAAAACTGTATGTTTTTTTAGCAGAAACTAATGCATGGAATGGAACTCATGTCCTCTCACTGATATGGACCAATGCCTTATGATTTAGACGTTAAAATATTTGATTTCTGAGCTTGGAAAATCAACGGTTATTATTATTATTATATATATATGTATCCTATATACTAGCGGTGGAAATTGAAAGTTTCCACAAACGCCTTAGTTTTAGGGTATAAGAAGTTAGTTTAGGGTACAAGGTTTAGGTGTATGGGTTTAGAATTTAGGGATAATTGTTTTAATTTAAGGTTATGATTATAATTTAGGGTTTATAGGTTAGGGGTATAGGGTTTAGGTGTAGGAGGTTAGAATTTAGGGATAGTTGTTTTAACTTAAGGTGTAGGGTTTATAGGGTAAGGTTTAGTTTTTAGGGTAATATGGTGAGAAATTTTAGGTTTTAACCTATAAATTTTAAATTATAATCTTAAACCTTAAATTGAAACAGTTATCTCTAAATTCTAACCCCTAAACTCTATATTCTCCTTTAATCTGCGATGATATGATATGGACGCATTATTTGGTAGGACCCAAATTCAACGATTCAATTGGACTCGGCCGAAACGAATCAGATCGACCCGAGAATCTATAATCTGTATTAGGGCCGTAAATAATACAAGATAGATTGCGAGCTAGTCGAATTTGGTTCGATCAACACTCGATTCAGTTAGATTTAACTCAAGTTCTTAACGAGTCGAGCTGAACTACTTGAAAAAAGCTTTCGAACAACACGAAAATAATATACTAATCTTCTTAATTATTTAAAGGCTTAAAGGCTCAATTGCCCCCTATACTATGCACTTTTTCCCGGACAGCCCTTAAAATAATTTTTGAGATATTTTACTCCATGACCTAAAAATTGTAACCCCATATGACCCCTCCGTTAGACGCTGTTAAAAAAATTCCTTAGCTAATTAGGTAACGCCACGTGACTGGTTTATTTTAAATTTATAAAAGAGTAAACTATATAAATTATCACTCAACTTTGCGCCCTGACCTATTTTGGTCACCCAACTTTTAATTTGTGCAAATAACTCACTCAACTTTGCGCATTGAACAAATTTGATCACTTATCCGTTAAGTTCAGGACGACGTTATGACGTAGAAAAAATAAATAATTTTAAATAATAAAAAAACACGTGATAAAACACGTCGAAATGAGTTTTGCCTAAACGACTGTGTATTAAGAGTAGATGAGTGTGCAAAACGTTTAATTACCTTCCGAACACAATAGACAAAAAAACTTAGAGTTTTCAATTATTTTAGGTGACGAGAACTCTGAGAATTGAAAATTTCATTGGATTTATGTGGAGAGAAAAAATTTTCAAGTGGCTACGAAATTAGAGGTATGAAAAAGTGAGTGTTACGTTCGAGAGGTATGGCAAGCATAACATATGGTAAGTTCTTTGATTCCTTTTTCAGTTTGGAAACGAATCTTTTAGGTAAATGTGTGACATTGTGTATATTTTGAGCTTTTTATTCTTCAATCGTTAGAGTATTAGTGTGTACATATGTGAAAAAATAATATTTTATTATTTGTGAGTTTACTATTTAAAATTTAGGGTTTAGTTTTTTGTGAAGTAGAACTTATTTTTTTTTCTTCAATGAGTTGGATTTTAATGTCTGACATAATTTAAACATCTTTTGACGGTGTGACAGAAAGTAAGGGTTTCGAACTTTTTTACTTGTTTACATTGATGTAAACATTGAGTGATATGCATTATTTAGGGTGTGAATTTTGTACTTGTTTACTTTTGGTGATATGCATTACTTATCAGTGTGTATAAGATAAAGTTTCATTGAACTTACACCAGTGTAAGTCAATCATAGTTAGTTAGTTGTGGTTTAATAAAACTTACACCGGTGTAAGTTAGTCATAATTAGTTAGCTATAGTTTAGTAGAACTTACACCGGTGCAAGTTAGTAGTCATAATTAGTTAGATGTAGTTCAGTAAAACTTACATCGGTGTAAGTTAGCCATAATTAGGTGGTTATAGTTAAAAATAATGTATACCAATGTAAACGTAATAACAATTGAAAGCACTATTGAATCAACATATAGATAATGTAATAACAAAATATAAGTTAAACTGATACATCATAGAAACCGTTATATTTTAAAATGAACCTAAAGACAATAATAAAATAACTTGTCCTCATGCCCTAAATCAATCTTCAAATGTCATTAGATAACAAAACATGATAATAAAATATGACAATCATTCTCATTTTGCAAATTCAGATACTTTTGTATTTGCTAATTTAGTTACTTTTGTATATGCTAATAAGTTCAATACACAAATGATAAAAGTTAACTTCATTCATTCATTGATAAACAATAAAGGGTGAACTGTTAAATTTTTAAATTCTGTCTTACATATATTATGCATAACACACCACTCATGTTAAAATTTTCAAATATAAAATACCCATTAAAATCTTATCTTCAACCTTACACATTATCCATAATAAAATAACCATTAAAATTCTATTTCAACTTATGTAGGTCATCACAATAGTATCTACCAACACAATAATCCACTAAATTGTACTCTATTTGAATTTTTAACAGGCCGAGCTGAGCTGACTTTTCTTGACGTTTTTGAACTTGTGTGTAGTTTCTTTGTTTACTGTATATGTTTTAATATGTTTTTTTGTCACAATTTATTTTATTTCCTTTAGCAGGTCTGTCAATACTTTAAGGCTATTATTTTTTATACATGATATCATGACAATAAGAAGAAATATAATGTTTTGACATGTTTACTTAACATGCATGACACACATAAGTATTCAATAATGTTGTTTTTTCAGTATAGTTTAATTTTGTATTAAAAACCATTTCAATTTTGTTTTAAAATTGTTGGGAATTATTAAGTTTGTATTTTTTTAAGTTATTAACTTATCATATATTATATTTAATTTTTTTTAAGGTTTATACTGGTGTATGGTTACGACATTATATGCCACTAAAGGATCACATGACATTAACTGAAGCAGACAAGTTTACTCAATTATTTATATCAGATGCTTTAAGACGATGATTGTTGTTATGTTTTGAATATATTGGTGTGATACAAGAATAGTATCTGTTTAACTTTCTTAATTTTTTTAATAAAACACACGCATCGTGCAGAATTGGTGCTCAAACCCGGATTATCTGGATAAATTACATTATCTTTTACTACTGGAACAACAAGGGTTGAGCTTAATTGTTGTTATGTTAAAATGCCTCTTAGTTGTCATTGTTGTGTTGAATGCGAAATTAGCATCGCTATTAAGATAAATTTATTATTTTTGCAAATTGTTTTATGTATAAAAACCGTATGTTCTTTTTAGTAGAAACTAATAAATGGAACAAAACTTATATTTTCTTACTTTATCAGTGTTTTATAATTTAGATTCTTAAGTTTGGAAACGGTGGTTGCTTGCAATGTCTCATTAGCCTGCTTTATTTCATGAAACCGATCAAAAACAAAATAGTTATTATTTTTTTATTATATACATTTTTTTTTGAAATGTAGAAGTGCCTCGTTAAAAACTCTCTCTAGTCCTAAATAGGGGGAAAAGAGTGACCGGTGTTATTATTAATAAATAACTAATCTATTTTGCACTTCATGAAACCGATCAAAAACAAAATAGTTATTATTTTGCATTTTTCTTGAAATAAAGATAAGAAATATATTGGGAGACTAGACAGTACGGATTTAATGAGGGTGAGCCTTCCCCCAATCGACAAGAACTTAGGCGCCCAACTTTCAAGTTTCAGTTCAAACTTCCTTATCACCGGATCCCAAAGTGATTGAGAGTTACGGCTAGCTCCGAGAGGAAGACCGAGATAATTCGTGGGGAATTTCCCCACCGAGCATCCCACCGTCGAGGCCCAAGATACCATAGAATCTGCGTTTACATTGATCCCAAATAAGTTGCTTTTCTTAAGATTCAACTTGAGTCCCGAAGCAAGTTCGAATACTCTCAATACCCGTTTGACATTCACTACTTGACCACAATCAACATCACAGAAGATTAGTAGGTCATCCGCGAATTGAAGATGAGAAACCATCAAGAAATTATTTCCTCTTCCCACCCGAAACCAAAAAACAGTCATTTGTTCACAGCTTTTTGAAGCATTAAGTGTAACGCTTCCCCCACCAAATTGAACAGTAAAAGAGACAGTGAACATCCCTGCCTTAAACCTCGAGCTATGGTAAACGCTTTAGTGGGAGCGCCGTTTACTAAAACTGATATCGAAGCAGTCGATATACACTTTCGAATCCAATAGCACCATTTTCGTTTGAAGCCGCACTTATTGAGAACCAACAACAGAAAATTCCAATCGATAGTATCACACGCCTTTTGAAAATCGATTTTGAAAGCTACACCTGATTTCTTTTCTTTTACCATGAAATCAATCGCTTCGTTGGCCACTAAAGAACAATCGAGGATTTGTCTTCCTGGGATGAACGCAAATTGAGAGTCCCCCACTAGTTGTCCGATTACCACTCGTAGCCTCTTGGAGAGAACTTTGGAAAGGATTTTATACATGCCGCTTACCAAACTTATTGGTCGAAACTCCTCTAAACATTCCAGATTGCTGACTTTCGGAATGAGTGCAAGAAAGGAGTGATTTATTCCTATCTCCCAGTCCCTTTCATGATAAAAATCATCAAAAACCTCATGATATCCGACTTCAATTCCGGCCATAATTTTTTTAAAAAAGCCGATATTGAATCCATCGGGACCCGGAGCTCAATTGCTATCTGTCGATGACAAATCTGTCCAAACTTCCTCCTCCGTAAAACCGCGTTGAATAGCCTTTGCTTGTTCTTGGTTCAATCACGAAAATTCCAGGTTTATATCTTCTATTTCCAGGGCATGATTGACATTGTAAGCCTTGGAAAAATAATCATGTACCAATCTCTTGATACGTATTGGATCATGAACTACCCCTTCATTAGTTTTAAGATGAACTATAGCATTGGTGCGACGTCTGGCAGAAGCAACAAGATGAAAATATCTTGTGTTCCGATCGCCCTCTTGAAACCAGCGTAGTCGGGATTTCTGTAGCCAAGTACTTTCTTCTTTACGATATTCCTTCCAAAGAGATGCCCTTAGAGCTTTCAATCGATCAGAAACTAAAGGAACCCCACTGTTTTTTATTAGAAGAGATTCTAACTCTAAGATTTCACTCTCAATTTTGGATATATTATCTCTAGTGGTTCTAGACGAATTGCCTGCCCATTTTCTCGCTGCAACTTTCGACCCTTTCAACAACCCTCCAATTCTCACACGGTGGTTTTTTGCTTTTAACTCTTCGATAGCTTTCTTTACCTGTTCCATAAAACTTTCTTCTTCCCATGGTATTAAAATGCGGCCGCGACGCGACGTTGCGGCCGCATCGTAACATTTTTCAAGGTCACCGCGACGCAATATTGGCGCAACGCAATGCAAATACCGCATCACGATTTTTATATGTCGAGGGATATGTGCTCGTCGGAGAAAGCTAATCCATCCTGATCGTAACTAGGGTCCAATCATCCTTCCAAAGAGTCCCTAATCTGCCTTCGTAGTATTTATATGTTATATTTTTATTTTTTTTTAAATAATTAAAAACCAAATAATTGAAAAAAGGGAGATACTAAAGATACAAGATCTCTTGTAGAATAATATAAAGCTTAAACAATCAATTAAAAAGAATTATAAATACAAAACAATCAAATAAAAAGAATTGTAGATTATATAAATAAAAATATAAGAAAGAGTGAATGATATAAATATGGTGGAGAAGATCTCTATTTATAATTGAGTTCTTTTATAATGATTATGTCACAGGCCGTACCTTAGGGTCCGAGCCCAGCGCACACCAAGGGGCCGAGCATGTCCTCCACACCATCTTGGTCCTAACATCCAAGCGAGTTGGCCCTTCATTAGGGGTTAAGGAGTTATAATCCTTGAAGGATTCGAATAGTAGTAGTCTTAGTTAAAGTAGAATTTTACCATTGGATGTAAGGGCTATATAAAGAGGCTTACCCCAACCTCATTAGGACATCTTCTTACTTTAGTTTATTTTCGTTAGGCATTGTTAGGCATCAAGCTTTATTTTCCGTTTTGAGTAATAAAACTCTGAGCCTTCGCTCAATTCTTCCGCGTTCTCTTTTTCTGGCCCTCATAGTTTCGTTTCTGCATAGATCCAAGCATTTTAGGTTAGATCGGTAAGGCTTACTTAGGCGCCACACCATCCCAAAGGCGCCTAAGGCCGCATGCCTCGGTTTGAAGAATCTAGGGACGTGACAAGTGGTATCAGAGTCAAGAAATCAGCTCGAGATGGTCAAAAAAGGAGAAACCAACGCATTAACAAAGGTCGCAGAGACCTAGACTGGCGACATGAAGAAGGTTACTTCGAAGGACCTGTTGACAACACTTGAGAACAAGGTAGAACGTCTCAAGACTGGCACAAAGGAGATGGTAGAGTCTCTGAACATTGTCAACAATCGCCTCGAAGAGCTGGAAACCAAGGTCGACCCCCTCAAAGATGAAGTCACGGAAGATGTTCAAGGTCTCCTCAACCAAACGTACAAGAAATTGAACCAACAAGACGTTTCCTTTCAAGTTGCAATGGAGGCAATGGGAGGGGTTTTGTTGGGGGAGATTAAAAAGCTCAATGCCGAGCTATCCCTCTACAAGAATGCCGTGTTAACCGGCATGATGGGCAAAGCGACAGAAGACAAGGATCGATGTGCCAAAACCGACTCACAAGCATCAAAGATGAGGACACCAAAGTAAACACCACTTCTATTTACTTGGTTGACACCGCCCTCCTATGATGGCAACATAAATGTTCCCAATCAAAGGATGTGACGATTTCCATCAAAACATAGAAGGATTTCCAATTCGAGTTCAATGAGCATTTTTACCCACAGAATGCTCAAGAAAAGGCTCGGGAAAAGCTTCACCAATTGAAGCACGATGGTTCGATCCGAGAGTATGTCAAGAAGTTCACCAAACCCAGGCTCCAAATCGAAGGTATAAGTGAAACTGACACCCTCTTTGCATTCAAGAACGGGCTACAACGATGGGCAAAGTTGGAGCTGCACTGAATGGGGGTCCAAGATCTTTCCAAGGCATTAAGCATAACCGAATCCCTTACAAAATTTGAATACAAGAATCCGGACCTCCTAAAACAAAAGCCAAAACACAAAGGCAATGGCGGGGAAAGCAAGGATAAGCATGCCAAAGACGAATCAAATAAGCCATCCAGCGAAGACACTAAACTCTGTAAGCCATGAGAAAAGAACACTAATTTTAGTTGCTACAATTATAACACCCCTCACCCCGGGTCAGGGGCAAGGAGCGTTATGTAGACATGTGACGGAATCGTATTAGGCAGCAGCGGAAGCTGGGTTAACAATTTTTCGTGTGATATTTTTTTTTATTCGAATACATCTATTCAAATTGCACTAATTTACAATCATTCATGTCACATATAAATTATACACATTTCATATCAATGTTTCGATCAAGGCTTGGTGGGCACCTGTAATCCAATCACTTATCTTATGATGTATATAACATAATCTATAATATCATCCATAGTGTTTTAGTTTCCCTTAATTACATATCAAGATGTAAGGTAACTTCTTATAAGTTTATACAATACTAAAGAAATAGTTCATGAACATAACCATTATGCCAAATTGATCTAACATGCTGAACACTAGGCCACCCATCATGAGTACGACAAAGACAGTGAAGATCATACTTAAGCTTCGTACGAGAAGAATACGGGTAGAGGTCAACGATGTTAGAACCTGAAATTTAGGGGAAGGCAGGAAGGTTCGAGTGGTAAGTACTTCTCGTACTTAGTGAGGAAACCCTATTCTATTCGGTTTCCAAATTAAACATTGTGATCAAACAAAATTTGTTTCACTTTGCACATTAGTTCGTTCGAATGAATCAAGCAATATAATCAATCCAAAATTTATAATGCACCGTAGAATTCATTCGAATATATGCACCAAGGAATCATGTAATTCTATTCGAATACATGCAATTAATTTCACATCATTCATATTAAAATTTCACTTACAAGCCATGAAACCTAAATTAACTTTCAAATATCAAATTATCACAATTAAAGTTTCATAGCATATCAAGAATGGCAAAATCATAAAATTCAACATTTCATTCGAATGCTTCCATAACCAATTTCACAAATTTACTTCCAATTTCAGATTTCATTACTTTAATCGTTCATTTAATTCATTTAGCAATGCCTTGGATAGTAGAGTATGCTAGGTAATCAAGTCACGTATAACAGAGGTTGTGAATCAAAATTCACCATGTAATAGGTACCACGTACCAAATCGTATCACATATAACATATCATAATGTCCGCAGACATTAAGCAAGAAGGTACACTTACGTACCACACTATCGAGTACACTAACGTACCGATTTTCTTATTGAGCTCAGACTCTAGGCTAGCCGTACTACCTAAACAGACTGTACACACCAAGGGCTTTGCATTTAAATCTTTAATTTAATCAGATACATAATCAATCAAATTTTCAGAAATTCTTAATTAATCATTTCAATTAATTGCTTATAATTCCAATTCCAATAACATGTTATCACACATGATCATATAAACATTTACAAGCTCAATTCACACATTTCAGCTCAGCATTCGAACAATCCAAACTCATATCATATAATTCAGAATTTCATTTCATAGTTCAACACTCAATTGAACTAATCAAACATAATTATAACATGTAAGAGCATTGCATACTCACATACTATATCACAACTTCATTGTTTCCACAAGAAATCAATATCACAATAATTTTCCAATAATCAGCATGATTAATTCATCCAAAACAGTAAGATTAACCAAAAATCAGATTCGGAATCAAACATATCAATCATCAATTTAATTTCAATCACATATGCAACAAAATCGCATAACACAAGCATAAAATCCGAATTCCATTATTCCTTCTTCCCTTACTAAAATCGAATAATTAATTAGTCCAAATTGCATGCTTATCATAACTTAAAAATCAAATTAAGGCAGTTGGGACTCTAATCCCAACTCTAAAAATCGTTTCACTCACTGTTCACCGAGCTAATTCGGAATCCGTATGCCTTTCGCCCGATCCGTAGCCGATCCCGGAGTAACCTCTTCTTCTACCCTTTCGCTTCTAAAATCTAAGGCATTCAAGCCAAACAAATAACAAATTTTCAGAATGCAATTCATGCAATTAGAGACTGAATTTTTTTCACTTTATTCAAAACAGTCCCTGAATTATTTGGTCCAATTCGACTAGTTTCCAAATTTCCTAATTTCTTCAATTAATCACTTAAACTTTCAAATTGATCCCTAAAATTGGTGGATTTCACATCTTACAGATTGTTAATAAATTTATTAACACTTCATTTAATCCTATTTTTACATCTTTAATAATTCACAATTTCTTAATTTTTCTTCTTTTCGTTTATACACATTTCTGACCATCTAATTTAATTAATTTCTTATTTACTGTACACAACTCCAAATCGAACACCGTTTGTTCCTAAATTCAATTAACATACCCAATTTTAACATATCAAAAATTCAGATCGAAACTCTTAGTATATTATTTTATACAATTTTACAAAGTTCACTGTCCAGCTAGGAACATTACTGGACAGTTTTGCATGCTGTTTGAAATGATTTTCCAGATTTTACCACAGTCATCAAAACTCCTTTTTACAATTTTTCTACCATTTTAGACATGTCAAGGTAGAACATATCAAAATTTCATCACTAAACTCTTACTAGTGAATTTTATACAATTTTCTAAAGTTCACTGTCCATCTAAGAACAGTACAGGACAGTTTTACATGCTGTTCATATTAAGCTTCCAGATTTTACTAAAATGATCAAAACTCAGATTTATAATTTTTATACCACTTTATACATGTCAAAGTAGTACATATCAAAAATTCATCACGAATTTCCTATTAATTAATTTTCTATAATTTTTCAAAGTTCACTGTCCAGCTAGAAGCATTGCTGGACAGTTTTACATGTTACTCCATTTCACACTTCCATATTTTAACACAGCCTTTAAAACCTTGTTTTATTATTTTTCTATGATTCTAGACATATTAAAGTGAAACATATCAAAAATTCAGATCCAAACTTCTATCATAACATTTTCTAAAATTTTTCAAAGGTGCATGTTATGAATCTTAACAAATCTATCAACACACTTTGTATGTATGTTATTAATGTTTTATGACTCTTAATCCTTAAGGATTCATATATATTTCCATATTTCCAGCAACCATACACAAGAACATCATATTTATGAATTTATAGACACCTTAGAACACATGATTTAATAAATCTTTTACCATAACCAAATTGAGAAGAGGATGATCTACTTACTTCCGATTTTTCCTTGATTTTTCTAAGTGTTTTTCACCACCATACATGCTCTTCTTCTTCTTCCTCAAGCTCTCAAGTTTTCTAGGTTGTATTATTGGTGTGAAAAAGCAAAGGAGATGAGTGATTTAGGGTGGTGTTAGCCGGCTAAGGGAAGAGAAAATGGGGGACAAAAATCAATTGGGATGACTTTATGTCAAATCACACTTATTACTCATTTTTTTTATACCTATTTTTATAACACCACTTAGTATTAATAAATCATATATATTCTATAATTATACAATAATTTCATCCTATTAATAATGTAAATACATGTATTTCCATTTTAGCATGCAAATCCTCAACTTTTCCAACTTATTCAGTTTGGTCATTAATGAACCAAATTTTAAATTCGAAAGTTTGGAAAAATCAATCTAATTATTCACTTCATCATTTAATTTGACCTCTAATCTTCTAGGCTAATTTTTGGGATGTTACAACAATTGCGGAGGCAATCACATGAAAAGAGATTGTCCTTAACTCGAAAAAACGACGACCATCCAAGAGAAAGATGACGACAAGGAGGACGGTAACAAGAAGGAAGTCCTCAAGCTTAATTCCACCATCAGTTCTATGGAAATTAAGAAAGGTTCTAAGAAGAAGGGCTTGATGTTCGTAAACATCATCGTGGTAGGCCAAAAGTTGAGCGCGCTAGTGGACACCAATGCCATAGACCTGTTCATGTCAGAACAGGCTGCCAAAAGACTTGGCCTTTGCGTCGAGGCGGCAAGTGGGTTTATTAAAACCGTGAATTTCGAAGAGGTTCCAATTGTCAGAGTAGCAAGGGGAGTTAAACTCGACATCGACGACTGGTCCGGAAAGGAAACAATCAAGGTAATTCCCCTTGACGATTTTAACTTAGTGATTGACATTAATCCCCTTGATCGAATTAAAGCATTCCCTGTTCCATTTGCCAATTGTTTGTGCATATTTGACCCGGCACATTTGTGCATGGTCCTGGTGAGTTGACAATATGGGGTTAGGGCCAAGATGATGTCCGCCATCCAATTCAACAAAGGGATACGCAAGGATGAACCAACATATTTAGTAATGTTGGTCCATGAGGAGCCACCCATATCCAAAAGGGTCCCAACTGAGGTGGGGTAAGTCCTAACTGAGTTCCAGGATGTAATGCCCCCCGAGTTGCCCAAAACTCTCCCACCGAAGTGGGAAGTCAACCACAAGATCAAGCTTGTACCGAACGCGGAGCCACCAACCCGAGCTCCTTACCGAATGGCTCTGCCTAAGCTTGAAGAGTTATGCAGACAACTAAAGATAGAAATTTTAAGGAAACGATGAACTCAAATATGAACTTCTCGAAACGCTCCTAATTGCCCCTAGAAAATTGCCTCCAAACTCGAACTTCAACTCTAAAATTTCCAGCAACTCTTGAGATTTTTTTAGAATTTTCCTAAGCTTATTTGCTTTTTTTTTCAAGTGTATTTTCTTGAAATTTGGTGTGTGTTGAATAAGTGAAAAATGGGTATTTATACTTGAATTTCAGCTTCAAATTCAAGCCAAATTCGGATTTCAATCCCCGAATTGAAGTCAAAATCAGACAAGAGACTTGATTCTTGGAAAAACCCCTCAAACCCTATCTGATTTGGTTCAGATTTGAAGCTAAATTTTCCCATTGATTCGAGCCTAGGGTTTGACTATTTTTCTCAATTTTTTACAGATTCTGGCAACCACAAGCGGCGACGACGAGTGGCGTTGGTGGCCACGTGACGGCGACGGCGAGGCGGTTCGGCCGGTACCAGCAATGTCACCGGCCGTGACCGGAATACGAGGCGTGTGGCCGCGCTCGTGGTCCCTTTTCTTTTTCCTTTTATTTTTTTGTTGTTTTTAGTTGTTTTCTTTGCTATTTTTTATTACATTTATTTTTTGGTCTTCATTTTATTTCCTTCTTTTTTAATATTTATTCCCACCTTTATTATTAAAATTATTATCACATTTTTTCTCTTTTTTTCTTTCTATTTTTTGTTTTTATTTTAAAAATGGTCTTAAATTTCAAAGTGGGCTTGTTTTTTTTCTTTTAAAGTGGGCTTTACAAAAAATGGGTTTTTGTTGTTTTTTTCATTTAATTTAGAAAATGGCAGGCCTTTTATTATTTAAAGGGAAAATAATTTTTTTATTTATTTTTTTGAATTATTTAAAATTGGGGTGAAAGTCTAGTGACAACAAAAGGCAATACCAACTTTGAATCTGCCGGGCAAACAATGCCAAGGTAGGACATTATTACTAGCCGACATTGCTAGCATAAAATTTAGACATTCTATGCCAAATTTTTGTTATCATTCTTGCACCCTTTGTTTGTCGGACCGTTATCATTTCATTACCGCAATCTTTACTTTACTCCAATTTTCTTTATCATTTTTATTTCCTTAATTCTTTTATTTTATTAATTCCCTCAATCAATTACCATCACTTTTATTTTCTAGCTCACAAGTATTAATCGTGGCAATTAATTCCTAGGCAATCCCCGTGAAGACGATACTCAACTCACTACTTTATTACTTGCTGACCGTGTATACTTGCACATAAAAGATTTACTCTTGACCTTGTTTTTACTTGTATATTTACACTGAGTACTTAATCTTTTGACATGCAATATTACGTCAACATGAATCAAACTTTCTATGACCAACGATAAACCCAAATTAGAAAAGAAGATCTCTAACCGATCGAGCACCAAACAACTGCTACAAAATTTAAAATCGTGTAAAACGACAAATAAACATACCACAAAAACAGAGGAAAGATGTGCCACAAGAATAGAAAAAGTTTTTATTAGAAATTAAATTATAAAAAATAAGTGAGCTGACAGTTAACAACCAACACAAAAGCTGGTGTTGTATCAAAATAAAAAAATAAGATGTAAAAAATCCTGCAGAGCTAAGCAAAGAAAAGTGATGTAAAAACCCTACGCATATGCTTATAGGTTAGATATTTAAAATTTAATTTATAAAATGAAATTAGACATGTTTATAAAAAAAAATGAAATAATAACTTTTATTGTGAATAAAATAACAAAGAACAAGAACAATGTACAAGAGAAAGAGAAAGAGTGAGATTTATATTACTCTCAAAATATAGACTTGTGTACAATGCCTTCATCAAGTCATCTATTTATAGGCATAAGAAGTACATATTACATTGAACTCTAATTAAATGAGATAATATTCCTAATGATAAAGTAAATCAATCTCCTTAGATAAAATTCTAATCATGATAGACATCCACATAGATAAATATTCATAACACCCCCCTTGGATGTCTATGTAGATAATGTGCCTCGTTAAAACCTTACTAAGATAAAAACACAGTGGGAAAAAATTTCTTAGTGAAGGAAAAAGAGTACACACATCTTTGATACGCATAACATGTTGCCTCATTAAAAACCTTACCAGGAAAACTCATTGGGACAAAACCTCAGTTAAGGAAAAAAGAGTGCAACACGTAGTTACCCCCCCTCATAAAAATATCACATAAGATCTTTGAATCTTCATAATTCAATCTTGAATATAATCTTCAAATGTTGAAATAGAGTATGCACTAGTGGATAAATATTCCAAATTATTGCTTGAAATGATTCATCAAATACTATTCTTCTTAAGATCACGAGGGACGAAACTTTAAAGAGTTATGTTTCGTTTTATCACATTTGATGTATCCACCTTGAGATATAAATTCTGCATTATCTCTACATAAGATAGCTTGCATCTTATCTTATGAAAGCAATTCACATATCTTTTGGATATGTTTAGCCAAACACATACTTCGGCTTTGCCTCATGCATAGCAATTATTTAAAGGCAATAGTCTCGTAGCACTTAGATAGTATTTCTGGACCAACTAAGATACGATGCTTCTAGATCAATTAATGTATATATGGTGCTTTTAGACCAAGAATATTATCATTTTTTTCTCGAGGGCGGAATGGATATTTGTTTACATTAAGATACCTAGCAACCAAATAGTAATCAACGAATATGCATTATGCATGTAAAGTCTCTTTAAACATTTTTCTATGTATGCCGATTGCTGCACAAAGATTCCATTGTTAAGGAGATCTCTTCATGAGTCTCAATGAATCGCCAACATACATAATAAAAACAAAGACAAATCCAGAGCTAAACCTCTTAATAAAATGCTCCGGAAATTAAACCATTCTTATAGCCTTCCGCTAATAAGTATTCAATGGGGAGATTATATCAAATGTGCCCAAAATGTTTTAATCCATAAAAAATATATTCAATATAATTGAATAATGTTCTTGAGAACTTGAATTAACTGCTTCTTGCAGTCTAAATCCTTCCAAAAGCTTCATGTAAATATTGTTATCAAGAGGCTCATACAAATAAGACGTAACAACATCCATTAGGCGGAAACTGAGTTATTTCATTTATTGTCAGACTATTTAAAAGTAAATGCATCCACCACCGAGAAATATATTTTCCTCAAAATCAATTTCATGTCTTTGTGAGAATCTTTGTGCAACCAAACGAGCTTATATCTCGTGATTTTTTCTTTTGATTTCTCTTTCTCACAAAGGCTCATTAATATCCACGAGCTTTACACATTTCAATATACGGGCTATAGGCCCAATACTTCTCTTTTCGAAAGTGATCTTAGTTTCGCCTCAATTGCCTCTTTCCATATTGGCTTATCATTTTTTTGTTTACATTGTCTAATTGACAATGATTCATGATCCACATCATCAAATAAAATCTCTAGTGCTGTATTGCATGCAAATGTATTATCGACGTCGATTTGATTTCAGTTCCACTTATTACCAGACATGACATAATCTATTGAGATCTCTTTATTATCAGGTACCCGAGTCATGTTAATGTCTCTATTGGAGACCTTTTAATCTCTTCTCGAGATTTTCATAATTTATTGATTCCTCGATCAGACCATCATAACTATAGCTCCCTTATTCTTTTTTTTTCGAGAATTTTTATCTTTGAAACCTACTTGTCTACCACGTTACAGGCGTAAGTTAGACTCATTAGCAACTAGAGTTTGTCCTTATGGGACATCAAATATAAAAAGAGCATTCATAGCTGGTATATGTGACTTAGTCACTCTATTAGGGCCAGCAAAATCATCTGGCAATTGATTTGCTAAATGAATTATCCTTTGAACTTATAGTTCACATTGTAGAGTACGTGGATCAAACTAAGATAATGATAATTCATTTCAATTTATTTCTTTTTCCAGATATTTTATTTTCTCCCCCTAATGTTGGGAAAACTGACTCATTAAAATGATAGTAGTAAATCGAGCTGTAAATAAATTCCCTATCAAAAGCTCAAGATATTTAATTATTAAGGGAAATTTGAATCTGACATATATTCCCAACCTCCTTTGAGAACTCATCTTTGTGCGTTGTGGTGGAGGAATCAGAACATATACCGCACAAAAAAAATCTAAGATGAGAAATATTTGGTTTTGACCAAAAACCATTTGTAATGGGGAGAACTTATAATAATTTGTTGGCTTGATGCGAATTAGTGATACTACATGTAAAATGACATGTCACCAACATTATCAAGACCGATTGTCTTTATAAGGTAATCTGGAAAATGTGCTCATAATTTTATCAACTGAGCAAGTAGCCTCGCAAACACCAAGTTACGGGTTGATAACAAGGATACATATGACCATCTATTCGATGCATCGATTAAAATCGTAAAATATCTAGATGAACTGTAAGAAAAGTATATAGGCCCACATATATCACCTTGTATCCGTTCCAGAAAATTAATAGATTCACAATCTATCTTAGCTGATGATGATTGAATAATCGATTTGCTTTGATAGCAAGTATCACATGAAAAACATTACCTTGAAGAAAATTTTAATTCTTCAATAATGACCACATGAAGTGTCAACAAATTTTTATATCATAATTGAACCGGGATGGCCTAACCGGTCATGCCAAATAATAAAGTTATTAGTAAACTTCTGATTTAGAATAACATGAGCTTCAATTTGTACTAATTCTTGTGTAGTACAATATGGATGACAATGCATATATTTGTTTTCAAGATTTTATTATTGACTTGAGTTATACTCGTAATATTGCGATAGTCGGCACCCCTCGACTAATATTCTCAATATATTTCTGCAAATATCTTTAAAATTCAGTAAGTCTCTTGCGTCTTTGACGAGTATAATGCACTGTGAAAATGGAATAGAGTTCCATTTGACAATAACATATTTTCTCAGTCGAAGCCTTCTGTGATAATAGTACTTTCGGATATAATACTCACATTATTCCCTTGCATTTTAAATGAAAAAATATGCATAGTTATGCATGCACCTTCAAAATGTGCTTTGTTTCATTCACTTCGGGGAATGAAAAATATTAAATATAGCACATCATATCAAATCGGTTATCTATCAAAGATAAACCCTCAAGAACTTATTTCTCTTACAAAGCATTGATATTTTAGTACTTTAGAAAATAGTACTCATATTTTTCCCTTGCATTTAAATGGGAAAATATTTCTTACACTTAAGTATAGTATGAGTACTTGCACTGTCTGCTAGGCTTAAATAACCACAATTCATTGTATATTTTATTCTTAAAGTAATCATATTCTTCAAAGAATAAATTATCGTAAAGCATAAATAAATAATATGTAAAACAAGTTAATATAAAGTAAGTTAACATAAATAAATAATAAAATTAACATAAAATAAAATAAATAAAAGATCAATTATATACCCTTTAGAGGTTATAAGTGAAATAAAATAAATAGCGAATTATTCCCTTTAAGGGTTATGAAGAAATTAACAATATCCAATTGAGTTGGACTAACAACGCCATAATTATTTTCGTTATAAACAAAACTTGTTTATATTTTCTTTCATTCATCATTCATGCTTATGGATAAAGTCCATAATACTTTGGCGTTTGACAAGTACGAGACCAATGATTTGTACCATCGTATTGATAACATAAAGATTTTGATATGATATCTATCATTCTTGTCATCCTTATAATCTCACTTTCGGTGGATATAAACATTCTCAAAAGGATCATTTTATCCATGTCTATTTTTTATAGCCTCAATCGCGACTACAATTGCTAATGTGACATTTATTTTTTTTCTCTATAAAAATATCACATTCACTTCAGGGAATGTAGCGGAGGCAAATATGTCTTTAAAACCTCATCAGTGATACTATGGCACATAACTGAATTTTATTCACTAACCATATAATGAATTATCATGTTTGCATTCACATCAAGGAATGAAACAAATTCAATAATCGCATGGAATAAACATCATGCTTGCATTCACTTCAAGGAATGACATAAGTCCAATAATCGCATGGAATAAACATCATGCTTTGCATTCACTTTAGAGAATGCCTCCCATAAAACTTTTTGGATCAAGACAAATTTTCATAACTTGAAATTGGGAGAAGTCTATGGTCGAGTTTTTCGACGAAGAAGAAATATTGCTTTCGAGCAAATATAGACTTTATAATAATCTTCTTATAAATTCAAAATCATCATGATTTATCACACTTTAAAATAATAATATAAAGAATAAAAATAAAACCATAATTTACCGATATTGATTTTTCTCTCGTGGACAATGGAGACATAGCATATGACCGAAATAGCTTCTCATAGTCCCTTTATATCACATCTCTTTCCAAGCCATTTAAGCATATCATGTAAAACTCAAAACACAGTTAAAAATACTAATTTTTATCAAATAAAATAACATAAATAATAATATGAAAATATCAAATATAATCATATAAGTAAAAGTATGAATAAACATACCGCTAATTAACCCTTTTAGGAACAAGAGAAAACACATAATTTACACCAAACACACCCTCTTCGTCTCTGTCGATTCGTCTTTTGGTTTGTGAGAAGCCACACATTTATCTCTTTCCAATGTTCGAATAAAATCAAACATACTTCCAAATTTTTCAAAATAAAAATAAAAAAATAAATTTAAGTTAAAATATAAAGAAAAAGACAATCGGTAATTTAAAAGAATGAAGAGAGAGAAAAAAATTATCTTTGGTTTATCCTAGAATCGAATTCTTTCCAATAACTTCTTTTGGATTCAAACAATGAAGACCTCAGTTGATTTGAGTCGTGCTGATAACATGTTGTGAATAAAATAACAAAGAACAAGAACAATGGACAAGAGAAAGATTTATATTATTCTCAAAATATAGACTTGTGTACAATACCTTCATCAATTCATCTATTTATAAGCATAAAAAGTACATATTACATTGAACTCTAATTAAATGAGATAATATTCCTAATGATAAAGTAAATCAATCTCCTTAGATAAAGTTCTAATCATGATAAACATCTACAAAGATAAATATTCATAACACCCTTATATCCGACAAAGGGGCCAAGGACCCAGCCAATTAACAAAGCGATAAAAGGCCTAGCAATCAAGCAGTGTCGTAAGGGACCCACCTGTTTAAAACCCAACTTCCTCCATCACTTTCAAGTTTCAAGTACAACACAAATCAAAAATCAAAATAAATACTCATAATATAAATTTATTCTTCCAAGTTTAAACGCCGGCCGGCAAATCTCCGTTCCGACTACCGGTGATGATGCTCTCTCTTTTGTTTTCTGTCTTTCTCCGTTGAATACCACTTGCTTCATTAGATCTCTGCTTCAATTTTTACTTAATTACTTATTTTATAATTTGATTTGAGATATTATTTGAATGCTTGATTACTCGCGTTTTCACCTGGATGAAGTAGTTGATTTTTTATTCCGATTTAGGTGATTTGTTATCGGAAAAATTCTCGGATCTGGTTTTCGTTTCATTATTCAATTCAAATTCGTGGCAAGAGGATTTTCTCTAAGCGTCCCTTGGCGCCAAGCATACATCTCATTGTCTAATTATGAATCTTAGATAGTCGCTTTTGAAGTTCTAGTGTTCGTCATGGATTGTAGATGCTTCTTATTGAGTAGGAATGTCGCGATCACGCAGTTTTCTGGCAGTGCTTTGGGTTCTCGTATTCTAGACTGGTTTTGTTTCTTTTTCATGGTTGTATTCCTGGTTTTGCGTGTGATGCTGATCTATGAGTGGGATTTTGCTCGGTGGTTAATGTATTATTACTTGATATGGTGAAATCAATGTGCATCGTGGTGCCGTTGAGTTTATCGCGGTGCGGTTGTAGACATAACGGATGTTATTGCGTTCATTGTAGTTATTCGTGAATTTTTCAAAGAATAGATGTTATTGCGGATATAACGGTTGCGGGTATATCCGAAGGTGCCAAAACCGTTGTATAACGGCCGCTATAGTAGTCGCGGACCGCTATTTAAATTCCTGACATAGACTAGATACTAGAAACTTGTTCCACATTTCATTCTTTTTAAATTTTCAATTTTGTGGGGTTTGGATTGGAACTAGTTTGGTGCAATTAGATTTGAAATTCTGCTACCAAATCCGAAGTAGATACTTTGAATACATATCGGCAATCATTCACACAAAACAGATATCATCTAGTTACTCTTACAAACTAGCTTTTACATTTGTATTTTAGACATGGTTAAGATAGAAAATGATGTTTAAATTATTAAAATTAGTTAAAAAGATGAATGACAATAGTTTTCCATCAATTGTTGTTCTTGTTAAAAGATGCATGCATTTGAAAATCAGTTCATAGGACTTACTATTTACCGCTTCACGGTTCTCTGATCTTGCCTTTTGATACAGTCATTAGATTGCTTGTGCAATTTAAGTGTTTTGATATAACTTGCAATTAAAGGGTGGATGATGTACCTTTAAGATTGAAAAGATACTGAGATTTGTATTTGTTTACCTCTGTTTGATGGTTGGTTAAGCAATATTTTCTTCTTTTCTTTATTAATCCTACCTATATTTTCTCTTGCTTCAGATATCTGAAAAATGTCTGGTCAAAGCCAGCGCTTGAATGTGGTTCCAACTGTTACAATGCTTGGAATCATGAAAGCTCGGCTTGTGGGTGCTACAAGAGGTCATGCACTTCTCAAGAAGAAAAGCGATGCCTTAACTGTACAATTCCGACAGATTCTTAAGAAGATAGTGTCTACAAAAGAATCGATGGGAGAGATTATGAAAACCTCCTCATTTTCACTTACTGAGGCCAAGTATGTTGCCGGTGAGAACATCAAACACGTCGTGCTTGAGAATGTTCACACTGCTTCTCTTAAAGTTCGATCACGACAAGAGAATGTTGCTGGAGTGAAGCTTCCCAAGTTTGAGTATTTTACTGAAGGTGAGACCAAGAATGATTTGACCGGTTTGGCCAGAGGTGGACAACAGGTCCAACAGTGCCGCGCTGCTTACGTGAAAGCAATCGAGGTCCTAGTTGAGCTTGCTTCTCTTCAGACATCATTCTTAACACTTGATGAGGCAATCAAGACCACAAATCGCAGGGTTAATGCTTTAGAGAACGTTGTGAAGCCGAGGCTGGAGAATACGATAAGTTACATCAAGGGAGAATTGGATGAGCTTGAAAGGGAGGATTTCTTCAGGCTAAAGAAGATACAAGGTTATAAGAAGAGGGAGATAGAGAAGCAACTAGCTGCTACGAAGGAGTTGGAGTTTTCCGGTAAGGCTTCCCTGAAGAAAGGGGTTTCAAGAAATTCCTCTCACAATTTGCTATCTGCAGGCAGGGGGAAGGACGACGATATTATTTTTTGATGAAGAGGTTAGTCTATTCTTTCCTAGTATCCGTACGTTCGACGGCCGGAGATTCCTTTATTCTAATGTGGTGGTCTGAATAAATGTTACATGCATGTCTCTACTTATTTTGTATTATTGTTAATGATCAGACATTTGCCATTTCAGTTTCAAACAAATGACAAACACCATTTCATGTCTCTAAGGTATATAGGCATGTGTGATATTATTGCTGTCTTTCAGTGTGCGCGGGTTTGTGTTCGTTAGGAGAGTTGATTCCGAAGATGCATGCGGAACCTCTATCTCGGGATGTCGAGGTTAGGACAGGGTACATACCTTATATGAAATGTAGCGAACATAGATAATTCAATCTAGTGAAGTGGCCATATATGAATGTTATTACAAATATGCAAGGCAGGAGTTGAGTATTGACTAGTTAATTTTCAGGTTAACTAATGGACCATGGAAGTATATTTTCGTATAAGACTAATAGCCTTACCAAACGACCAAAGTTCTTGTTCATGTTAATAGTTTGCGTGTATGTATAATCACCCGGATTCCGATTCCGAGTAAATTGTGTGTTTAAATATGTTCGAACTCGCATCCTTTAGATTGTTGTAGTTGTAATTATGATAATCGAATTAAAATTCAATCGCTAAGAATTCGACGATTTGAAGCCGGCAGAAAAAAAAAGAAAAAAAAAAGATAGAAATATGTTTTATGCCAAAACAATGAATCTTTATGTAATCAAGGTGACCAAGGAGAATTTCTTGTTTGTATTTATAGTGAACACTTCAATTTTGTAAACTTTTAAAAAATGCCAAAATCCATTTGTTAAATATCGAAATATCTCACAAACGTAAATAATAATAATAAAAATAAAAATTCAACATAAAAATAAAATTATTTGATAAAAATATCCTTTCAGAATTGGTTAGCGCCTATAATTATAAATGACTTTTAAAAATCATTAAAACGATTCTATGATCATAATTATAATTATCATTTTAAAATAAATCGTGCAATACTTTAAATAATTATAGGGGAGTGTGAAGTTTACAAACGGTCTTTACTATTCCAAAATGATGTTTTTAGCATTCAACTTTTAAAAATTATAAAATAAATATTAAACTTTGTATTTCTTTTATAAAATAACATTTAACAGTTAAATGTCGTTAACAGTATGATTGAGCATGTCCACCAAATTAAAATAATATATTAATTGTTATAAAATTATCATTAAACTTTGTAAATGTTACAGAATGACCATTGAACTATTTAATTGTTATAAGATGATAAATATTATTTAATTATTATTAAATACTCATTTAACTATTTAATTGTTACTAATATATTTAATTAGTTGGCGTGTCCAGTCAGCCCATCGTTAAAATGTTAACAATATCTAATAGTTTTTTTTAAGCTAAGGTGATTACAAGTAGTATCTGTTCTAAATATACTCTCAACCATTTAACAATACATGCTCAATCACCCTGCTGCAGCTGCTGGTGCTCGAACCCGTGACTTCTAAAAATAACAATTGTTCCCTTAACCACTGAAGCAAGTTGGTTCGTGCTAATAGTTCAATATTCATTTTATAATGTTTATTTTATAATTAAGTGAAAAAATACTATGAACTTTGTCCAAATTTTAATTATGATTTTAATTTTTAAACTAACTTTTACATAATCACTATATCCAAATTAAATATTGCACAAATTTATTAGGTGAACCACCCTACTAACCGAATTTATTTCTTTATTACACTAAAATTTAACGTATTATTTCAAAGGGTAAATTGCACAAATCATCACTAAACAATCTTCCCACTCCTATTTTGGTCACTAACCTTTTAATTTTTTCTATTGTAACCCCTCGTCTCGGTCTAGTCGGATGACCGGTCCGAGTGGGCCACACGGGGAAAACCGAAGCGAAACCCGTTAAGGTTCATCCTCGGTTAACGACCCAGAAAATTTCTTTTAACTTTATCTTGTCTATAGGCATTATTAAATCCTATGTGAAGCACGACAGCGGAAACACAACAATCCAACATCGACCAACCAAGACATCACATTAAACAACTCATTTTAAACCTTTACAGCAGGCCGTATCGAAACGCCATTGGGGTGTTTCGATACGCCTTGACTTAGTCAACAGGCCAGGGTCAACCTAAAGAGACCGTTCTGAAACGGGGGTGACCCGTATCGAAACGACCCCAACGGTCAACATCTCGTGGTCAATGAGATTTGACCGTTTCGAAACATTATAGACCCGTTTCGGAACACCTTCTTCTCACTAATTTCTCAAAATTCTAGTAGCAAAAGTGTACCGAAACGGCCCCTACCCGTTTCGGAACGCTCGGCCAAAACAAAGGGGACCGTATCGAAACAGGGTAACCCGTTTCGAAACGCCCTCTGTTTGCAGACTGGTTTTAGCTGTTTTAAGGCACAATGGTGCCCCAAAACACCACCAAAACCTCTAACAACGCACTAACAACAATTCTATAGGCAAACCAACATATAAGCATGCTTGAACATCATTAAACAAGGTTAAACACTAAGGCACAACATCACAAAGCCATGCATTCATACATATCTTTAAAGGGGCTAATCATCCACATAGCCAACACTTAGGCAATTCTAGATAGCAAAATACTAACAAGGTTCCGAGCAAGGCATACATCCCAGGCCAAATAACAAGCACAAACGAGGAGTCTAACATGCTCCTAAGCAACATCAACCACAACATAATTTAAAAACATCATAACACGATTACATGTCCCATTGCTTGACCATTACATCTAAATTTAAAAGTTCATACTTGGTAGCTAAACAAGCACCACAAGCACACTTGGAGGCCCACTTCTTGCTCCTAGCAACCCACGAACTAAGGATCTGCATTGTCGAACAAAGAGAGAGCGTAAGCAATAAGCTTAGTGAGGGTAAGCTCTTTAAAAACAAACCTCGACAATGCAGGGTCCAAGCACGATCTTAGCCAAGGTAAATACATAATTACCAAGGGTCCACAAGAGCCAACAGTTAAAGATGCATGAACAATATCCAATTAAGTGCCATGCTCATAAAGCTCTATTTCACAACACATGTAATCACATATAAACATCCAAATAAGGATCACATTTCACCACACATTGATACACATATCAATCAATATTGGCATCTGGCTATGACCCGAATACGCGGATAAACACGTTGGAACTCACATCCAACAACCACTTTACCTCACGGTGGGATTACACTTATCACCGGTCTCGCGGAGGGGATTCCACTCATCCTCACGCCCCGTCGATGGGATTCCACTCATCATCGACTATATATAAACACAATTTCCGGGCGAACCCGTACTCCTCCTTGGTGACTCAACGCCACCAAGGCCACGCGCGACTTTAGACTCATGTGTGCACACTAACATCCTAATGATCGATCATTTGTACTCAAGCATATTAGTGCCAACATTTAACTCATTCCACATTATTCATTTCAATCAATTCCGTGCTTAGCACGTACTCACCATGATCACAATCATGAACCATTTCCATGCATGCCATAAGCATCACAAATCATGCCTCATCTCACATGTATAACACAATATACATAAATCAATCATAACACAAATCATACGAGGCATAAACATCCAAATACAAGTTCATCCAATGGCTCTAGATCAAGTTTAGGATTAGGCTACCACCCTAATCCTAACACTAGGTGGGTCTACCAAGCCCAACCTAGTCAACATACTCGAACCAACCATTTAAAAACCACGTAAAACGTTTAACCACTCACCTAAGCTTCCAAGCTTCAAGCCAAGCAATCAACCACCCTCACGTTTCCGAATTTCCTCTCGATGCTTCTCCAACACAAATTCCCGCTTCTAAACAACCTCAATCACAATTCAAATAACCTCGAATCAGCCCAACATCAAAATACCAACCCGGAACATAATTCAAACACAAATTACAATGTTGCAAGCCATGAACAAACCCCATAATTTGCAATCTCGGACAACCCCAAAACCACATCCAAAATCCATGTTTCCAACATCCATTGCACCCACAAATGATCCCAAATCAACCCCTAACCATAGTACTATCAATAGCCTATCAAATTTCACCTAAAACAACCCCCAAAACTCACCCAAAACCCCATTTTTACCCAATTTCGGGAATTGCTCAAAATCATTCAAAATTCACATATGTTGTACCATTTGGCTCCTATATTCCATAACTAACCATATTAAATCAAAATATTAAGTTTAGCTACACAAAGACACCATTTTTAATCAAATCTTTTGGAAACCCCAATTTCAAAACTTCAATGAAAATGAAAACAAAAGGTAATTTTAAAGAGAGGGAGTTGAGGAGAGGTCAAAAATGATGTTACCTTTCAAAGATGAGTTGAAATGGATGAGCATTTTGATGGAATAGTGATGAAGGGGAGAGAGCTCTAAGTTTACGTTAGAAAAGATGAGGAAGAGAGTGAATAGTGTTTATTTTGTGAAAATGGGGATTTAAATCAAAAGATGGGTAAATTACCAAAAGGCCATTAATGAATGGCTATCCCCTTTATTCTTTAAAAGCTCTTCAATTTGAAATTTAATCAATTTGGTCCCATTTCAAATATTTATTTTTGAAACCCGAAACTTAAAGGATTATTTTAATTATAAACTCGAGCCCAAAATAATATTAAAATATTATTTTCACCTAACCCCTGAACCCGGGTGTTACAACTCTCCCCCACTTAAGGAATTTCGTCCCCGAAATTACCTGACGGAAACAAATACGAAAACTGCTCAACCATATCAACTTTCCTCTCCCACGTGGCCTCTTCCACACCTCTATGTCTTCATAACACCTTGACCAACTCTATGGCCTTGCCACGCAACACCTTGCTATCAGAAGCAAGTATCTCAACATGCTCTTCATTATAAGACAAATCCGGATTTAACTCTATCTCCTCAACGGGCATAACATGAGAAGGATCCGATCTATATCTCCTAAGCATAGACACATGAAAGACATCATGGATCTTCTCTAACTCAGAAGGTAACTGTTGGGTTTTTTGCACGCTCGAATCGATCACCGAAACCGTCAAGGAGGGTTGTAAATGTTTGGTGGTTGAATTGGCTAAAACCGAAATAAAGGTAGACAATTTGCACGATGATTTTAGAGTGGTTCGACTACTCAACCGAGTCTACATCCACTACCTTAGCACACCACTAAGGATTTCCCAATTCACTCAACAATGAATTCGTCCCCTTTTCCAGGCTCAGGAGGAAACCGTTACAACCCTATCTTTTGGACTTGGCTAAGATAGAACCAACTCTAGTTTTTCTCTCAAGGCTAAACTAGAACCTCTCCTTTTACAAGGGTAAAAAAATGTAAACAAATAAACCTCACAAGGTGGGTGTTTACACAATTTAGCTCACAAGAAAGAGTGAAGGATAAAAACAATAAAAAATCACTCTCTACAGACTATGTACAAGAGAATAGTAAAATAAAGATTTAGACTCTAATTCTCTTGACCATATTGCTTGGATGTTGTCTCTTGCATTCTTCAAGTGTTCCAGCCTTCAATTTATAGTCCCAAATGAGTTTGTAGCCGTTGGGAATATTGCCGTTGGGAATATAGCCGTTGGAATAGTACCATTTATAGCCGTTGGGAATAATACCATTTATAGCCGTTGGAAATAGTTCCATTTATGGCCGTTGGGAATAGTACCATTTATGGCCGTTGGGAATAGTACCATTTATGGCCGTTGGGCTATTTCAAAATACACCGTATCGATACGGTTAGGCGTATCGGTACGAGTTTTGGCTACTGGAATTTTGGTAGTTTAAAAAACCTTTAAATATATTTTAAAACCATTCCAAAGCCTTTAAAACCCTTAAACATATTTTCAAGTTGTTTTTGACTAAAAACATATTTTAAATTCTTTTCAATTTAGTCCAAAACATTTTTCAAATATTATATCAAAACCTTAGTTCTACAATCTCCCCCTTTTTGATATAATAAAACCAACTTGAAAAATTTGTTTGGGATTCTCCCCCTTTAGCTTTAAAATTGTGAATAAGAGATTAAGATATGAAATCATATAAAGCTCCCCCTTATTCATTTGAAAATTCAATTTTTCAAACCATTTCTCCCCCTTTTTGTTATATCAAAAAGAATTTAAAATGACATTTAAGTTCAAGATAACATAGGAGGCAAAAAAAAATTTTTGACACACTTAAAATTTTGGTTTAAAAAAAACTGGCTCCCCCTTACTCATTGCATCATATTAGGCTTAACAGATAATCCAAGACTTTAAACAAAAATTAGATAACCAAATGTATAAAATGAAGTAATTAAGCTTAGAGGTTACCCAATCTTCTTCTCATGTGTGATTTGAGCATTCTTTGATTTTGCTTTGCTTGCCATTGCTCCAACACACCTACAAAAGACATTCACTTGATTTTTGGTATCCAAATTGCTTTGGATCCATTTACGTTAGTCACAATGTCTTTAGTTCCCTTGGGAACCCATACTTGTCTAATCCTATAAGACTTTCTATTCCTAATAGGACAAGTATGTAAGGAATGACCATGATAATGGCAATGTGAGCATTTTGCCATTATGTGACAAGATGAATTATTGAAAACAATTTCTTTTTCTTTTGTTAAGCTTTCAAGCTTAACTTTCAAATCAAGATTTTCTTTTTCTAAAACATCTTTACTTGTTTTTGAAAACTCTAAATCATTTTTCAAAATTTCATTTTGGTTTTCAAAATCCACTTTTGTTTTTAAAAGAAAATCATTTTCAATTTCAAGTTTTGAAATCATTTTCTTAAATTTGGAATTCATGGTCTCAAATTCCAAAAATAATTCATCAAAAGCATCTTGTAACTCATCAAAAGAATATGAATTTAATTCATTTGAGTTAGAAGATACCTTAGGCTCCTCGAGAGCCAAAACACCATCCACCTTTGGATTGGAGAGAAGGTTTGCACATGATTGATCATCATCTTTCTTTTCTCCATTCTTGTTGCCATAAAGCTTCTCAAGTTTCTCCCATAATTCTTTGGCACTTTTGCATGTGGAGATTTTCTTGGAAACTTCTTCGTTAAGGCCACAATAGAGAATGTGCATCGCCTTGGTGTTTAGCTTTGCCTTCGTGTCGTTGGCACTCCTTTGCTTTTTCTTCTTCTTTGGAGCTTCCAAATACCCATCTTCAACGATGTCCCAAACCTCATAGTCTTGAGACTTGATGAATAATTTCATGATATTTGCCCATTGGAAGTATGCTTCTCCTTTGAAGAGTGGAGGACACGAGATAGAGCGGCCTTCTTCAAATCTTGCCATTTTCTTGAACGGTTGGACTTCGAGCAATAGATCTTTACTCCCGGATGTTAGTCCTTCGATGGAGACGAGGCTCTGATACCAATTGTTGGTGAAATGTTGATCGAGCTTGCCAGATCTTCTCAATAGGATGTGAATCCCCTTCGATTGAGCCAAGCTCTGATACCAATTGTTGGGTTTTTTGCACGCTCGAATCGATCACCGAAACCGTCAAGGAGGGTTGTAAATGTTTGGTGGTTGAATTGGCTAAAACCGAAATAAAGGTAGACAATTTGCACGATGATTTTAGAGTGGTTCGACTACTCAACCGAGTCTACATCCACTACCTTAGCACACCACTAAGGATTTCCCAATTCACTCAACAATGAATTCGTCCCCTTTTCCAGGCTCAGGAGGAAACCGTTACAACCCTATCTTTTGGACTTGGCTAAGATAGAACCAACTCTAGTTTTTCTCTCAAGGCTAAACTAGAACCTCTCCTTTTACAAGGGTAAAAAAATGTAAACAAATAAACCTCACAAGGTGGGTGTTTACACAATTTAGCTCACAAGAAAGAGTGAAGGATAAAAACAATAAAAAATCACTCTCTACAGACTATGTACAAGAGAATAGTAAAATAAAGATTTAGACTCTAATTCTCTTGACCATATTGCTTGGATGTTGTCTCTTGCATTCTTCAAGTGTTCCAGCCTTCAATTTATAGTCCCAAATAAGTTTGTAGCCGTTGGGAATATTGCCGTTGGGAATATAGCCGTTGGAATAGTACCATTTATAGCCGTTGGGAATAGTACCATTTATAGCCGTTGGAAATAGTTCCATTTATGGCCGTTGGGAATAGTACCATTTATGGCCGTTGGGAATAGTACCATTTATGGCCGTTGGGCTATTTCAAAATACACCGTATCGATACGGTTAGGCATATCGGTACGAGTTTTGGCTACTGGAATTTTGGTAGTTTAAAAAACCTTTAAATATATTTTAAAACCATTCCAAAGCCTTTAAAACCCTTAAACATATTTTCAAGTTGTTTTTGACTAAAAACATATTTTAAATTCTTTTCAATTTAGTCCAAAACATTTTTCAAATATTATATCAAAACCTTAGTTCTACAGTAACCTCAAACGATAAGCTACAGACCCAATCCGCTCAACTATCTCATACGGACCAATGAACCTCGGACTCAACTTGCCATTTCGGCCAAATCTCATTACCTTCTTCCACGGAGATACTTTCAGAAACACTTTCTCACCCACGGAGTACTCAATCTCTTTCCTCTTCAAATCCGCATAAGACTTCTGACGATCGGAAGCTGCTTTTAAACGGTCACAAATCAACTTCACCTTGTCGGTAGTCCCCTTAAGCAAATCCGGCATAGGTAACAATCTCTGACCCGTTTCAGCCTAACAAATCGGAGTCCTACATCGTCTACCATACAAAGCCTCACAGGGATCCATCTGAATACTAGACTGATAACTGTTGTTGTAAGCAAACTCAACTAACGGTAAGTGCTTCTCCCAAGAGACCTGAAAGTCAATCACACAACAACGAAGCATATCCTCAAGAATCTGTATCACTCGCTCTGACTGCCCATCGGATTGCGGATGATAAGACGTGCTGAAATGTAAACGGCTACCCAGAGCACTATGCAAACAACCCCAGAATCTCGAAGTAAATCTAGGATCCCTATCTGAAACAATAGACTTCGGAACCCCATGAAGTCTCACAATCTCACGGATGTACAAGTTTGCCAACTTGTCTAAGGAGTCCGTAGTGTTCACTGCTAAGAAGTGAGCACACTTAGTGAACCTATCAACAATCACCCAAACCGAATTCTTCTTCGAAGGAGACAAAGGCAACCCCGACACAAAATCCATGTGATCCTCTCCCATTTCCATTCCGGAATCTTCAAAGGCTATAACAAACCTAAAGGAACCTGGTTTTCTGCCTTCACTCTCTGATAAACCATACAACGACTCACATACTCGACTACATCTTTCTTCAAACCAACCCAGAAGTAATCATTCTTCAAGTCACGATACATTTTGGTACTACCCGGATGCATAGAAAAGGGACTCGAATGTGCTTCACTCAATATCTGACGCCTCAACTCAACATCTTCTGGTACAACAATTCTATCTCTAAAGCACAACAAGCTCTCACCACTGAAACTATACTCGGTCGGTATTCCTTCGGCTATGTCCTGAACATGAGGAACTAAAGTCACATCTTGCAACTGCTTTTCTCTAATCAACTGAATCAAAGAAGGCTTCACTTGCAACTCGGTGATCAACCCACCATCATCGGACACACTCAATCTAGCAAACATAGCTCTCAACTCAACGACCACTTTTCTACTCAAAGCATCGGCTACTACATTTGCCTTACCCGGATGGTACTCAATGGTCAAATCATAGTCTTTTAACAATTCTAGCCATCTTCTTTGTCTCAAGTTCAACTCTTTCTGTGTCATCAAGTACTTCAAGCTCTTGTGATCGGTGTAAACTATACACTTCTCACCATACAAATAATGACGCCAAATCTTTAATGCAAAAACAACTGCAGCTAACTCTATATCATGAGTAGGATAGTTCTTCTCATGAAACTTCAACTGTCTAGAAGCATAAGCAACAACTCTTCTTTCTTGCATCAAAACACATCCTAAACCTACGTAGGAAGCATCACTGTAAATCACAAACTCTTTACCTGAAACAGGTTGCACTAACACTGGAGCATTTGTCAAAGCTTCTTTCAATTTCTCAAAGGCCTTTTGTCTCGCATCTGACCATTCAAACTTAACTCCTTTTTGCAACAATTTAGTCAAAGGAGCAGCTACTCTAGAGAAACCATCAACAAATCTCCTATAGTAACCGGCTAATCCTAGGAAACTCCTAATCTCGGTCACAGACTTAGGTTGTTTCCACTCAACAATAGCCTCAATCTTCGATGGATCAACACGGATACCTTCGGCCGAAACAACATGGCCAAGAAATACAACCTCTCGAATCCAGAACTCGCATTTGCTAAGCTTCGCATACAACTGATTGCTCAACAATCTCTGTAACACAAACCTCAAGTGCTCATCATGCTCTTCTTCTGTCTTCGAGTACACAAGTATGTCATCAATGAAAACAACTACGAAACAGTCTAGATAGTCTCTAAAAATTCTGTTCATCATGTCCATGAATGCTGCAGGCGCATTCGTGAGCCCAAACGGCATCACAAGAAACTCATAGTGACAATACCTAGTCCTAAAAGCTGTCTTCGGAACATCACACTCTTTTACTTTCAACTGGTAGTACCCGGATCTCAAATCTATCTTCGAGAACACTGAAGCACCTCTCAACTGGTCAAACAAATCATCTATGCGAGGCAACGGATACTTGTTCTTCACAGTCAACTGATTCAACTGTCTATAGTCAATACACATGCGCATACTACCATCTTTCTTTTTCACAAACAACACGGGAGCACCCCATGGAGAACTACTAGGTCTAATAAAACCACGGTCTAATAACTCTTGCAACTAACTCTTCAATTCTTTCAACTCTTTCGGAGCCATACGATACGGAGCTATCGAAACTGGATTAGACCCTGAAACAGTCTCAATCACAAACTCAACATCTCTGTCAAGAGGTAAACCCGGTAACTCTTCAGGAAACACATCCGGAAAGTCACAAACTGTCCTAATGTCTTTCGATCTAGCTGCACTCATATCTGGATTCATAACATAAGCTAAGTAAGCCCCACATCCGGAGTCCATCAACCTATGAGCCTCTAAAGCTGACACCACATTAGACAAGAACTTAATGTTCTCGCCTACTACTACTACCTCGTAGTCATCAGAAAGCTTCAAGGAAATTCTCTTCGTCTCAAAATCCACACTAGCTTGGTGCTCAACCAACTAGTCCATACCCAGAATAATATCAAAACCATAGAAAGGAAGTTCCATCATATCAACAGAGAACACATGACCCTGAATCTTTAGTGGACATCTCATATACATACGTCTAACCACAACTGTCTCACCAAAAGAACTAGTCACATGCATACATACATCTAAAATCTCAACAGGTATATCTAACTTCTGTGCATGCTCACTCAAAATGTAGGAATGTGTAGAACCCGAATCAACCAAAGAAAGCAAAGACATAGACTGTAACTCGAAATTACCTGCTATCACATCAGTGTCGTTCCCGGCCTCTCTCTGAGCATAAACTCTCGCTGGTCCTCCCGCCTCTGGCTGCACTGCCACAACATGAGCAAGGTTCCTCTGAGCATCTACCCTAGGTGCATCAGCCCTAGGCTAGAAGTAGCCACGACCGCGCCCACGGCCTCTCTGAAAATCATTCGCTCTCGCAGGAGCCTGAGCAATGTTCGGTGCTTGTGCCGCCTGATGCGGACAATCTCTCCTAAAGTGGTCCCTCGAACCACAGTTCCAACAAGCATGGAAGTTACCCCAACACTCACCAGCGTGCTGTCTCCCACATCGTGTACACTCGGGCAAACACCCTCCTCCTCTATGGCCCTGATGGCCCCTACCATGATGGCCACCGCCACGTCTATGGTCAAACTGATGTCCGCCACCTCTATGCCTCTTGGCATCTCTACCATCAAAGTGGTTATGCCTCTTACCAGAACTAGAACCACCAGATCGTTTGGCTGAACCCAAACTGTGCTCTAAATCCTTGGCCCTCGCGACCAATACATCAAAGTCTGAGTAGTCAGAAGCTAGCGTGTACCTCTTAATCTCATCACTCAACCCATAGCGGAAACGGTTACAGCGTTCCACTTCCGTAGGAACCAACTCTGGAGCGTACTGACTCAAGCGAACAAAACGGATCTCATAGTCAGTCACAGAAGCATCTCCCTAAGTAAGGGCCATAAACTCTCGCTTCTTCTCATCTAAGTACCTCGGTCCCAAGTACCTCTTTCTGAACGCAGACTCAAAGAAATCCCAACCAATCTCTGCCTCTGGAATCCCAGTAGTAATGGTGACCCACCAGGTGTAGGCATCACCCTGAAGCAATGAAATCACACAGCCCAATCTACGTGCGCCCGCACAACCCATCTGAGCTAAGATACGAACCGTCTTCTCCAACCATAACTCCGACCTCTCCGGAGTAGATCCTCTGAACTCTTCGGCCCCCAAGCTACGGAGCCTCTCCAAAGGTAGACTAGCATCGTCACACCTAGGCCGAGCTGCAGCCTGAGCTCCCGCAACTGCGGCCTGAAATGCTCCCGCTATAGCTTGCACTAGCGGAGTCATGTCGATTCCGGCCGGACCTTGGCCACCTTGACCACCTTGAGGTCCCTCTCCTTCAGCTCCATCCTCGCCTCCAGCTCCAGGCGGAGGAGGTGGTGGTGGTGGTGGTGGAGCGCCAACTCCCGTGGCCACTGGCCCTTCTATATGAGCCTCCACACCAAACACCGGCTCAACAGGAGCCGCAACACGTGGTTCCTAACGAACCATTCTCGACCTACCCCTCGGCCTAGACATCGCTCTCAAACGATAACTACAACCACAACAAACAAAATATACAAGATCGGGTTAGCAAGGCAAGGCTTCCAAGTGCTCAAGTACGTTTCCCTCACTTAAAAATTCTTTTTCGATGTAATAGTAGCAATGAGACTCCCAAACAACATGCTTTTAAATAAAACAATCAACATACTTGTCACACAAGCAATCATACTTACAAAGCAAGCAAACACCGTGTATATCAATTCAAAACTTGAACTTACCTCACTTACCTGCCCAAGGTCTCGGTAACCTTAGGCTCTGATACCAACAAGTGTAACCCCCTCGTCCCGGTCTAGTCGGATGACCGGTCCGAGTGGGCCACACGGGGAAAACCGAAGCGAAACCCGTTAAGGTTCCTCCTCGGTTAACGACCCAGAAAATTTCTTTTAACTTTATCTTGTCTATAGGCATTATTAAATCCTATGTGAAGCACGTCAGCGGAAACACAACAATCCAACATCGACCAACCAAGACAGCACTTTAAACAACTCATTTTAAACCTTTACAGCAGGCCGTATCGAAACGCCATTGGGGTGTTTCGATACGCCTTGACTTAGTCAACAGGCTAGGGTCAACCTAAAGAGACCGTTCCGAAACGGGGGTGACCCGTATCGAAACGACCCCAACGGTCAACATCTCGTGGTCAACGAGATTTGATCGTTTCGAAACATTATAGACCCGTTTCGGAACACCTTCTTCTCACCTATTTCTCAAAATTCCAGTAGCAAAAGTGTACCGAAACGGCCCCTACCCATTTCGAAATGCTCGGCCAAAACAAAGGGGACCGTATCGAAACAGGGTAACCCGTTTCGAAACGCCCTCTGTCTGTAGACTGGTTTTAGTTGTTTTAAGGCACAATGGTGCCCCAAAACACCACCAAAACCTCTAACAACACACTAACAACAATTCTATAGGCAAACCAACATATAAGCATACTTGAACATCATTAAACAAGGTTAAACACTAAGGCACAACATCACAAAGCCATGCATTCATACATATCTTTAAAGGGGCTAATCATCCACATAGGCAACACTTAGGCAATTCTAGATAGCAAAATACTAACAAGGTTCCGAGCAAGGCATACATCTCAGGCCAAATAACAAGCACAAACGAGGAGTCTAACATGCTCCTAAGCAACATCAACCACAACATAATTCAAAAACATCATAACACGATTACATGTCCCATTGCTTGACCATTACATCTAAATTTAGAAGTTCATACTTGGTAGCTAAATAAGCACCACAAGCACACTTGGAGGCCCACTTCTTGCTCCTAGCAACCCACAAACTAAGGATCTGCATTGTCGAACAAAGAAAGAGCGTAAGCAATAAGCTTAGTGAGGGTAAGCTCTTTAAAAACAAACCTCGACAATGCAGGGTCTAAGCACGATCTTAGCCAAGGTAAATACATAATTACCAAGGGTCCACAAGAGCCAACAGTTAAAGATGCATGAACAATATCCAATTAAGTGTCATGCTCATAAAGCTCTATTTCACAACACATGTAATCACATATAAACATCCAAATAAGGATCACATTTCACCACACATTGATACACATTGATAAACACGTTGGAACTCACATCCAACAACCACTTTACCTCACGGTGGGATTACACTCATCACCGGTCTCGCAGAGGGGATTCCACTCATCCTCACGCCCCGTCGATGGGATTCCACTCATCATCGACTATATATAAACACAATTTCTGGGCGAACCCGTACTCCTCCTTGGTGACTCAACGCCACCAAGGCCACGCGCGACTTTAGACTCATGTGTGCACACTAACATCCTAATGATCGATCATTTGTACTCAAGCATACTAGTGCCAACATTTAACTCATTCCACATTATTCATTTCAATCAATTCCGTGCTTAGCACGTACTCACCATGATCACAATCATGAACCATTTCCATGCATGCCATAAGCATCACAAATCATGCCTCATCTCACATGTATAACACAATATACATAAATCAATCATAACACAAATCATACGAGGCATAAACATCCAAATACAAGTTCATCCAATGGCTCTAGATCAAGTTTAGGATTAGGCTACCACCCTAATCCTAACTCTAGGTGGGTCTACCAAGCCCAACCTAGTCAACATACTCTAACCAACCATTTAAAAACCACGTAAAACGTTTAACCACTCACCTAAGCTTCCAAGCTCCAAGCCAAGCAAGCAACCACCCTCACGTTTCCGAATTTCCTCTCGATGCTTCTCCAACACAAATTCCCGCTTCTAAACATCCTCAATCACAATTCAAATAACCTCGAATCAGCCCAACATCAAAATACCAACCCGGAACATAATTCAAACACAAATTACAATGTTGCAAGCCATGAACAAACCCCATAATTTGCAATCTCGGACAGCCCCAAAACCACATCCAAAATCCATGTTTCCAACATCCATTGCACCCACAAAATGATCCCAAATCAACCCCTAACCATAGTACTATCAATAGCCTATCAAATTCTGTTGAGTTGAGAGGAGCTCGATTCGATCAACCAAAGTTGCTCACCAAGTGGTGGAGAGGTGGATATTTGGGTGGAAGGGTTGAGGAAGCTAAAATAAAGATAGACACAATGATTTATAGTGGTTCAACCTTCTAACCAAGGTCTACATCCACTACCTTAGCTCCCCACTAAGGATTTCTCAATCAATCCACTATTGATTCGTCCCCTTTTCTAGGCTTAGGAGGTAACCCTTACACACAATCAAGCTTTCTACCCAAAGCCTTGATTGAAACCCTCTCTTACAAAGAGATAAACAAAGCAAACTTAAAACCCTCTAATAGGTGTTTGTTTGCACAATTAAGCACTCACCCAAAACCTAAAACACTTGAGCAAATTTGACAATTTTGGCTCACTAGTGTTTGTCTATACAAGTATTGACAATTTAGGCACTAAGACAATATTTGATCATTTGATGTTTGACAATATGAGCATTAGCCCTCTCTTGATGCTTGGAGGTCCCTTTTATACTCCCAAATGAGTTTGTAGCCGTTACTAACCGTTGGGATCATATTGGAGCCGTTGAAGACTTTAATTCCCACCATAAATGCAGTTCTGCAGCTCTCCGTTTCGAAACGCTCGAAGCCGTTTTGAAACACTCTCAATGTAGAAAGAGCCGTTGCATTCTGTCAGGGTACCCGTTTCGGAACACCCCCTTGCCGTTTCGAAACGCGTATCGAAACGCTATTGGCCCGTATCGAAACGCCTGCATTTGAATGTTGGTTGGGAAAGAGCCGTTGGGGTTTATGACCGTTGTGGTCATTGCCACGTGGGCGTATCGAAACAGCCTAGCCCGTTTCGAAACGCTGGGCAAAAATCCTGTCCAAGGAAAGCCCGTTTCGATACGAGTATCGAAACGATTTTGCCACTGGAATCCTCTGTTTCGAAACGCCCTAAGGTGTTTCGAAACACCTAGACAGTTTTATGAAATTTGGCTTTGAAAAACATGTAAAACCTTTTAAAACATCCCTAAAAATTGTTTCAAGATATTTTGGACTTTGGAAGTTTGTTTTAAAAACTTTTTAGTTCAGTCCAAAACATTTTTCAATTATTATATCAAAACATTAGTTCTACAAATGCCACCTAAAACAACCCTCAAAACTCACCCAAAACCCTCCAAAACCCCATTTTTACCCAATTTCGGGAATTGCTCAAAATCATTCAAAATTCACATATGTTGTACCATTTGGCTCCTATATTCCATAACTAACCATATTAAATCAAAATATTAAGTTTAGCTACACAAAGACACCATTTTTAATCAAATCTTTTGGAAACCCCAATTTCAAAACTTCAATGAAAATGAAAACAAAAGGTAATTTTAAAGAGAGGGAGTTGAGGAGAGGTCAAAAATGATGTTACCTTTCAAAGATGAGTTGAAATGGATGAGCATTTTGATGGAATAGTGATGAAGGGGAGAGAGCTCTAAGTTCACGTTAGAAAAGATGAGGAAGAGAGTGAATAGTGTTTATTTTGTGAAAAGGGGGATTTAAATCAAAAGATGGGTAAATTACCAAAAGGCCATTAATGAATGGCTATCTCCTTTATTCTTTAAAAGCTCCTCAATTTGAAATTTAATCAATTTGGTCTCATTTCAAATATTTATTTTTGAAACCCGAAACTTAAAGGATTATTTTAATTATAAACTCGAGCCCAAAATAATATTAAAATATTATTTTCACCTAACCCCTGAACCCGGGTGTTACACCTATTTAATAACTAAACTTTATACATTTTTGTCACTCACAAATATTTTATTATTATTTTTAAATTTTTTAATATTATTTAATATAAAAATAATTTAAAATAAATAATAAAGTTTTTAAAATTATTTAAATAATCACCGCCGCTGTCATCACTCGTCGGCCACCGTCGACCACCGGCAGCCTTCAAAACCGGTGGCCGTTTGACCCCAAATTGCATTGGGTGACTATTTTTGACGCACTGAGTCCGAATCCGGTAGTTGTTTCACCGAAAAATATCCTGAAACTCGTGAATCTCGATATAAATTTTCGGTTTTCTCACTTTCGATCTCTCTTTTTTTGCAGATTTCGGAGCACTTTCTGACAAAATGAAGGTCGAATTCGGATTCAGGAGAGTGAGACGAAGTAACTAGTGAAATATGAGACCGAACGACCACCATCTATGGTCGACGGCGAATGGTGACCGGCGTACAATATGATTTTTCTTTTTCTTTTTTTTCTTTTAAACTATTTTTATATTAAAAAATATTAAAAAATTCGAAAATAATAATAAAATATTCTTGAGTGACAAAAAAACGTTTAATGTATAAAGTTCAGTTATTAAATAGGAAAAATTGAAAGTTGAGTGACTAAAATAGGAGTGAAAAGATTGTTGAGTAGTGATCTGTGCAATTTACCATATTCCAAAAAGATAGGCCGTAGTTAGTTTTAAGGGAAAGTTACATATTTAATACTCCAGTTATGCCCGCGTTATTATTTTGGTATTCCAACTATTATTTTTGGCAAAATGATATTTAATGTTACATTTTTATTCTGTTTTGGTACCCCGACCATTAAAAATTAACGGAGATGACGACGTGGCTTGGTATAATCACAATTTTAGTACAAAACACTTGTGTATATATATATGATCAATTAGTCCAAAATCCATCAATTTAAAGTTAGTTTTGGGGTAAAATTGCAAACTACGCTCGATTAGAAGAAGAAAATTGAGGAATTTATAGTTTAAATTGATAGGATTTTAGACTAAATTGATAAATTTTATAAGTTTTTTTGACTAAAACTGTTATTAACCCAAACCATATCACCATTTTTGTTAGTTTTTAACGGCCGAGTTCTAAAATAAAACAAAAATATAATGTTATGTACCATTTTGCCAAAGTAGTAATATGGTCATAGTTGAGTACTAGATATATATTTTTTACTGGTTTTTAAGCTGAACTTTTTATAAACCGAAGAGATGTTGGAAAACATTAATATACTACGGTTTTTATTCTACGAACATATTAACGCATTTAAAAATGAAATCAGCTGGATTTTATTTTTAAACGCGTTTTTCTTATGGAATGAAATTTCATATGTTCTTATGATTTTCTCTTTGGAGTTTGAATTTTACAATTGAAATGTACGATTTTCATATGATTTTCTCATGTTATATATACATATATTAAAAACCATCTCTTTGTTTCCGACTCTCTCATTCTTCTTCGCCGCTTTGGATCTCATCGAAACTTGATCAGATCACTTCAATGTCTTTTTTTTCTATTTTTAATGTATTTTCTGTCATTTTTTAATATCATTGAAGCTTCTTCTTAGTTTGGTTTAGCTTGATTCTTTCTTTTTAAATTAAAAAAAAAAGAATTTAGTTATCTGTATCACATTTTTCTCTGATACCAACTGTTATTCTTTGTTTATTTGAGTTTTTTTTTTTTAATTATGATGCTTAATGTTAAGAGCTGGGAGGCTTTTATTTTTGGCAAAATGACAAAAGATACCCCCAACGTTTGCATGTTTTGTTATTTTGCCTCATATTCTTTTTTTGGTCTAAATATGCCCCCAACGTTTTATTCATAGTCCAAATATGTTCCTGTTGGATGTAAACTTTCAATCAACTGACGGTCAACGGCTTGTAAAAAAATTTTGACGTGGCATCAGCAGATCTTAATACGTTGTAAGTCCAGTCAGCAACAACTGTTGAACGTCAGTTTCCATCTAACGGGGGCATATTTGGACCAAATTGAAATGTTGGAGGCATATTTGGACTACGAATGAAATGTTGGGGGCATATTTGGACCAAAAGAAAGAATAGGGGGCCAAATGACAAAACAAGCAAACGTTTGAGGCATATTTTGATAAAAAAAAGAATAGGGGACCAAATGACAAAACATGCAAACGTTGGGGCATTTTTTGTCATTTTGCCTTTATTTTTCGGGATTGAGGGTTGGAGTTTATTTGTTCTGATGAGTTGATTTAATGCAGTGTTTATTTGTTCTAATGAGTTGATAGTGGGAATTGAAAGTTCCCATTTTTTCATATCAATTTTTGACATGTTTTGCTGCTATATTTGATTACAACAGGCTGTTTCTTAGTTCATTTGATGATGTCCAAAATATTGTTCACATACTAGTTTTGCCTGATAAATGATAATAGTTGTGTTCCCGTGGTGTGCATAGATGGCTTTAACTTAGTGTAAGAAGCCCGTCCCTTTGTGTCCTGGTGGCAAAGGTAGATGTCCATCATCCCTTGGGACCCGGGTTTGAGCACCAGTAATGCATGCTGTGTGTGCCGTCTTTGAAAAGACTAAAATAATTAAACATGTGCTACCCTTGCATCACACCAGCATATTCAAAAAAAAAAATTCGAGTTGCCTATGCACTTGAACAGTGGAAGTATTATTATCATGTGTGCTATTTTTTATTTATTAAATTCAGGAGATTTTAACTAGTCACACTTGTTTCACAAAAAGAAAATGCCAATGCTCTTTTTTATTGTAATAGCTTGACAAGCGAAATACTTTCATTGATTAATACATCATTTTTAATATTATTAAAATAATCAGGTCCGTTTAGTTGTAGAGAATGAAGTTTGTTTTCACTATTTTTTAAACATATTTTCAATATTTTTATTTTTGAAAACAAGTTTCGATCTTATTAACCAAGTATATTTTCTAATTTTTAAAAAACTAAAACTGAAAATATATTTGAAATTTTAAAAAATGTATTGAGAGTATGATTATATTTAGATTGCCCAATTATTAAAAGTATTATGTTAAAAAGTATAAAAGTGTATAAATGTTATGAATAAACATTCAGAGGTAATAATAACTAAATAATAGTTGAAATCATATATGTAATAAAAGGTATAATATTTTTTTTGACATTATTTAAATTATGGGTAAACTACATAAATGGTCACTAAATTTTTAGGGAAGATTCATTTTGGTCACCACACTTTTAAAATATTCAATAAGATTATTCAACTTTTAGTTCGATTTTAACACAGTCACTGAACTTTTAGTTCGCTTTTAATATGGTCCCTCTCGTTACCTTCCGTCTGATGTTAGATTTTGTTTTTCCTTAATAAAAAATGGGTAAACTACACCAATCATCATTCAACTTTCTTCTCACTTCTATTTTGGTCACTAGAGTTTAAAAATGTTCAATTTAATAACTTAACTTTCGAATTGTTCATATTTTGGTCACTCTCAAATGACATGTTCATACAAATAGAAAAATTCGATTAATCCTTAAAAATTATTTTGGTTAATTTGTAAATTCAGATTATTCAATTCTCGATCTTATATTGTACCAATTAAATTAGATAATCGATTAACCAGTTAACCGAAATATTTGATTTTGGAAATGATTTTTTTACTTTGTTTATTAAAATATCAAATAGGCTTAAATGAAAAATAAGTGCCAAAGTATACCTTTTTTGAACTTTAGGTGCCTAAAGTATTTTTTTATAAAAATAGGTGCCTAAAGTTTCAAAAGTTATAATTTTAGGTGTCTGGTAGTTAACTACCGTTAAAAACTGTTAACCAATACAAAATCAACACGTGTCATTTTTAATTTTTTAAATTAATTTTATTTTAATAATTTAAAATTTTACGAAAAAATCTTAAAATTCTAAAACTTTCTAAAATAGTCCTCAAATCCCTAAATCATAAATCCACAAATCCTCACTGTTGCTACCACCGGCCGTCGCCCCCGACCCCACTCGTTCGATCGCCGAACCCAGTCGGCCATTTCCCTTTCGCTCGCCGTCGTCGGAAATCAACGAACGGTGTGCCAGTCGAATGTTGAACGTCGAACTTGAAATAATCGTTCGATTGGCACAACGTTCGCCAATTTTTGGTGACGGCGAGTGGGGGGAAATGGCCGGCTAATCCGACGACCGAACGGATGGGGTTGGCAATGGCGGTCGACGGCGGCAACGGTGAGGATTTAGGAATTTTAGGGATTTGGGGACTGATTTGAACATTTTTATAAATTTTGGGATTTTTTTAAAGAAAATTAAATTTTAAATTTTTTTCAAAAATAATTAAAAAAATTAATATTCCTACCATGTGTCGCGTTTTAAATGGATAACGGTTTTTTTAACGATCGGGCACCTAAAATTATAACTTTTGGAACTTTAGACACCTATTTTTACAAAAAAAAAAACACTTTAGGCACCTAAAGTTCTGAAGTGCTATACTTTGGGCACTTATTTTTCATTTAAGCCTATCAAATATGATAATATGGTAAATTTAATAATTGTCCGGTTTGTGATAAAAGTGTAAAAACAACTAGAAAGCCAAAAATTGAAAGTTCACACCTATTATTCCTACCCAGAGCCAAAACTTTTTAAAAAACAAATCAGAAGTATATCAAAATCACTAGACTATAAGATATTATAATACATAAATTTTAGAAATATTGTATATAATAGATCAGATCGGTTAATCAATTTTGCAAATGAGGTTATAAAGAAAATGTTAGACTAACTTTTGAAAATGGTAGGCATATTGACTTTTGGGAAGATTTTTGGATTGATGTTCCGAGAACCTTTGCGGTTGCCATAAAGAAAAGTGGGAAGATTGCGAGCTTCGGTTTTATAGAAAATGAGGTTTGGCATTAGAATATTGCTATGAGAAGGAGCCTTTTTGATTGGGAGCTCACAGTTTGAAGAGATTTTATGGCTACTATAAATAGGGCGATACAACCAGGTTTAAGCAAGGATGTTGTTAAATATGCTGGTGTGATACAAATGTAGCATCTGTTCAACTTCTTTAGTCATTTTTAATAAGGTACACATACCATGTAGAACTAGTGCCCGAACCCGGGTCACCTGAATAAATTGCATCATTCTTTATTACTGGGACAACAAGGGGCGAGCGACAAAAATAAATTTTTTAAATAAACAGAACATATTAACTCAATTTCATAAGAAAACAAACTAAAATTAAAATTTTAAAACTTTTGACATATTAAAACCTTTGTATAAATAAACATTTAGTATCTAAACTATACTCTTTATCTTAAGTTGGTATCCAAAAAAAAACATTGCTCCCAAGTTAGTACTTAAACTAGACACTTTCTCTCAAGTTAACACTTAAAGAAATTTTCTTTCATTTTAGTACCCAAACTTCAATTACATCAACTATTATGATACTTTTATTAATATATTTAGTCTCTAAAATTTATGCATTCTATCAAATCGATCCTACTTAAAAATAATTCAATAAATTTAATCCTTTATCTTTAAAAATTCATCAATTTGGCCATCTTTATGATATTGTCGAATCAAACAAGCCTAATGGATCAAACAACAATGAAATGATTGTATTCTACCATAAAACAGTACCAAGTCACTGTTAAATTTTTTTAATACTAGAAAAGTGATATAACATTTATAGGAGAAGATCACATAATTTAAGAGAAGAAAAAAGAGTTAGTTGATAGAATTTTTAAATATTGATGGTTAAATTTATTGAATTAATTTGAATTATGACCAAATTAATAGAACACATAGGTTTTGGCATCAACTTGGGAGAAGGTGTCTAGTTCAAATACCAATTTGAGAGAAAAAGTTCTTTAAGTACCAACTTGGGAGAAGATGTCTAATTCATGTACTAATTTGAGAGTAAAATTTCTTTAAGTACCAACTTGAAAGAAAATGCCTAGTTCAAGTATCTATATTTATTTGGGTAAACTACATAAATGACCATTATACTATGGGTTTGGACTCGATTTGACTACTATACTTCTAATTTCAGCAATTAAACCACTGAACTATTAAATTGGACTCAATGTGACCACCAGCCGTTAAAACCTAACGGAAGAAGTGACGTGGCAGTTAGTAAAAATTTGTATAATTACATATTTGGTCCTCGTTACTTATACATTCTATCAATTTGAATAACTTTTTAGTTATTTATTAATAAGTGGTGACTTGTTGGAGAACTTTTTAGTTATTTATATTTAATTTAATAATTTTATTTCCCCCAATCATTTGGTGACACATGTCACCAAATTGGAGGAAGAAAAGAAAATTAAGGCACATATGCCTTTAGCGTGAATTAAACTCGGGTTGGCCTGGGTAAGGTGTGCAACATGCTTACCACTAGGCCAACTGTATCTTTGTGATATGCTATACAAAACCTAATATATATCTTAGTGTGTTGCTCATGTTAGGAAAAAGAAAATAAATATGAATTAAGGGGACTCGAATATGACATTTTTGGGATGCATAAAAACATCTAAACCACCGAAATAAATTGAATAATTAAATTATTAATAATTTTATTAATTTTTAATTAAATTATTATATTAAAAAATCAAAAAATTAAAATCATATTAAAATTTTATTTAACGAATCTAAACTCACGAACATAATTTAAAAATTCTAAAGTTTTATCAATTCATTTAAATTATGTTATATATGAAATTATATTAAAAATTAAAAATTCTAAAGTTTTATCAATCTTTGGCATAGTTTAATTGCTGCAATTAGAAGTATAGTGGTCAAATCGAGTTCAAACACATATTATAATGGTCATTTATGTAGTATAAATCTTTTGACATATTAAAACCTTCGTATAAACCACCGTCTCCTCAAGTAGATTGGCGGAGGAAAAAACCATAACATATTCAGGTGATTTATTCGTTCCGACTCAGCGCACTTTGTAGACCAACTGTTTGATAAATTGCCCACAAGAAACTTTCTACCAGTTTGTTAACGGCTTACAGTTTTCCTTTTTTATTTTAATGATCTGATAATGTTGGAATGATATGGAAGTATTTCCCCTGATGCTATCGTTTCTGCTTGAACAGACATTTTGAGAGACAGACTCTAGGCTGCTCTGCTCCTACTAAAATGATAAATACATTGGTTTTGCCTAGGCCTAGCCAAGTATGTATAAATCTTAACTCCCATCTCTCTACTTTCCCCTTTTATAAGAACCCATGTTTTTGCAGTTCTTTTATTAGTTTATGGAGGAATTAAAGCTCTGTTTGTCCGAATCGGATTCGATTCTAAACCTTCATACTTCCCATCATTCATTGTTCTTTGATGTTTGACCATTTGATTGTTTCCATGGTTTTGCTTTGCCTTTGTAGTTTGTATTTTGTTTAACTGTTCCTTTTTGGTGTAGGCATTGAAGTTCTCCTCTACAAAATTTGAATTGTCAAGAAAATCGAAGTACAACAGACCGAGGATGGAGCTAACCCTGACTCAACCTGATGATTGGCATCTTCATCTCCGTGATGGTGACCTTCTTCGAGCCGTTGTCCCTCACAGGTTGTTTTATTGATTAAGTAGTTATCATCCTTTATCGGTTAAGCCGTTTCTGTTCCAAAACTTTAATGTTTGATTAATTCTGTGTTAACAAGCTTTGAACAAATTTACCAAAGCAAGCATTTGGTCACCACTTGTTGACTTGAATTACTTCTTCAATTTATGGGGAAATTAGCTGTTGATTACATTCGGAATGATTGTGATATTTTTACACATCTAATTAGTATTCTCACTGCAGTGCAAAGCACTTTGGAAGGGCAATAGTAATGCCAAATTTGAAGCCTCCTGTTACCACCACTGCTGCTGCTATTGCTTATCGAGAATCAATCTTGAAAGCATTGCCTGCTGATGGCAACTTCACTCCACTAATGACACTATATTTAACAGATAAAACCAGTCCCAATGAGATCAAACTCGCTAGTAAGTCTTTCTCATATTTAATATGGTATCTAGGATTCTTATTTTTTCACATGCGGAAAACCTTTACCAATTCCAATGTCTTTCTTTTCCGTGCCAGGCTTTTGCACTACAATTAAACAAGTGACACCTATTTGTTATTTGGCCCCATTTGTTCTGACTTGAGTCTTGCAGTTTTGCTGACGATTGGGTCTAATCTGTGACAGGAAAGAGCGGAGTTGTCTTTGCTGTTAAGTTGTACCCTGCTGGCGCTACCACAAACTCTCAAGATGGTGTTACAGATCTGTTTGGGAAATGTCTACCGGTTCTTGAAGAGATGGTTGAGACAAACATGCCGTTACTGGTAATTTGAACTATACTAAGTTCACTATTATTTGTTGGTTAACTACAAGGCTCTTGTACATTGGCGATGCGATTTCTTAGATAGCATACGAAATTCAAATGCAGCCTATATAACCTTGTGAATATTTGAAGAAACTGCCTTTTCTTTTTTACTTTTTTAGCTTACAACTTGTATAATTATTAATCTGATCAATTTATATAGGTTCACGGAGAGGTCACAGATCCTAATGTCGATGTTTTTGATCGGGAGAAAGTGTTCATTGACACTGTTTTGCAACCTTTAATTCAAAGGCTTCCAAGACTAAAGATTGTGATGGAGCATATCACCACCATGGATGCCGTTAGATTTGTAGAGTCTGGTAACGAAGGTAAACTTAATTGCTTTTAGGGAAGAAATTTGCCAATTACTTTTCATTTCTTGTTTTACTGGTAGCACATGTCCTTTTTGTTTTAGATTTATTCCTTGTTTCTCATTTAACTCACAAGTTTTTGTGTTTCGCTTTAGGATTTTTGGCCGCAACCGTTACACCGCAACATCTTATTCTCAATAGAAATGCTCTCTTCCAAGGAGGATTGCAGCCACATAATTACTGCCTTCCTGTACTTAAAAGAGAAACCCACAGTATGTTCCGCTGAACATTTCCCTTGATGCTGGAAATAAGCATTACTATCTATATATAGATCGTTGGACTTCCTTCTTTTACGTGTTGGAATTAGTTTACTAATCGTTGCTTTTGTTAAAAACACGGTTTAGTTATGATATATGAGTGTACTTTTGTTTCGTATGGTTTTAGAACTTATAGTCAGATAAATTCAACAGCATTTCTTGTAATAATTGTGTCTTAACAGACTTTTGTGTGTGCTTGTCTTACCCCAGGACAGGCTATTGTTTCGGCTGTGACTAGCGGAAGCAAAAGATTTTTCCTGGGAACTGACAGTGCTCCCCATGAGAGACAAAGAAAAGAATGTCCTTGCGGTTGTGCTGGCATTTACAATGCCCCTGTTGCATTATCGCTGTACGCTAAGGTCTTTGAAGAGGTAATTTTCTTCCTTGTTAACTATAAGATTCCGAATGTTTATATTTACTGCTCCAAATAGGAACATGTACATCTATAACTAGTTCATAAACCTGAGAAAGATACTGTGTTTCTTGTATGAGATTATGAAAATAGTACGGTACCATATCGCTCCGATTTTTACTTTTTTTACCTTAAATATCCATGTCTGATACATATTTGGGCATTAGTCGAGAGATATGACCCTTCAAGGACTATCCTAATATATGGGAAATTTTTAAAAAATTGAATAAAATTATGTCACGCATACACGTATCCGAATCTCACACCTTAAGTTCGGGTAATATAGGTTTAGCTGTGGCTATCTGTGGGATTATAGCAGAAGTAATTGCATTTTAGTAGAGTTGTTTTCGGTTGCCATTTTTACATGTCTATGTTGATCAAATACTACATTTCTTGTTGATGGATACTCAGGTAGCTAACGTTTTGATTTCACTTTACCTGCCTTAAAAGTATGCTTTTTTTGTTTATTATAGGCAGGTGCACTTGATAAATTAGAAGCATTTACAAGCTTCAACGGACCGGACTTCTACGGTCTCCCGAGAAACACCTCGAAAATTAAATTGATGAAGAATCCATGGAAGGTTCCGGAGCGTTTCTCGTTTGCTTTGGGCGACATCATTCCTATGTTTGCAGGTGAAACACTTCAGTGGCAACCATGCTTCCCTTGATTCTATTTTCTTTCTTCGAGTTGCATTGTGTAGTTGAATTTATGTAGCGGATGTTTCGATTCGAATAAGACTTTGAATCCCTTTGAGAATAGATTGAGATCAAGGTGACAATTTAATATTTAATCTCGAGTTTGGTTGATTCATGTAATCCGATTCAACTATATGAAGTTGAGATTCAGTAATTGGTCGAGTGATCAAAGATGTTCATTTTATATTCTATTTTGTTTGGGTTCGAATCTCGTATAGAAATGTAATATCTCTCGACTTAATAAAAAACTATATGAAGCTTCTTAATTACAACTTATTCTTCATATGAGTCACCTAAACTCATCCCAAAACTTATTTGTTTTACAAAGTGACAATCTTTTCGTGTCACATTACACAAACACTTCTGCTTCCATTATTATTATTTAAGCCCACAGTGTCACCTTTGTCATTCCCTTCCAAACCAGCTTTATTTATTACACACAAAGGTAATTCCCATGTCATGTCTTCCTTGTTTCCTGTCTTTAAAAACCAAACTAAACAAGATTTCTGATTTAACTTCTTCACTTCCATTTGAATATGTAGTTAAATTATTTGCTTTTCGTCTCGTATAAATTGATCCAGGATGCAGAGGGATGCCAGCAACGGTACAGCGGCTGCCGCGGCACGGGTGCATCCCGCGTGCGCCGCGTGCAAGCACCAGAGGAAGAAATGTGACGAGAGTTGCGTCTTGGCTCCGTATTTCCCGGCCGATAAGTGCCGGGAATTCCAAGCCGTGCACAAAGTGTTCGGCGTGAGCAACGCGACCAAGATTGTCCGCAACGCTGATACCGATGAGGACAGGAAGAAGGCGGCGGATTCGTTGATATGGGAGGCGTTTTGTTGGCAAAGGGATCCGGTGTTGGGGCCTTACGGAGATTACCGGAAGGTTTACGAAGAGCTGAGCTTGTATAAGAAGCAAAGCCAAATGATGATCCTACAAGACCACGATCATCAGCCCGGTCATCCGGTGTTCAAAATGGGAGCAACGCATGCCGTCACGCCGACGAAGAGATTAATCGACGTTAAAGGCACGATCGGTGACGCTACGTTACGATGCTATAATCCTGACGTCGGTTTCAGCGGATATCCATACCCTCCTCAATCGGACAAAGTGGTGCAAGAAAAAGGCATCCATAATACTACCACTATTGTTCCACTACAATACTACGCTTCTGCAGGTGATTTTCTCATTTCTTTCATTAAAATTGAATAAAAAAATATAAATTTAGTGATGAAATTGTAAATATAAAAAAATACATGGTGTTGTTTTTATAATATGGAATTTTGATCAGATGTAGGGTTTATGAATGGCAAGACATTGGAAGGTACAAGATGGGACAACATACTATAGTTCCTTCTTTAATTCGGACAGACAGTTCTTCGATGTTGTGTTGGAAACTTCAAAGTTTTATTTTTTATTTTTCATTATTTTGATGTTGAATATTCTTTCTTTTCTTCATCCAATTACAGTCTCCTTTTCCTTTTAAATGTTCATTTATATTTAATATACTGTATTAATTAATATTAAAATAATTTTTTAATCAATTAGTCTAATAAAATGATGGATCAGCCTTAATGTCGTGAATGAAAAAAATTAAGTTAAAAAAAAATTCATAATAGGACAGTGAGATATCTGATCAAAATTAATTGACGACCAATAGATTAGATATTAGATTCAACCCAAAAAAATGATTTTTTTAAAAAAATAAAACTGTATAATTTTGTAGTTGTTCAACCCAAAAAATGATTTTTTAAAAAAATAAAACTGTATAATTTTGTAGTTGAGAGTAGGGGTGCTTAACGAGTTGAGCCGCTTGTGAGCTGTTCGAACTCGACTCGGTCAAAATTCGGTAAATATTCGATTCGGGTTGACTCGACTCAAACTCGAGACTTTAACGAATTGAGTCGAACAAGCAGCGTTAATTCTTTTAATTGAATTTGTGGATAGTTATTTTAATTTTAAAATACTAAAGTGTATTTGTGAGTTGTTAATTTAGATTTAGACTTTAAAAATGTTTGTAAATGTTAATTTAGACTTTTAAAATGTTTTATACGCTCTTTTCATTAATTTATGTTAGTATTAAGCCTTATAGTATTATTAAATTTTACTTTTAATTAAAAATTAAATTAAATTTTTTAACGAGTTTAAACAAAATTTTTTAACGAGCACGATAAGCACCCTTGAGAGAGTTTTTATTATATTTATACTATTTTTTTTATTTATTCAAGTGAAATTCATTTAGAAACAAAAACACATTGAAATAAGTACAAAGCATCAACAGACAACAGAACTTGTATAAAATAAAACATTCGGAATTCAGGATTCCTACTTATTTAACAAAGCAGCAAACTGAAAACAAACTGTGCCAAACACATACGTTACATTCGTTTCGGTTCCCACGTCGGAATGTGCCCCATGCTCGATATGGTCAGTCACGTCGGCCGCCGCCGCCGCCCTGAATTTTGGGTTGGCCGCCGTCGTCGTCGGGTCCAATATTAACAAGGTTGGTCGTATTCTGGGCGATTTCGACTATAGTTTCGGCAATGGCTCCCAACACACTTTCATCTCCTCTTTCCAATTCTTTGTTCTCTCTTTGATCATGGCGTCGCCTCTCAGTTTCCTCAAATTGTCCAAAATAATTAACAATTTTGTTATGTCAGTAGGAAAATCTTGTTCAATATTACTTAAAACAAAGGGAAGAGCTGTCGCTGTTTAAACCTGTGTATATCCACCGGATTTGTTAGTCTCCGATGATCCCTCAAAGCTTTGCTTCAGGGCATCTCCGATTGCCTTTGCACTCTCCTCGGTCGGAAAATCCTCGACTTGTCTTCGTGTTTCGCTCGGCCTTTCCCTGCTCGGAAAATCCTCCATTTGTCGTCGGGACTCGCTCTGCCTTTCCTTGCTCGGGAAATCTTCGACTTGTCGTCGGGAGTACTCGCTCTGTCTTTCCTTGCTCGGGAAATCTTCGCCTTGTCGTCGGGAGTACTCGCTCTGCCTTTCCTTGTTCGGGAAATCCTCGCCTTGTCGAGCGGCCTCGCTCGGTATTCCTTCGCTTTCTTCTTCTGCGGATCTCTTAGCTTCTAATTCTCTGGCTGCCTCCTCCTTTTTCCTGGCAGTATACTCTATCAGAGTTTCGCCGGCAGCAGCAGCAGCCTCCTTGGCCGCCCTTAATGATGCGGCCGCAAGTTCCTTCGATTTTTGGCCAGCATACCCCGCCGCACCCTCCACCACCCTTGCCGCCACCTTTGTTCCTTCCACCGCTTTCTCGGTTGTAAAATGTGCTGCACTCCACCCAGCTACTACAGCCCTGTCCTTCACATCCACAGCCACTTTCCCGGTCAATCCAGCCGCCTCCCTGCCTTTCTCTACCGTCACATCCTTGGCAGCAACCGCCTTTTCTCCGGTATAACTCGCGACGTTTTTAGTAACGTCAACGGCGGTGTCTTTCGCTTTCACCGCCGTTTGCAATGCGTAATCTTTCGCCTGTTCCATTTTCGGCACCGTGTAGTCTGCTGTAGTCCTGCCTGCACTCGATAGGGTTTCGGCCGCGGTGTCTTTGGTCTCCGCAATGTACTGTGAAGTCCTTTTTGCACCTTCGACGATCGTGTCCTTCGCTTGTCCACCCTTCTCCGCCGCATACTCAGCGCTTTGACGAGCGGTTTCCCTTGCTTGTTGACCCTTCTCTTTGGAGTAATCGGCGGCGGTGTTAAGCGCTTGGCCAGCCGATTCCTTGGCCTTGTTATACCGTTCTTCGGCAGCCCGTAAAATCTCCATCGAATTCTGTTGCGCTGTTCCTCTTTGCTTAGATATCTCTTCTAGAGATAGCTGCTCTCGTTTCTCACCACCCTCTTCTCCGGCCCCTCCCTTATCGATATTCCTCCGTTCGCCGGCCGTTTCCGTGCTACGCCTTCTCTCTTTATCGCTCTCGTGTTTGCCCATGGACTCCAAGGAAGCACCTCTCTCTTGTCTAGCTCCGGCACTCTGCTCGTTTTTCCGGCCCTGAGACTCCATTGAAGCACCTCGGATCTCTTGTCTAGCTCCGGCACTCTGCTCGTTTTTCCGGCCCTGAGACTCCACTGAAACACCTCGGATCTCTTGTCTAGTTCCGGCACTCTGCTCGTTTTTCCGGCCCTGAGACTCCACTGAAGCACCTCGGGTCTCTTGTCTAGTTCCGGCACTCTGCTCGTTTTTCCGGCCCTGAGACTCCATTGAAACACCTCGGATCTGTTGTCCAGGCCCAGCACTCACATCGAATTTCCCTATGCCGTAATTAGGCTCTCTGGTCCTCTCTTCAGCCTGTTTTCCTCTTCCGATTCCGACATCCTCCGTTTTCGCCACTATCGTGGCGGAAACATTAATATCACCGACTTTCCCTCCAAGTTCATGGCACTCCCGGTGAGGGACTTGCCTCACAACGCCGGCATCGGACTGTTTCGATTTCTCGGCAAGGGACTCGAAATGAGTGGCCATCTTAGGGACTCGGTTCTCCTCCAAGTGAACATCTCTCTCGCCGGTGGTGTTCTCTCTACGACTCAGTTGATCGGACGCCATTCTCACACTGATTTGGGGTTGAGTGTTTGATTTGATTTTGTATTTGTTTTGTGAGTCTGAAACGCCGAGTTGGCCTTGAAATATAAGGGGAGAAAGTGGTGGAGAAGATGGAAGTACGTGCATGGGATTGACACGTGTGATGCTGAGCTGGACAATTGGGACACGTGTTGCGAATGTAACAATGGGAGGGGTGAGTCATCTTATCCGTTTGAAAAACAGTTCAAGTTTTCATCTCATTCTTCAGTGCACACGTGTCTACGTTCCGAGGTGACGTAATCTTAGTTACTTGGCACTTCCACGATTATTCCACTAGATCCAATAAAAACTTTATCTGACCATCACCGAAAAGAGATATACATATACAAAACCTTGCGACTCAGGTAAGCTCATATTATGGTATGTTTATATTTAACATATATATTGTATAATTATTAATATTTAATTTATTAATTAACTAATTTAAATTGGATATTGGATATGTTTATTATAAGAACGGCTCTCTTAATTCAATTTGCTCTATTTAAAAAGTCAAGATTTAAGATTCAAACATCTAATTTTGCTTGAAAGATCTAGTAACTCATCTTACTAAATTAACTAGTTGTCAGTAAATTTTATCTCTCCTAAGTACAAATTCTTTGTCCCCCTCTCCTATGTAAAAATTTGAACTTATAGAGTAATAGACTAATAAGTTAAAGTTTTCAGTTAACACACTCATCTCTCCTTTAATTATGAGTTCGAAGCTCATTAGAAGTAAATTTTTTATTCTCTACCTAGGTAAAAATCGTTAAAAGAAAACTAATTGTCGGTAATATTTTCTTTCTATTTCATTTCATATTGTGTCTTTTTATTATACTATTAAAAAAGGGTGAATATTATATATATTATTAAATGCATATTAATAAATCTGAAAGATTATATATTATTTATGTAATTTAATTTTGATGATCTCTATCATAATTTTATTCACCGACAATGTATTATGAACATCAAATATAAGTCATTTTAAAAATTTATAATAATATATTAATATTTAATTTACTAATATATAAAACTTTTTACTATTAATACTTAAACAAAACATATAATAATCAATTAACTTCCATTTATAGCTTGTTTGTTTTTTTGAATGGTCTAAAAGTGATTATAAGGTAGCATATGTTCATATATATTTTTAATTCTTTGACAATGTGCATACATCTTATAGACCGAGCGATTTGAAACCATATCTTCTAAGATGAACACTATTCGCTTTTTTATTGGGACATTTGTTGGGTTAATAGGTGTGTTTTTTTAACTTTGTTGATAGTAGATAAATTTAATAAAAACGTTGTGTTGGTACACAAATAATATTCAAGTATCACGATGATTTTTTTACGTCGACGATTCACGATGTTACGACAAAGAACACATTTTTGAACATCTTCCAATGCAGTGTGGAGAAGTTTTGTCGTGAGTCATTTTTAAGGTACGGTTAAAATGAGGCGGTCTTACATGAAATTTTATAATCTACACAATTTTTTACTCGGTTAATAAAACTACATTATTTCTCGGTCATATACAAATTCTTACTAAAATAGTAAGAATTTATGTAGGGCCGCATTTTAACCGCGTGTTAAAATGTCGTACCTTCGCATGTCCCGCAATGCAGTGCGGCAAGGAGCTTTAAACACACCGGACCTCTATTTTTGCACAGAAGCTTAAAATTCCCATAAAAAAAACATCCGACTACGGTGAAAAAGTAATTAATTTACCTTATTACTCTTTGGAGATGTATTCATAAAATTACTTGGTGATCCATAAAATGGTAAATAAAAAATGTCATGTTTATTGTATACTAAAAAAACAACAGATAATTCACTTTGTTCAGTATGTTCCAAGTATTTGGTCTATTTAACCCCAAGTAAATTGCCGGAGGAATGGTAATTTTAACATCATCACAGTATCCAAACCCATAAAATACAAACAAAAAAAAAACGCAATGTGTATTCAACTACAAACATAAACAGTCTTACTGCAACGCCTCTACCCTGCAGCTTGAAAATCACCAAAATCATCATCCTCTATGTCTTCTATGCTCCGACCTTCACCGTGATGTCGTTCATCTGTATGTTCCTCTGCGGACTTCGGAGCCTTCTTTTCTGAAGTACCCTCTAATTGGAGTTTCGGTGGTGAGTTTGTCGGAGAATTCCCTGTTGTATCTACAGGTGAAAGTGGGGGTGGTGGAGCCAGTCGGGGTGACTTAAGAGTGCTACCTATGGGTGAAAGTGGTCCCGGTGGAGGTGGCGGTGGCTTGATGCTAAGGATGGGATCTTTCTGGTTACCTTTCTCTGCCAAAGACAGCTTGTCGATGCCGAGCTCCGATGCTTTTGACTTCACACTAGAACCGCTTCTCTGAGTCTGAGCAATTAGCATAAAAAAGGGAGACAAACCTTTTAGAAGTACTTGAATGTGAAATGATGTTATTGTGAAGTGTTAAAAGAATGTAGAAAGGCGTACATTCTTTAATTGGAGTACAATGGTCTCCCCCTCCTTTAAACTGTAATCAACCGAGGAAGTGTTCTGGAATTGCTGCTCCATCTCTTCCGCGGTTTTCTTTTTGTTCAAGTATCTTCGAATACGATTTAAAGAGTGCATTTTTTGGTATAAGTTCAGTATTCATTCGTATTATTTGGAGAAAAACGGAGCAGAGTATGAGCGTAAGAAATCACAATATAGGGAGCAAATGAAATAACAGAAACTGCATAAAGATATATGAGAAGCCTACTTCATATGGTCATGCAGGGCTGCTTGGAAATCATAAGCCTCTGTTCTTTCTCGAAATCCAATGCCAATGAAAGCATGCCGAAGACGACCATCTGCATGAGTTCTGAAGTAATAAATAAGGAGCTTAAAAACTAAATACCAATGGCAAACAAGCAAAGCACATCAATCATCATTGTTAGAGATACTTGAAGTTGAACGCAAGGGAACTGCTATGTTTTGACGTTTAACTCAAACCAGATGTGGAAACTGATTTAAAATTTAGAAACAGAAGTTAAAATGGTTCGGGGTAAATAAGTATCTTGATACAGCTATACCCCAACAAAAGTAAGCAAAAGAATGTTACCGAACATTATCTATCAGACTATAGAGACGACAAGAATCAAATGAAGTGACCATAGCTCAAAGAAGTCTAGAAAAGCAATCACATAAAAGATATTTCTTTCTTTTGGATGCTGCATTACAAAAGATGGATTACTCCCATATAAGTAGAGGCCGGGTTACTTTGTATGGAAAAAAAACAAAGAGAAAGAGAGTGAAATGTTGATCCAATGAGTGTTCAAAATTTTATAAGAGAGAGAAACCGGCTTTTGGAATGAGAATGAAGAAGAATTGAATTGGGAACTTTAGTAGGCTGTAAATTATTTCTTATGAGATGTGCTCACAATTCATCTATAAACATCCTTTCAGGTTGAAGAAATGGGAAGGAAAGGATTATTCACAAAGGAGAAGTAAGAGGAGTGGCAAGAATTTCATATTGTAATGCCATAAAACATTTGCAAGAATATGTTGAAAAGAAACAGGAATATATAAATTGAGTTTATGTTCAAAAGTAAATTTGAAGAGTTGAAGGCAAAAATTACTCACCGATATTCTCCTCAATTCGAAGAACAAAATATCTGCAGAACACAAACACTTGAGATAATGGGTTGCATCAAAATTAAAAGCAATATAGCACTGCAAACACATATAAACCTTAGGGTTCCTTATTTGTACATACCTACTGCTATCAATTACAGATTCCACTGGATGTGGCTCTCCATTTCTCAGAAATGCTCGAGCATACAATTCACCTATGAAGAAGCACGAGTTCTAGCAATAGTCAATCATCTAATAAATAAAGATAAACACAATATACATGTTGCCCTACAAAGCACAAAACTAAGTTTACCTGTATTCTTGTCTTCAAGCCTGATAATGCACTCTTCTCCCTTGCTAACGACTTTCAAAATTCCCTCCCACGCCCATTTATTAACATTCCATTCATCAGCCCTGAAATAAATTTCAGAAGAACAAGTATGCATATCTCCTCCAGCAAGAAAAAGAGAAATCATTTTAACCATTGTTAACTGATCTAACAGAAAGATCCTGCTGCAATAAACTCAGCACATAATCTAATGTTGAAGTATTGCATACACCATAGTCATGTTCCTGATCAGATCTTTCTAGTTTCTACACACTCCCACATAATCTAATCACGTTATGTGTAAAATATTTCACTCTGTTTATAGCATAATGAATTATTCCCTTCAGAAATTCCCCCTAACCTGATGACAAACATAACAGAGAATTGTGGCCGCGCAAATTGAAAAAGAATGTAGGTAATGTTTTCAATATCATGTGAACGGCCCACCATAAACACAACATAATACAAAAGATATGATCGACGGGTTTTTATTTATTTATTTATTTATTATTATTGTTATTATTCTTGCATATTGGGTATCATATCTTGACAAGTTGGACAACTACCTGTAGGAGCCTGCAGTTTTCCTTGGAGGTATCTGCAGAAGTAACGTGTTGTATTAGCTAGATAGCATAGCAGCACAACAGGCAAAGAGAACAAAAGTGAGAAAATATCACAAGGTTGGATTTCACTAAAGTAGAACACCTAGGTGATTAGCATTTGCAGCCGTATTCTAATATGAACTTCTGAGGAAATGGGGAGAATTGAATAAAGAAAAAAAAAAGTGAAGAAATCCCTATACTTCAACCTAGATTTCTTTAGAGGTAACAACTATGGTTGATTGCATCGTAAACGAAGAAAATATGCTAATCTGAAGGTCAAAAGGCACAAGCCATATATGGTTGGAAAACTAGTTAAGTCAAGTTTTGACGATTCAAGTTGTTCGGTAACTTGATCTTCCTAGGGGGAATTTAAGCTGTTTGACCTAAAGGTATTCCTAAATGGCATATATCAGTTTCCTACGCATCGTTCACATTCTCTATTCCTAGAGTAAGTTGTACTTTACCGTTTGATCAGACTTTCACTGTTAGTTGTTACAATACTTTTATTTCAAACTAGCATCAAGCTCAACTTCTCTCTCTTTATTCTACCAAGGTACATGCCCGGCTTTTCCAACCACGGAAAACACGCAAATGCTTGTGTCAAAGCTCATGGTATAATCGGTTTGGTATATGATTTAAACTCGGTATCATAAACTCGTGCAAGGTAAACCGATCAGCGGCAGACAGTTTTGTTTAAATCACAAAAAGTAATGATCCAAAAAAGATGAATACATGTCAAACAAATTGATTAAGAAAATGAAAAAAAACTGCAGAATAATTAGTCAGATCCCTACCATGCCATATCCGATAGAAAACATATACAAAATCCATTTTGTTAGAGACCATAGCTTTCTGCTTTTGGCAAACAACTATGTTGAATTCCATTCTTAAAACTAATTGCTAACGTTTCCCGTTGCAAAACTGGATTCCGGTTTAAAAGAATATAACCGGCGATCTAATCATTCATAAACAGCTATATACATTGAATCTGAATCTCGATCGACTATAAAACTTAATACAAGTAAGCTAAAATTGAATGAATTCAGCGTGATCCAAGGAAAAACTCCAACAATAAAAACAGTAGAGATTCTGAGTAGACATGCAACAGATTGAGATTCGTGTTATACATAAAGAGCTGAGAATAAAGAGGGAGGAAGGGGAAACTGACCAAATAAACATAACATTCAGAAACTTGAAAGAGGACAATTTCTAAAGGTTCCTCGATCTTGCCAACTTTGGCTTCCTCGTCGGCTCCGATTGGCTCTTTTCCTTTCTCCGTCATCGGTGAACTCAGACTCAGTTTGGCTACCAAGAAGTACAACAGGCGAGCGAGCAGAAAACTTGCGCACTCCGTTTCGGACCTTATGGGTATATTCCAGAATTTTGTCTCTCCCAGATTTGGGTGAAGTGCTTGCCAGATCCCTCTGATAAAGTTAGTGTATCAATTTAGTCCATATATTATTTAGGGTAAATTCTACAAATCATCACTGAACTTTACTCTCCAACCTATTTTGGTCACTGAAGTTTTAAAACTTTCAATTTACTCACTGAAGTTTAGACATTGAACGTTTTTTGTCACTACTCCGTTAATTTTATGATGGCACGACAGTCGTAGATGGTGGTCGTTTTGTTTCAAATTTCACCAGTCGCTTGGTCTCAACCCTTGAGTCCGAATCCGACCTCTATTTCGTCAGAAAATGTCTCGAAGTCCACGAATTGAGAAAAAAACTTTTCAATTTCCCTCTCTTTGATCTTTCTCCTTTGTCGTCGGATGGAGTCCGTTTCACAGTATATTGTTTTTCTCGTGCCGATGAAGCTTTCAACTGTTCGAATCTTGGAGAAATTCTTCCGTCCGACGGTAAATGAATACATTCAAAAAGTTAACGAATTAGTGACCAAAAACGTTCTATGTCTAAACTTCAGTGAGTAAACTGAACGTTTTGAAACTTTAATGACCAAAATAGGTTTGAGAGTAATCTTCAATGATAATTTACATGATTTACCCTATTATTAAACGTATAGATTTAATCCCTTTATTACATAGACTAGTTCAAATTAGTCCCCATATTATTAAATGGATCGATTTAATTATCCATATTTTTACAGATATTAACACTGTTAAACGGTAATTAGCATTTTCTAAGCAGTCTTATTTGATTCTTTTTACTAATGCATGAATTAAATTGATCCATTTAATAGCAAGGGCTAATTTGAACCAATCTCTATAATGAAAGGACTAATTCGAACCAATCTCTATAATGGAGGGATTAATTTTGGTTTCTCTTGTACACAACAAACCAGGGATTTGTTTCTGTGTCTTGCTTTAATTTTCATTTTGAATCCGAATTGAGTTGAGTCTGAAGTGATTCTCATTCAAAAATATCCAACTCAATTAATTATATTTCATTTTCCTTGTTGCTTTTTATTATAACGTTTTCAAAACTTATTGAATAAAATATTTCAATCTCATCCTCTAACTATAATCTCCGTTCTAAATTTGTCTCAAACTTTTGAATATTTCAATTTTGTCCCCAAATTAAGACCCTTATTCTAAAATAGTCTCCTAACTTTTAAATAATTCAAATTTATCCTCAACTTATCAATATATGTTAAGATATGCTAATAAAAACATTACAAAAATTATTAACAGACATATAAACACTAATTTGTAATATGTAATAATATAGTGCGATATAAACGATATTTTGAGACCAACAAGTGTTGGGTATAATGACAAGGCACATTGCACTTCCAAGAAAAATTCATATTTAAAAGTTGGAGACAACATTACTAGGAGGGAGAGCTACGAATCCCGAGCATAGATCACAGAATGGACATGCACTATACCAAATAAACAATATTTTAAGGATGAAATTATAGCGTTCAAAAGTTTGTAGATCAATTTAGAATCAGATTATAATTTAGAAATAAAATTAAAATATTCAAAAAATTTAAAACCAGTTTAGAATGAAAATCATAATTTAAAAATAAAATTAAAACTTTCAAAAGTTTAAAACCCAATTCAAAATAATACTAAACTTGTGCCCAAGGTAAGTAAGCTACTTATCCTGTTTTAAGACATCTGGCATGTGGGATGTGGCAAGCCAACAAACAAATGCCTTTAGCCCCCATTATTCCACTAGTACATGAATTACCAATTACCATAAGCCTATATTCCCTAACCATGGACCCATGTTACCAGAGCCCACATGTAGAATGCTGCAGCCTAGCTCCTAGTTCCGAGATTCACCTATGAGAGGACAAGTTGCTTAATTTAAAAAGAGTGAGATCTTAAAAAGCAATTAAACTATAAATTTAAAGAAGCTACGGTTTTATTTTTCTAATTTTAAAATTAAAAGACTTAAAAAATAATTAAACTAAAAAATTGGGAGTCAAAACTTACTTTCATTAATTTTAAAACTAACAAGATCCTAAAATTAATTAAACCAGAAATTTTGGGAGGGGCAATGACTTAAATTACAATACTTTCAAAACTATCACTGGCTTAAAATGTAATTAAACCACCAAAGTTGGCCCTCCCACAAATAACGTGTAACCGTCCCTGCTGGACCCCCTTCAAGTTCGAGCCACCAAGAACTTGTCTACTATACGCCAACTGCTCCTTCAAATCATAAAACAGAATTTGCGAAGCTTCGGGATCACAACGGATCAGGCATCTACTCTAAAACTCTTTAGATAAAAAAAAACACACAACATATTAGCAAACGGTACCAATGCTGCACCTGAATCCACTTAAGCATGCATAAAAACCGAAGACAGAAGGACAACGTTTGTAGCATCCTAAACCCTAAACCCTAAACTCAAAAAGATATATAGTCAGAAACAAATCATAGTACCACTTGAAGAAGATCTTGAATCGCTACTAGAGCTACTAGAACTACTTGACCTACTAGCATCACCGCCCTGTTTTTCTACTTTAACAGGTGAGGTGGAAACATTCTGTTCCCCTGCAGGTAGAAGTATATAAACTTTTAGATAAGGTCCAATCAAACATGCAGCAACCAAAGTACCACATTCCTATAACATAATAACTTACTAGTCACGTCTTCTTTTGGCACTTCCAACAAAACAGGAGCTATTGTCTGCAACTAAATACAAAATAAATAAATATGAATTTAGCAACTCTTGGGAGAATATTATCACATAAGAAACTATGACAGAAAACTTTACCTTCTCCGCTAAAATCTGCTCGGGCTTGAATAGCACGTTCAGCTTTTCTTTTCTTTTTTTTGCTCAAACTTTTCTTATAGTTGGTAACAAATCTATCTAACTCCCAAAGCGTATCAGTGTCCACACTATCAATGTCCACTTCAATTTCATCATCATGTTGAAGAAGAGCTGAATTCGATTTCTTAATAATTTGTACAATGATGTCCAGCTTTTCTGAAGGCAAACTCAGAAGCTTGGTGCTAAGCTTCTGCTTCTCCTCATAAGTCATATCCCTCTTGTATAGATCCTTTGCCTTTGATTTTTTTGGAGCAGGTGTCCTACTTGAAGGAATAGTGGCAATAGGTTTTGGTCTCAGATCAACACGGCTTACCATTGACTCTTGTCCATCCAAGATCCTTCTCATATCAAGTGGAGGTGGTCAACCTGGATGTGCCGTTCTTGGCGTCGGCATAAGAAGACCCATTTCGTATTCTATTCCAAGTCTCATATCATTAATCCAATCTGCCTCTACAGCAGCCCATTTGTCCTCAAATATCATTGATAACTGCCCGGTCATTACATGGACATCTTGCCCCTTAGGATTATATGTCATAGCATTGCTAAATGTCAGTCTCACATCCTTTACAAACTCTCTAGGTGACTTGTACCAGTTCTTGCTAAGCCTCGATTTCACAGTGCCCAAATCCATGAGATGTTTAATGATACTATAGTAATCATGCAAACCCAAACCTTTGACATCAACAGGAGTATTAAAGACCCAACCATGCTTGTGCTTCATTAGACGTTCAAGCAAAGAACTACAGCTCTTAAAGAATTTGTTCCCCAAAACAATACAATGAGTGGATCCACCACCTCCCAGTTTCTTTCCACCCTATTTCAACTTTTTGTTACTCTCAGCTGCCGAAAACTTATCTTTTGCAAGCAAAAACTCAAAATTCCGATAGAACTGATTTGCCTTGAGTGTTCTCTTCTCCTTCCCTGAACTTTCATTTGCACCCTGACCATTTTCAAGGACGGATATGTTCAACTGGTTCAAAGGCTTTGATTGCTTGACAGGCTCCACAAAAAAGCCTACAGAAGCCACCTCTGATTTAACCCCCTTTAATCCAAAACCAACACTGTCATTAAAAGGAACACGGGGATTATCAACGCCACTTATTTGTCCTTCTTTAGCTTCAATCCTATTCACCAAATTCCTCACCAAGTTAAGCTCACTCTCCAGCTTCCTCCTCAGTTTCCGAATCTCCTGCCTTGGACTTGAAGGTAAACTGGTCTTCCCTTGGTTCTCGGAATCGAGCTTCACTGCTCCGTCAACTGCCACAACCTGCTGCTTGTTAAGACTTGGAGAGTCATCAGACACGGCAGTGTCTATGCACGGAGCTGCCTGTTGATCAGTCGAATCCCTGACCTCCAAAGGAAAAGGGTGAGTCGGTGCTTCAGCCGAGTTATTGTTGTTATCACCATTATTCTTGTCATTGGAATTGTCCTCTTTGTTGGAAGCTGTTGTGGTGGCGGCGGCAGCGGCAGCAATGTTGCTCACAGGAGCACAGTCCTTGCTGGCGGTGTAGAGAAAATTATTTTTTTTGGGACCCTTAAACGCTTTCCTGGTATATACCTTGCTCTCCATGAACCTCTACTTCTCTCTCCCACCATCTTCTCCTTCTCCAACTATTGTCCTTGAAGCCATACATATACATTAGGGTTTAAACCTTAAAACCCTAGTTACCCCTCTTCCATTCTCCAACCTAACAACTCGCCATCTCTAATCAATCCAAACCAAAATTCAACCATCTCCGCACCAGAAACCCTAATTCCATCTCCAAACTTGAGATTTTCCCCAAGTTTTACGCACCAATACAACGAAAATAAACACAACAAAACCCTCCGATATCAACACAAATTAGAACTACAACCACCGATGAATACCGAAACCGAATTAAAAAGATACAAATGAAACGATGAGAGATTTCTCAGCAACCTTACCTTCGTTTGTTCGATCTCATATCTTCTGTCATCCTTTCTCTCTCTACGCTACTGTTTCTCTCTCTAAGAAACTATGTTCGTTTATTTTTCTTCTTGAGCGGGGGAATCGCCTCGTGGTAAAAAAAAGTTAGGGTAAACTATATAAATAGTCCCTCGACTATGCTCTAATTATTTTTTGTATCCCTCGACTATCAGAAGTTACAAACTGGTCCATGACTTAAAAAAAATAACAAATTGATCTAGCGCCGTTAAAAATTTAACGGCTGGTGACGTGGCAGTTAACAAAAATTGGCATAATAACACATTTAGTCCTCAACTTTTACACTTTGTTTAACTTTGCCCTAATTCTAAAAAATGACCCTTAACATTTCAAAATTCTACCAATTTAATCTATTTTTTTCTCTCCACACAATCCTAAACAAGAACGGTCTTCTTTCTAAAACAAAAATCAAATTTTCATTTCTCTTCTTTTTAATGCTTACCAACTCGTAATACTCCTGGATTCCTTACCTTACCAATATAACTAGAAACACAAAATTAAAAAGAAAAAGAAAATTGCATCGTACGAGTGCTAAATAAAACCAAGATCTCTACTTTTGTTGTATCATGTTATACCCTAATGAATTTGTTATCCATTTGCTCCTGAAATACAGGGATCGTATGGTCACGGTGTTCCATCGTCACCTGAAGTAAGGACTCAGGAGGCTTTTGTTGTTGAATGAATCTTTACAAACTGTTGCTATTTTTATCCTTAATTATTGTTTATACGAATGCATATTCACTGCTACCATGAGTTAGCTTGCAAGTTGTCAGTCTTTGCTTTAAGCTAATATGGTGATGAATATAACCAGAGCATTGTAATGCAGGCCCTTGTAGAAACACCAACAAAGTCCTCAGGAAATATAAACCAAGGTTTAATGAAGAAGCTGAAAAGATTTGATGGCCTTGCAATACCAATAGGCAACGATTCTGCTGAGAATGCTGAAGGCGGGGCTGAACCCCAACCGTCCCAAAAGTTTGTTAATCTTTTCTGGACAAACTAGTTCTGTTATTTAGGAGATCACAGCTATGACTTAGCAACCTATTTGTACGATACTATATGACCAAGTGAACTTTTCCAGTTGATCGACTAATTTTTATGATCATGTGAACAGTGTGAAGACTGAAGGTTCCACTGATGATAGTGATGGGATTACAAATGCGGTGAGATCTCATTTCTATCTGTATAGCCTATTTCCAACAACCTTTTTGTTTCTTTATGAGCTATTTTATATAAATAGTGCATTAAAATAATTATAAGGTTCCAAACGCTAAAGCTTATTTTTGTCATTGCATATCATCTGTCAGGTGGATCAAACAGGACGGAAAAGAAGCATGGAGGGAACACTAACCATTGGTATGATCCCATTTTTCACCATATTTATTGTTGATGTCTAATAGAGTTTACCTGAAGCGCAACGTTCTTCACCAAATTAGGACATTTTTTACATAATAATAGGAAATCCCATTAGAGATCTGCAGGCTCACTTTCTGGGAATTGTATGTGGGTACTTAGGCGCATGTGTAATGACTTCGATATGCAAAAGTTTTTTTGTGATTTTTAAAGCCAACTTGTGTTAGAAAAATGAAAAGAATGAGATTTAATTTATTGAATCTTGGGACACACTCAGTCCCACTTTCATTTGTGGAAGTTTAGGCATATTGATTATGGTCTTTGTGTTAGCATGTGGAGAAGGGAATAATGAAGCAAGCTCTAAATCAGTTGTTACGCGGGAGGTGACTGCAACCATTTCTCTTATACCAGTTCAATAATCAAATGATGAGATTGTTTCTCCTTTGGTTCAAATACACACAACTAGCTTTGACAAGTATATAGAAAGAGGAGAAATGAAAATTTGATTTTTGTTTTAGAAAGAAGACCGTTCTTGTTTAGGATTGTGTGGAAAGAGAAAAATAGATTAAATTGATAGAAATTTGAAATGTTAAGGGTCATTTTTTTAGAATTAGGACAAAGTTAAACAAAGTGTAAAAGTTGAGGACTAAATGTGTTATTATGCCAATTTTTGTTAACTGCCACGTCACCAGCCGTTAAATTTTTAACGGCACTGGATCAATTTGTTATTTTTTTTAAGTCAGGGGACCAATTTGTAACTTTTGATAGTCGGGGGATGCAAAAGATAATTAGAGCATAGTCATGGGACTATTTATGTAGTTTACCCAAAAAGTTAACTACACCATTGGCCACCGAACTGATTGGAGATTTTTATTTTGACCATCAAACTAACGAACTCGTCAATCAGACCACCGAACTTATAAAATCAACATATTTTGACCGCCGCCGTTAAAAATCTAACGGTGGGTGACGAAACTGCCACATGGCAGCTTACGAGAAAATTTTAAAATTACAGATTTGGTCCATGTTATTTACTTATTAAATCAATTTGATTCTAATTTTATTTTAATTAAATAAAATAAATTAAAATTTGGTTAAATATTAAATAAAATAAATTAAAATTTAGTTAAATTAACTCAATTGGGTGATGACACGTGTCATCATCGGATTGGATGATTAATTTTATTTAATTAAAATAAAATTAAGATCAATTTGATTTAATAAGTAAATAATATGGACTAAATATGTAATTTTAAAAATTTCCCGTAAGCTGCCACGTGGTAGTTCCGTCACCCACCGTTAGGTTTTTAACGAAGGTGGTTAAAATATGTTGATTTTATAAGATCGGTGGCCTGATTGACATGTTCTTTAGTTAGGTGGTCAAAATAAGAATTCTCAATTAGTTCGGTGGTCAGTGCTGTAGTTAACCCTAAAAAATAGGGGTTGGAGATTATTCTACTCACGCGGTATTTCATTCGCGTGTGTTGCACGAACCAATTGAAAGATGGAACTGAAGAGAGTGAATTCACGTTGAGTTGACGTCATATAGTTAGATTATAGGAACTTTTGTAATTTTTTTGGATAAAGTTTATAAATGTTCACTAAACTATGCCTCAATGTTTATTTTGGTCACTAAATTTTTAATTGTTATGGTCACTAAATTATCGATTCTTATAACATCATGGTCACTGAGTCCTAATTTCTGTTAAGTGGAATTTATTTATTAGCACAATTAGTTTTTCGTATTTATATATTTTATTAATTTGATTCTAATTTAAACTAAATTAATAAATTTAGACTTATTATTTACAAATTTTATTAATTTAATCCTACTTTTATTATAAATAATTTAATATTTTTGCTCCAACTAGATGGTGACCGAATTAATAATTTAATATTAATTTTAATAATTTGATATTTCTATCATTATTTTTTAGTCCTAATATTTTTTATTTTCAAATTATATCAATTTAATATTTTTAATTCAATAAAAAAAATTAATTATTTCTGATAAAACATGACTAAATTGATAGAATTTGTAAATAATGAGCCTAAATTTATTGATATTTTCGTATTAGGACCAAGTTAATCAAATGTATAAATATGGAGGACTAATTGTGATATTAAATAATTTTATCCAAACTGCCATGTCACTCCACTAACAACAGTTAGACTCAATGACCATTTTGTAATAAAATCAATAATTTAATGATTATTTTATAACAATTGAAAGTTTAGTGATCAAAATAAACAATGAGACCTAACTTAGTGACTATTTATAAACTTTACCCTGATTTTTTTGTTACCTTATAGGTATAATTTTTCCCATGGTCCTTTTATTCTTCGGACTTTAAATCTAATCTTATTTCTTTCTTGAAAACTATTCAGGAGTAGAACACGAGAAACTGAGAAACTGATTGGCATAACCCCTCAAGAGTTTTAAAAATTAGAAAAATTTTAATTTTGGGATAATATAAGATTATTTATAGTCCCTGAAAATATATAATTTATTATTGGTCCTTTGGCCGTTAACCTCCGTTAATAAAAAATAATAATTTTTAATTTAACTTCCAAAATTCAAAAATCCTGACGCTCTTTCCACCGCCTTGGATCCTCCACCCTCCTCTGCCACATATCAGGGACCAAAACAGACACGATTCAAAACGTAAGTGGCAAAAACATTTTTTTTAAATTCAAGTGACTAAAATAGAACAATCCCCAAACAAAAGAGACCACGAGTGAAGATTACCCTTTATCTTTAATCATAAAATGGTTATATTTATACCCTTCAAAAAATCAATATCTCGCCAATTTGAAATATGTTACTTTGCATTACCCACATTTCTCAAGTAAGATTTCAATTCGAGTATTGTGAATGAAAAAAAAAAATAGACAATGTTAAGATAACTTTATCTCATATTCAAAGTTCAATCCAATGGCACTAAAGATGTTAAACTAAAATCAACGACCAGTTAATTTAATAGGATAAGACATTATATCTTTACGCAAGGTCAAAAATACGAATCTCAGTGTTGTGAGTGAAACTAACTGAATTAGGAAGATTATAGTACAATGAGTGTCTACAATACTTAATTCAAATTAATCGACCAATAAATTAGATTACCGATTGTTATAAAAAATGATAAACCAAAGATTTATTGATCACATTGTATATCTCTAAATGTACTAAATTTTGAATTCTAACCCAAAACAACTCATTTCCTATAACATATTTCTCTTGCATTTTCTAACCAAACAAAGGAAATGAAACCTAGGCAAAGGGAAAGAAAAGAAAAGAAAAGAAAATTACAATTGCCGAGAACCAACCAGTCTGCTTTAATCGATCAACCTCCAAGCTTTCTCTTTTCTTTATCCAGGCCTTCAATAAAGCTGGCAAGAGCTTTCATAGCCCTAATCTGACACTGCAAAGCCAATATATACTCAGCCGTTTCATCGAACAGCTGGTCGGCACCTAAATCCTCGCCTCCCGGAACTATCCTTTGCAACGCCACGATCTTTCTCTTCACCTCAGTCTTCTCATCATCGGCGACGCCGTCATCGCCCTGTGTTTCGCTCAAAGAATCCTCGTTTTGAGCCTTGTTCGAGTACTCTCTCCTTTTCCGGGCGGTGCCCCGGGCTCTTTGGAAAGTGGGTAAATCTTCTTCTTCTTCATGCAATGCTTTCCTTTTCAATGGGTTTTTTTTGGTGTAAAATGTGGGTGTTTTGGTCTGGTTCATGAGATTGATCTCCATTGATCAAATGGGGGAAAGGAAAAGGAGTGAGATTTTCTGGGTGCATGAGACTGTGAGGAGAGATGGGGGGAAGTTATATTATCTTTTTAAAGCTCTCTGAGTCAGATTTGTCAATGCCAACGAAGGTGATAGGTTCAGGAGGATTTGGTTTAATTATGACCCCGATCCTTGTACTCTTTAGAGTTTTGAATTTTAGTCTTTTTTTTAAGTTTAACGGTGTAAAAAGCCCTTGAACTTTTGAACAAAAATTAATTAAGTCTCTAAATTTTTTTGCACCCAATTAAACTCTTGAAGTAGGATATTTAATCAATCAAGCACTTAAATCGAGAAATTGAATCAATTAAGCCATTTGACCAATTTTGACGTTAGATCTTACTGTTAATTTTTGAAAATTATTGGAGCAGTGCGTAATGTCATAGTGTTTCCACTTTACGTTTTTTTTTTAAAAAATATTTTATTTATAAATTCCTTAAAAATACTAAAAATTCTATTAAAAAAAGCTTATAAAATTTATTAAATTTTAAAAAAAAAACTATATTAATGCAACATGATAGAACTGTAGTGTATCATATGCCAATAATATCTAAAGGAAAAAATCGTCAAGATTTAATGGTGAAAATCAGTCAAAGAACTTAATTGGTTCAATTTATTGGTTCAATGACTTAATTGATTAAATTTTTTGATTTATGAACTTAATTGAATGCAAAAAAGTTCGAAGGCTCAATTAATTTTATTGCAAAAGTTCAAGGGTTTTTTACACCCTTAAGTTTTTTTAATAATATCAAGGTGATTACAAAATAATATTAGTTTTAGTTGACTTTGAATATTCAAAATTTTTTATTTAAAAATTAAAGTTTAATCGTTAGTATTTATTCAAATATGTTTTAAATTGGAGTTAGTGTTGTAACATTATAAATATTTATAATTACATTTAAAAAGAAAGTCGAATAATTCAATTTGACTCAACTCGAAAAAATTTCAAATAAAAACTGAGTTATAAAATATGACACATCAACTCAAATTCACCTAATGCTCACCCCTACTAATTGACATATGGATTAAGAAAATAACTTTAATTTTTAAATAATACAGATTGGGGAGTAAAGTTCCGTGAAATAAAAATAGAAGGGCTACATTTCAAAAGTCCGAGGAGTAAAAGGACCAGGGGACGAATTAAAACATTTTAAAGTTCAAAAGATTTGCGAATGGCACCAACGAAGGTAGTAGGCCCCACGGGGGGTTTTCCCAAGCGTACGGCGTTTAGGATATGAGCTGGGACTGTAAAAGTTCACGCGCGAAACAAAAGCGGGTGGAGAGATTTGTCGTGTAGTGGTTGCATGTGCCATGGTAAAGGGGTTAAGAGCAGGCAAAATGTACAACAGGGCACATGCAGCGGGTGGAAAGCTGTCTGGGGAACAAGTTTACGGAAATCCCCAGACGCAGTTTGAGCGAGTGATCAAACGGATCGTCTGGGATCACCTGCGGATAGGTGCAGAGAAAACAAAATAAAGTGTGGCAAAAGAATTGAAATAAATGGGACCCACGGAAAGCACATGTGATCACATGGTTTTCTTGAACAAAACACCGCCCATGTGCCTCTCTCTCTCCTATGATCAATATCACTACCACTCGCATGAATGCCACGTGGCGCTTCCTCATCTTGGACCCACCACTAGACCCCACCTTGAAAAATCTACTCGATTTTTTTCTTTTGAACTGTAGTGATTTTTTTAAATATTTGTATCTGTGGAACTTTTAAAAAAATAAATTTAATAAGATATCATAAATATAACGCATTTAGAATAGAGAGTAACGAGGATTAGTCCACTAAAATTTTATACAAAAGCACAAAAATTTAAAGAAAAGTAAATATTTTCATAGAGATTAGCATACCGTCAAAATTCAGAAGTCTTCCTAAATTGTATTGTCTCTATTCAAAGTATCCACGCCGATAGCAGTGACTAATCTCCTCGTCGTGGGTGCTCTCACTAAGAGTTAAACGGCTGGCCATGGAATATACTCTATTCCCATTGATAATAATTAAACTTCTGATATCATAGTTAAGGGATGAGGTGAGCAACCGCCATTCCACATCTCATGGTTTCGTGCATTATTTTTTCTAATAATCCCGATAAAAATTTAGTTAGATTGATAAACACAAAATAAAAATTAATAATTATAAGATATAAATATAATATAAAACAATACAACAGTCAAAATGTAACGACTTGAATAAATCTAAACAAAGCTAGAATAAAACTCAAAATTTGACATCTAAAATAATTTAGGGGACTAAACTTTATTTTAAATTATTTGTATTGCATTCAGGTATACCATATTGTTGTTAAAAAAGAGGATATCATATTGCATGGACAATGAAAATCAAATTTTATGTTAATAACGAATAAAATAAGAAAAAGATTTTGATATATATGGTGTGTAAAAAATTCTGTCAATTTATTGATTTAGTTTAAAATTTAGGGATTAAGATTGAAAATATATATTTTAAATTTTGTATTTTAAATAAGAAGATTTTTTTTATAGTTGTATATCAATTATATATCAAAATATAATTCATAAAACAATCTATTCATAGAAAATAGCCATTAAGATTATTTAATTAAATCATATAATTAATCATAATCATATCAATTATTATATTCATATATCACTAAAAAATTAATTATTATTCGAACCCGTCAAATGATCTCAGTGAAAAGAAAAATATTGTTATTCTTCGATAATTCAAATCCAATCAGCTTATCTGGATAATGTATGTGTATTATTAAAAGGTTGAGACTGATTAACTATCACTCTTCAAACTAATAAATTAATTAGAATGTATCAAGACAAACTTTAATATGAGCAAACACATTTGACATGTTGATCAAGCTGCTCCCTAAGAGCACAGGTTTGAGACCCACTAAGAGCACTCCCTTAAAATCCCCCTTCCCTCTATTTAGAATTATAATTAGATTTATAATTCATCAGAAAAAACTTTAATATAAAGAGTTTTTATGTGATATGTCTAAAATATTTTAGAGAATTTGTTTAATTTTTTGGTATAATTATTGACATTAAGGGGCAAAGTCAGAAAATTTAATTTGTGGTGTCAAACTTTTAAGAATTTACTTGTATTATATATATAGATTTAACGGGTGGAATCAAATAGTGGGTGTCAATTTCCTTTAAACGATCTGAATAATTTTTTAAACCGCTGCTAATTTTTTTTAAATATGCTTTCAAAATATATATAATTTCTATAAAAAATAGGGTGCCAGCTGACACTTATTGTTCCATTTGGCTCCGCCAATGTTAACATTTGATTGATTTATCTTACAAAAATTTATTATGAGACTTCTTAATGTAATTCGCTTCATTCATAACCTTAAGATTCAAATCTTAACTCGGATCTAATATACTTAAAAAAAATTTGTTTAGTGGATAATAATAGGGAAGGTGGTGATGTTTCCGAAAAGGAAACCAGTGGGAAGTTGAGGGCATAGGGATTAGAGTGTTGGGCATATTCTATTACATCAAAACTAAAAAAAAAATATAGTTTTAAATTATACAAATACAAAATTGAAAAGGGAAAAATATTCTATGCAAAATGATTAATTTAGGACGTTTTTTTATTCAAAATAAATAAGGACACGTTGAAATTAATGTAACATTAAAATATTATATTTATATTAACATGCACATTTTTTTAACAATAAAACTTTAATAACTATTTTTATTACCAAAACTTCCTTAAAACATGGTTGAAAGATAAAGTCTAACATTGAAAATTTTCTATTAATATTCCTTTGTTCTAGTTAGCATATGTTAAAAATTAAATCAATTAACCCATGTGACATGACCTTGTTTTATAGTTAAATAACACGTAATAATATATTAAAAAAAAATAACACGTAATAATAAAAAGATAAGCAAAATAACAAAAGATGCCCCCAACGTTTGTATGCTTTGTCATTTGGCCTTTTATTCTTTTTTTTTGTCTAAATATGTCCCAACGTTTGCTTGTTTTGTCATTTGGCCCCCTATTCTTTCTTTTGGTCCAAATATGCCCCCAACGTTTGTATGTTTTGTCATTTGGCCTCTTATTCTTTTTTTGTCTAAATATGTCCCAACGTTTGCTTGTTTTGTCATTTGGCCCCCTATTCTTTCTTTTGGTCCAAATATGCCCTAACGTTTCATTCATAGTCCAAATATGCCCCTATTGTATGTAAACTGTCAATCAACTGACGGTCAACAACTTATAAAATTTTTTGATGTGGCATCAGCAGATCTTAATACATGGCAAGTCCAGTCAGCATCAGCTGTTGAACGTCAGTTGACTGACAGTTTCCATCTAACGGGGGCATATTTGGACCAAACTAAAATGTTGGGGGCATATTTGGACTATGAATGAAACGTTGGGAGCATATTTGGACAAAAAAAAGAATAAGGGGCCAAATGACAAAACATGCAAACGTTGGGGGCATCTTTTGTCATTTTGCCAAAAAGATATTGGTGTGTCGTATGGTATTGACTGATGTACAACACTGATACGTAGCACTCTTTTTTCCTCCAAGTAGGATTAGAAAAGTTTTTTTAACGAGGCTCGTATCTTTGCGATTTACCTAATCATCAATAATATCTTATCCTTAAAAAAGATGTTTAAGATTTTAGTCTAATCATATCTCGAATTTAAATACTGAATTTATAATTTAAAAAAAATTATATTAAATTTTAAAATTTTCAATTAAATTCCATCTCGTAATTTTTAAAAGTTTTTACTAAATTTCTTAAAATTATTAAAAATTTTAGTTAAATTCTGCAAACTTTTGAAAATTTTAATTTAAGTCTATAATTTTATAAAAAAATTAAGTTAATGAAGTACACACTACAATTATGCATATGATAAAAAAAAAAAGAAAAACTGACAAAGGGATGCATCATTCCGAATGATTCATATGTGAAGACAAAGAAATGGTTCAAAACCTTGGACAAAATAATTGTACAATAAATGACTGTCTAAATATTTATGGGAGATTCTAGGGTGAGGCGTCTTAAAATAGGCATAACTGAAATTTTTATAAAATTTATAAAATTTTGATATTAATTTTTTTGATATATACTAAATTTCTTACAAAAAGTATAAAAATTTTGGTATATATAAAAAAATCGATGCCAAAATTCTTATACATTTTGTAAAAATTTCGGTTATACTTTTTTAACATCATTTTAAAATTACCCAATATTTATGCAACCGCATAGCGCTTGTAAGATTTACTTGTACCCTCTCAAAGGACATCATATGTTGAATACAACAAAAAAAAAATATTTTAAAAAATAAGAATAAAAAGAAAAAATTTAATACACAAATTTGTGTAAACTAAAATTTATACAAATGTATCAAATTTACTAATATAGTTTAAATATTTAAGTTGTTGAATTTATAATTTAAAATTTAGATTTAGAGTTTACGATTTGTAATTTGAATTTTATAGTTTAAAGATAACCGACTTGATTCAAACTATTCTCCTTTTTTTCTCAAAAAAAAAAAACTATTCTCCTTTGTTTAAAAATAATGCTATGCAGCGGTTACATCTCCACTCTCTCACATTGGTTTTGTATATAAATAAATTCATCTTCGTTGATGAATGTTTCATTTTTAAGCTTACTTTCTTGTTCTTTATTTTGCTTTGACAAATTCGTATCACATATGTTTTTTGATAGTTTTTAGTATGTTTTTATCGTTGTTTATTTGTCTGCTTTTATGACAGTTTTTTTTCTATTTTTATAACAGTGTTACCTGCTTTCACAACAATTTAACGTTTGCATAACGAGCATCAACGAGCGTTTTTAACAGCAAAGATCAATGGTCTCTAATGTTTATAATCCCCTTTTGTGAGTTTGTCAATATGTCAAGAACTAGCTGCAAAAGTATTTTCTTTCTTCATCGAATGTTAGTAACGTTGCTGAATTTCTTTCAAAAAATTTTGTGCAAGTTTTTAAGTGACTGGGTATGTTTTTCATGTCTTTCACAACCTTCAGAATTTATTGTTTTTATTTTAGAGAAAATTACATATTTAGTACAACAATTATGTACGTGTTACTGTTTTAGTACCCAACTATTATTTTTGACAAAATGGTACTTAACATTACGTTTTTGTTCTGTTTTGATACTCGGGCATTAGAAATTAACGAAAATAATGACGTAGCTTGGTATAATAACAGTTTTAGTCCAAAACACTTATATACATATTATCAATTTAGTCCAAAATTCACCAATTTAAAACATCGTTTTAATTTTGTATAAAACATTATCTTAATTTTGATAGATTTTTGTCTCATCCCTTTCTCACCCCTCGTATTCTCGTTGTTATCTTGATCATGGAGTTTGGGTCCTCCAATGAACCCTGCATTAGCCTCCCATTAATCCTTAAATCCTAAAATTTTGATTGTCTCTAGCATGTTTTTAACTTCAAAACTCAAAAAAGTGTTCGGCTAGAAGAAGGAAAAAATGATGAATTTACAATTTTAATCTAAAAATTAAAATAATATTTAAATTGATAGATTTTTAGACTAAATTGATAGCTTGTACAAGTTTTTGGACTAAAACTATTATTAACTCAAGCCACGCCATAATTTTTGTTAATTTTAAACGATAAAAGTACCAAAACAGAACAAAAACGTAACGTTATGTACTATTTTACCAAAAATAATAGTATGGCTACCAAAACCATAATGCACACATAATTAAGGTACTAAATATACAACTTCGTCTTTATTTTATTTACATTGATTTTTCAATATTTATGGTGTAATTCTTTTGTACTCTTTTTTACCTTAAATATAATTCAACATACTTCTTAGCAAAAAAAAAGAAAAGAAAAGAAAGAACTGCAAAATTTTTTATAAAAAAATAAAAGGTCATGCAATTAAAAAATTTATTTACAAATATACTAATCTTGTGTTTTGATTTAATAGTTTTATTTAAAAAAATATATAAAATAAAAACACTACTATTACAATAATATTTTTTTACCACTTAACATATAGGAATTTTATTTTTTCTCGCAATTGAATTAGAAACCAATTAACTTGTAACACCAAATTAGTCAGGATTTAAATAATATTAAAAGCTTGTCCCAAAAGAACAAAAAGAAAAAATAATAGCATTACAAAAATGATACAACTTCGTAAATCTTAATTCCCAAAGTACCGATCTAACACTTGCATTGAATAATTAAGGAAAGCCAGAGAGTTCCAGCAGGGTATATATTCTTTTCATCCTCACTCTGCATTCTTAATGCTTTTTGATCAATTCAGAATTCTAGTGCCACATTTGATGCGAGTCGAGGCTGTTCTTCCACTCCGAACCGGACGCAAACTCTCCTAACGATGAGAACGGCCACTGCTTGCTTTAGTCACTTCTTCGAGAAGCCTATACATCCAACGATCCAGCATTCCTGTTTTTAGAATCACATGAAAGTGTAAGTTCGGAAACATGGAGAAATTAGCCTACTCGAAGAAAATTCGGATCATTGAATAGTGTGACCATAGGTTGCGAACCTGTTAAAGCGAATGTCCCTCCCAATACTGCACAAAGTCGAGTGATGAAATGGAGAAAGCTTCGGCGCTCTTCTTTTATTGTTACGGTGATTGGTGACAGATCGTACAGAAAGTAAACAGCTGAGTAGAATGGGAAAGTAATTAGCAACTTCTAGCGAAAGGTGCGAAACAAGTTGTGATGTTTACAAAGCCACACATCCAACTAACCTGGCCAAGTCCTATCAAACTCTTTAATAGGGGAAAAATATTCGGAAACAGAGAACTGGTTTGTCGGCAAAACTTCCTTCGAGATATATCTGTACTTGGTAGGGACAATCTGCAATACAGTGAAGACAACACTTGGATGAATAGAGATGCGTTGCTATTTTACAGGACCGGAAGCAGTTCTAAAACAAATGCCATAGTTTTTGGAGAGGAAAGCATATAGGGAATAGGAATAGCAACCTTTATGTAATACTTGAATGTTCCACTTGTTTCATGCAAAATCCGCACTGTGCCATCAAGCGGGTTGTGAAGTCCTGGATATTTTGGCCCGAACGATAAATCATGAATCATATGACTTACATTGACATGTGCTCCTCCTCCAAAGATCTGTGTGCAAAGAACGGGCTTCAACTTAATTTGCAGGTAAAAGGAAAAGCCTTGTAAAAAAAACCCAAATATGACAATATTCTAGATATCCTCAACACCGTAAGTACAAGCAACTAATAGAGACAATATTGTATATAAACCTCATTCTTGCAAACAAGATTTAGGATTTAAAATTCTTCACTCTAACCGAAGTATCAAATCTTAGCCTAAATCCAAAGACCTAGACTCTCTCTTTTAAGTTTGGACAGGTCTTGAGATCAGAGCAAGGCACTTAAATTTGAAAGAAGATATCAAAATTTCTAAATAGTCATTCACAGCCTTTTTCCTCCTGTACTACTGGAATTTTATTAAGCTAAAACCTATACAGAACTCGGCACATGAGCATATTCTGATTCACACAAGCAGTAGATTATAAATCGAAGGAATAAAATAAAATAAATGCCCGCTGAATACCAAAAGCACATATATTGCCTAATAATAGCGAAGACAATGGTTTGAAAAAGCTTATACTTGAGATCATGGCCTACAGGAGAAATAAATTTTGAAATAAATCAAGGAGTTTGGGGGGTTTGATTGATAGTCATGCACTTCACCATCAATCAAACCCCCAAAACAAGAGCCTCCCACGAGCTATCACTACCCACACAGATGCACTCTAACCACGTAAAGCTGAACGCATGCATAATTTAGGATATAGCATCATATTAGATTGTTAAGAGAAAGTTAATAACCATTTGAGCAACATAAATGTTTAACCCGTGAACTGAAATGTGAAAGTTTCCAGCCACCCTTTGAACATCTAACACCCCATAAACCTGCACAAAATGTAACATTTATAGATCAGTTGACTTTATACTCTTTTCATTTTCGACCCTTTGGGGGCCCCAAAAATAAGATCTCATTGATTAGTTGAAAAAGGTTATAAATTTAATACTTAAGGAAGCACTATTGGATAAATACCCGACATCCTTCCCCATTGTCCAATGCTTGCTTCACTTTCTTGATCATATTTTCAGCATCTTTATCGAAGCCAAGTGTATGAAGCTTCTTCTCATCATCATCATGATGTTCCTTCTCACCATCTGATCATATTCACTACAAGAAATTAATTATTTAAGCCTTAAAATATCAGATTACAACCATTTTTATGTCTATATATACCTCACGTGAACCATAAATGACAAACAAATTTGTAAAACTCCATACAAATAGATTTATGCTTTAATGTATCCCAGGAGAAACAAGTAAACCATCAGATTTATCTAAATAAAACCTGCCGAACAATTTGGTCATTTTGACAACAGTTAAAGATAAATAAGCTTCAACTTTGAAAAGTGGTAAAGGCACAATGCTTATAACTCTATATGTATCAAATGAGAAAATTGTGGTTGCTTTAGCATTTCACCCATCTTTATGAGAGTTTTACTGTTTTCTCTATGCTTACCCCCCCCCCCCCCACCCCAAAAAAATAGGAAAGAGAGAAAGGCAAAGTATTGACCATCAGCAACATCGTGCAAATGATGTTGTGTCCTTGATACATATAATAATGTGCAGATAACATAACCACACACTGTGAACATGGATAAATCTCCCAAAAGAGATACATTAAAAACATGAGGTAGATGCACAAACCATGCTTGTGAGCATCATGCTCCTTTTCCACAAGGTCAGACAAATATTCAGTGCCAATGATATGGCCATGACTGTTCAGGCGAAGCTGCATAAGGTTTAACCTTGTTAGCCATATAACAAACATGGAAATATTACCATAAATCCTGCATTCATTTCTAAATGATAAAAAAGGACATCTAAAGAGAATGTCCCATTCATTAGTACGATGATCATTAAAACAATAAAGTCTTGCTGACAATAAAAAAGTTGTCTTACTTTCCATATGTTAGTATCAAGATCCACCTCATGCTTGCCTGACATGTCAATGGCATCTACACTTAATACTGCAAAAATAATATGATAAAACAGCCAACAGTCAATTTCTAAATGAGATTATCAGAATTTACAAATAAAAGGAAAATTTCATAAAAAGGAGAGGTACTAACCATCACAAGGTAGTGAAGGAAATGTCATATTAATGTGAATTGGAAGTGTTTCTCCACGTTTCAAGTCTACAGACATCTGCCAAATACCTGAGCAGTTAGATCAACTCACCTAACCTTAAATGCTCTCATACTAATGACATCATACCCGGTTAAAAAATTCCCTCAACAGGTTAAATCAAACAGAAAGGCCGGTGACGAAATAACTTTGTTAGAGAACTTATGCTTGGGTGCTTACTGTAAAAGATTTCAGAAAAGCTGTGCTTTAATGGTACTTGAGATAAGTTAGGCTTGGAGAATTAAAGTAGTAGAACAGCAGAAGGATTCATGGTTTTTAAATAAGGATCGAATAAGTGGCTGCTGAGTTATAAGGATTGGTTAAAATCTTATACATGGTAATTGTATGCAAAAAGATGTGGGAACAATCGAGGGCACTGCCTTCCTTCAGCTTTCAGAGGTGGGGGCTGCATCAATCATCGTTCAGTGAGCTATTTATTGCCGCCAATAGCGCTTCGCTTGCATGCAAGGCGGCATGCCAGTCAAAATCGACTTTAGCGTGGCTAGTATATGGAAGGTCGGTAAGTTTAAGTAGTTTAGGGGAAGATAAAGATGTGATTACAGAAGATTATTACATAAAAAAAGAAAGAAAAGGATTAAAACATTCATTGTCTCGAATTAGAAACCAAGACAAAGAGTATCCAACAAACTACCAAAAGACTTGGACACGATACAATACAAGCATGTTTAAGGCAGTGGGCAAGTTTCTTTCAAACTTGTTTTCGGTGCGATCACCCTCTATAAAAACCATTGGAAAGAACGAGTAGCTAATGTCTCGCAAGAACTAAATGTAGACATTTGAATTCAAGTTGCTTCTATACCATTCTAAGACATTTACAGAAGGCCAATGCCATTACTACATCCAAACAAATTCAACCACATAAAATAAGTAGCAGCCATAATCAAAACTACAAAAAAAGGGAAAAAAACAAACAAACCTGATGAACAGTATACGTTGAAAGATAATACGTGAGCTCGTGAAAGAACAGCATGGCCATTATCACTAAACCAACGACGGACACTATAACAATGAATTTTAACAATTGAAGAAAAAAAAAACAATCAGCGCCGAATCAAATGAATAAATAACATATTTTTTTTGAGCTGAATATAAATTAAAAACAACCAATTCACCTAGCGCTCCCGATTGCGTCTTCTGCAACAAATGTTCCTCCGCGCGGGGAAATGCATCCAGACTTTTAATAGCTTGCTTCAACCCCATCTTCCTTTTTCAAAAACAAAATCTAGTTCTACCAAAAACCCAAGCAAAAAGTAAATTAATTGGAGACCCTAAACATTTAAATCGATGATCGCTATTCAAACCTAAAACAAATTGAAAGGGGACGGGGAATTAGGGTTCGTTAGAAGCATAAAAGAAATCGAATTGGATTTGGGTCTCCAAAGCAGAGTAATAGCATCAGAGGAATTACCTGATAAGGAGATCTGGTAAGGAATTGCAGCTTCGAAATCTCCGTGAAGGGGCGGCAGTCAACTCCGACAGCGGTAGCCGCCTGGATTTTTCACTTTCCTTTTTATTTTTCTACTATATATCCGGCGGAGGAAACGAGATTTAATCTTAATTGACTCACTCAATGGGATTGAATTAGGAGTTAACCCCAAATGTTTTTTTAGTTTATTTAAATATTAGGGATGAGTCAACCACGTGTGTCGAACACCGCTAAACACCACCATCGATGAACACAGCTGAACAACATTAAATTGATTAATAAAAGATTAAAAATTTCAAGGATTCAATATACAATTATAAATTATTTAAAATATAATTTCAATTAAATTATTTTATATATATATATATATTGGCCCTGTTTGGTAAATAGCGGTTTGAGCAAAAATTAGAGGTTTGAGGTACAATTAGAGGTTTAACTAGTCAAATCTGCTAATATTGATGTTTGGTAAATAACGGATTGAAAGAGCGGATTGGGGTGAAAAAGCTAATTTTGAAAAAGCTCATAATATGAGCTTTTTGAGATTAGAGGTTTGATATTAGAGTTGTAATGACTCTTTTACCCTTAACAATTATAAAAAATTTTCAAATAACCTAAATTAAATAATAATTTTTTTAATATAAATAAAAACATATTAAATATTAGACTTATTTGTTGTTACTACTAATTTATATGATGACATTTGTAAGTTAATTCTATTTTTTTATTATCACATATTTATAAGTGCATATAAAAAATTTAATAATTATATAAATAATAAATTAATATATAAATCTTTCAAATATGTTTAGAAAATTTATATTAAAAAATAATTTTTACAAATCTAATTAATATTTATTAGATACAAAATATTAATAACTGATAAATTACTCAAACAAGTATTAAATATAACCATGTCCTTATATGTCATTTTGCTTGTTTAAATAATCAAACAGCTATCCGCTATCAGTTAATTTTACCAAACACTTTTATACAATCAGCTAATAAAATCCGCTAGTCAAATCAGCTAATGCAATCAGCTATCAGCTATCAGCTAATGTAATCAGCTATCAGCTGTAACCCCCGTAGCCCGGCCTAGACGGCTGACCCGAACTACGAAGATTACACGGGGAAAACCAAAGTCAACCCGAAAGTCAACCTTGATTAACGACCCTTTTTTTTTCTTTTTAAACTTGTCTAGATGCACATTAAACCTAGGCATACTCTTGAGATAAGCATACTCAAAAATCACAGCAATCGGAAAACAATAAGGGACTCAATTGAACAAAATACGAATTTAGGGACCAATTTGTAAATTCTGGAAATTAAGAGGACTTTACCAAATTTTAAGTTACCATTATGAAATTAGTCATGTTTCATGCCTCTCTGCCAAATTTCAACTCAAACGGACATCTCAAACTCAAGCAATTGCACATACGAGAATCAGGACTAAAACGTAAAGCTTGCAAACCTCAAATTTTATGCCCAATCGAAACCTTTGACCATAGTTTCGAAACCTTGTCCAAAGGTTTCGAAACTTTGGCCTCCAGTAGCCCCTGGAACCCAAAAATTTGCAAAGGTTTCGAAACTTTACCCCTAGTTTCGAAACCTAGATGCAGGGGAGCATATTTTGCTTCATTCTAATGACTTTCAATGATATAAATACATTGGAATCATACATATTCATACATATAAGTTTAAAAGAGGCAAAGGCACTCAACACCAGCCACCCAAGCCTAGATGCATACGTCCTAGATTAAACGTACTCCAACATACTCAAAACATGAATATGAACCATCAAACATACATGGTAAATTATACATTAAGAACCTTTCATACATGATACTCAATATGAGCATACCTTAATCAACCAAGGAAAATTATGCATTCGATCAAAAGAAGGCAAACAAGCACTTAAAGTCTCATGCTTCAACATCCATACACTTAGGCATCCTCACAAGGCATATGTCCCACACACATGATAAGCAATTTAAACATCTACCAAACATACATCACTCAAGCATTCATCAAGGCATGCATCATAAGTGATGTTTACAAATCAAACAAGGCATCTAAGTGCCAAACCAAATCAACACACATCAAAGCATCAAAAACAACAACACCTATCCCATTGCTTTACTATTATAATCTTTCAATTTATAAATCATACATTGAGCTCACCAAAGCAACACTTGAAGACCTTTCCTTTCCCTTGCCACCCACAAGCTATTTATCTGCATTGTCGAACAAAAGAGAGCGTAAGCATAAAAGCTTAGTGAGGGTAAGCTCATAAAACAAACCTTCGACAATACAGGGTCCAAGCTCGAGCAACTATCATGATATAATACATGATTTTACTTGCGATCCACATGAGCCATAAATATAAATGATGCATGAACATATTACCAAATTCATGTCATGCTCAACAACTTATAAATTCATCATACAATGATACATAACTCAATGTATTAATCACATCATATATCGCTTCACATTTGAAAACACATTTCATAACACATTGATACACATATCAATTCATATTAGCATGTATGCATAATCTCATATTGGCATAAACATGCTTTCTCATATTGGCACCTAGCTATGACTCGAATACGCGGATAACATGTTGGAACGCATTTTCCAACATCAACCTTACCTCGGTGGGATTACACTCATCACCGGCCTTGCATGTGGAACGCATTTCCACATGCCCTACGGATGGGATTCCACTCATCATCACGTAGAATATATATAAATTTCCGGTGGAATATTACATCACCGTACTCCTCCTTGGTGCCTTAACGCCACCAAGGCCACGTACGTTTTGACTCAATTTGTGTGCACACTCATCCTAATGATCGATCATTGTACCCAAGTATACTAGTGCCAATAATAATCAAATTTCACAACCTTTGATGTTCAAGAGTCATAATATGGCATCTTACATCATATTAAGCTCAACATCAAATATCTCAACAACATAATATCATAATGTTATTTTCAAGAGTCATAATATGGCATCTTACATCATATTAAGCTCAACATCATCATGCACAATTTACAATCAAACCCACATGCATAGCAATGCATCAAACCATGCCTCAACAACATGTATAACACATTATACATAATCATCATAACACAAATCATCATGAGGCATAACATCAATTAAAGAGATCATCCAATGTCTCTAACTAAAGCTTAGGATTAGGCTACCACCCTAATCCTAACTCTAGGTGAGTCTACCAATCTCAACCTAGTCCACATGCTCGAACCAATTACTCAAAACCATTTAAAATATTTTAACCACTCACCTCTACCTCCAAGCTCAACTACCAAGCAACCATCATCTCCAAGTTTTCGGATTTCTTCTCGATGCTTTGCCGACCCAAATTCTTGCTTCAAAACAACCTCAATACAATTCAAACAACCTCAAATCAGCCCAACATCAAATTATCAACCCGGAATACAACTCAAGTACAAATTACCATTTTGCAAACCATGACCAAACCCCATACTTAGCAATTTCGGACAGCCCCAATACCTCTTCCAAAAGTTATGTTTCCAACATCCATTGCACCCATAAATGATCTCAAATCAATCCCTAATCATAGTACTACCATTGGCTATCAATTTCCCACCTAAAACAACCCCTAAAACTCACTCAAAACCCTCCAAAACTCCATTTTCGTACTCCTATTTTACTTAGCAGAAAATTATGTTTTTTAAACACCCAAATGATATCTAAATGATTCCAAAACATCCTCCTAACATATATAAACCATCAACCCTCTAATTACAATCTAAAACTCACCAAAAATTAAGTTTTTGACACCTTAAAAATGGGTCTAACAATTCACTTCGGATTTTTACCAAAATTCAACCAAATTGATATATGTTACACCTTTTAACATGATTAACTAAAGCCCCAACTCAATTTATCAAAACCAATTGGAAAACCCCCATAAAAACCCAAATTTTGATATGAGCCCTAATTTTCAAAACTCCATAATTTTGAAATCTAAGACTATTGATAGATAGAGGATGAAGAGGAGATTAAGAAAACATAATTACCTTTCAAAAACCCCTTGAATTGATGAAGAAATTTGATGGATTATGAATTTTGGGTTTGGGAGAGTTTGGGGTAGTTTGCACGGTGGAGAGGGGAGAAATGGGAAAGATGATAACATTTTTTTCTTTTAAGTCAAAAAGGTTGTCTATTTATTTTTATTTTCGTTAAATTACCAAAATGATCCCTCCTTTTCTTTCTAAACTCAATTTGCTCACACTAAGGTCAATTTGATTAAAATAAATTTTACCGACTCGAACCAACTAACCCGACTAACTTCTAACCCCAAAACACGGGTGTTACAACTCTCCCCCACTTAAGGAAATTTCGTCCTCGAAATTATCGAACAGGAAGAGCCACTGAAACATGCCCCTCCGCACTTTCCTTCTCACCACAACATACTCACCAACTCGGTAGACTTACCACACGTCTATAGATATCTAATGCTAAAATCTCAATGGTTCCTTCAAGGCATGTCGACTTTAAACTCAACTCGATCTCTTCTACAACATAGCACAGAACATATCTGACTCACACTCCCGAATCATAGATACACAAATCACATCACCAACCCCTTTCTAACTCTGGTGGTAATCGCAACAGATAAACAACATGACTAGCCCGATTCACAATCTCATACAACACTGTTTTGAACACCTGACCCATAACTTTCTCTGACAGATCATCTGACTTCAACAAGTAGCCAAACACTATGCAGACGCCTTCAAAAATCTAGTTGAAATTTCGAATCTCTATCACCCACTTTCACTAAGAATCTCCCACAATTGTAACAGGCTAAAAGAAAACTGATACCCGGTCTTGACACGCTGGCAATTTTACACACTTGTTCTCATACTGAACAATGTCATCCATCAACTCAATCCAGAAGTACCTACTTTCAACCCACAATACGTCTTCATACTACTCAGATGCAATACAAATGAACTATCGTGTACTTCGGCCAAAATAATGCATCTCGAAACATTATGTTAATCGGCACAACTATTCTGTCTCTAACAATACAAACTCTATCATCTCTGAAACTGCATTCTGACGGTCTTCCTTCCGCTACGTCATGCACGTGAGGTGCCAAGAATCTGTCTTGCAACTGTTTCTCTTCAAGTATCTGACTCAAGTAGGTTTAACATGAAACTCGGCCACAAAACACTATCGTTCTATGAACTGAATTCAGCAACATAGCTCGCAACTCAACCATTAATCTGACAACAAAATAACTCGGAACATCGGTTACTACGTAGACTCTCTTCAGATAGTTCTCAATCTTGGGACCACAGTCTTTAAGCAATTCTAACAACTCATGCTGTTCAAGTTCCAACCTTTCCTAAGTTGTCTAACAATTCAAGTTCTGATGATATGTACATACTCACTGTGCATTTCTTGCTATACGAGCTTTGTCTCTAAGTCTTCAAAGCAAACAAAACTGTAATTACTCTTCTCTCGGTCTTTCAACTATCTCGATGAATAAGCCACAATCTTCCATCTTGCATAAGCATACAACTGATTTCCCAAAAGGTTCTACCATACTAACTTTAAAGCTCGTCATGGCCTTCTTCGGTACTTCAACTTTTCTCACTTTCAACTGGTGGTAAACGGATCTCGAATTAATCTTCAAATAGACTGAAGCACACACTAACTGACCAACAAATCACTGACACTCGGAAGCGGATACTACTCATTCACTGTCACTTGTTTCAGCTGTCTGAAATCTAAACACTTCTAGGAAGAATCACAAACAATTTTAACCTTCTGCGGTCTACTATTCGTTCAAAAATCAAATCCATCACAATTTCCAAGCAAGTCTGCCAACTAAACTCAATCAATCTTCGACCTCAAAGCTGGATCAACATTCGACAATAAGTTCACCTCCTCACCTACTACTACAGTCACACTGAAATCTGCATCTTCAAGGCAACTCTCTCTTTGTCTCAACGTATACACTAACTCTGTGCTCTTTAAGCCAAACTTTGCCAGAAGGTACATCCAAAACTGTAGGAAGACGATCACTTCACGTCTACTAGAAACTAGTAACTCCAAACTACCAACAAACATCTTCTGTACATCTTCCTGGCCATCTCTATCTCACCACAAGGTCTAGTCACATGTGTCCCTACTTCTAAGATCTCAACACGTACATCAAATTTTCTTCGCATGCTCACACGAAACGGACAAATCCGAAGAAATTGTAATTATACCTGTGCACAGCTGATAGTCTTCGGCCCTCTTGTTTACAGACTGGTTCTTCAACAAAATCTGACTCTTCTAAACTGTTCCTTGAGCTTCTCGTAACCTCAAGATTCAATTCTGAACACACGCAAACAGTCATGTTGGACTTGCTCTACCTCTAACAAACAACCTAGAGTCAAAACTCAAGACTCCTTTCTCAACTCAACTATATCGGAAGTGACTTCATCTCTCATTCTAACTGAAAGACAACTCAGACGCACACTGGCCCAATCACACAAATTGATTTCCACTCACAGACACTGATCAACTGTCTTGTACTAAAACCATAGTCCGAACCCCCAACGATCACCAACTAACATTTCTGAAATTCAGATTACTCACACGAGACCCCTACCTAGATCTCGCCAAAAGAACTAAGGTACTCATACCTACCTCTGACACCTCCTCGGCACATTCAAACTTGTATGCTTGCTAACAATATACAGAAGTGTAGACTCAGAATCATCAAAAGGGAACAAGCTCAAAACTGTACCAAGGCTTACCTACTATATCATTGATAATACTCTGACTCCCACTCATAGGTCGTCACCTCTTTCACCACTATCACCAGAACCGATCACATTGTTCCTCATCAACAGGAACCAACCCACATACACACTAACTCAGTCAAAAAAAATTGTACCTCAACTCTGGTACAACCATACTTCCCTGACTAAAGCGATGAATTCCCTCAACATCATTCACATTTTCAGAACCCACCGTTTCCACTTACCGATTCACAGTCCATGCCTTGGCCTCAAACTTACCAAAAAGCAATAAACTAACAACAACACATTAACATACAAACTGGGTTAGCAAAGGAAAAGGTCCGAGAGGCTCAAGTATGATTTCCTCACTTAAAATCTCTTTTTCCGATGTAATAGAAGCAATGGGACTCTACTCAACATGCTTCAAGCAACTCAACACACATACATGCTCAATCATGCATATTACAAGGCATACTTGCTAAACAAGCAAACATATGCGTACGATCAAACAACATACCTTCTCCATCAAACAATCACACATCACCGCATACACGGGTAACGAGCAACATGCTTTTAAACAAACAACCAACATACTTGTCATACAAGCAATCATACTTACAAAGCAAGCAATCATTCATTACAGCATACTCGAATAACAAGCAACGTGCTTACATGATAAGCAAACACTGTGCATATCAATCATAAAACACAACTTACTTCACTTACCTGCCCAAGGTTTCGGAAACCTTAAGCTCTGATACCAACTAATGTAACCCCCGTAGCCCGGCCTAGATGGCTGACCCGAACTACGAAGATTACACGGGGAAAACCAAAGTCAACCCGAAAGTCAACCTTAATTAACGACCCTTTTTTTTTTCTTTTTAAACTTGTCTAGATGCACATTAAACCTAGGCATACTCTTGAGATAAGCATACTCAAAAATCACAGCAATCGGAAAACAATAAGGGACTCAATTGAACAAAATACGAATTTAGGGACCAATTTGTAAATTCTGGAAATTAAGAGGACTTTACCAAATTTTAAGTTACCATTATGAAATTAGTCATGTTTCATGCCTCTCTGCCAAATTTCAACTCAAACGGACATCTCAAACTCAAGCAATTGCACATACGAGAATCAGGACTAAAACGTAAAGCTTGCAAACCTCAAATTTTATGCCCAATCGAAACCTTTGACCATAGTTTCGAAACCTTGTCCAAAGGTTTCGAAACTTTGGCCTCCAGTAGCCCCTGGAACCCAAAAATTTGCAAAGGTTTCGAAACTTTACCCCTAGTTTCGAAACCTAGATGCAGGGGAGCATATTTTGCTTCATTCTAATGACTTTCAATGATATAAATACATTGGAATCATACATATTCATACATATAAGTTTAAAAGAGGCAAAGGCACTCAACACCAGCCACCCAAGCCTAGATGCATACGTCCTAGATTAAACGTACTCCAACATACTCAAAACATGAATATGAACCATCAAACATACATGGTAAATTATACATTAAGAACCTTTCATACATGATACTCAATATGAGCATACCTTAATCAACCAAGGAAAATTATGCATTCGATCAAAAGAAGGCAAACAAGCACTTAAAGTCTCATGCTTCAACATCCATACACTTAGGCATCCTCACAAGGCATATGTCCCACACACATGATAAGCAATTTAAACATCTACCAAACATACATCACTCAAGCATTCATCAAGGCATGCATCATAAGTGATGTTTACAAATCAAACAAGGCATCTAAGTGCCAAACCAAATCAACACACATCAAAGCATCAAAAACAACAACACCTATCCCATTGCTTTACTATTATAATCTTTCAATTTATAAATCATACATTGAGCTCACCAAAGCAACACTTGAAGACCTTTCCTTTCCCTTGCCACCCACAAGCTATTTATCTGCATTGTCGAACAAAAGAGAGCGTAAGCATAAAAGCTTAGTGAGGGTAAGCTCATAAAACAAACCTTCGACAATACAGGGTCCAAGCTCGAGCAACTATCATGATATAATACATGATTTTACTTGCGATCCACATGAGCCATAAATATAAATGATGCATGAACATATTACCAAATTCATGTCATGCTCAACAACTTATAAATTCATCATACAATGATACATAACTCAATGTATTAATCACATCATATATCGCTTCACATTTGAAAACACATTTCATAACACATTGATACACATATCAATTCATATTAGCATGTATGCATAATCTCATATTGGCATAAACATGCTTTCTCATATTGGCACCTAGCTATGACTCGAATACGCGGATAACATGTTGGAACGCATTTTCCAACATCAACCTTACCTCGGTGGGATTACACTCATCACCGGCCTTGCATGTGGAACGCATTTCCACATGCCCTACGGATGGGATTCCACTCATCATCACGTAGAATATATATAAATTTCCGGTGGAATATTACATCACCGTACTCCTCCTTGGTGCCTTAACGCCACCAAGGCCACGTACGTTTTGACTCAATTTGTGTGCACACTCATCCTAATGATCGATCATTGTACCCAAGTATACTAGTGCCAATAATAATCAAATTTCACAACCTTTGATGTTCAAGAGTCATAATATGGCATCTTACATCATATTAAGCTCAACATCAAATATCTCAACAACATAATATCATAATGTTATTTTCAAGAGTCATAATATGGCATCTTACATCATATTAAGCTCAACATCATCATGCACAATTTACAATCAAACCCACATGCATAGCAATGCATCAAACCATGCCTCAACAACATGTATAACACATTATACATAATCATCATAACACAAATCATCATGAGGCATAACATCAATTAAAGAGATCATCCAATGTCTCTAACTAAAGCTTAGGATTAGGCTACCACCCTAATCCTAACTCTAGGTGAGTCTACCAATCTCAACCTAGTCCACATGCTCGAACCAATTACTCAAAACCATTTAAAATATTTTAACCACTCACCTCTACCTCCAAGCTCAACTACCAAGCAACCATCATCTCCAAGTTTTCGGATTTCTTCTCGATGCTTTGCCGACCCAAATTCTTGCTTCAAAACAACCTCAATACAATTCAAACAACCTCAAATCAGCCCAACATCAAATTATCAACCCGGAATACAACTCAAGTACAAATTACCATTTTGCAAACCATGACCAAACCCCATACTTAGCAATTTCGGACAGCCCCAATACCTCTTCCAAAAGTTATGTTTCCAACATCCATTGCACCCATAAATGATCTCAAATCAATCCCTAATCATAGTACTACCATTGGCTATCAATTTCCCACCTAAAACAACCCCTAAAACTCACTCAAAACCCTCCAAAACTCCATTTTCGTACTCCTATTTTACTTAGCAGAAAATTATGTTTTTTAAACACCCAAATGATATCTAAATGATTCCAAAACATCCTCCTAACATATATAAACCATCAACCCTCTAATTACAATCTAAAACTCACCAAAAATTAAGTTTTTGACACCTTAAAAATGGGTCTAACAATTCACTTCGGATTTTTACCAAAATTCAACCAAATTGATATATGTTACACCTTTTAACATGATTAACTAAAGCCCCAACTCAATTTATCAAAACCAATTGGAAAACCCCCATAAAAACCCAAATTTTGATATGAGCCCTAATTTTCAAAACTCCATAATTTTGAAATCTAAGACTATTGATAGATAGAGGATGAAGAGGAGATTAAGAAAACATAATTACCTTTCAAAAACCCCTTGAATTGATGAAGAAATTTGATGGATTATGAATTTTGGGTTTGGGAGAGTTTGGGGTAGTTTGCACGGTGGAGAGGGGAGAAATGGGAAAGATGATAACATTTTTTTCTTTTAAGTCAAAAAGGTTGTCTATTTATTTTTATTTTCGTTAAATTACCAAAATGATCCCTCCCTTTCTTTCTAAACTCAATTTGCTCACACTAAGGTCAATTTGATTAAAATAAATTTTACCGACTCGAACCAACTAACCCGACTAACTTCTAACCCCAAAACACGGGTGTTACATCAGCTATCCGCTAATTGCCAAATATGGCCATTATATTTTTAATTTTTTAAATAATTAGATCAAATACCAACTATGACGGATTTTTAAATTAAAAAACTCTAAATCTTTTTTCTCACGTTAGAACCCAAAACTGAAGAGGCTGAATGCAATACAGCCGATGCCAATAGTACTTTTGAACAATCCCATTTTTTTTTTAAATAGCAAAAATTCAACTCTTGCAAAGATAAGTTTTGAAGGGTTTTAGCAGAAATTGAAGCTTTTGGTTGAATCAGAAAAAATTGTGTAATAAAATTAAAAGCCATTGTTCGAGAAACAAAGCAAAGAAGTGTTGTTGCTGTTTTCTTTCTATGCGTTAGGATTCAAACGAGGGTTCTAATTTAGGGGGGAAAATTAGTGTTTTTTATTTAGAGATCGATTTGATCCAGTTATTTGAAAAAAGTATAATATTTATGAAAATAATTTAATTGAAATTTTATTTTAAATAATTTATAATTGTATGTTAAGTCCTTGAGATTTTTAATCTTTATGAATCAATTTAATAGTGTTTAGCAATGGTCATTGTTAGTAGTGTTCAGCAGTGTTCGCGGCTTCGCGCCCATTGTAAAATTTTTCAAATATTATATAAAAATATGTGAAGATAAAAACATTATTATTGTTATTGTTATTATTATTTTAAAAATATATCTTTTTCAACTTAAATGATAATGATTAAAATGTTATTTAAAGTCACTCAAATATTTTTATAATAATGAAATTAAACTCGAGTTTGAATAAATATAAACTTAATATTTTGTGGAATTATATAAAATGAGAAAATATTTCGTGTATTCTTTTTATGAGCAGTTTTAATTTAAAGTTTAGGCTTTAGAATTTACGAGCAATTTATTTTAGAGTTTAAAGATTTAGTCTAAAGTTTATATTCTAAGGTTTAAGTTTTATGGTTTAAAATTTAGGTTTTATAGTTAGAATTTAGGAGTTAAAATTTTAAAATTAGAGATTTATATTTTAGTTTTAATGTAAATTAGACATGCATGTAGAATATTTTTTCTTCCAATGAGAGTGTGTGAAATAATAATTTAAAAAATTGTCTACCAATATACAAATTAATTACACAATTGTGTTTAAAATAAGAATAAATTTAAAATATAAATAAATGATTATTTTTTTCCATCTAAAAGTATTTAATTTATGAAAGTTTATTTATAAAGGATTATTATCCATACACATACGGTGGAAACTTTTTGTTTCCACAAGCGCCTTAATTTTAGGGTTTTTTGTTTAGGGTTTAGAGTTTAAGGGTTTTAGTGTGTGAATTTAGAATTTAGGGTTCATGGTTAAAATATAGAGTTTAGGGTTAGGGTTTAGGTTTTAGGATAATATAGTTAGGGATTTAAGTTTTATCTTATAAACCATAAATGTTAACCATAAACTCCAAATTCTATCAACAACCCCTAAATTCAAAACTATTACACTTAAACCCATAAACCTTAAATCCTAAATAGAACTACAAGCATTTGTGCATGGAATAATTACTCATTTATAAATAGTAAACTATATATTTTTATTCGATACATTAGTACCTTAAAAATTAAATCTCTAACCCTAAAATTATAAACTCTAATATCTAAAACTATAAATTAAACTCATGAATTCTAAATCTTACAAACTAAACTCTTAAACTAAATATTTAACCCTCAGAACAGAAATAGTTTGTAGTTTACACAGGGTATGTATCAAAGTTTTTCTCCACACAAATTTACTCTTTAAAAATTAAAATTCAATCTCTAACCATGAAACATAAATTCTAAACCATACAAACTAATCTCCTAAGCCATAAACTAGATCACTAGCCTCTAAAAAAGAATGTTTGTATAGTTTAAAGACTACACGTGTAATGAATAAGTTTTATATTTATGATATTTTTTAATACACATACTGCATAAAAATAATTTCACAAACATATATGTTTATTCTTTTTAAAAATAAAATTTAAATATCTAATCTTAAATTTTATCTCAAAATTTTAACCATAAACTCTATGCATAAAAATTACTCTTCAAGATTACTGTTTAACATCATAAATCAGACATTTTCTTATACTTCTATTTTATGATTTTTTTTCCAATTATTGATATTTATGCAATATTAACTATATAATTTATATAATGAATTTAGAGTGCGGCGCTTTAATTTAAGGTTAAAAACGACTCAATCAAAATGTTAGAAAATACGGAACTTAAAATGTTACTCACACAACCCAAATGTTATACTTTTTGATAATATTTTAGGTTGCAACTTAAAATGTTAACCAAATATTTTTTCACTATAAGTTTCGAAACTTGACCTAAAAATATTGTAAAAAAGTATAACATTTCGGTTGTGTGAGTAACATTTTAGATTTCGTATTTTCTAACATTTCGATTGTGCCATTTTTAGCCGTAAATTAGACTGTTGTACCGCAGACTCACCTTATTTATGCGATGATATTTGACAGGATGCAATGGAGTCATTGATGAGTATAGAGTTGTTCGAATCAAAGCACATAGGCTTTTATCACTCGAAAATGCAGACAAAGTTAGAAATATGTATGAACATATATTATCTTTAGACTATTAAAAAAATTACGGACTGAGTGGCAATTGTTAGGAACCTTATTCAAAATTCAGTTCAATTCGATCCGATTTTAACAACCATACATTTTGTTGTTTAAAATTCATGTGACTTAGAAATAAAATCCGAGATTACCTAATTAGTACTTAACTAGAAAAATGATTGCAAACACAAGATAAGTTGGTTCAACAAACTAGGACTAGAGCCCTCAACATCTGTTAATGATATCAAAATTCAGAATCAAAATGAATACAGACCATATTTTTACATGATTTGCTTGTTGTTTTTCATGTAAATTGATGTCAAGTTATGTTCTGTTTGTTGTTTTTTCTTATCTCCAATGTCTTAGTATTTTGATACATATATTTGTCTATATTTTAGTTTACATGATTCCATCTTTATCCCCTTTGTCATACATGTGCATTAAACATAAGCATTAAATATTTTGATACATATATTTGTCTATATTTTAGTTTACACAACTCTTTCAATTTTAGGATTTATGAGTTTATGTTTAATTTAAGGGTTTAAAATTTATGGTTTATGATTAGAGTTTAGTATTTAGAGTATTAGGGTTAAAGATTTAGATTTTAAATTTTATAGTTTAAATATCAAGAATTGTGTAATTTTTTACATAGTTTGTATATTAAAATATAACTCATATATGAAATAGATTTACTTATTCGAATGATTAATATTTGAATGCTGCTAATAATGATTATTATTTAAACACTATTTATAGAAGGATTATTATCTCATACACTAGCGGTGGAAACTAAAAATTTTCACAAGCGCATTAGATTTAAGGTTTAGGATGTAGGGTTTAGGGGTTTATGTGTAGGGATTTAGAATTTAGGGAGATTGGTTAGAATTTAGGGTTTAGATGTTAGGTTTTAGTTTTTAGGGTTTAGCGAGGATTTAGGTTTTAATCTATAAACCCTAAATTGTAAAATTTAATTATTCTCCCTAAATTCAAAACTCATAAACCCTAAACCCCTAAACTATACATTCTAAACTAAGTCCATAAACCCTAAAACAAAAAGCTTGTGGAAACTAAAAGTTTCCACTGCCAATGTATCAAATAATTACCCTTTATAGAATTAATATTGTTCTAAAATTGTGCTTGGTTTCAACACATTCTAATATGAGAAAATTTTGATACACAGCCGTGTAAACCAAAGTTTATATGTGCTTGTCAAATTTAGGTGTTAGATCTTTAGTTTAGGGTTTAGATTGTAGATCTTAAAATTTGAGATTTAGGGTTTAAATTTTAGAACTTGAGGTTAGAATTTTATATTTTAAATTTTAAAGAAGGGTTGTGTAAAAAATATACATGTGTATCAAAATATAATCCTTCTAAAATTATAAAAGTAAAATTATTGTTAGGATGAAATAATTGTGTTCTTTTTTTTTCGAGTAAAAAATTTTATATAGAATTTTAAAATTAATTTTCAAAACATATATATTTTTTTCTAATATTGCAAATTCATTCAATTTGTACTAAAAACATTCTATTAGTATTATTTTTAGCATAATATCTTGGGATATATATATATATATTGATATTTTAATATTTGAATGATTGATACATGAATTTCACTTGCTAGTCAAAATTGGCCCGTACAGTAAATGAATTAGTTGAACCATGAAGCTAAGATCAAGTGCCAATTTAAACCTAAAAACTAAGTTCAAGAAACCTAATTAAACCAACAAAACTTTTAAGTACCAAATTGAGCATTAAGACCAAATTTAGGTACCTAATTGGACCCAAAAGAAAAGTCTAGATACCAAATTACATCTTGAAGCCAAATTCAAACACCAAATTACATCTTGAACTCCAAAAAATTGATAGTATCTTCTCAGAATGTCTACTCGATTTTAGCCCCGAAATTTCGCAGGCGAGGAAATCGAGTCCTAACATGAACAACCTTCTTCCCCTATACAAATTCAAATACCAAATTACATCTTGAACTCCAAACAATTGATAGTATCTTCTCAGAATGTCTACTCGATTTTAGCCCCGAAATTTAGCAGGCGAGGAAATCGAGTCCTAACATGAACGACCTTCTTCCCCTATACAAAACAAATTAATTCCATATACCTGCAGTATCCTAAATTCTATTCAAAACAATTTGATTATGCTAAACTTTGCTTCAATCAATCGAATCAAAACCAGAAGCTAAGTTGTTATACTCGAGAACGAATACACTATCGATAACATCTCTGTAGAAGCTCCAGTCATGGCTTCTTTCAGTGATAGCTAACTGACCAAATGGATTTTGCTCTAAAAATTTCTGTACATTCTCAGCTGAAGCTAATCTTTCCAAATAAACTCTAAGATCGCCTCCGATGCCTGAAAAGAGATAGCAACTTATAAACTTATCGGCTAACACGATAGTCAACGGAATGTATAAACCGAAGTTGAATGGAACTAAGTCATCCTACCTAATGAATTATCGTTCGTTCCAAACTTGAATGGATGAGGAAATATTGCAGTATGTGGCTATAAGATCAAAGATTAACAGAAATCCGAAAACAAAAAATCAGGAAAGGGAATATTAGGGACATAAACAGCAAATACGAATAGACCGTCTACGTACAGGATTAAGCAGTGCTTTGTAGGGAGAATCATCTATCAACAACGTATTCGATTCGTTATAATATCCCATCTCCCATGGAAGATCTGGATTGCTTTTTCTCCAAATCTTCCTCAACTCTTTAAAAACTAAGGGCTTATATCTGTTCTCAGGGGTTTTGAATCGTGTTGCAGTGCAGTGAGATGAATCCTATTGAATCATTGTGCATAAAGCAAACGTATCAGAGTTGGAACCGTAAAACGAGTTATATTTAACAGAAAACGCAACGAATCCTTCTACAGAAAAGCAAGTTTAACAGAATGCAAAAGGAAACAAGTTATATTTACCCAACAGAAAAGCAATTTTTGTTTCATATCTCCCAGCAGAAAATCGACCACTCTTTCCAAGTTTTTCCTGCAAAAGGTAAATGTTCCAATAATTAACAGTAATGTACCGAATACCGATGCTCAACGGCAACAATTTAGCACTATGTGAGGGCAATTAAATGTTTGTTTTGTATCGGAAAAGTACTTGGTTCGTGAAGACCAGATACCAACTTCGAATCTCTCACAACAAAACCTTAAAAACTCGTCGCAGAAGGATCTCTTAAAAACTGAAAAAGGCAAGGAATTCCCAATTAGTTTTTAAACAGTTCGTACATAAAATGCATTACCATGAACAAATAATATTCTCCGAGGCCAGGCTTCTTACTTGCTCGTCCTGCAAAGCGTGCATCTGCTCTGTAATTCTTCGGAGGACGAGAGACTATATCAGCAAGTAATCCATTCACATCGAGAACAAGAAGTTTTTTCCTCAATTGAATAACCGGGGTCTTAACAATAGCAACGGGAACATCACTATCTTCTCCATCAACTCCATCGTCCGATAAAGTTAGAGTCGAGATACTATTTATAAGATCAATACTAGTAAGACCAGCTTCCTCAGGAAGTTTATCAGTTTGAACTACACTACTATTTTCCGATGAACCAGGTTGCTGCGGTTCCATCCTTTTTCCGAAACTCGGGCCACGTACTTGTCTGTCTCTAAAGTTCTGATACAAAGAAGCAAAGTTAAACATCCTCTCCATTAAACCAATCAGGGATTTAAAAAGCAAACCGCGACCGCGATATAGCAGTTGCACTGCCGTCCGAAACCGCGATTGGGGTAAAAAACGGTCCGCAATCACCACAATTCAGCCGCTTTTGCCCGAAACCGCGATATAACGCCGCAACCGCGATTTAAAACCCTAAAACCAATCAATCAATTCTAGGAAAAGGGTCCTAAATGTCCAGAGCCAATGCTAAAACATATTCTACCTCTAGTGAGTTATGCTAAAATATTATATCATTAACCTATGTTACTCGAATTCGAGTTCGAGTGCCGAATAGGTTCGATTTTCCCCCAACATGCACCCGTCCGGTACCCGGACCATTCTCAGAACAAAGAATTAATGCTTGAAAAGGCAACAAGAAAGTTTCAGACACAAACAGTAGCGAATTTCTTCAGGCACACGGAAATAAACAAGGAATTAGGGTATTCTAAACATATAGATTAGATGGTAATGATAAATTCAAACCAAAAACCCAGAAATTCTTTACAAATGGTATGTAAAAATCATTAAAGTTATAATTTAACATGTTTGCATGTAAATTAGCATCGAATTAAACTAATTACCCAGAAAGAAACGGATTAAAAGAGAGAGAGAAACTACCTTTGGGATCTAACCGTTGACGTCCAAGATGGATATTGTACTTCCAATGCAAGACAAGAATCTTAAACCACATGAGACTTTTGCCAGTTACAACTTAGAAAATAGGTTTGGTTTTTTTTTTTGGTCTAAAAAGGGTTTGTCGTGGATTGAATTGGGCCGGGCTTTGAATTCTCCGGCCCAAAAATAAAACATATTTCTTCCCAAAACACCTTAATTTATTGTCAATTTATCATGTATTTTTTTTATTTAAAATATTAACCAAAGACAATCGACAATTGTTTAAGGCCACTTGTGGAGAAAAAATATATTTCTTCGTCAATATATCAAAAATAATCCTTTATAAAATGTGTCTTCGGCTTATGAATATATATATATAGGATTACGATCAACTTATACAGTGTAAAATTCTTTAAATTTTACACGTTTTTTGGATTGTTAGATGGGGAAATGGATGACTGGGATTAACTCCTTAGTTTTTTTTCAAGTGATAATATTTACATATTCTACTGTTAATCCCATTCATCACTCATCAAACGATCCAAAAAACGTGAAAAACTTAAAGAGTTTTACATTGTGTAACTGGATCCTATCTCATATATATATATATATTCCATGCACAAGCGCTTGTGAAAACTTTGTTTACACAAGTACCTTAGTTTTAGGGTTTAGAGACTTCGTTTAAGGTCTAGGGATTTAAGTGTAATAGTTTTGGATTTATGGGTTATTGAAAGAATTTTGAGTTTATAGTTAAAATTTAGGGTTTATAGGTTAAAATTTAAACCCTAACATATTACCATAAACCCTAAACCCTAAATTCTAACTATAAACCTTAAATTCTAAACACATACACTAAAACCCCTAAATTGAAACCCTAAACCCTAAAAGTAATGCGCTTGTGAAAATAAAAAGTTTCCACAAATGTTTTAGTTTTAGGGGCTTAGTTTATGGTATAAGGTTAGGAATTTATAGATAGTGATTAAAATTTAGGGTTTAGGGTTATAATTAAGGTTTATAGGTTAAAACATAAATCAGCATCATATTACACTAAAAACTAAACCCTATATTCTAATTCTAAACCTTAAATTCTAACCATTATCCCTAATTCTAAACCCCTACACATAAACCCATGAATCATACACCTTGAACTAAGTTCCTAAACCCTAAAATTAAGGTGCTTGTGAAAACTACTTTTAGTTTTCACCGCCAGTATATTAAATATAAATCCATAATTCTATACGGAATAATAATCCTATATATAATATGCCGTGTTCATATCATAATTTCTTCATGTGTCTAAAATGATTAGATCTAAACGTTAATGTACAAACTAAAAAACCAAGTATACAAATAATATATATTTGGTATTGACCAAATTTATAGTGTATTAACGAAACATTGCTTTAGTTCTTATTGACATTAGATCATGTGGGTAAGGACAAAAATACGTGTATGGTGAAATGGAACGGGTGTGCAAAACCGGGTTCGGTTAACCATTAGCAAATTATTTCGGTTAATCGATAAGTTCGGGTCACTAAATTCTCGACCCTAAACCGTATCCATTCAACCGGTTAACCGTTTAGTCGGTTAACCGAAAAATTCGGTTCGGTTCGGTTCGGGTAACGGTTTTTTATTTTGTTTATTAAAAATATAAATTTTAATAATATGTTAGAAAAAAGTACATACTTTTTAAAATCGACACATGATATTATTCTTTTCTAATACTAGCAAGTCAAACACTTAAACTTGATAAAATAAAATTATGGTTTTACTTTTGGGGAATGAGAAAATAAAATAAATTTTAATTTTTTTAATATAAAATAATAAAATAACATATAATATAATAATATATATTATATAATCGGTCGGTTGGGTTACCCGGTTTATCCCAAAACCGTAAACCGTAACCGAACCGGTTTCTTTAAAAAAAATAAAAACCCGAACCGAAACCGAATTTTTCGGTTCGGTTAACCAATTTTTCGGTTCGGTTTTTCCGGGTTTCGAAATCGGTTTCGGTTTTTCGGTTTTTTTGCACACCCCTAAATGGAACTGAGAGAGGGCCTTGCCCTCAACCGACAAAAAAATTACCTTTGATTTATATATAAAAAATTACATTTAATTTATATATTATGCATGTCCGTTTTAGGATCTATATTCTAAGTACGTGACTATTCTTTTTAATAATATTGTCTTCAAAGTTCGAACTCGTATTCTCTCATTAAGAAACACCCAACACATGCAAATTAATGAGCTTTGCCTGTCTTCACGCATGTAAGAACACATGCAAATTGTTCTAAATTTTATTTTGATATTATGCATGTTCGTTTTACAGTCTATGTTCGAAATACGTGGTTGCCCCTCTCAGTAATGTTGTCTTCAAAATTCGAACTCATATCTTCTCCTTGGGAGACACCCAACACTTGTTAGGTTTTATTTTGCTAATTTTGTTCTTACAAAAAGTGGTACAAATTTGAACTCGGCATGTAATGATCGTTGTTAGAGAATAACAAGTGATCATGACATCCTCCCCCTTGCATTAAGTGAACCGCAAGAATTTGGACCACAAAATCAAATGGCTCAAAAGGAATTTATTTGTGAGTTGGTTGTGATCCCTTTAATAACGTTTGCATCAAGGGTTTATTGTTTTTTTATTAAATAAAGAATTTTTATATTATAAACGATAAATATTAATATTTGAATTTACACTAAATGAAATATTATTAGTATTCACGAATTATGACCACTCGATCATTTAATGGATCTCGCATCAAAAATATTAGATTGAATGATTTGTATATACACAATGTTTATGTTATAATAGTATTTAAATGATGTAGTATACTGATGTTTGTTGAGTGAAGTAATAAGAAGTTTAATAATTCATGGATCAATATTTTATATTCATATTTTGTGATTTAAAAGGATAACATTAAAAGAAATTTTATTCTCATTCAAATATGTGATTAAACTCGATTCTCAATATAATCGGTACTCGTCTCACTAAGGACGGTCTTGATGCAGGACAATAAGAGCGCTCGTTTAGGGTCTACCAACCATAATTAAAAACATATAAAGAAGTTTAATAATCGTATTTAAATGATGTAGTATACTAATATTTGTTGAGTGAAGTAATAAGAAGTTTAATAATTCATGGATCAATATTTTATATTCATATTTTGTGATTTAAAAAGTTAGCATTAAAAGAAATTTTATTCTCATTTAAGTATCTAATTAAACTCGATTCTTAATATAATCGGTACTCGTTTCACACAGTGCCAATCTTGATGTAGGACAATACGAGCGCTTGTTTAAGGTCTACCATCCATAGTTAAAAACATATAAAGAGTTTTAATTACCATTTTTTTTATTTTTTTTTATTCGTCTCGGACCACCAAAATCTCAGAGCCACCCCAAGTCTCATACAATATAAAAGAAACTATAGCGTGCCAAGATTATGCGGCAATTACCAAGTTGTTAAATTGCTTTTTGGCAGGTAAGGTTACTCGGATCATGTGCACATCATGTTTGACATGATTATTCAAACTCATGCTTTCCTTTCCTTTCATTCAATAAAATATTTCCCATTTTTGCCTCTCAACGTCACATAAAAGATGTTCTCTTGCAAGTAAATGCAAACCACATGCTCTTGTTGTCATATACAATATTTTACTATAAATATTTAAAATTTAATTTTCTAATCTTAAAACTTTACGCTAAATTCTAAATTTTATAATTTTAAATCATAAATTTTAAACCCCGAAACTCTAAGTACATAAATCCTAAAACAAAAAGAACTTTGATGTTTATTCTAACATGTGAAGATGTGATCCTTAATCATAAATCTCTATTGATGTTTATTCTGACATGTGAAGATGTGAATTTTTATAAAACATACAATATAAATATATGAACATACATTAATATTTATTTTAATAAAACATGTAACTCTAAAACATCTTAAATGTAATTACGACACATAATAACACAGATATACGATATGAGTTCACAAAATATTGAAAGTAACACAAACTCGATAACAAGGGGATGGGCATATATGGGAAATAAATGGGATTGGGTACCAAGAAAGTCAAGCCATTAAAGAAAGCTTCAAAAATCAGGAGCCTCAAACCAACTTTCTACACGATCCTTCACAAGACTTGAGAGAGACCACAAGAAAGTATTTTTCAATCCACCTTGCTTTAGAAGGTTCAAGAATTTTTGCATTTTTTTCACTTTTTCTTTTATTATATATATTAAAAGAGGAAGCAAGTGAGAAGTTTACTTTACCAAGTACATGTGCATTGCATGAACAAAAATAAATTTGATAAATGTAATTCTTTAAATAATTTTACATTTTATGTCGCGACGGATCGATAAATTTAAGAATATAGTTTAAAATATTTTAAAATAGTATATAAGTCGTTTTCTCCTAATTCAGCCGCTTGCTTGTCTTTTTTATTTTGTTTTGGTCGTTGTCGGCAACACTAATTTTGGTGCTGATTGTCGATCTCTTCATAATTTCTTATTTCTTGCTTTGATTTTTATTTTTTAAGTTTTTTTCTTCTAGTTTTCAATAAAATTCTATGTCTTTTAGTTATCTCCTTTTTCACACATCTTGTTGCACTTATTTTTCAATGTCTTTATGGCACGTTTTTTTCTTTGTCTTTATAGCACGTTTTTTGGATATCTTTGCGACTGCTTGATGCTCGTGTAGCGTTCCTCACGACGTTTTTTCTTATTTGGATTTGTCGGAGATCACGGATAGTTTCTGCCCATTTTGTGGTTGTTTGCCGATGTAATAAGAAGTGGAGCGGATCAACACCACCTTTGGAACTGACGCGAAAGATATTTGTAGTTTTTTGTGGGAATTTCATCTAGTTCATGTTTTAACAACTCTTCAGTGACTCTTTCTACAATGAATTTCAGAGATTTGTTGTGGTACAAAGAGAAAGTGTCTAATCTAATTGTAGCAGTTTAGTTTTTTTTTTTTGGATTTGTAGTTTTCTTTGTTATTATTTTTTAATGTTGTGAAACCTTTGAAATGTTATATTTTTATTTTTTTGTTTTATTAATAAAGATTTCTGAGTTCAAGTTTAAAAAATGTGTATGTAAAATTTTTCTCTTTACCCACTAAACTAAATTAACTTTTTAGAAAAAAATAATAATATTGTATTAGATTTATTTGTTTTAAAAATGGAGATGTGGATGCTCCCCACATTAGCCTTTCCCTTATGTTTTAACGACGGGTGGTTTGGTTGAAACCACTTAAATAGTTACGTGGTAAAATTATTAAAATTAAAAATATAGTGGTCAAATTGACACCAACTCTATAATTAAGTGGATCCTTATAAAAAATAGGTATTAGAGATAGAAAATTAAAAAAGAATATGTACAAGTTCGAGATGAAAAAAAATCAAATTATATGTTTTAAGTGTATATATTTTTATCATCTTCGAATTAAATAATTATTAAAATCCTAAAGAATTCGAAGGAATAGGAGAGTCAAGGGAAAAAACCTGTAAAATATTCATATCAAATACAAATTTATACTTAATTCCCGTTTAGAATTAAAAAAAAAACAAAATAATAGTTGATTCAATAGGAAGTTTTTTTAATTAGAAAAATAATTAAATGACTTAAGACTCTAAGAAGCACTTACATTTTTGGGGGAAAAATTAAGCTCTTTAAGTTTTCTTTGCACCCAATTAAGCCATTGAACTAAGAAATTGAATCAATTAAATTTTTTGGCCAATTTTTACCATTAAATATTGACAGATTTTCCTTTAAATATTACTAGCACATAGTACACTATAGTTCTATCATATTGCATTTACTATTTTTTCAAAAAATATTTTTTTTATAAATTTTATAAATCTTTTAGAATTTTTAGAGTTTTTAACGAAATTTTAAAATAAAATAAAATAAATCTTAAAATGTCAAATGGAAACACTGTGACATGACGTGCTGCACAAATAGATGAAAATTTTGTATATATTTCATAGTCAAAATTGGTAAAAGGGCTTAATTGATTCATTTTCTTAGTTTGAGGGCTTAATAGATTCAATTTCTAGATTCAAGAGCTTAATTGGGTGCAAAAATAATGATGACTTAATTAATTTTTTTTTCTTCAAAAGTTCAAGGGCTTCTTACACTCTTAAGCCTAATTAAATTAAGGAAAATACTTTGATGCACAAGCTTGTGTAAACTCTAGTTTACACAAGCCCTTTAATTTTAGGGTTTAGGGTTTAAGACTTTAGGTTAGGGTTTAGGGGTTTAGTATGTAGGGTATATAATTTAAGGTTTATGGTTAGAATTTAGAGTTTAGGGTTTAGGGCTTAGGGTTTAGGTTTTAGGTTGCTAGGGTTTGTGATTTAAATTTTAAATTTTATAAAAGGGTTGTGTAAAAAAAATTTACACAGCTTGTGCATCAAAATAAAACCCTAAAATTAATTAAAGAAAGAATGCTTAAGCCTTGGGAACGTGATCAAAGAGATATCAAAGTTATATTCTAGACAAAAAAAAATTAACGGCCAGGTTTTAGAAAATATTTTTTTATTTTCATTTTCAGAAAATAATTTTTAGTTTTAGTTTCCTAAAAATTAGAAAATATGCTTGGTTAATAGGAATGAAAACTTGTTTTAAAAAATAAAAATAGAGAAAATGTGTTTGGTGCGTAGCTTTTCAAAATAGAAATGAAAAATAGTTATTAAATAGTATAAATAAAATATAGTTAGAAAAATATTAGTATAATAATAAATGAATAAAATATGAATAAATAAACCAAAGTTTTAAAAAATAACGTTAAAATGATTCGAAACCGGGTTATAATAAAGTTAAAATTAAAAAATTCTTGTTTTCATATTTTTCACTTTTCTAAAACATTTTCAATAAAAATAATGAAAATATATTTTTTATGTTTAAAGTTTTCACTTATTTTTATTTTCATTTTCTAATTTTTTAACTAAGCACATTTGCTTCGCCATTTTCTATTTTTCAAGAAAACGAAAACGGGCTTAATTCTTAGAACCAAATAAACCATATTCTCCAAGGCATATATATTAGAAAAAGAAGGCAAATTCCTTGAAGATGCATTTTCCAAGAAAATAAAATAAAAAAATATTAAACATATACAAATAGGGGCGGATCTTTGTGACGGAGTTTAAGGGGCCTATTTAATTTTAAAAAAGTTGGATGTTTAAATTAAAATTTTAAAAAACATGAAGAGTTTAATTTAATTTTTTCAAAAAATTGGGATATAACTATTTTTTTTAAAAAAATGCTTAATAAGAACTTTTGAAAATTTTAGCAGGGTGCTTAATTAAAAAATATTCAAAAGAATTTGAAGCATGATAAATTTTTTGAAATGGTCAATTTAAAATTTTTAAAAATTTCAAGGGCTAAATAACACTTTTTTCTTCAAAATTCTGGGGGTTGATCCCATTACCGTCCACCCTTGTAGGGATGGGCACGGGTCAGTTTTTTGGCCCACCCGAACCCGATCCAAAAATAATTACCACAAACCCGACCTGACTTCATTCTTTAAAAAAGCTGACAAAAAAATAAATCCCCTAAACCTGACCCCGGCCCAACCCGAAATATAGAAAAAAATTAATTTTAGAGACTTAATTGTAAAAATATAATTTTATGAGACTTAATTGTAAAAAATAATAATTTTAAGGACTAAAGTGTAAATGAAAATTTAATTTTAAGGTTCTAATTATAAAAACATATATAAAGAGGAGGTAATTTACAAATATCTCTAAAAAATTTAGGAGAAAATTACACTATTAGTCTCAGATCGGGTCGAATTTGTCAGCTTAAACCTAAACCCGACTCGATTCCACACTCAATAAAAACTCGACTTGAACCGGACATTTTATTAAAAAAATTCAACCCGATCATACCGGGTTGAGTAAAATTCCCATCCCTACATGTATACAAAATGATAATAAAATCACGAGAATTTTTTTTATATTAATATATAAATATTTTGAAATTTTAAGATTTTATTTAAAAATCATAAGTACAATTTATGGCAGATTTGGGGCAAAAACCCCTTTTTAATAAATATATAGGGTTTTGGCTCCCTTCCACTTTTATTTGGGAAAATGACCCCCAAACTTGCCACGTCGGTTAAACTCGCGTTCTGTGGGAAGCGATGTTTGATATCGCGTTCTACATAACGCAAGTTCAGTCTACGTGGCCTCGTTGTTTGGGTTAACGGTTTTACAGAATATCGCGTTCTACAGAACGCGAGGTCCCCGAGAATTTGAAAGGGCGGCTGAATATATCGCGCAGACCTCGCGTTCTGCAGGACGCGAGTTCTGTGCAAACCTGGGTTGAAGAACTAGGAAAAACAAGCGTGGGTAGGCCTGTTCGAGCCCAATTTCGGGCTTGTAAATCGTATATTTTTAGCGAACATCGAGTTTGGGGTCGTAGTACTGGAAATTCTATATCGTATGACACCAACACAGTCAATTTTCGTCCATTCTGAAATGGTTTAAAATGGCTTTGAAAACCCTATACTATCATCCTTTTTTGAATGAAGTTGCCTTTGATGAACAATTGAGAATTTCAGTTTAGTAATCGCATAAAATTAATTAAAAACTGAAATTAAATAAACATTTTAAAGTTTAATTATAATAGATAAATAAAATTAAAATACGACATTATAAAAAAACAAATGTCTGGAATAAAAATATTAGAAACATAAGTACATATCAATTTAAAAAAAGACTAATGATGCCTATGTCCACCCGTTCCGCAGTCGGGTGGACGGCGATCACGATCTGGATACCTCCGAACATCATGTGCTGGGCCCTGGTCCCCATCATCGTCACCATCGTCTGCGATACGCGGACCTCTGCTGGGCCCAGGCGGGGAGTAAAACAAGCTACCCGGCGGCGTTTGCTCCGCAATGCTAAAGTCATACTGAGATGCCAACGGTGGAATATCGATAAGCGGAAGGCCACTCGTTGGCATATGGGGACGGTAGGCATCGAAGAAGCCGAACTCGGGTGGAGGCCTCATCTGCTGGAAACTCGAAGGACCGCTAAAAGTATAAAATGTTGTGCCAGAAGATGAGGCCCCAGCAGTGTCATGTCGTGGTCTCGGACCGCGCTGCCTCGACTGGCTCTGGCTCGCTCGACGTGTGTCGCGTGGGCGGTTTTGGGGAGGCTAGGGAAGCTCTTCGTCGCGCTCGTCCTGAGTAAGGATATGCTGATTCCCATTGACCCCATACCACTGAAAGTAATTGAAATCGACCGAATCGCCCCCTTCCATAATGGGTCGGAGAAGGGGTGGGCGGCGGGCAAATCGATTATCCCAAAACGCTATCCAGTCAGCGTGGTAAATGGACCAATCAACCTCCGTCTTCCCCTGGCGCGTCAGATGGTGGAATTGGTCCATATTTTGTGGAGTCAGGAGTGGAATATTTTGGACGTACCCGAACTGTTGGAGAACCCTATCCGTAGCATGCCACACGAGAATTTTGTAGTTGATCAGCGGCACTACGAAAATTCATACTTGCTGCTCACGCAGAATCTCGGGTGGAGTAATCTGCTGAATATCCTCTGAAGCGTAGGGCCTCCACACGAACTAAAAAAAATGAAAACGTTTCTAACGGTTATATGAAATATTATTGGAAAAAATAGTATGAAAAAATTCAAATTAATTTTCGAATTACCTGGTCGTGCCTCAACTTATCCAAAACAAGCCTATATTCTTTTTGGTTGTTCGGCAGGCCGTGGTGGGTCAGTGGTTCGCTCCACCTATCAGTAATGAAAAAAAAACAATTCGTTAAATAAAATAATTTAAAAATAAAAAAATATAATAGATTACGTAGTACCTCCGTAGAAGCGGAAATGTATAGGCGGCGGGCTGTCTACGCTGCTGGCTTAAAAAAGGCATCCGAAACCAAGCCCAAGACTGAAGGAGTAAACAGCATCCTCCCATCGCTAATCTAGATGCGTCCACGTTTCTGCAGAGATCTCTATAAAGAAACGCCAAGACAGCTGCTCCCCAACATTTTCCTCTAGATTCATCGAAATTTGTAAGATGAAGAAGCCACATCACGTGCACCTTGGTGCGGGATTTGTCTGGCATTAATATCTCGCCGATAATGCGCAAGATGTGGGCACGCGCAAACCGCTGTGAAAATAAATATTTAATAAAGACATCCTAATTTTCAAAAAAAATATTTGTAACTTCATCCTAAATTTAATAAAGGCATCCTAAATATTTAATAAAGGCATCCTAATTTTCAAATAAATATTTGTAACTTCATCCTAAATTTAATAAAAGCATCATAAATATTTAATAAAGGCATCATAAATATTTAATAAAGGCATCATAATTTTCAAATAAATATTTGTAAATTCATCCTAAATTTAATAAAAGCATCCTAAATATTTAATAAAGGCATCCTAATTTTCAAATAAACATTTGTAATTTCATCCTAAATTTAATAAAAACATCCTAAATATTTAATAAAGGCATCCTAATTTTTAAATAAATGAAATATATTAAAAATATATAAAATAGTGAAAAAATCGAAAAAATACCTGAAGTGTAACTTCATCCGCATTGGGGGGAGGGTTTGCAAATTCAGCCTCCAAATAAGATAATTCTATTTTCCCACCGTCCCACACATCCTCTGGGGGCATCACTCCCATTTATTCAGCAAATACAATTGGCCAATGCCCCAACGCGACACCCGTAATAACGTTGCCGTCTGTACGCAACCCTAGATGGTAGGCAACATCCTCCAGCGTTATTGTTGCCTCGCCTATCGGGAGATGAAACGTGTGCGTCTCTGGCCTCCATCATTCTATTAGCACACTAATCAACGATGGGTTACACTTCACCCCCTATGATCCTTGCTACGTGGCCAAAACCAGCGCGATCAATCCACGTCATAACAACAGGAACTGGTTGGTTGTAGATACGGTTAAGGTAACATGTTAACCGACGTTCGTATCCCTTCAAAAATAAAAAAAATAAAAAATAAAATAGTTAGCAAAATGCATGTAAAATTAAAAAAAATTAAAAAAAGGAAAAAGTAATACCTCTGGATTTGTTTTCCAATAGTGACAACAGTGATTCGCCTCGTTGCGTAGTAAGCTCTCCATTATATCGAATGTAAAATAAGGATAATTTGTTGTAAAAAAACTAAAGAACTCGCGTTCAGTGGTTGATATGGGGGTAGGGGCACCAATTTATAGAAGAGCTCGCGTCCTTTGGGAAGCGATGTAAATGAACCTCGCGTTCTGGAAAACGCGATATCCATAGACCTCGCGTTCCACAGGACGCGAGGTTCATTGAAAAGACGCGTCACGGAACAGACGCGTGAACTGAACGGGCAGAAGTGACCTCGCGTCCTGTAAAACGCGAGTTTCCAATGACCTCGCTTTCTACAGAACGCGAGGTCGTGGGGTTTTTTAAAAGATGACTTCCAAGGCGGGAAAGTCATTTAATAACATATTAAATATATATATATTTATTATTATTATTATTATTATTATTATTATTATTATTATTATTATTATTATTATTATTATTATTATTATTATTATTATACTCAAGTGTAGAATGGACGGAAATTAACTGTGTTGGTGTCATACGATAGAGAATTTCCAATACTACGACCCCAAACTCGATGTTAGCTAAAAATTTACAATTTATACGTATGAAATTCTGCTCGAACATGCCTATCGACATTTGTTTAAAGGCAACTTCATTCAAAAAAGGATGATAGCATAGGGTTTTGGAAGCCATTTTAAACCAGTGTAGAATGGACGGAAATTAACCGTGTTGGTGTCATACGATAGACAATTTCCAGTACTACGACCTCAAACTCGATGTTCGCTAAAAATATACGATTTACACACCCGAAATTGGGCTCGAACAGGCCTACCCACGCTTGTTTTTCCTAGTTCTTCAGCCCAGGATTGCACAGAACTCGCGTCCTGCAGAACGCGAGGTCTGCGCGATATATTCAGCCGCCCTTTCAAATTCTCGGGAACCTCGCGTTCTGCATAACGCGATATTCTGTAAAACCGTTAACCCAAACAACGAGGCCACGTAGAGTCGTAGACTGAACTCGCGTTATGCAGAACGCGATATCAAATCTCGCTTCCCACAGAACGCGAGGTTAACCGACGTAGCAAGTTTAGGGGTCATTTTCCCAAATAAAAGTGGGAGGGAGCAAAAAAACATATATATTTATTAAAAATGGGTTTTTGCCCCAAAATTGCCACAATTTTTTTGATCATTTTCTACCTAAGGGAATTGCATCTGCTCAAAGTTGTGTTGACTATAACTACAATTTATAAAAGGGAAAACTACACTACTGGTCACCAAACTATCACATTTTTCTTGTTTTGGTCTCTCAACTAATTTTTTCATAAAATCGTCCATTTCGTTAGATACTTTTCAGTTTTGGCCCCTCTCCGTTAAAAAAATTAAGGAAATCATTGACATAGATTATATATATATTTTTATTTTCCATATCAACATTCTCTTCCCTCGTCGGCATATTATATATTATTTCAATCGACCAACCAGAACCAAGAGGTGACACATGTTAGCTCCAAATTTCAAACAAATAAAAGGAGAAAAATACTCCTTATCTATGCATGTGAGAGGAATCAAACCAAGGACCAAGGTCCAATGATTAACCATTGAGCTAAGCTTGAGAATTAGTTAAATTTTAAGACAATAAAAATATTTGGAAAGTGAAAAAATTAACAATAGCGTTAAACTTTTGCCAATATAATTGTATAAATATGCATATTTTATATATTATATATTATGCAACCAGTACGTTCAGTTACCCGCTTTTTTTTCTTTTAAAACTACGAACCATATTCAAACCGAAATAAATATTTTTTCTAAAAAACCTACTAAAAATAATTTTTTTGGTTCAATTAACCATGTTTTCGGATAATTTTTTTGAATTTCAAATTCGATTTTTTACACAGCCCTACATTTAACACTAGTCGATAATTAAGCCACATTCAATCATTATTATCATCAATACTAGTCGATAATTAAGCCACATTAATCGTACAGTTTTGACCAATTAAAATTTCCTCGTGATGCATGCTCGGTCAAAACTTTTCTATTTCCTTTCAAAAAATTCCAACAACATAATTGCCATGTCATATCATTTGTTAAATTCTAACTTGGGTAAACTACTCTGGTAGTCACTGAACTTTTAGGGCGTTTTCAATAAGGTCACCAAACTTTTAAAACTTTCATTACAGTCACCCAATTTTTAATTCGCTTTCAATAAGGTCACTGCCGTCAACCACCGTTAAAAAAATTGACGTGGCATGTTAAATTTAAGAGCAAAATACATTGTTAGTCACTGAACTTTTAAGAGGCTTTCAATATGGTCACCGAACTTTTAAAACTTTCATTACTATCACTCAACTTTTAATTCGCTTTCATTACCGTTAAAAAAAACTGATGTGACACGTTAAGTTTAAAAATAAACGTTTTCCCACCATATTTCTCTCCCCTCTTATTTTCTTCCATCCAAACATGTCTCTTTTTTTCTATATGAATCAAATTGTAATTTTTTGGTGAAGGTCGTTATTTCTCTAGTAACACATCAAGGAAAATATTAATGTATCTAGACATGCATGCGACATATGTGAGAACAAGAAAAATATTGGGAGACATCCGATGATGGAATGATAAAGAAATAACTAAAATTTTGCTCATAAAAATCCTATTTATGCTTCTTGCCCGACATTTACTGAGTCATGCACTGGATAATGAGGAGTTCAAAGAAAAATATTAATGTATCTAAAAGATAAACATGTTTGGATGGAAGAAAATAAGACATGGAGATAAAATAGGGTGGGAAAAAGTTTATTTTTAAACTTAACATGTCACATCAATCTTTTTAACGGTAATGAAAGCAAATTAAAAGTTGAGTGATGATAATGAAAGTTTTAAAAATTTGGTGACCATATTGAAAGCCTCTTAAAAGTTCAGTGACTAACAATGTATTTTACCCTTAAATTTAACATGTCATGCCAGCTTTTTTAACCGTGGTTGACGGCACTGACCTTATTGAAAGCGATTTAAAAGTTGAGTGACTGTAATGAAAGTTTTAAAAGTTCAGTGACCTTATTGAAAGCGCCCTAAAAGCTTGGTGACTACCAGTGTAGTTTACCCTTCTAACTTTTATTACCATTTGTCAATAAAAGTAGTGAAAGTGTTAAAAATTTAAATCATGGTATCAAATTTAAAAAAAAAAATCAAAATTTAAAAGTTATTGTAAGTAATTTTTAAATTTTATTTTAGATACTTTTTTTTATAAAATTTATAAAAAAAAGTTTTTTTAAAGTTTTAGGATGTCAACTGACACCCAATATATAATCTGGCTCCGTTGCTGAATAAAGATATATACGATTCAATTCATAATTATTTGAATAATTTATTAGTTTTCGGTTCAATTAACTTTAGTTATTTACTAATTTTTCATATTAACATTTTTTTCGATAAAAGGGAGAAAAGATTCAAAGAGAAATTTTAACTATTGTACTACAACGGATAACCTATAATTTTTCATATTAACTTTTAAATATTATTTGATAAAAATTTAAAGTATTTTTTCATAAATAATATTCCTTTAAAAAATTCAAATAAATAAAAAATAACAAATAATTCATCTATAATATTTTAAAGGTATTTCACCATTTCAAGTATAAATACTTGTAATTACGAATTTTTTAGGCAAGTCCAAAATCTAATCCAAATGTAATCTAGAGGGGAGGGGAATGAAGACTCTAGGGGAAGGAAGGAGGTGTTACTAGTGGGTCTAGAACCCAGACCTAAAGAAAAAGAAAGAAAAAAGATGAGCAGCTTGACCGACCGACCAAATGTGTTTGCTCTTATAACCACGATTTTTAAACTTATAAACCATAAACCATCCAAATACCACGGTTCATATCATTTTGTTCAGTTTTTGATGTCCAACCCTAATCATTTTTTGATATTATAGTTGAAGTTCATTTGAATTTTTTTATTGTAATTTATATTTGAATTTGTTTCGATGATCAATTCAATTGAATATTTAAATATCAAAGTGAAAAAACGAGTACAATTCAAAGACTAAATTTGTTAATAAAACCAGATTTCAACTATAATATTTAATCTATTAAATAATTTCTAGTTTAATTTATGTTCAAATGCTATAAATATTATTTTGTAATCATCTTACGACTATTTTTTTTAATGTTCAAATGCATTCTTTTTTGGCTTTTTAATAGTCTTAAAGATAATTTTAAGGTAGTATATGTTCATACATATTTTTAACCTTTGACAATGCATACTAGGGGTGTTCAAATTCGGGTACCCGGATTTTTAGGTACTCGAAAAACCGGGTACCCAGACTTTCAGGTATTAAGTTTGTCGGCCCGTGTCCCGACCCATGAATACCGGGTACCCGTAAAATCGGGTACCGGGTTCTCATTTTTTTATTTTTTATTTTAAAATTAAAAAAAAAAACCTTAAAAGTTCATAACACATGATCCAAACAAACAAAAAAATAATGATTTGAAGTTTATAACCACAAGAAAGACATTAAAAATATTAATCTCGATCGTGATTTTTTTCGAATCTTATATTTTTTTAAAGAAACCTACTAATGCATAAATGCAATAGAGAAACCTTGTTGTTTGTTTTATATCGAATCTTACATATTCACAAATTAATATTTTTTTTAAAAAAAATTAAAAAGATAAAAGCATATAATACAAATATAGAATGAATTTAGGGATTTAAATATAGTTTTAAAGTAAAAATATTAAGTAATTTAATAAAAAAATGAACCGAGTACCCGAAAAAAATCATATTGTTTGACCCGGGTAAAAAAAATTTCAAGTAAATATCCGGTTATTTATGTTCGGGTAGTTGGGTCAGGTAGTTCGAGTCGAGTAATTTTGAACACCCCTAATGCATACACATTGCAGATAAAACGATTTGAAACCTAATCTCATAGGATGAACATCATCTTCTTTTACATCGGACCACTTGTTGGGTTCACGTTCAAGTGCGTTCTGATTATCGATTTGATTGTATATTGTAATAATTAATTTTTTTTTTGAAAAATTGATACCACTAATTTTATTAAACGAGAAAATATCTGACATTACAATGAAAGTTTACTGCTGAGTAAACAAACACTTAAATCTAGATACTCAGAAGAAATAATTAGTGGCTCTAGATCAAAGACTCGAAACAAAAGACGTATACAAACACCCCAAATCGACGATGATGGGTAAAACCATCAACAAACAACATTAACAAATGCATATTACAATGATCGTACGTTGACAAAAAAGTCATTATCACAACTCAATCGTGAATAAATGGTAGATGTCTTTGGGTATCCAAATCTGGTTCAACGGTCCGAGAAGGAGGATCAGCAGCATAATGAAAGGAGCGCCATCTTGATCTGTCGTGGCGTCGTCAGATCCAATTCTGATTGAAAATTAAAACAAAAAGGAAAAAACGTGCCAAAAGACAGAAAAATACGTACCAAAAGGTAGACTAAATCGTGCTACAAGAGCAGAATAATATATTAAAAACAAAAAAAAACAAATGAAACAATAGATTCGGCGGTCGACAACCAATATTAAAACTGGTGCCGCCGCCAGCGATCAAAAGAAGAAAAGAGCAAGAGTAGACAGCGGCGGCTAAGGTTTTTCAGAGCAAAAGTTTTAAGTTTTTTCTAAAACCCCGGTGTTGACCTTAATTTAATTATAATCATTTTGAAATTTTAATATATTTGTGTGTATAAGGTTAGGCAATCTAATAGAATATAGGGATAGGGTTTATAAATGCAAAAGGAAAAAAAATAGAAACGAAGTCAAAAAAGTTTATGGACTGTCCAACTCTCACCATCCAGCCGCCGTCAGCCACCAACACCGCTCCTTCTACGTAGATAATACCCGTATATTTATACGTACAGAATACATAGATACAAAACTTATATATAAAGCCTCTCCCTTTCTCTTTGCCTTTTCTCTTCTTTACTCTTTCATGCAGTGCAGCCGAGAAAATGGGAAACCTTTGCACCTGCTTTGCTCGTAAAACGGTGGCGAAACGACCCGTCGCTAAACGGTTGCAGCACCAGCAGAACGGACCCAATTCCAGCAACCGGTGGGCTAGGGTCCGATCGTCGAGGAAGGACAAGCTTGATGACGCGGTGCTTCAAGAGCAGGCTTTGGCGGCCGCGATCTTGTTCAGCCAACACCAGCAGCAAAACGGCGGTGCTTCATTGCCGTTTGATAGGGCGAGTTCGTTGAGGTACCCGAATTCTTCTGCCGGGTCTAAGAGAGCGGGTCAGCTGCCTCGGAGCTCCAGTTCTAGAGCTAGGTCCCTTACTGACCCGCTTTTGCAACCTCATCAGCTCGTTAATCAGGTTAGTATAAATTTTCTTTTCAATTATGTTTTTGGGTATGTTTGTAAGGTAGTTTATTGGGTAAAAGTTCCTCTTTTTTTCTGGTTGGTGGGGGGTCATTATTGTTGGCCGTTGGGTTTTGAGTTTTAATTTTTCTTTTCAATTATGGTTTTTTATGGGTCTTGGCCGTGGTGATTTCCCAATTGTTTTTTTGTGTGTGGGGGGTTGTTGTTGTTGTTCATAAATGTCTTGAGAACTCTTTTTATGCACAAAGTTCATGAATTTCCAGAGCAGCGGTAAGACCATGGGAATCCCACCCAGGGTTTTAAATCGCGGTCGCAATCGCGCAACGGCGATTGCGGCGTTATATCACAGTTTCGGACAAAAACGGCTGAATCGCGGCTATCGTGTACCAATTGCTGTTTCGGATGGCGGCGTGACCGCTATATCGCGGCCGATATAGCGGTCGCGGTCCGCTTTTTAAATCCTTGATCCCGCCTATTGTCGGGAATAGACTGAGTAGTGCTAGTGCTATTCGCATTCCTTGAAAATTTCAAATTTCATAAATTTTTAGAAAATTTATTTGTATTTTACAGTGATGATCTAATTTCCCATCTCTGGAATTTCCAAATTCTTATATAGTTTTACTAAGTATAAAATTTTGTATCCTCTAACATAAAGTCACCCCCCGTCCCTGCCTATTGTCATGGTGGCCCGTGATGGCTTGGGGATGTATTTGGCACAGGATTGTCAATTTGCAGATGTCTTTTTTAAGAGATTCTTTGATCCATTTTTGTCTCGCACTGTGATGAACATTAGAGGCTTTTTACACCACAGCATTAAGCTCCAGTTGCAGGATTCCGTGATACTTGGTGGAAATGTTTTTTTGGGCATACATTGATGTTTTCTTTGTTAAGGATGTTTCTGGTCTACTTAGCTGAATATCGCTTATACGAATGTTACGAGAGTGGATTACCAAGAAAAACTATTTTTGGGGTTTGTAAGAATGCTACTTACTATACATGGTGTGCTTATAATGGTACTTAGTCGCAGAACTGACCGTTAAAGGGAGAATTCGTTAAGTTCTGATTCAGCTGGATGAGATATGGCCTACTAGAAATTTGTTAATAGTTTGTCTAGAGGACTGCATATTTGCACATTCTGCTTAGTTGGCTGTTGTTTGTTACCATTTAATGTCAATTTGTAAATTCTATTACAGTAACTTTGCTTGTTTAGGTGTAAGGTTATCCTTTTGAGTGTCACTTAATATCTTTCCCCGTTTCATTTTTTTTGACAGGACATAAAGCTCGATAACTTGGAAACAAACCATTTTGTCCTTGTCCATGGGGGAGGCTTCGGTGCTTGGTGTTGGTATAAAACAATTGCACTCCTAGAGGAAGGTGGTTTCAAAGCTACTGCAGTTGATCTAACAGGTTCTGGCATTCATTCATTCGACACAAATGACATCACTAGTCTCTCACAATATGCGAAGCCATTAACTGATTTTCTTGAAAAACTTTCCGAAGGCGAGAAGGTTCTTCTCTATTTCTTTGTTTCCTTGTTTAGTTCCAATATGGATGCTCCCTTTTCAGCTTGCTTCTTGACTGGAATTTTTTTTCTTTCTTATGGACGTTCAATTTCAAGCTTGTTACTCAATTCAGCATGTGTCCTGCTCAATACGTAGCTTTTAGATCTAGAATAGTTAATATAAGCCCTTATGGGGTATGCTAATTTTTATTTTATGTTGGTGCTTGCATATTTCTGCTAACCAAGCTTTGCGACAGATTCTTTACAAATTTTCGTTCTCACCGGCACTTGAAAGTTTGAGATAGTTAAGAGATCAATAACAAAGCCTCATTGTTGATAGCCTTGCAACTATGCAGGTGATCTTGGTTGGGCACGATTTTGGTGGTGCATGCATATCGTATGCAATGGAGCTGTTTCCTTTTAAAATTGCAAAGGCTGTTTTTGTGGCTGCGGCAATGCTGACAAATGGACAAAGTACTCTTGATATGTTCTCCCTACAGGTTTGCATTGGTTGAATCATTATTTTACTTCCATAGATTGTCTGTTTTAAGTGTCTGGAGTTTAACTTTTGCTGGAACTCACTGATTTGCTCGAGTCTTTGGCATTAACATCTTGTTTCACCATATGCGTCTGCCTTGAGTCTTTTATTTATAATCTTGTGAAGGAAGCGAGGCTTACCTTATCTCTCAATGAGAGACATAGCTTGTTAATATGTTCTATGAACAATTAATATAACCATTTCAACTTTACGGGTTTATGTAACTGGTGCTAAATCTGTCGCAGGCGGATTCTAATGATCTAATGCGACAGGCTCAGATATTTGTGTATGCTAATGGAAATGACCATCCTCCAACTTCTATAGATCTACACAAGTCCTTATTGCGGGATTTGTTATTCAACCAAAGTCCTTCCAAGGTACATCTGAACTTGTGATTAATTTGATTTGGGCGTCATTATTCAAGATCATTTGGCAAACTTATTAGTTATTCTACCATGCCAGCAGGCAACAATGTGCATATTATCTGAATAACCACATGCATCTCTCTATGAATATGCTCGTAAGATTTCAGATGTAAATGGATGCAATCAGTAGCTTGTCATCTCCCTCTAACAGTCTAACGCGATTGTCTATAAATCTTTTAACTGATTAATTTACTCTCTCTTGCATGTGTGTCTGTAATGCCTCTGTGACCGTGTGCAATCGCAACTGCTGATTTTATTCCACTTTTCGCTGGTCCAGGATGTAGCATTAGCATCTGTGTCAATGAGGCCAATCCCTTTTGCACCGGTTTTGGAGAAGCTTTCACTTTCTGACATGAAATATGGATCCGTGAGGCGGTTTTACATAGAAACTCCCGAAGATAATGCCATACCAATGGCGCTTCAAGAGAGCATGATTAACTCAAGCCCACCGGAAAAAGTATTCCGTCTTAAAGGTGCTGACCACTCACCATTTTTCTCAAAGCCTCAAGCCTTGCACAAACAATTGGTAGAGATCTCTAAACTCCCTCCACCTTGAGAGAACTTAATTGCTGGATATTTCATGGGAGTCCCCGCGCCCCCCCCCCCCCCCCCCCCCTCCCCCCGGGCTTCATTTGATGAGGTATAGAGATTATTATTTGGAAATTTAGTGACCTTGTACATGCCCATACCATAAAAAATGGTCTTTAGTTCTCGACACTAGATAACTTAGACATTTTGCATTGGAGCACAGAATATGTTGATATCGTTTTCCTCGGTCCTTTTTTTGTTTTCGGGTTTCCTTTCATGAGATATTCATATTTATGCTAGTGAAAGATTAACACATCAGGGTTGCACATAATGCAGCATGAGCCATTTTTTATCCCAAGGTTTGGTGCAGTATAAACCAACTACTTTCTGTTGTGGAAAAAATAACCGTAATACCGTGTTCCGGCCGCTACTTTCTGTATCTGTGAATGTAAATGTGTGTGAATGAGAGATGAAAAGGACACTCAGCTCGTTTGAGTCCAATCCTCAGTCTCTCGTACACTTTCTTGGAGTATTGGATATTGCATAGCCTTTACAACATACTAATCAGTGTTGGATCCTTGTAGTTGCCTCATTACAAGTGCAGTGTAGATACCATCCTGTCTGAGAAGTTGTTCATGTGTTCCACTCTCAGTTATCTGACCACCGCAAACAACGCCGACTTTCTCTGCGTTTTTTACAGTCGAAAGCCTGTGTGCTATGATTAGAACACTCCTACCACTCATCAATGAATCCATTGCATCCTATGAAACACCATCACAAAATTATATTGTTAGCGTTCCATAATGTCGAATGCCGATAAACATCTAGACTTGTCCGAGGGTCGGACTATATGTCCAGCCCTGATTTTGGACAAGGTGTTTAGTAATTCAAGTTGATCCAGCCTAACCTGGTATATGTATAGTGAAATGAGGACTATGGCTGAGCCGAGACTAAAACAAGCCGACCTCCCCGACCCGGGGGGACGGGTTTATGAAAAGCAGCTATGGGTGAGTCTCACCTGAACTAGGTATTCACTCTCAGCATCAAGAGCACTTGTGGCTTCATCCAAAAGCAACACCTTGGGATTCATTAACAGTGACCTTGCAATTGCTAGTCTTTGTTTTTGACCTCCTGACAGCCTCAAGCCCCGTTCTCCGACAACCGTTTCGTATTTCTCGGGAAACATTTCAATGAATTCATGGGCATTCGCCATTTTCTGCACCCTCTCGTATTAGAAGAATTGAAAAATATACTGGTTTATTTATTCATTGGTAAAAAGATGATGATCATAAGCTTACAGCCACATATTCTATTTCAGTTTTGCTGACTTTGCCATTGATTCCATACCCAATGTTCTCCTCTATGGAACAATTGAATAGAACTGGTTCCTGGCTGACCATACTAACCTGTATTCGAACACCTCGAACACGATTATGACGCATGAAAATAACATAAAAACGACACGAATATCATCGAGAAAGATCAACAATAAAGACTACCTTTCTATGAAGATATTGATGTGATATTTCAACTAAAGGAACACCATTTAACAAAATATTTCCCTTGAGAGGATAGTAAAACCTCTTGATTAAGTTTGCTACGGTCGTCTGCAACAGATTCGAGATTAAGCTTCTGTAATTTGTTAGTCCATGATGAAGAGAAACGCATCGACCGTCTAGGAAACAACTCGTAACAGGGAAAACTGAAAGGGAAAAGGGGTGACCATGTTTACCTTTCCACCACCACTTGGTCCTACAAGGGCTACTTTTGAGCCAGCCTTCAGTTTCAAACTTATTCCCTGCAATTCCAATCAGATTTACATTATTAAGGCAAAACATGTCTAAGTTTACTACAGGAGAACATGTTGTCTTAAACTTGTGTTTTTCGTGTGTTTAAATGTTGTGATATGCTTACATTCATTTGTGCAGCACAGAAACCATTACCTTGAGTACCATATGATTAGGCCGAGAAGGATAAGCAAACCAGACATCATCCAGTTCTACATCTCCATCTGGATTTCTGCCATTCACAGGGATATAACACCATGGTTTAAATGCAATAATCGATGTGTTGACACGAAGATTACATAACGAAACACTGATCAAGGACACTTAAGTTTAATGAAATGGTATTTGACTAACCCCACTGGACACTTATCCCCTGATCGTGGCATGCTCGGGACACGATCTAAGAGCTCGAAAATCCTCCTACTTGACCCTGCAGCTTTCATGGCAGATACATATGATCCTGATAACGATGAAACGGAGGATCCAACTGCAGCCACCGAGCACAGTTTAGTTAATTTGTTCTGACCAAAGTTGCAGAATGAACATTAAACTTGTCTGAAACTTGTAAAAGTACCTGTGAGACTATAAAGGATGAAAGATGTAAGAGAGCCAGCAGTCATGAATCCCATTATTGTCAAGTAGGCTCCATAGCTCACCACTATGAAAATTGACAGTTTTGATGCAGCGTTCAGTCCTCCAAAGTATAAACCAACTACTTTCTGTTGTAGAAAAAGAATAACAACCGTAATATCGTGTTCCGGCCTATAGTAATTCTCGTATACATGAACGTGAAGGCGTGTGCGATTGAGAGATTGAAAGGACACTCACAGCTCGTTTGAGTCCAATCTTCAGTCTCTCATCAACTTTCTCAGAGTATTTGGATACTGCATAGCCTTCTTGGACAAATGATCTAATTGTTCGAATAGCTCCAAAAGATTCCTAAACATCAAGGGGTTTGTCATGGAGGACAGAATTCAATGGTTTCGATTTTCAATGCACGTTATTGTTCTTACAAACCTCAGCAACTGAGGCAGCCACTGCTGCTGCGGCTTGTGTGGTGTGTGAAAGTTGTTTGAGATACCGTCCGAATTTACGCATGGCGACTGCAGCAACTGGAACTACCGCCAAGGATAACACTGAACACAAATAACAGCTATTGTGGCTACTAAACTCTCAACATTAACTAAAATTGATTTATGCAAGCAAAAGAAAGATGGCAGCATACATGTTAGTTTCCAAGATGATGAAAACATGAAACCAATGCCAATAATGGTACTTGTTAGATTCCGAAGTGCCTCCGAAAGATTGGTTGTTGCTGCAGTTTTAATGATCTGTGTATCCTCAGATAGCCTGTTGAGGAGTTCTCCGGTCGAAGTAGCATCGAAGAAGGCTATCTCCTGTTGCACAATTTTAGGATGAAACAAATCCAATAAATTGCAGATCCTGGAGATCAGCACTCAACTTGCAAGAACACGAATCTCGAAAATCTTATTCGTTATAAGACGATTCAATGTTCCATGGATTTTAGTCCCACAGAAGAAATAGTGAATTTGGAACAAGCTGCTGATATGATAGGTCTCTTACCTGATGGATAATGTGACTGAACAAGTTTAGCCTTAGACGAGCTACAATCCTTTCACCAGCACTAGAAAACAACCATGCTTGTGCCGCTCTGCATATAGACCTGATCGGACCGGGAGAACACGAAACTTCAGAGTCGATTTTTCATTTTAAAGTTTGAAATCAAATCAAGTAAAACTGAAAGGAATGTTACCCTATTACAGTTATCAGGAGAATGCATGTTATGGTGTTTTTGATGGCATCCAAAGCTTCTGATTGCTGTTGTGGGGTCTTTATTTCTCTTGACACAACGTCTATGATTATTCCACCATATTTAGGCTGCAATACAAGCATTTTAGTCGAGACTCGAATCCTATACCAACTCGATTTCCTCTTACACTCGAGTCCTAGTAATGTAGTACATATGAACTTAGGAAAAGAAAGGAGCAACATACAATCAAGAAACCTGATGCAGATGCTACGAAAAGCGCAGCGGTGCCAACGATGAGCTTCCCGGCATCTGGTTTTGCCTACAAATTGCAGAAACCAGTCCAATTCAATAGTGTGTCTATCTGTATTTTTGGTCCTATGCAAGGGATTAATGAAAAATAAAGTACTGACCAGTGAAAATAATCTGGACAATCCAACATTGGCTGCCTGAAAATGTTCCAAATAACAGAAATCAAGCCTGCTTCACAAGTGGGAAACAAAGATACAGAACAAATAAGTTGACCTCCATCACCTCAGCAGCACTGTCGTCTTGCTCGAAATCTGATACGGGGCAGTTCGATGACCGGTTATCATTTGCCTGCTTACTTACCTGCAAAAATGGAAGTGGATTGATCCCATTAAACTATACATACATGCATGCATACATATAAAAACATGATACAAAACCAAACAAGACCATATAAAAACAAACTTCCTTGTACAAAAGGGGAACTCTGTCACTGCTTGAATGAGAAATGGAGCTTGAGGTCCAATTCATGTTCTGTTTCTTCCTCATTTGAAAAAAACAAACAAATTTGATAAACAAATGCAAGTTCAGTTGGAAATTGTTTCTGCAAGGTAGCTGCTAGTCTGTCTTTTTTAAGACTCCATGGGATTTTATAGACAAAACAGGAAATTGTTATTTTGGTTTTTTGGTACATTGTTGATTTTATGGCATGTTTCATGAGACTATATATATCATCAATGAATGACAAAAAGAAATGCAAACACTTCTAGTAAGGAAAAAATATTATTTTCTTATGTAATCACTAGTATTCGATTGAATACTACAAAGCTTTATTACAAGACAATCCTCCTAACGCAATTTACTCCATTTACAGTAAGATTCGAATCTCAAACCATCTGGTTGATACAATATTCATGATTTTTTTTATCTCCAAAAGTGTTAATGCTTGACAGTTTTTTAACCTTATTTATGAAATTTAAAAACTCTATCAAAGTATTATGGTGGCATGGTTAATGCTTGTTTTAGATGGAAAGTAAGGTCAAATGTTCTGAGCATGAACCAAACCGTCTTGGATTGCTGAGCTCTTGCATATTGAGGTTTAGGTTTCTTTGTTGTTATGGCTATTATTTTATTTTTTAAAATATTCATATTTAATATTTTGTTTGACATATACTCAAACATCTGCTATGTTGTTTAAACTTTCAATTGTTTACTTTTAGGGAAGGGACGGAGATAATAATAATAATAAAGTTAAATATTCTATACACAGGCGGTGGAAACTGAAAGTTTTCCCAAGCGCTTTAGTTTTAGGGCATAGAGAGTTAGTTTAGGCTATATAGTTTAAGGGTTTAGGTATAGGGGATTAGAACTTAGGGATAGTTGTTTAAATTTAAGGTTTATGGTTATAATTTAGGGTTTATAGGTTAAAACCTAAATCCTCACCATATTACCCTAAAAACTAAACTCTAACCTATAAACCCTAAATTATAATCCTAAACCTTAAATTGAAACAACTATCCCTAAATTCTAAACCCCTACACCTAAACCTTAAACTAACTCCCTATACTCTAAAACTAAAGCGCTTGTCAGTTTCTACCGCCAGTGTATAGGATAATAATAATAATAATAATAATAATAATAATAATAATAATAATAATAATAATAATAATAATAATAATAGTTCTACCCTCCGGCGATTGGTTTAGTTGGATGACGCAGACAAAGGATCACCGTACAAGATCACTGGCAGATAATGATTAACGGTAACGATGGCGGCGGCGGCGGTAGAAGGAAAATAAAGAATTGGGTTTAGAGTTTATGATATTAAGAAATTTTTGAGATTTTTGATTCTAACATATCAATTAAAAATACATAAAGAAATATAAAAAAAGTTTATTAAATCTAATTTTTATTTTTCTTTTAAATCAATTTGAATTATAATTCGAGTCCTTGAGATCTTCAATTTTTATTAAAAAATTTAATGGTATTCAGCGGTGTATTGCGTTAGTGGTATGTGACGCTCGTTGTAGAACTTTCCATAAGTAATATACAATATATAAAAAAATTAATTTAATAGATTTCATAATTATTGTACAATAAAAATAAAAACTAGTTATTATCACTGGACATCACCCGATAAAAAAACATACGTTACTTCTCTGATAATCACTCTTTTTTCTTATGTTTCGCTCCGATCACTATATTATACGCGACTCTCCACCTTAAATTTAAAATAAATTATCAGTAATCACCATCAACCATTGTATTTCTTTTCTTCACCTCCCGTGCCTCCTCATTTCGGCATCAACAATAGTGTTTTACTGTAAATATTGAATATAAAGTATAAGTTTAATACGAGTAATATTTATTTTTAAAATTTTCTTTTATGCATTTATATAGTTATATTCTCATCAAATAAAATCATACATGAATATTTTTTTTTAAATCTAAAATAATAATTCTTTTCACCTAACACACATGGTGGAACACTAGATAGATCCCACTTTCACAAACCACTCTTCTTGCATTCTCTTTAGCTCTAAATTCAACAATTCTTTGTTTAGTCGCCCTTTTTCTCCTTGCAAAGGAGCTTAAGCAAAAACTGAAACAAAAATGAGGGTTGTTGACAAGAGAGCTGTAGGATCACTATTTCTAATAGTAATGCTGCTGATCTTCAACTCGAAACGTTGCGGAGCCGCCGTCTTAGTGGAGAATAACCACACCTCTTCCGGCTGCCGCAGCGGCGGTGGCCAGATCGACGATGGCAGCTTCATCGGCGACGACATGGAGTTGGAGGTGTTGACGGATTCCTACGTCCACCGAGTGCTTCAGAGTAGAAACGGAGGATCGACGACGGCAATCACCAACAACCGTAAAGCCACTCTGAGTTGCGGCAAAGGTAGACCCTATGGTTCGTGTTTGGGTGACAAGAAATCCTGATTGGTCTCATGGATGACGTGGCGAAAATGACTCATAATATAATTTCTCGTTTTTTCTCGTCTGCTTTGTTTCTTGAATCTGTTTGGATCTTATTGTCGTAATTTTCCCACTTTGACGTCAGATTGGATGTGATTTGAATGTAATTGGTGCAAGTTTTTTCTTTGAATTAGTGAATAATCCGAAAGAAACTGCGATTAATTTTGATGCTCGAACTTGTCTTCAAGATACAGTTTAGTACTTAAACTTGGTTTCAAAGTTTATTTTGATACCTAAACATTATTTCATCCAATTAGGTATTTCAACTTGACTTTATGGGTTCAAATAATTAATTTGGACTCAAAAATAATGTTTAGGTATCAATTTATACTTTAAAACTAAAAATTCAGTTATCTAATTACAAAAAGAAAAATCTAAATACTAAATTACAAGTTCATGTACTAATATATATATATATATGGCTTTAATGAGAAATAAGTGCCTAAACTATAACTTTTTTGAACTTTAGGTGCTTAAAGTATTTTTTGTTAAAAATAAGTGTTTAAAGTTTATACCGTTATAATTTTAGGTGCCCGATAGTTAACTACTGTTAAAAATTTTTATTAACCAATCAATGCTTAACACGTGTCATGTTTATTTTTTTCAACATTAAAATTTTAAAACATTTTTTACACAATTTTAAATTTTCAAAAAATCCCAAAATTCATATTTTTTATAAAACAATATCTAAATCCCTAAAAATTCTCAAATCCAAACCCAAAAAATCGCCGCTGCTTCCGCCACCGATCAATGCCCCTGAGCACACTCCTTCGGTCGCAGTACCTAGCCACTCATTTCCCCTAACACGACGTCGCTGAAAACGTCGAACACGCAATCGACGTTCGTCTGACACACCGCTCGTCGTTTCTGGCGACGCCGTGTTGAGAAAAATGATCGACTAGGTCTGACAACCGAAAGGGTGTGCTAAAGAGCAATGATCGGCGGCGAAAGCGGCGGCGATTTGAGGGTTTGGTTTGAAAATTTTTAGGGATTTAAAGAGTATTTTATAAGAAAAAGAGAATTTCAGGATTTTTTGAAATATAAAAAAAATTGATTTTCAAAAAAAATTCAAATAAACATGTGACATGTCAAACATTGATTGTTTAACGAATTTTTTTAACGGTAGTTAACTACTAGAAACCTAAAATTGTAACGATGTTTAGACTATATTTTTAACAAAAAATACATTAAACAATTAAAATTTAAAAATTAAATAGTTTAGGCACTTATTTTTCATTTAAGCTAATATATATTTACTTTTTATTTCACTCTCCATCTTCATGCTTTCCAGCTCAAAGTTTGTGGGATAATGAGAGTTCTTTAATATTAAAAAAATCTATCAAAAGGGAGATTATTAAAGTTATGTACAAAAGAGGCTGGCAATAAAGAAAATGATCACATGGGTGTGATGTTTATAAGTAAATTACATTAATTAACTGATTAATTAAAATAATTCTAAATAATCGCAATGTCAAAACTTTTGTCATCTTGTTCCTTCTTTTGAGCATTAAATATATTAGACTGATGATTTTTTAAATAGTCTAAATGTAATTATAAAGTAGTATCTGATTATTAATATTTTTAATCTTTTGACAATGCACACACATATTACAGACAGAATAATTGAACCAAAACCTTCTAAAATGAACATCTGTCGCTTTTTTATTGAGAATCACTTGTTGGTTACTAGAAAAAGTGTCTCTTGATAAGAAAATCAAATACAAACATTTTTGTATTATCCATATGCACATGCATGATGCACCTCAAGTCCTCAACTCTGTTCCTCGGATTTAAAATTTGAATTCCATTAATTTTTCTAATTAATTTAAAGGTAAACTACACTGGATACCACTAAGCTATAGTCCCTGAGTCGAAAATATCACCGAACTTTAAAACTCTTCAAAACTAGCATTGAATTTTAATATTTGAGTCGAAAATATCACTCCGCCGTTAACTGTTAAGTCAAAACGACTCCGTTTTGGTGCGGATGTTTTGAAGCCTAATTTAGCCCAAAACGACGTCGTTTTGCTAAAGAAAAAATGTGAAAACCATCCACTTAGAGTGTTTTGAGCCCAAGACCTTTAGGAGAAAAAGCTAAGCCTTAACCACTAAACCAACATAACATTATGTAATATTTTACCACAAATATTATATATCTCAAACTAATTCAGATTAATTTAAATTATTTTATAAAATAAATAATATTAAAATATATTATTTGTATATATAAAATATATAAAAATAAAAATGTATTGTTTTTATTTTGCATATAATATTTATAATATAAATATATCATTTAAAAAACTCTAAAATATACATAAAAATAATATATTTATATTATAAATATTATATAAAAACTCTAAACTCTAAATCTTAAACCTTAAACTACAAAGCTCAAACCTCAAATCTTAAACTCTATGATTTGAGGTTTGTGGTTTATAGTTTTTTATATATTATTTGTAATATAAATATATTGTTTTATGAATATTTTTTTGTTTTTAGAAAATAATAAATTTTATTGATATATGTAAAAATAATATATTTTATATCATTTATAGAATTATTTTTTATAAATAATTTGGTTGAACCAAATAGATAAGTTTATATAATTTAAATAAAAATATATTATTTTTATATTATTTGTAATATAAATATATTATTTTTAAAAATATAAAAAATCCTAAACTCTAAAGTTTAGTATTTAAGTTCGAGGGTTGGGGTTTGTGGGTTAACAATTTAGGATTTAGGGTTTTATATATTATTAATAATATAAATATATTATTTTTATAAAATTTTAGGGTTTTTTAAATAATATATTTATATTTTAATAATATATAAAAATAATATATATATATGCAAATAATATATATTTATATTTTTATATGTTAATATTATTTATAATATTATTTATTTTATAAAATAATTTGAATTAGTTTGAGATATATAATATTTGTGGTAAAATATTACATAATGTTATGTTGGTTAGTGGTTAAGGCTTAGCTCTTTTTCCTAAAGGTCTTGAGTTCAAAAACCTTAAGTGCATGGTTCTCACATTTTCCTCAAACAAAACGACGTCGTTTTGGCCTAAATTAGGCTTCAAAATAGCCGCACCAAATCGACGTCGTTTTGACTTAACGAAAGAGTTAACGGTTAACAGCGGAGTGACATTTTCGACTCAAATATTAAAGTTCAGTGCTAGTTTTGAAGAGTTTTAAAGTTCGGTGGTATTTTTGACTCATGGCCATAGTTTAGTGGTATCCGGTGTAATTTACCATTAATTTAAATGTAGCACTGTTAAGTTAATCATATAGTTTAATATTTGTAATGATTAGAAGGTAATTATTCTATGAACAAGTTTTTGTGGAAATTTTTTTCCACAAGTATTTTAGTTTTAGGGTTTAAGGATTTTATTTAAGGTTTTAGTTGATGAGTTTTGAATTTAGGAGGTGTGGCTAGAATTTAGGGTTTATGATTAAATTTTAGTGTTTATAGGTTAAAACCTAAATCCCTAATCATATTACACTAAAAACTAAACTCTAACCTAAACCATGAATTCTAAACCCCTACACTTAAACCCCTAAATCATAAACCCTAAACTAGATCCCTAAACCCTAAAGCTAAGGCACTTGTGAAAAAATTTTATTTGCACCGCCAGTGCTTTAGATATTTTCCCATGATTAAATTGTAATTATTGTTAATAAAATTGTTTTAAAAAATAATTAACATCAAAACTTAGTATTCTTCCATCAATTTTTATTTATTGAATGGTTGAATTATCGGCAACATTAGAGAAAAATGTCATTTTAAAAAATTAGTTTATTTAGTGAATTGGTGCATATTCTACATGATGAGGGAAGTCGTCTTCGGCTGGTGTCGAGTCTGCCCAAAGTCACCGTGTGATGGAGGGGCTGCCGGCAACTTCGACGGCTAAATCAAAAAAGACGGAATTGAAAGAGAAGGAAAATATAGGGGTCCAAAACAAGAAAAAACAAAAAGAACTGGTGGAAATTGAATTAGAAGGAAAATATCAGTGTCTGAAAAGAAGAGACTGAACCAAATTGAATGAAAAAGGGAAACCTAGAAAAAGTTTGAATGAAAAGAATGTATGAACTTTGTCCCAAAAAAAATTACATACGGTACGTGTCGAAGACACATGTTACACATATATAAACATGATATAAAATCAAACAAGACGGTTTTGTGGCATGTTTCATGAAACTTTTATATATTATTAACGAATGAGAAAAAGAAATGCAAACACTTTTAGTAAGAAAAAAATATTTGTTTCTTATATAATCACCGATATTCAATTTAAATGGTCAATTAATCCAGATTAATTATTACAAAGATCTATTATAGGACAATACTTTTAACTTAATTTACTTCATTTTACAATAGTAAGATTTGAATATCAAACCAACTGGTTGATACACTATTCATGAAATTAAAAAACTCCATCGTCGCTCTATCAAAATATTATGGTTGCATGGTTAATGCTTGTTTTAGATGAAAAGTAAGGTCAAATGTTCTGAACATGAATTAAACCGTCTTGGATTGCTGAGCTTAAGGGCGTAGTCAGAAAATTTAGTTTGGGGCGTTAAAATTTTTATAAAAAAATATTTTTAAGTAGATAAACAATGGGTGTCAAGTTTTATTTAAGGGGTGTCAATTTTCTTTTAAGGGATGTCAATATTCATTTAAAATTATGTTAATTTTATTTTTTTAACATTATTTTATATTAAATTTATAGATTTTTTTTTAAATTTTTAAGGTGTCATGCGACACCTCTTTTCTATAAGTGGTTCCACCCATGGCCGAGCTCTTGCATATTGAGGTTTAAGTTTTGTTTTTGTTGTCATGGCTATTATTTTTTTAAAAAAATATTTGTATTTTTTTTTGGTGAAAAGTATGATTCTATTATCGAAGAATCATACTATGAGATATTATCACATGCCTCGTCAGGGACGGAGCCTTAAGGCTTCGGGAGGTGCAATCGCCCCCCCCCCCATCCCCGAAGAAATTTTTTTCACCTTTGTCCCCCTATTTAATTTTTTTAAAAAATTAGTTTATTTATAAATTTGTAGTTTATTTATAAATTTGCCCCCTCCCCCAATTTCAAATATTTATAGTTTGCCCTCCCCAATCCCAAATCCTGGCTCCGTCCTTGTGTCTCGTTAAAAACCTCCCAATTCCTTGTGATGACATTTGCTGGAGTTGCGGAAACATGGTTGAGAATTGGGATGTCCGAGTTCAACATGTTCATCGCGAATCGCGATAGTAATAAAGTGGCGGATGTATTGACCAAATCGAGTACGTTTGATAAGCTAGAGTCTCATTTTTTCCCTACGCCTCCTCCCTCGGTTGTGAAGCTGCTGCAGGAGGATGTTTTGCATTGTTAATGGTGCTGGTTGCTTAACAGTTGCGTTGGACAGCTTTGTCCTTTGTTTCTTTAAATATTCGTATTTAGTATTGTGTTTGACATATACTCAAACATATGCTTTGTTGAAAAACTATACTCCCTCAGTTCCACTTAATATGTTCAGTATTGACTTTTTAAAAGTTATTTTTTTAATTTTTTTTATAATTATTTTAAGTATTTTAATTAATTAAAATTTATAAAAAATATATTTTTAAACTACTTAATTGAAGGTTTCTAAAACATATTTTTTTCACATGTTTATTAATAATAAATTTAAAGTAATAACGAGTCAAAGTTGAAAAAAATTGACAAAAAAATCAATAGTAAACATATTAAATGGGACGGAAAGAGTAATAAGTTGTAGTCAGAATAAAAAACAATTTTTTTCAGTTGAAATCACCACGAATTCTGGCATTTTATAATAATAATAATAATAATCGGTACATAGTGTTCTACCGTAAGTGTTGAATATAAATATAAGTTTAATATGAGTAACATTTATTTTTTTTAAAAAAATCTTTTTATATATTGTTTAATATAAAAATAAGTGTTCAAACTATACTTCTTGTTAATTTTAGTCGCCTAATTTTTTTATTAAAATAGGTATTTGGTAGTTAACTGTCATTAAAATAAATTCGTTAACCAATTAAAATTTGACACATGACATGTTTTAATTTCTAATTTCCTTTAATTATTTATAAATTCTAATAATTTTAAAAAAAATTAAAAAAAAATCTATAATAGTCCTGAAATCCCTAAAACCTCAAAAAAATTATACCCCTTCAATTTCCGTTAACCAATTGTAACGCTATAAACACTATACATCTATTTTACTAAAAAAAAATTAAGCACGTAAAGTTAAGAAAAGAAGTAATTTAAATACTTATTTGTATATTAAACATTTATGTATTTATATAAGGAAAATACTTTGATGCACAAGCTTGTGTAAACTTTAGTTTACACAAGCCCTTTAATTTTAGGGTTTAGGGTTTAAGATTTTAGGTTAGGGTTTAGGGGTTTAGTATGTAGGGTATATAATTTAAGGTTTATGGTTAGAATTTAGAGTTTAGGGTTTAGGGTTTAGGGTTTAGGTTTTAGGTTGCTAGGGTTTGTGATTTAAATTTGGCAAAATGACAAAAGATGCCCCCAACGTTTGCATGTTTTATCATTTGGTCCCTTATTCTTTTTTTTGGTCCAAATATACCCCCAACGTTTGCTTGTTTTGTCATTTGGCCCCCTATTCTTTCTTTTGGTCCAAATATGCCCCAAACGTTTCATTCATAGTCCAAATATGCCCCTGTTGGATGTAAACTGTCAATCAACTGACGACCAACGGCTTATAAAAAATTTTGACGTGGCATCAGCAGATCTTAATACGTGGCAAGTCCAGTCAGCATCAGCTGTTGAACGTCAATTGACTGACAGTTTCCATCTAACAGGGGCATATTTGGACCAAATTGAAACGTTGAGGGCATATTTGGACTACGAATGAAACGTTGGGGGGCATATTTGGACCAAAATAAAGAATAGGGGGCCAAATGACAAAACAAACAAACGTTGGGGGTATATTTGGACCAAAAAAAAGAATAGGAGGCTAAATGACAAAACATGCAAACGTTGGGGGCATCTTTTGTCATTTTGCTTTTAAATTTTAAATTTTATAAAAGGGTTGTGTAAAAAAATTTTACAAAGCTTGTGCATCAAAATAAAACCCTTTATATAATCATATTCTTATCCAAATAGATCATACATGAATATTTTTAAAATTTTGATAAAATAATAATTTATTTTCACCTAACACACATGGTGAAACACTAGATAGATCCCACTTTTCACAAACCACTATTCTTGCATTCCCTTTAGCTCTAAACTCTACATTTCTTTGTTTAGTCACCATTTTTCTCCTTGCAAAGGAGCTTAAGCAAAACTGAAACAAAAATGAGGGTTGTTGACAATAGAGCTGTAGGATCACTATTTCTAATAGCAATGCTGCTGATCTTCAACTCGAAACGTTGCGGAGCCGCCGTCTTAGTGGAGAAGAACCGCACCTCTTCCGGCTGCCGCAGCGGCGGTGGCCAGATCGACGATGGCTACGGCATGGAGTTGGAGGTGTTGACGGAATCCTACGTCCACCGAGTGCTCCAGAGTAGAAACAGAGGATCGACGACGGCGGTCACCAACAACCCTAAAGCCACCTTGAGTTGTAGACCATACAGTTCATGCTTGGGTGACAAGAAAGTTGCTAACAATTGCAATACATTCAATCGTGAATGCAGGAAGAGGTAATTTGCTTGTTGATTTAGGTATTGTTCTTCCCTATGCTAATATGTTTGGATCTTATTGTCTTGATTTTCCCATTTTAATGTGAGATTGGATGTGATTTTATTCTGATTTGAATGTAATTGGTGCAAGTTTTTCTTTGAATTAGTGAATAATCTGAAAGCAATTGCAATGAATTTTATTTCAAAACTTTTATTTTTGGGTAAATATATATTTTGATACTCGAACTTGTTTTCGAGATATATTTTAGTACTTAAACTTGATCTCAAAGTTCACTTTGATACCTAAACATTATTTGATCTAATTAAGTCAATGACGGAGGTATGTAGGGTGAGGAGGGGCAATTGCCCCTCACAAGAATTTTTTTCAGCTTTGTCCTCCTATATAAATTGATTTATTTTTGAATTTGCCGCCCCCCATTACAAATATTTATATTTTGCTCCCAACCTTAAATCTTAGCTCCGTCCTTGGATTTTATGGTTCAAACTGATTCAAATAATTAATTTGGACCCAAAAATAAAATTTAGGTATCAATTTAAATTTTAAAACTAAATTCAAGTATCTAATTGGAAAAAAAATCTAAATACTAAATTACAAGTTCAGTACTAAAATATATTTACTCTTTATTTGTTTGTTTCACTCTCCATCTTCATGCTTTCCAGCTCAAAGTTTGTGGGATAATGAATGAGAATGCTTTAATATTAAAAAATATATCAACCTGGAGATTATTAAAGTTATGTACAAAAGAGGCTGGCAATAAAGAAAATGATCACATGGATAGGCTGTTTATAAGTAATTTATATTAATTGATTAATTAATTAAAATAACTATAAATAATTACAATGTCCAAACTTTTTTCGTCTTGTTCTTTCTTTGAAATTAAATATAGGGTTTATATTTTAAGGAGAAAAATCTTTTATCTTTTATAGTTTTTTTTTATGCGTTAACATTAAAAATTTAAATTTTAAATTTTAAACCAGGAACATTAAAAATATATCTTTTTTATAATTTCTTAAACCTTAAACTTAATTTTTTTAGTGTGGACATAAAAAGGGCACTGAAAAGAGACGAATGATTTCTATTCATAATCTGATATACAACCTTTCATATTTAAACTATAAAATTTAAAACCTAAATTCCTAATACTAACACCCTAAAATCTAAACCTTAAACTCTAAATTTTAATCATAAATCTTAAATTTTACACTCTACAATCTAAGCACTAACTCACAACTTAAATCCTTAAGCTCTAAAATTAAAAGACTTGTGTATCAAAATATTTTCTATTAAATATATTATACAAAGGGGACTCTTGATTAGAAAATCAATGAATGCAAACATTTTTATATTATCCATATGCACATGGACCTCAACTCTGTTCGTTAGATCAAAATTTTATCCAGCTTCTATGTAGATTTAAAATTTAAATTTTATTATAATACATTTTTTATTAAGTAGCCAAAATTAATGTCGAGATTTAAACTCATATAAGATTAGACAATATAAACATCCTTAACTATTCGGTCAATGGTAGTGGGCAAACGCCCCGTTTACGCCAAACCAATCCTTGTTTAGCACCAAAATCATGACAGCAACAGACTTAAAGTTGTAAATCGCAACAAAAAACAAAGCCTTAGTTAACCTTCAGCACAACAAAAGAGCATTCTTTTTTACATTGAAATGAAGCCATTACATTTATGGTTTTCCCTCAACTATTTACACCATTTACACATGAACAAAGCGGAACAGTGAAATGCACAAGACAATGATTCAGCCTAAAAAGGAATGCTTTCTTTGTCAATCTCACTTACCGGTGTTCAAAATAAGTACGCCCAAATAATTCAGTAGACACCTGAGTAGTTTACCCTTTAAAATATAAGGACCAAAATCATAATTTTGACTTTTTATATAAAATAATAATTTGTCGTTACAAAATAACCCCAACAATGGCAGAGTCGTCCACTCCAGCAGTAAGCATTTTTCTTTTTCTTAATTTACATCACATACCCTCGTATTTCCTTTCCTTTCAATACCGTAAGCAGGACTATACAAATGTTTCATGTATGACCGTATGAGCAAGAATAAGCTCAACAACTTGATACAACAATAACAAATCAGCTCTAAGCTACTGTGTTACTAAAAAAACAATGATGTAAAGAACAAAGAATCGAGATCGATGCTCGTTGATATTCCTTATCAGGGGCTTTGAGGGAGCACCCCGTCTACGTTTAATATCTTTGCGCTTTCTTCGTCCACTGCAACCCTGCTCCAACTCGAGTTTCTCATGGAAAACATCCTACTCCGGTCGAACCCGCTTCCTCTAAATCCGGTTATCTTTGATGACATCATAGGCATTACGAGAACCGCAGATGCATTGATGGAATCCTCCCCGAAGCCTAGTGATAACGCACATGTTGTCTGCAAACAGATTTACCGATATCAGTGTGTGCCCTGAATTAGGGTGTGATAATGATTTTGCTAAATCATAATTCTCCGAATCCAATTTGCAGTACCTTTGCCTTGGCAAGTGTATCTGTGACCTTCATCATCAGTCTTTGTGTAAATGATTTCATCTCTTTGTTATCCGCATCTTCGGATGCCAAGATAAACCTACGAGGAAAAATGAGAACAGCCGGTCAGGTATAGTTAGACAATTATGCAAGTACACGAACGACCAGAGTTGTGAACACCAAGAAATCTGTCTTTTACCTGTCGGTTTCAGTGCTGGAAGACATAATAGAATTCAGATGTGAACTATCCTTTACTTCACCACCTAAAAAAGGAAGAAATAGAAGTCAGAATAAGCCAACACCTTTAAAATCTCTATACAGAGAATTACGTAAAGTCCGCAATCTAAGTACCTCTTGGCTCATCAGGTGCCAATAAAGAAATGCCTACGAACACAGATATCATTCCGAGTATGAACATAGTTGTTCTCAGTCCATCAAACACCTGTTTTCATAAAAAAAAAAGGAAACACCATTTGAGGTCATTTGATTCCATTATCCAGAAGGTAGGGGATAGAGTAGAGTTGAAGAATACTGGCTTGTTCAGACTAACTGCATGGTTAGCCTTACAGCCTTGCTACATGAAAAATGGAAAAGGCTCTCAATTTTCACTTTAGTTCTTTTTATTGAATGACAATTACTTATTTGAAAGCAAAGATTACATAAGTCTGTTCAGTAAACAATAGCTGTAAAAAGCAACTGGGGTAAAAATAAGTAAAAAAGTCCAGAAAAATGATGTTACATAATATACATTTTGTGTGCACGTCCGCTCGTGTGTGTGTGTGTGTGTGTGTGTGAGATAGAGAGAGAGGGAGAGGGAGAGGGAGAGAACCTGGTATTCCTGGAAATATATAAATCCTGTACAAATGGAGAAGAAAGTCCAAGCAATTTGAAACATGGGAACAATAAGGATTGCATCAAAGAGAGACAATCCTTCATTTAGCCTTGCCATCTGCAGTAAGAAAGCTTAGTTTAAGTCTCTCCTAAAATCATTCTTCATGACAGAAGCATAAAACATAAATTCTGCCATGATTCTTACCCAAAATCCAGCTGTACTCAGAAATAAAAGTATCATGGAGTATGTGAACCAGCTGTGCAACTGATACCCATCGGACATCGTCAACCTTAGAAGGTTAGAGCTGGATAATATGAAATTCAGGATTAGGCTTAATCACAATGCAAATTTTACTTGAAAGATAAATGATGTCTAAAACAGCCAACTTACAGAGATTTTGCAAACAACACTGAGCATGATCCTATAGCTCCTGAAACTACAGCATATGAAAAAGGAAGCAGCATGTTCCAATACGGTCTAAGCTCGTGTCCAGAGAAAGCAAGGAGAATTTCCCCTCTCCTGAATGTTTGCATATTAAGGCATGCCAATCAGTTAAAAATGTCTAGAATGAAAACATTAGCATTACTAAAACAGCTGACTCCCAAATCGCACCTGTAGATATAGTGATGAAGCGCAACAATTAAGATCAAAACCATACAGTAAAAAAGGAATGTTATATTGCTGTATTTTTCTGCCAACTGTTCCGGTGTATAAACTGAAAAGGAAACAGAAACCGCCCATGCATTTTGTTTTAGAACCAGAGAAACCAAAGATTAGTCTCCATGCCTGCATGTCGACAAGTCTCTCTCTCTCTCTCATTGCTTATATATATATATATATATATAAGCAATGAGAGAGAGAGAGAGACCCAACACATTTATATCCATGTATTGTTGTATGCCTTCCATTTCCCCTTCTCATCAACTGGCTGAAGGTCAGGAGGAAGGGATGCAACCAGGATGCAAAAGCTAATACAATCATGTCTAAAAATATAGTGAGATCAGATACCAGGAGACTGATGGTTGCCGAAGGCGACAAGGAAAAAATTTCCAAGAACTATAAATGCAGTGGCTGCTAGTACCCTGGAAGTAATGGCAATGCCAACGAGACAAGAGTTAGAGACAACATTCCAGAAAATAAAATTGATTCATTTCTAGTTATCAAACTTTAGCTCTTGCTTCAGGCTAAAACATACTTTACAGTAACCATTTTGTTTAGCACGAAGTAAGCAAACGCAATGTTGGATACGAACTGAACAGATCCCAAGGCTGCAAGAAGTGACTGCAGAGGAAGAAATAAGAAAAATGTGAGAAAGAAAATGAAATAAGCAGAGTCACAACAACACAGAGCCTTGTACAATGGTAATAATAAGAAAAAAATCAAACTGGCGGCTCATTCATCAGACCATAGACTAAAGCCACTTTTGATAACGCAAGATTTTATTCAATAATTACTCCAGATTCTTTCATTTCCATGTAAAGATCATTTCCTTCACGACTCCGTTCAGCTATTGGATTCCAGATTTATTCCTCAAATGATAGACAGTAGCTGCCTTATAGCCATTAGATTCCATATATCTAATTCTACCCCCCACAAACAAATGACCACGTTATTTTGCAGTGTCCCAAACCAACAATTATTCATAATAATAAGTAAACAATTTATGATTGCCAAGTTCTCTAAAGCTACTTACTGCATTCTTAACCTTAGAGCTTCCTTATGAAGGAAAATTTTATGAAATTTTGTCAAAATTGAGCTTATTCAGATCAGAAGGCTGAGAGTACTAACCTGAGCAGCATAACCAAAGGAAATGAAGTTTAGACAATTTCCAAGAATGAAAATTAGAATACCTGCAAATGAATAATTACATTTTAACGATTAGTTCACTCCACGTATGGAATAAATAAACACCCATTTATTAAATTTAGTACCAACTCTCCATGTTTGGAAGTATATGATAGGTTTCATCGGAACTTTTCCGGCCATTCCTTCCCCATCCATTGAGGAATATCTTTCTCTCTGTAAATTTAAGTAGAAAAACAAGCAAATTAGCATTAAAATTGAAAATCAAAGCGGTCACAATATACTAGGAGCGGACAACTTATTTCCAAATTTGATGATGTTTCACCATATGCTAGGAAAAACAAGCAGAAACATATTCACTTTGGATGTAAAGACTGACTACTAATCCACCAGATCAATGGGATTCAGATATAATCTAAAAACAAAAGCAAGATTTTTGACAATGCTCTCCTATTAGTAACACCAAAAGCCTGAGTAAATGTGCTTTTATGTATGTTTTTCTAGCGTTGTTGAACGCTTCATATTATCTACAAAGTAATTGATCAACATGAGTTGGGGAAACTGAAAAGAAGCAAAAATCTAGCAAATTCCATACCTCATTATGGCCTAATTTAAGAAGGTTTGTCCCAAAGTTTATGGCAATACTGCCAAAGAGATTGATGAATGCTCCAATGACCCAATCTCCCATGGCTTAGAAACTTGAATCCCCTCTAAGGAAAACTGAAGGGGGAAAAACAACAGCCAGTAAAGAAATTTAGTAGAGCTACAGCTAAAATTGAAAATAAATGCAGCATCATTCGTTCAAGCCATACGAAAAAGAAGAAGAAGAAGAAATCATACACTAGCATGTGCGTAGATAAAGAGAAACGAAGCCGAGGAACACAAGATCCGATCTGATCCGGATCTAATCGGAGTTCAATCGGTTCCCGAATCTACAAGCGACGGATTCAATTCCGGCCGGCAATCTTCTTGTTGTTGATGATAAAACGTAACGCCCAAAAAAAAAACTTTACCTAACGGAGAATGAGAAGCAGAGTTTGGATATGAGAAATTTGCAAAATGGAGTTGTTTTTGGAGGGGCAGTGGACCGAAGAATCGAAGAAAGAAAAATAAAACAGGGATTTGTGTTTATAATTTTGTCTGAAAATACATGGGAGTCAATGTTTATGTGCCCAACCAGAAAAAATGAAAGGGTAAACTACGGGAGGTGTAACCGGCTAGGGAGGTCACTGGTTAAAGATCATGTTTCCGGTAAAAGTTACCGATTATGTTGATCCGAATATCAATATAGTCGGTAGCGCCGAATTTGTTGTTAAGTTGGAGCTGATGGGGATTCGGACATTTGGACTATAACAAAACCGGTAAAATTACCGGTTATGTTGATCCGAATTTCAATATATTCGGTAGCGCCTAATTTGTTGTTTATTTCGAAACTATTCATACTTTATAAATCATTATCGAAACTTTTTGAACAACAATGTAACCGCGGTTGGAAAAAAATATGGAAAATATCGATATTTTTTTAAGAGCGTGCGCAAAAGAATCGGTACAATTAAAGATCATGTTTCCGGTAAAAGTTACCGATTATGTTGATCCGAATATCAATATATTCGGTAGCGCCGAATTTGTTGTTAAGTTGGAGCTGATGGGGACTCGGACATTTGGACTATAACAAAACCGGTAAAATTACCGGTTATGTTGATCCGAATTTCAATATATTCGGTAGCGCCTAATTTGTTGTTTATTTCGAAACTATCCATACTTTATAAATCATTATCGAAACTTTTTGAACAACAATGTAACCGCGGTTGGAAAAAAATATCGAAAATATCGATATTTTTTTAAGAGCGTGCGCAAAAGAATCGGTACAATTAAAGATCATGTTTCCGGTAAAAGTTACCGATTATGTTGATCCGAATATCAATATATTCGGTAGCGCCGAATTTGTTGTTAAGTTGGAGCTGATGGGGACTCGGACATTTGGACTATAACAAAACCGGTAAAATTACCGGTTATGTTGATCCGAATTTCAATATATTCGGTAGCGCCTAATTTGTTATCGAAACATTTAATATAACTATCCATATGTTTTATTTAAGTATTCATACTATCGACCCACAATTGAACCAGTTCCAATGTTTTTATTAAAATATCGATAATTTTGTATAAGGTATCGATTCTTATTGGCTACCTATTATGTTATCCTACTACCGGATATATTGATAACAAGTTTCGTTAAACTTTTCAAAAGTATGGATACTTTCGAAATCAACATATCCGGTACCGCTTACCGAATACATTATAACAAATTAGACGCTACCGGTTTTTTATGTCTGACCGTTAACTTCAAATTACCGGTTACCATTATTTATTCATTTTTTTTACTGTTTTTTACCGGATACATCATATCATATCAACATATCCGGTACCGCTTTACCGAATACATTATATACCTTATCATGTTTCCGGTAACGCCGTATATTAGCCGTATATTAGGCGGCCGCACGCTAGAAAAATCCGTAAACTACACCTACCACTAGCAAATTTTAAACTTTTCCTTCCAAAAAAAAAAGTGTGTTTCAAATTAAAAAATATTATTTCATGAAAAAAAAAACGATACACAAATCGAACAAATGAGTACTTATTTCATACACAGGAGATGAAAAAAGTTTCACAAGCGTTGTACTTTTATGGTTTAAGTTTATGAGTTTAGAATTGAGGGATTATGACTAGAAATTAGGGTTTGGGATTATAGGTTAATACCTAAATCCCTAACCATATTTTCCTAAAATCTAAACCCTAACCTCTAAATCCTAAATTCTAACAATAAACTATAAAACTAAGACGATTGTGTATTGAATATAAATCTAAACTTTAATATGGTTAAGGTTTACCAACAACTAATTGATTTAGTGGGACGAGGTACTAAATTCCTTAAGCAATGTTAGATGTTTGAATCCTAACATTGTGAATGGAGAAAATTATGTTGAGAAGGTCGCCCCATGAAATCCTATCTGTATTAATCGACCAATAAGTCAGAAACTAGCCGTTAGAGCTAGAGTTGGGATTTAGATTACAAATTTATTATATGTCTCATTTTCTTTTTTTATATTTTTAAGTATATTAATTAAGGAAAATATTTTATACATAAACTTTTATAATCTTTAGTTTTTTTTATTTTGATGGTTTAGGGATTATATTGAGTTTGTAGTTTAGGAATTTAGGTTTTAAATTTTAAGAATTAATTTTTTTAATTTAAATATAAAAAATTGTACAAATTTTTTACACAATTTATATATAAAAACATGATACTCGATATATTCTTAATTTTATTTATGAAATTAATCTGAAATATACCATATGAATATCTTACTATTTATTATATTAGTTTTGTAATTTCTTTAGTGGAGAAATTGAGAGAGAATTTCATGAGGGGAATTTTCGATAGCCAAAATGAAAAAGGTTACCGCAATGGCCGCCGTACTCAAAGTCAAAGTCAAGGTCAAATGTGTAGCCAAAAAGCCAGTCCATGCCCATCGGCCATCGCTATATAATTTTGTAACAAAAAGCTGGGTTAAAGTAAAAGGAAAATGTACTAAAAAGAAAAACATTCACGTGGAAATGTGTGGTGAGAAATTAAAATACTATAAAAAGTATATTTAAAATATGGATAAATTATGTCAACGGTTATTAAAGTTTAAATTACTGACTGTTTTGTAATTTTTTGAATTTTAATGTTCAACAAGAAAACTAAACCAAATTTTAATGTTAAAAAGTATATGTACCCAAAAACCATTGTAGTTTTTTTTTAACTTTTTAGTTTGAAATTTTAAACCATTATTATTGTATAATTATACATTCCCGTTTGATTGCCAACTCTTGAAGGCCATGATATAAATAAAATGTGAATTTTTTAGGTAGTCTATTTCTCTTCGAATGATGAATTTTTTTTAATTAAAGGAGTGTCATAATGTATTTATTCATCTATGTATCCTTTCATTTGATCTCTTAGATCCTGCATTACCTCGACGGTAGTGGCGGATGCACCCAGCCTTGGTGGGGTGCATTCGCACCCCTATTTTTAAATTTTTTAAAAAATTAAGTTTAATTTAGTGTTATTTTTTTTAAAAATAATTTTATTTAATATGTAGAGCAAAATTTTATTTTTACATACCCATTTGAGAAGAAAAAAATATTTTGAATCCCATTCTTAAATTTCTAGATCTGCCACTGCCACTGCTCAATGGTTATACCACGAAGCCCTTAACTTAAAGCCTAAGCCTATGTGTGATATATAAACTCCTGCAACCATGACATATTTGTTTACTTGAACATAATTTCATTTCTTCCTAAAAAAATCTTTTATTTTTCACAAGGTACAACTGAAAATTTCTAATTATTTATTTTTTTACCGACTCAACCATAGACCAATTCTCTTTTTATTTGGGAGTATTGAATACGCCCATAATTTCGAGCTTCATGTTATTCTTCCAAAGATACAAAGCCTAGAATCAGTGGCGGCGGAAGTTTTAAGAGACTAGTAAGAGCTATGACAAAAAAACATTAAAATTTAAGTTTTTTAAGTTGAGACAAAGATAAAATTGTTTTAACCCAAAATATATAAAATTTTATTTTTGCCTCCGTAAATATAAATAATTTTAAATGACCGCACTAGCAAATAATATTGAATTCTGAAAATACATGTAAAAATATCTCTATACTACTTATTATAAAGACCATTCTGTTTAATCAGTTTAGAACCTTCTTTTTCCTTGGCTAATAGTCGTATTGTTTTTTTTAGCATTCATATATGGACTTTGAAAAATATTATGTATTTTTGTGCATATTATATATGGACAAATTAGAGGTAGAACACCATCTTTGGCCGGATTGACCAACTGTAATATCCGGTCGGAAAAAATGGCTAGAAAATTTCGGAAACATCTATTTTCTCGGAGAAAAATGAATGACGAGTTCCTGTTATGGTCAGTATTGTTTGAACCATATCGGACGAGTTGTTTGAACCATATCGGACGAGTTGGTTGAACCATATCGGACGAGTTGGTTGAACCAATAAAACCATAAATCGATTGCCCGATCGTTCAACCAGTGACATTGAATTGGGTACAGACTACAGAATGAATCGTTACGAACCAAGAACAAGAGACAGAAAAATAACCCGTTGAAGCGGGTAAGAAACGGTTTTTTTTTTAAATGATTTTTTCATATGTTCCTCATATATTTTATCTTAATATGAAAACAGATAAAGGAATCAAACTTTATGCAAACTCTCTCAAAATGTGATATTACAGCAAGAGGGTACATATGGGGTGTTACAGACCAAAAGCAATATCACACAAGTAGCTAAACTTGGGTAAAAAAGTTCTAAGATTCTGAAAATGAAAGCCTCATATCCCCAAATTCGGTTCTCAGAAAACAACGCTGATAACACGCCGATTATTCTCTGTCGGGCAGTAACTCTAGATTTCAGTAGCTCGATAAAACTAAAACACACATCAGACATGAAATACCTTTCAATGTGCAATAGCAATATCAACATACGGAAATGATTGTTCAAGAGAATCCATCATTTCTTCCCATTCTGTTCCATAAGAATGAAATCTATACCAATAAAACGTGTTATAGAAACATAAAACAACACACAAAGTCTTAGGTTTCCTGTGGTTTATATTCAAGCTGAATCTCCACTTCCCTTGTGCTACATGTTAGAGAAGCGTTAAGAGGTGTAACCCCACAAAGTCTTAGGTTTCCTGCGATATTATATTCATGTTGGATCCTTTTAGCTAATACCGATTGGTTCTAAGTTGAGAGCTTAATTATATAATTGAAAAGATATACAAGAAACACCCTTAGTTGGATATTAATCATTCAGACCTTTTGTTTTCCTTGGCATGTTACCGGGATTTCTAAATTCATCAGACTAATAAATCAGCTCCATGATTGGAACTCACCAGACGGTACATATTTTTCCATGAATGCAAAGACAATACATTGGATGCAGATATGTATCAAAATGAATCTCCACAAGAGCAACAAGAAAACAATCTAAACTAGCTAGCACACAGTTACGAAACCATCTAAATAACGGACACGATAGCAAGAAAATTCATAAGTGCAACAGATTGGAAATTTCGGTTCAAGGCATTACCTTTAATATGAGGTAAGGCGAAAATTTATTGGCCACCATGGTCTGGCTCATACTCTGACCTTTCCTTGAAGATGAAAGGCGGGTTCTGTTCTGATAGGAGCCCTTTCTGGTGGTGCTGTTCAAATTAAACTTAACAGAAGAAGAGAAGAACGACGTACACAAATAATCTTTATGACAAGTAACCCAAATAGAGAGTTTAAGGAAAGGTCACTAAGCCATCAAAATAAACGCTTCTTTGCTAGCAGGTAATTTATTCAAGGCTCAGAATGAACACAAACTAAATGGCTGCCGAATATATCCTTCAAATATGAAATATGGTTCCAATATGCGAGTCAATCTTTACTTATACATACCTCTTGATCGAGCTTCACGAAATCTTTACGGCTACAGATGATCCGGTCCAAAAATGTAATACTAATAATGCAGACAAGTCTAGTAGTCTATACTCTATGTTGTTCAACAGTAAAGACAAAAATCCCAATGTCCCAACACATTCCACCAAATCCACCAATTCATGTTAAGTATATAGAAATCGAATGTAAATGGTTTGGTTTTTTTCCGGCTAAAATCTATCATCCGAGGCTTACACAGACGAACGACAAGGTTGATAATGCACCCTTTTCTCCGCCAGACAGGTATGCGAAAACGAGCCTAAAAGACATGAGATTATAGCATCAAGCATAGACAACATCACAAAAAACCCACTTTACAATACTCTAGGAAGCTCAAGAAATAACACATTGAAACACAAAAATAACCCTTTACATAAAGAGAGAAGGATTTAAAACTCTCAGCAGCTTCATCTTATCTCTCCATGCTATGATTGCTATCAAACATTGAACTAATTTTAAATCAATGAAAGCAGAATTAATGGAAACAGCTTGTATACACAAAAGGTGACCACAGATTACAAAGTTCAAAACTTTAAATGAATGCCAATCAACAAGAATCAAACTGACAATTCATTAGAAAAGAAGAATATAGAGCTGGGAAATAGAAAAAATAGAAGAAAGGATCAAGCTTGGTTGCCGGTCAAGGCCTTCATTTGAATATGATTATTGTCAGCAGAATTGGCAGGCAAGGGTTCGTACGATCCCAATCGCCTCGTTCCCACAGTCTTAGCAACAAGAGCGTAAGTGGCCATCACGATTATAACAACAAACATAACATGAACTACGAAAACCAGATCCAGAATAGCCACGGCCCTGAGCCGCGACTCGTCGAGGTCGCACTTAGTGGAACCCTCGACCCCGGTTACAACATCCAGCAGCTTATGACACCCTTCGGGTATAAACGCATCGACGTAAAGCGAGAGCCCGGTCTGCAACACCCAAAGCCCCTGCAAGCAAATCGCCGCCCCCAGAGTCAGCTCCGCCACGAAAAGCTTCGGGTGACAGGCCAGGATCAAACACATTGCGGAAGCCAAAGCCGAGACGCGGGCGGAAACGGAGTCGCATTTCGCCTGGAGATCAGACGTCTGAACAGAGGCGGAAGATTCGGAAACGGAGTAATGGAGAAAGAAGAGAGCGGATCCAAAGGCGAAGAAGAGATCAGGAGGGAAGGGAAGAAGAGATGTGGTTTCGGAGATGAGAAAAGAAAGGGAAACGAGGAAGAAGAGGAACAAAACGGCGGCGGAGTTGAGGGTGAGGAAGCGGTAAACGGGGGAGCGGCCTTTGACGAGAGGGTCGGGGTCGGAGGAGGTGAAGGATTGGTGGAGGAAAGCGATGAAAAGGCAGAGAAGAAGGAGATATAGAGGGAGGTGTTTGAGGCGGAGATTGGAGGAGGAAGGGAGAGGGTAAAAGGGCTTGGCGGCGTAGCTCGGTGGGGATTTAAGGAAGTTACCGGCGGAGCAGATGAGGTGGTAAAGACCCAGAGAGAGGAGCGTGGAGGAGGCCAAGAGCTGGTATATCATGCCCGCCATGGAAGAAGGAAAATCGAACCGAGAGTAGCTTTGTGCGAGTGGGATTTGTTTTCCCGGAAGTTGACCGAACTTTTGTTTGGTTTTGGATTTCGTTTTTCGAAATTGCTCATTTTATATTTCGGCCCAGTATCCACGGATAGGCACGGGTCGGGTCAAATTTTTCATCAACCCAAATCTAACCCGACTAAATCCTTTAAAACCCGACCCAAATCTAACCCAACCATATCTTAAGAACTCTACCCGAACTATACTAAATCCTTAAAAACCCGACCCGAATCTAACCCAACCATATCTTAAGAACTCTACCCGAACTATACTAAATCCTTAAAAACCCGACCCGAATCTAACCCAACCATATCTTAAGAACTCTACCCGAACTATATAAAAAGTTTTCATTTTATGGACTTAGTTGTAAAAAAAACAATTTTAAGAAGGATAAATATTCCATACACAGGCGGTGAAAATTAAAAGTTTCCACAAGCGCCTTAGTTTTAGGGTATAAGGAATTAGTTTAGGGTATAGAGTTTAGGGGTAAGGGGTTAGAATTTAGGGATAATTGTTTCAATTTAAAGTTTAGGGTTGTAATTTAGAGTTTATAGGTTAAAACATAAATCTTCACCATATTATCCTAAAAACTAAACCATAAACCTTAAATTGAAACAACTATCCCTAAATTCTAACCCCCTACACCTAAACCCCTAAACATTATACCCTAAATTAACTCCCTATACCCTAAAACTAAGGCGCTTGTGGAAACTTTCAATTTCTACCGCCAGTGTATAGGATATTAATCCTTTTAAGAATCCAAAAATATACTCTTAATTCTGGGCCGGGTCAAATATTTTTGCCCTTAACAAAAACCAAACCCAACCGGACTCAAACCCAATTTTTTTACAAAAAACTTGACCTGATCAGGTCATGTCAAAACTCAATCGGCCTGTTTGAAATGTCCATCCCTAAGTACCGTTATCAACCAAACTTGGTTTTGTGTTTTCAACGAGTAATTTATATTTTAGATCACTAAACTTAAAATTCATTTTTATTTACATCATAAACCTTTAATTCAATCAAATCACATCATTCAACTTTTATTATTTATAAACTAAATCACTTATATTGACAACACCATTAAATAATTCTAATAAAAAAAATTAAAATTGACAGTTTTATTTAACATATTTTTCACATATATCACCAAAAGATCTAAATATATATATAAAAAAATTGAATACTTTTATTTGACCATGCTATTATATACTAGCCTACTAGGTGTATAATAAGCCACCATTGCATACAACTTCCTCAATTTAGTCCCTCAACTTTTTATTGATCCGCATTCTCCGAACTTGAATACTTTTATCATTTTGATGACGTGATACTTCGATATTATGCCGTACGATACAATCTCGTAATGTCACATCATCAAAAGATCTAAATATAAAAAAAATTGTCAAGTTCAAAAACTAATGCAAGTCAATATATTATTCAGACGTCAAGTTCATGATCTCAATGCTGCTTTATTCATAGAGTTTTGGAATAAAAGCACAAGAGATCATTGAAAAGCAGGAAGCTGGTTATTTACAAGATGAATATGGAACCCTGCAAATGACCTAGTTTCAAATCAAATAGGTCGAAATTATCGTCGACCAAACCTCACATCGTGCTACTTCTATTTAAACACATTATTCTCTAACTTATACCAAAACCTAGGGACAAACATGTAACAACTCAAGTCACTCCAACATGGTTGGAAAATCCAACTTGTTTTTGGTTTGTAAATGGAATTGAACATCAAGATATCATCCATGATGCATGCATGAAGCTGCAATGTGATGATTCATAGTCATTCTACGCCAAGAAAATAGACTGTGCGGATGACAAACCAATCCCCGCACAGCCACAATCGTAGATTATCCAAAGAAATACACGGCTCTGCTTTTAACAAACAACCAATGGATTACTTGAATATTTTGAAAAGGAAGGAAAACAAAGAATCAAATAATATAATGATATGCACTGCAAAGGGAGTGGTATATTGGTATATAAGTTAACATATCGAAATGAAATCTACAGTGACAACAATTGCGGTATAATTTTAAATTCAAGAAACACTGCAGGTCGAAAAATAGTGCGATTTTCATTGAATCATTTATGAATTATTACAAGAGAAACAATCGCACTAACCAGTTTGCAGTTTTCACCCAGAATCACAAAAGCATCAAAGTCTATTTTCAACGACAACAAAAGAAGCAAAAGAAGTAAAGGTTCAACAGGATCGAAAACAAACAAAGAAACAGTCCAAAATCATCCGTTCATAACCTGAACTAGTTTTATGATCACAGTTGCTTGTTGCATGAATGTCTTATATGATAGGGCGAAAACATTATTCATCATCATCTGCAGTCGAAAGAGAAAGGAAGGAAATTATACTCGAAACTCGAAACAATGGTATGCAAGCAGAAAAGATATGTAACATTAGTCTTAAGCTTGATCAGCTACCGGTTCCAACTCATTATTTGCAAAAGAGGGTCATTTGGGTTGGGATAAAGTAACAACCTTTTTTACTAATCTTTATTTAGGGATTTATAATATTTCGAAAAACCGAGACTATAACATAGAAAGCAAAGATAAAGCAGCACGATCTGGAGCATACTGAAATAAGATGCAAATAAAATTGACTGCGGATGATACTAGTTCTGATTTCAGGTAAAATGATAAAATTTATGGGTTCGGAAATAGGATTACTGACCAAAGTAGCGGCGCTCGTTGGCTGCCTTGGCTTTTTCGAGCATTTGGTCAAGGTCCTTTTGGAGCTGAGCGTCCCAATTCACTAGCTGGTTCACGAACACTGCTCCCAGACCCATCCCCAACAGGTGCTCCCAAGGATCTGCATTTCGCGTTTTCAATTTCAAATTCGAATTCTAGTCTAGGGTTTCAAATTAGGAGCGAATTCAAATGCACAAGGAAATGGAAAAAGAAAGAAGGGAATGGAATCGTACGTCGCATGTAAGGGAGCTTGCGGAGAGCGTTGGAGTACATTTGGGTGCCAAGCCCCAGCAGTGCTCCGATCACCGTCGCGCTCACTGCCATCGCTTCGTCTTCTTCTCCTTTGGGCTTTTTACCTCTGCGTCGCTCTCCCTTTGTTTTTCTCAAATTGGTTTCTTTGCTTATGTTTTGAATTTATATAAATAAATGAGAAAAACTTTGAAGTTTATATAAGATTGTTGAATTTAAAATTTAGAGGTTTATATTATTATTATTATAGGTTTAGAATTAAGATTTAAAGTGTAATTTTACAATTGAAGGTTTAAAATATGAGTTTATGTTTAGGGATTTAGATTAAAAAAATTTTATTTTTTATTTTTTTTGTTTCGATCGTTTTTTAAGGTTTGATGGTCTTTTTAAATTGACGTCGTTTGGTCGATTTTGAAGCGATTATCATATATATTTTTTTCTTTTTTGTTAGTTTTTCTTTTAGTATGTTTGTCTCTGTTTTTTGTCTTTCGATATTTAGTTGTTTCGGTTAGGGATGGACACGGGATAGGCCAAGCTTTGAACCGAAAATAGATCTCCATTTTTCGTTAAAATATTAATTATTTAAAACATATTTTAAAAAAAACAATAGATTGAAGATTAATTAATCTTTTGCAACACAAGGCTTGAAAAATCAAAAGTTTTAGTATGAAATATAGTATAAATAAAATCCCTTCAACATAGTTAGAATCAGGTCTGGTTACCGACTTAATTATAAAAATTAAAATTCAGTTGTTTAACCGATGCGACGACTTGATTTTTTGGCATTATAATTACAACTACAAAAAAAGAATTATTGAATTTTTACTTTTTCGTGTTTTCAAATAAAATTGAATAAAAAAAATTAAGAAGTTACGAATCCTTGTGAATCAGTCAAATAACCAACAATTCAACCGGCTGAACTGATGATCTAAAGTTTGTTTCCGCGGTGGGAGGGCCAAAATCTCGTTCAATCGAGATTTTATGTATCGAAAGCTGTGCCTACATGTTTGGATGTAAAAATTCAAAATAAATTCTGGGTCGTCGTGATTTTTACACTATACTTTTACACAATCGTGATTTTTAAGAAAAAACTCTCAAACATAAATCACGTTACTTTAAAATCAATTCTTAAAATCACGATGATCCAAAATCAATTCTCCCACCTCATATCTAAACACCAAACACAAGTAAGCTGTCATAAACATTCTCAAGCGCCCAACATGAGCACACATACACACCACAAAACAAGCGCCTGGACACTATATGATAATAATAATGATAAAGATTAACAGCAGCAACACTAAAATTCCCAGCACCCACCAGCACTGCCAAGCCAAAAAACAAAGAAACAGATATCAATACATACAAAAGTTGGTGAATATATAAGGGGTTGGAATTTAGAGTTTTGGGTTTTGAGTTTTAGGGTTCTACGAATGTTTGATCCTAAGTCCGTCCGTAATCCGTATTGGCACTACCTTTGCATACCAGGGAAATGCAGGGATTACTAAAGCTATGAATTAATCTGTTATTGCAGTTAACAACACCAAGTTTATGAACTAGCCAGCACTGTCTTAAAGTTGAAACATACCCATGAGGTTCGAGATTTCACACTTTTGGAAGCCTTGGCTAGTTGAACTTTAGCCTGGGTTGTTGCGGCGGAGGAAGATTCGATGTTTGATGAAATGTCGTCTGTTATGGCGAAACAATCAACCGGATAAATCGATAAAAAGAAAGAAGGTAGCAATATTTTGGCATGCTGCATAAATGAATAATGTGGCATCTTACCAATGACCACACCCTGGTCGTGGACAAGAACGGCGAGGTCCTTAAATATGTCATTTACTTGCTCTATTTGCTCCTCTACTTCTCTGATACCTTGCTCTCTTTCGTCGATTATAGCTTCGTTGAAGCCGATTTCATTGTCCAGCAAAAGTACCTCTTGTCTGCACATTTTCTTAGATGAATATGGATCAATCGAGATCAATCGAGACCCCGAAGACGAGAACCAAATTAACAACAATACTGTAAACAAAATTGTATGGCAGGTATGTTTATAGGAGTAAAACATGTTCAAGATCAATGGAGACCCCCAAGACGAGAACCGAATTCATAGCTATTGGTTATATCAACTGCATTCATTTCATGGATGTTTGTCACAACCATATCGTGCAAGTGTGGTTGAGCATAATACTAGCCGTATTTGTCACCCTAAGGTGCACCTCCCCGAGTTCGTACCCGTATCTCCCACTAGGGGTGATAATGAGTCTGACCGGCTCGCCAGCTACTCGGACTCGGCTTGGTCAAAGCTCAGCTCGAGTGAGCTCGACTCGAGCTCAGAACCTTGACAAACCGAGCTGAGAGAATCGACTCGAAAAGCTCGTGAATAGGCTTGGAATTTACATATACACTAAAAGTAATATGTTTAGCAAAAGAAAAGCAATAAAATAAATTAGTAAAAAAACTACTAAAAGTAAATTAACTATAATAAATTGGGCATTTTCTTTAGTTGGTTGTTGTTTGATTTTGTATTTTCTTTAATTATGAGTTTGTATTATAAGAATATTTATTGATTATTTGGATTAATTTAATTTTTTGGCACTTTTTCCTCCTTTTTCGATCATTGAATTTTGTTTCAGTGTTAGTTATGAAAGAGACTTTTAACGAATCTTTTACAAAAAAAACTATAGCAAAATTTTTCATTTCGAGCCAAGCCGAGCCCAATAATATTATTTTCGAGCTGAGCTCTAGTCTAAAATTTTGAGCTCGGCGAGCCTCGAGCCCGAGCCGAGCCCAAGTTCCTTCCCGGCTTCAAACACGAGACCTTCATATAGGAAACTTTTTTCACAACAAAGACTCTTGTAGGGATAAAATTCATCTGCCCCTTTTCGGTGCCCCAACGTACTAAAAAATACTACACCCTAAAAATACTCTAAATCCTAAACCCTACACCCTATACTCTATACCCTAAAAATACTTTCTACTTTAAATTTCCTAAAGCATAACCATAAACCCTAAACTTAATTTTAAGCATGGGTCATAATTAGGGGCACCAAAAAATGCATAAGATTTCCATCCCTCCTATAGGAGCACTTCAGCCTAATTGTGCTCACGGTGCCGACACGGCGTGCCTAGGAAACCGGAGTTCATTGCCGGTGGGCAGGTTATGACAATGCTACTAAAATTATCGAAATGCATGCAAATCAAGTGATGGGGAAGAAGGGAAAGGATGAACAGAACTCAGTACCTTCTCTGTTCCATAAGAAAAGGTTGTTGTTGCTCTTGAGAATCATTCAATCCAGAGCTGCAGAATCCAAAGCATCGAATTAATCACTATAAGGCCTCAAATAATAACACTAAATGATGCAAAATATAAAGGACTGATACGTTGGCGGCAAGGAAGGCGGAGCCGCCACCGCCGGAGAGTAAGTAGACTCGCGTTCAGCGGCCAGCTGCTGAACTTTCTGGAACTCTTGTAGCGTGCTCTGAAAATCCCTGGCCAGCTTTGCATCTTCTACCTTTTTACTCGGCTGGAACTTGAAATTTGAAATTTGAAAACGAATCAAACATGTAAAAAAGGGTGCTCCGGAAAAACAAAAGAAAATTTGAAAATGGGAAGATACGTTAACCGCAGGGCCATGATCGGATTCAGTCAAAGCCTTGAGCTTGACGGAAGTTTCCTTCACCAGTTGCAGAATCCTTTGCCTGGTATTGTGCCTGCCGATCAGAAATTTGCAACTCCGTGAGAAGAAAAGAACAGAAAAGGTACATAATGGGAAAAAATGAGAAAAGAGAGTACAGTTTTAGGCGGTGATCGGGAGTGTCCTTGGAAGTGCCGATGGCGTCCACGAGGCGACGGAAAGCGGCGACGGCGGTGTTGATCTGGAAGATACCAGCAGCCACAGCTTGAGAGGGGCTGTTGGACGCCATGGATGAGGAGCGAGCACCACCAGTTGGAACGTCTTGAAAGCTCATGTTTGGCTAGAAGAAGAAGAAGAAGAAGAAGATATAAACCCACCGGCCAGTCAACGTCTCCGGTCTACTTCCTCCCGGTTTAAAACAGAATAAACTAGAAAATATAAACCCACCAATCACAATCCAACACTTGGAGTCTGCTGCTTTGTTTCAAATCAATAATGGATGCTTGTATTATATTTATAGGCCTCATCATCAAAATAGCCCCATTTAGAACTTTATTTTTTAAAATAGTATTTAAAAAAATATTTTTTAACATAGTACTCTTGTAGGAAATCAGCCATGACGAGTTTTATTTTTGATAATATTTTAGTATAAGTAATGGAGTTTGTAAAAGTTAAAGGAAACAAATTTTAATAAAACTCGTCATGTATGTCGGGCGAGTTTCATTAAAAATTACTAAAAATAAAACTCGTCTTGCGAGTTTAAGTGTTATGTTGAGGAATATTTTTTTTCATGTATTGTTTTGAGAAATAAAGTTTTAAATGTTGCTATTTTGGTGATAATGCTTGTATAGTAAGGGACAGAAATTTTCTGTGCTTTATGATGTTTCTTATTTGTACTTCGATCTATACGTCAACATTTAAAAACTAAATCCTACACTTAAACTCTAATTTTTAAATTATAAATTCTGAACTTTAAAAATTACATTATCCACCCTAAATTTTAATTCTACACCCATAAACTCTATTTTTTAATATATAACATAGGTAAAGGTAAAAAACAATAAATATTTTTTTTGAATATGCTAGTGTGATTACAAAGTAATATCTGTTCAATTTCTTAGCCCTTTAATACATACACAGAGTGTGCATACATGGTACTCGAACCTGGATCGCCTGGATGAAATACATCATCCTTTACCATTAGAATCACTCCACCGGTAAAAAAAACAATAAATGATTTTTATTCGTACTATAACAATTTATAAGATTGTCATAGTATCATAAACACAACCGTAATTTAAAAATATAATAAATTTTTAAAAAATAAATCACCAACATAACGTCAACAACATTCTAATAAATGTTTTCGTCAACTAACCTAACATCGAGATTCAACTAGAATAGAAGTAATTGTTTGTTATTGTTATACACGAGATATATTTTTGATACTGAAATTGTGTAAAAAAAAAATTACACATCTTTTTTATATTTAAATTCAAAATCTATATTTCTAACTCTAAACTCCTAAATCTTAAATTTTAAACTTTAAATTCTAACCATAAACCTTATATTCTACCCCCTACAACCTAAAACCCTAAATCTTAAACTCTAAATTTTAAATCCTAAATTCTAAATTCTAATCATAAACTATAAATCCTATATCATACACCTTAAATCCTAAAACTGAATAATTAGTGTATCAAAATATTTTTCGTAAATAAACATATTGGGATGAATATCTATCCCCACCAACCACCCTACTTCACTTCTCAACTACCCTAAGACATAGGGCATGGCTACAAAAGTAAAAAGGATATTTTTTTTCCCTTTCTAATAAAAAGAGAGTTTTCTGTTTTCTCTTCATTTTCAGCTCCTTTTTTCCCTCTTAATTCGTCATTTTTTTCCTTCTCTTTTCACCGTGCTCCACCATTAACCACTATGATATGGCTCTCGACTTCGTATTAAATAAATCAAATCGCGTCGACTTGAGTCGTTGACTTTCACTTTAATACAAGCTGAACTCGACCTGATTTAAACAAGCAAAATGACATACAAAGACATAATTATATTTGATACTTATTTGAATAGTTTATTAGATATTAATATTTTATATCTATTAATATTAATTGGATTATGAAAAATATTTTTTTAATATAACATTTCTAAGCATATTTGAAGGATGTCTATATATTAATTTATTATTTATATAATTATTTTTAATGCAATTTAATTAATTATTAAATTTAAATACAAATGTAAATGTGAGAGAATAAAAAGAGAAAAAATAAAAAGTATTATTAGTTTACAAATGTCACAATGTAAATGCATGGTGTTAAAGAATTAAAATATAAAAGGTTAAATTTAGTTTATTTGGAGATTTTTTATAATTGTTAAGAGTAAAAAAGTCTTTACTAAACATTTAAATTAGTGAATTTAATCGGTCAAATCTTTAATTTTAGCTCAAACCTCTTTTTACCAAACATGGCCAAAATATTTTTATTGTGCTGATATCATCGCCATTGCTGCAAGAGATGATATACAATTGGTAGCAAATTAATTAATAATATCTTAATTACTTCATAGAAGTTGTAAAATTAGCTGAAGCACTTGCTATTAGTTGATTATTGGTTCAGACAAGAAGAAAAAATGGTAATGAGTTTTTGGATTCGAATATAGATCCCTCTTCTCCATGATTTTCAGATTCAAGAAAGATCATTTAATAATTCTCAAAATATTTATTCTTTGCCCAAGTTTTTAAAATAAATGTGTAAATCGACTGACATTTTACTTGCGGAGGGAAGTGTTAAGGTTAGGGTTAGGGAATTTTTAGATAAATTGAAGTTTTTTTATGGTAAAAATATAAAATTTTAAAAGTTTGAGGGTCAAACTAAAGATTAACTTTTTCTATTGACGTACCCCGTCAACATATTAACGGAAGATAACGGTTAGGTGACTAAAACAACGGTCGAAAACACAAGTGACAAAAATAGTTTTTTACAAATTAAGTGACCCATAGGTCAGTGTCGCATTTTAGTTTTATGGGATAATGGCACCAATGCCCATGTACTTTGACGAAAAGTTCAATGTAGTGCTTGAACTTTAGACGTGTTTAATGTGCCCCTAGAGTTTTCTTCCGTCATTTAAAACGCCCCGACCCTAATACCGTTAACATGTGAAGTGGTAGGACACATGACAGATTCTTATGCTGCCACATGGTATTTTCAGTCAAAAAAATTAAAAAAAAATACAAAGGCATCTAAGCAATTTGACCATTTATTTTATGAAGTAAAAAAAATGAATCGCGTTGGTCATTTTTTCCCTCATGTCTTCTTTTTTTTCTATTAGTTTTCTGTTAGCTTTCCGTTCAAGCCATTAAAAGAATTGAAAAAAAAAGGAAGTATGTTTTTTATTTTAATTCACTGGTACCTCGATGAGAGCAAAAACAGAAGAAAAAATTTAGCCACCAATCATAACATATAGAGTGGGTTTAACATTTTAAATTTCATACTCGAAAAGAAAGGTAAAAAAGAAAAAAATGGTAAAAAGATATATGAAATTTAAAATATTTAACCCCGTCTATAATTTATACCAGTTAAACTGGTAAAATTTATACCATATAAGTTAATCATAGTTAGTTGTAGTTTAATAAAACTGTTGAGTTGTGTGGGGCTCGATTCGTTCAACCGATGTTGCTCACCAAGTGGTGGAGAGGTGGATTTTTGGGTGGAAGGGTTGTGGAAGCTAGAATGTAAATAGACACAATGATTTATAGTGGTTTAACCTTCTAACCAAGGTCTACATCCACTACCTTAGCTCCCCACTAAGGATTTCTCAATCAATCCACTATTGATTCGTCCCCTTTTCTAGGCTTAGGAGGTAACCCTTATACACAATCAAGCTTTCTACCCAAAGCCTTTATTGAAACCCTCTCTTACAAAGAGACAAAGAAAGCAAACTTAAAACCCTCTAATAGGTGTTTGTTTGCACAATTAAGCACTCACCCAAAACCTAAAACACTTGAGCAAATTTGACAATTTTGGCTCACTAGTGTTTGTCTATACAATAAATGACAATTTAAGCTCTAAGACAATTTTTGATCATTTGATGTTTGACAATATGAGCATTAGCCTTTACTTGATGCTTGGAGGTCCATTTTATACTCTCAATTGAGTTTGTAGCCGTTACTAGCCGTTGGGGATGATTTGGAGCCGTTGAGGACTTTATTTCCCTTCATTAATGTTGTTATGCAACCATCCGTATCGATACGTTTGGACCCGTATCGGTACGGCCTTCATCATAAACTAGCCGTTGGGCTCTTGCCAGCCTAGGCGTATCGATACGCTTGAGAGCGTATCGGTACGGTTTCACTTTTAAATGACCGTTGGGAAATTAGCCGTTGGGGTGGTTGAAAGGGGATCGGTACGCTTACCAGGCGTATCGAAACGGCCAAGCCTGTTTCGATACGGGTTTTGACAGTGACCAAACTTGGGCAAAAAGATATCGATACGGGTTGGACCGTATCGGTACGGGTAGCTTGAAAGCTTAAGTTTGGCTATATAAAAGCATGAAAAGTTTTGCCAAAAACCTCATAAAATCCCTCAAACATAAATTCAAGTTGTTTGGACTTAAAACCATATTTTAAATTCTTTTCAAATTAGTCCAAAACATTTTTCAATTATTATATCAAAACATTAGTTTTACAATCTCCCCCTTTTTAATATAATAAAACTCACTTGAAAAATTGTTTGGGATTCTCCCCCTTTAACTTTAAAAATGTGAATAAGAGATTTAAGATATGAAATTAAATAAAGCTCCCCTTATTCATTTGAAAATTCAATTTTTCAAACCATTTCTCCCCCTTTTTGTTATATCAAAAAGAATTTAAAACATTAAGTTCAAAATAACAATAGAGGTAAAAATTGACAAAAATGAGAATTTTAGTTTTAAAATGGCTCCCCCTTACTCAAAGCATCATCAAAATATTAGTCCAACATATATGATCATCAAGTTGAATTTAAACTAAAATAAACAAACGAAATCAAAAACAACTAGAATTTTTACCACACTTGAACTCAAGGTAGGATGTGAAGCCTTCCTTCTTCAAGTGTTCTTCCTTGTGTGCATGGAGCTCCCCCTCAATGTTTGACTTGTTGAACATCTCCATCACACCTAGCAAAAAAACAATCAAGTAATTTTTGGTATCCAAATTGCTTTGGATCCATAAACGTTAGTAGCACAAATTTTAGTTCCCTTAGGAATCCATTTTTCAATGTCATCCTTTTTAATTGAAGTGGTTAGTCCTATTGGGACCCAAACACTTCTAAAACATTTTCCTTTTACATATCTAGGGGCACTAGATTGTCTTACATAAAAATTTGATTTTTCAACATTGTTTTTCTTTTCAAGCTCTTTGGAAATCAAATCTTTTTCTTCTTGAACTTTTTGAAGTAAATTTTGTAAATCAAAACATTTTAATTCAAACTCTTCGAGTTTTGCTTCAAGTTCAAGTTTGGTTTTAGAAATCAAGTCATTTTGAATTTTTAACTTTGAAATCACTTTATTGTTTTTCAAAATGTGATTTTTAAAGTCTAAAACCAAATCATCATAGGCATCTTGTAATTCATCAAAAGAGTAAGAACATGAAGTAGATGAATTAGAAGTTACCCTTGAATCTTCTTCGATGGCCATAAGGCAAAGGTTGGCTTGTTCATCGTCGGTGGAGTCCTCATCACTCCAAGTAGCCACATGTGCCTTCTTCTTATGGCTTGAAGTGTTTGCACTCTCCTTTCTCTTGGGTTCTCGTTCACGCTATCTCAAAGTTTTTTTCATGAACGGGGCACACTTCTTGAAGAGATGAACTATCTCTTCATCTTCATCCTCCTCTTCACTAGAGTAGACATGATGGCAAGTGGAGGACTTGAGAGCCATGGCACTAGCATTGATGCCAAACCCTTTGATTTTCTTCTCTCCCATAGCTCTAATTTCATCCATTTTCTTCTCATCCTCTTTGTTCTTCTTCATGATTTGATGAGTAAGGAGTGACCCCATGAGTTCATCAAGCTTCAAAGTCTTCAAATTTTTGGCTTCGATGATGACGATCCTCTTTGAGTCCCAAGACTCGGGAAGTGAGTTCATCAAGCTTTTCCTCCGGGATGGCTTCTCCATAGCCTTTGAGACCATTGGTGATAGTGGAGAACCTATCAAACATCTTCTCGAAGTTCTCTTCCGGATCCATTTTGAAGTTCTCATACTCTAAGGTTATGAGCCCAATCTTGGTCTCCTTGACTTCATCGGTTCCTCGTATGTGACTTCAAGCTTGTCCCATACCTCCTTGGCACTCTCACAAGAAGGCATCTTCTCATAGATGGATGGACCAAATGCACAAAATAGAATGTGCAATGCTTTGCAGTTTAGCTCCATCTTCTTGCGATCGTCGGCACTCCACTCCGCTTTGCTTCTTTGAGGCACGAACGGACCATCTTCAACTATATCCCATAGCTTGTAATCTCTAGATTTGATGAAGAACTTCATCTTTGTCTTCCAATGGGCATAGTGGGTTCCGTCAAAGAAAGGCGGTTTGTCGATAGATTGTGCCATTTGAGCCGGCTGATGAACTAGTGATCGAGCTTGCCGGATCTTCTCAATAGGATGTGAATCCCCTTCGATTGAGTCAAGCTCTGATACCAATTGTTGAGTTGTGTGGGGCTCGGTTCGTTCAACCGATGTTGCTCACCAAGTGGTGGAGAGGTGGATTTTTTGGTGGAAGGGTTGTGGAAGCTAGAATGTAAATAGACACAATGATTTATAGTGGTTCAACCTTCTAACCAAGGTCTACATCCACTACCTTAGCTCCCCACTAAGGATTTCTCAATCAATCCACTATTGATTTGTCCCCTTTTCTAGGCTTAGGAGGTAACCCTTATACACAATCAAGCTTTCTACCCAAAGCCTTGATTGAAACCCTCTCTTACAAAGAGACAAAGAAAGTAAACTTAAAACCCTCTAATAAGTGTTTGTTTGCACAATTAAGCACTCACCCAAAACCTAAAACACTTGAGCAAATTTGACAATTTTGGCTCACTAGTGTTTGTCTATACAATAAATGACAATTTAAGCTCTAAGACAATTCTTGATCATTTGATGTTTGACAATATGAGCATTAGCCTTTACTTGATGCTTGGAGGTCCCTTTTATACTCCCAATTGAGTTTGTAGCCGTTACTAGCCGTTGGAATGATTTGGAGCCGTTGAGGACTTTATTTCCCTTCATTAATGTTGTTCTGCTGCCATCCGTATCGATACGTTTGGACCCGTATCGGTACGGCCTTCATCATAAACTAGTCGTTGGGCTCTTGCCAGCCTAGGCGTATCGATACGCTTGAGGGCGTATCGGTACGGTTTCACTTTTAAATGACCGTTGGAAAATTAGCCGTTAGTGTGGTTGAAAGGGGATCGGTACGCTTACCAGGCGTATCGAAACGATCCCGATCCGTATTGAAACGGCCAAGCCTGTTTCGATACGAGTTTTGACAGTGACAAAACTAGGGCAAAAAGATATCGATACAGGTTGGACCGTATCGGTACGGGTAGCTTGAAAGCTTAAGTTTAGCTATATAAAACCATGAAAAGTTTTGCCAAATGTCACATCCCAAAAACCGGTCTAGTCGGAATTAAATTCCGATGACCGAATATTTTTATTGATTGAATAATTTATTCGATCTTATCTGAACCAATAAATATTATTTGGGGTAATTTATGATAGTTTATTATTATTATTATTTTTATTATTTAAAAAAAAGAGAGAGACAAAGTGGAGTGGCCGGCTAACCACTCCACAAATTGAAGATAAGAAAGCAAATTATGAAAGCAAAAGCAAATGGGAACAAGAAAATAAGTGGCAATAAAGAAACCAAAGATATGAATCATGCCATCCACTCCCACGTGAAAGAAAGGATAAGGAATGGGTGGAAAAAAAATAATGTCTTTAGTGGATATACCACTATTATTGGAAATACATTAAAAAAAAGGGGTGGGGGTACCAGCCATAGTAGTATAAATAAGGGGCAAGAGACATTAGCCATTCACGGCAAGTAAGAAAGAAAGAAAGAAAGAAAAAAATTAGTAGGATAAACATACGATCCAATGTTTGATTGGTAGTCCGATATTTTCGATATAGTAATATCGAATTTCTGTCGACGTCGGGGTAAGTTCAAATTCTTGGTTAGTTTAAGTTTCGGTATCGAATCTATTTAATGTTTTTATATTTATTCGATACTGTCTTATCGATTTTAATTGATTTTTATTAATTATCATAGTACACAAGGTCGATTCAGAACAACCATCGAGCTCAAGAAATAAAAATAAAGTACCGGTCTATCAAGGTGAGTGAAACAAATTAGAGTTGAGATTAGAGTCTCAACTACCTTTAATTTGATGTTAGTATTTATATTAAGCATGAAATTGGATTAATTAAAGGTTGGTAAAAGATAAGGGTAGAAAGAATAAAGAAATTCGGATTTGTAAACTGTCCGGTAGAAAACTGCATTTTTGAGCATGTTAGAGTCATTTCTGGAAAACGTGTTCTTCTACAAAGTTGTAGAGGACAAAATTTTATATGGAATAGAGGTATGATTTGCTCAAAAATGTTAAGTATAAGTCTCTGAATTATTCTTAGAAGTTACGGGACTGAAACTGAATAAAATTGGAATCTGCTGGGCTAAATTGTGAAAATTCGAAATGTTTAGGGGGTCAAATGGTGTTAATAAATTCTGAAAATTTATGATTAGAACAGGGGATTCATGAAATGAATTAAATTAAATGGCCAAGCTTGAATTAAGTCTCAATTGGTAGGTTAAAACCATTTAGATCACATATAGGATTATTAAAGAATAAAAAGGGGACTGTTTTGTGGAAATTGATAAATTGAGGACTTACATGTCCTATTTTTGAGGTTTCTGGATTATAAAAATAATTTTATAAGATTAATGTAAATGTGGTTAAAAGCTCAAGATTAATAATGTAGTGAAACATAGATTATAAATGCACTAAAGTCACAAATTAAGAATAGGCAGATTAGGTTTCTAAAAATGCCCTATGATCAAGTAATAAACTGTATTGATAGAGAAATGATAAAATTATGTGCCATACATGGTTGTAAATGTGTGTTTATAAGCTTTCTAGAATGGTAAAGAACTCCTTATTTGGAGTTGTGAGTAAAAAGATATGAATTTTTGAGTAAGTAAAGGTCATGAAAATAGGGTAACAGTTTACCCCTAAATCTGCATCAACATTGACTTTAAAAATTCATTATAAATTGTATAAGAGAAATTAAAAGCTATAATTTATATGGTTTAAAAGGTTATTCAGTCTAGTTTCATTTGAAACAAACGAAATCAGATTTTTAGTTATAGAACATTTTATATAAATATTTCTTTAAGGACAATGCAAGCTGCCTAATGTAATAAATTATATGTTTCTTTAATGTTTGGTTAGAAAAGATGTAGAAATGAAGGAAACCACAAAGTTGGAGAATAAGGAAAATGTCTCTAAGCTTGGATTGAGGTGAGTGTAGATGCATTTGTCTCGGGTGACGCGGTGTCATTCCGATCATTGTTTTTATGTTCTGATATGTGAGTGTAGTTTTTGTTTAAAGTGTTGGGATTAGTATCCTAACCTTGTTATTTTTTTTAGATAACATGAAGAAAGCATGAAATGAATTTAATAATGATTGGTAAAATTTAAAATGATAAGGAAGAAGGATTAAAGGCAAAAATATTGATCTAAGTGTATATTGCTTGTTAGATAAGCATGCTTAGCATAAATATGATTAGTTGCTATGATGTGTTGATTACTTGAGCTATGTGAAATGTGACTAAATGATAAACTTTGCTACTGGTTTTTAATGATCATAAAATAAAAATGATCTCATGTACTTGCTGGAATTTTTTATTACCATGATGCTTGATTGATTATATGTATATGCCTATTGAAATGGTTAAATGCCTTTGAAATTATGAATGATTGACAAGTGAATGATCTTGTTAATAAAGAAAGATAAGTAAAGTCCTTGGTATGATTAGTGTCTATAGGTAGAAGGGCATGCCTTAGAGTCGTTGAGCTCCCCTGATCTTTGTTACAGGATGGTGGTTAGTCACCTATAAACCTGATAAGGTGGTTAGTCACCTTGATAATTGAATGGTGGTAAGTCACCATTGATGCCTATGCATCCCCTGTTATATGTTGAAATGAGAAATGTATACTTTGAGTATCTAATGTTACATGTTACATGAAGACTTGATTACCTATTTCATTAATCATCCAAGGCAAAACATTTAAAAGTTACATGACTTGAAAGATAAGTACTTAAATGATAAGTACCAATGAAATGAAATTGATATGCCTACTTGTTTTGTATATGCTGATGCTTTTAAATGATGCTTGTTGTTGTATATGATAATGTTTTGATCGACACTTGTTGTATGAAGGAACATAAAATTATGATGTTTATGTTGCATTTGTTAAGGGCTCACGTAGAGCAACTATGCTCAAATGGCAAATTTGGTAAGTGCCTTGCATTACTTTGATATGTTTGAATATAACTATGAAATGCTACATGATATGGAGCTACGGCTCATCTTGTTATTTCATATGACTTGATATGATATTATGCTTTGTTATGAATATGAAGTATGACATGTTATTGCATAATTAGCATGATGTTCATTTTTGGAAGCATGTTACATGACATAATATGTTCATTCATTGTCATTGGCTACCTCACTTAGACTATGTAAGTCTAATGCATTCATTGCATAACATTTCAGGTTAAGGAAAGTAACAGATCGAGATCGGGATTAGTTGGAAGGTTGACAAGTCACTACAATTAAAGAGTAATGTGTTTTGTCCTTATGAACTCCTAGTATGGTGGCAAAGTGGTTAAAGTAATTAAAGTAGTTATACTAATCTTGTGGGCCTACTATTATGAAATTTTACCTATGTTTTGTATAAGATTTTAAAGCTATATTAACTATTGAGTTAGTAATAAAATTGACATAATTGGTAATAAAATATTGATTAAAGGACTCTAAGATTTTTGTGAGTTGTTAGGCTCATTTAAATATGTAAAGAATTTTAGTAAGATAATTCAAAAAGAAATAAATTTGAATACTTTACAAAATAGTCACTGAACATTACCTAGTCTAATCAGATAGGTAAATGACCTCCGTTAGTAATAAGATTTTTACAGGCTAATAACTAGTAAGTTTAATTTCAGTATAATATCACGAATTTCAGATAAGGACCCCTAATTTGTAAAAATTACAAATTAGTCCATGAGTTTGAAAAAGTTTAAAATTGACCCCAATTCAAATAAGTTGTTAATAAGTTAAGTGTTAAGTCTTAAAAGAGATTAATAAAATATGCCGAAATGATTTTTGAACTTTGGAATAAGTTTTGATCTCTAATATGTTATGTCACTAAAAGATTTATGTCTCCGATCTCCGTATTATTTTCCGGTAGCGCTCTCCGACCCGGTTCTCTACCAGGCCGGGAAGGGGGTGTTACACCAAAAACCTCTTAAAATTCCTCAAACATAAATTCAAGTTATTTGGACTTAAAACCAAGTTTTACATTCTTTTCAAATTAGTCTAAAACATTTTTCAATTATGATATCAAAACATTAGTTCTACAAAAACTTACACCGATATAAGTTAGTCATAGTTAGTTATAATTCATTAAAACTTACACCGATATAAGTTGAACGAGTCCAATATTTAGGCACCTACAAGGACATTGGTGCCATTATCCCTAGTTTCATTGACCCTACCAGGGGATATTTACCTTAACCATACTTCCAGAAATTAAAATAATAACAGAAGGGTCCGTATTGTCAAAGCCCGGGGTCCATTCCTAATTATTATCATGACATGAGAAGGATAATATAGTCATTAACCCTTTTCTTTTTCTTAAAACCAAATGCCTTTATTAGGGAAAAAATCAATGAATTAACTATGCATGCTACTGTACAAAAGTGAGAATTATTATCTAAAGAAAGCAAAACAAAAATTTACAGGGGGGGATGTACAACATTATGGGAAAAATCAATCATCAGGGCGTTGGATCTCACCCATCAAGATGCGGTTGCTTGTAACCTTGAAACCCAGCAAGGCAGGGTCAATCTGTTTTCCCTTCTTCCCCTTTTTCTTGCCACTTCGAGGAGCTTGTGATGCAGCAGCAGAAGCAGCATCGGATGATGGCTCGAAAGCAGAGCCGTATGCTGCTGCTGCTGCATCGGTTCCGTGAAGATGAGCCGGCTTCTTAAGAATATCCATGAATGATGATGCCTCAGACACTGCAGCATCATTATAAGATGAGGTCCTTCTCATACCCGCATCGTTCTTGCCCGATGCATGGGTTTCCGTGCTCCTCTTTGCACCTGCATTCATGGCCATGCCTTCCTGCCTTCCCTCTACACAACATTAAACCGAACAAATGATTTTGCAATCAATACATACAAGGACGAACATGTATGTATTTTACGGTTAAGTCTTTTCTATATATAATAAAGGAGATATCATACCAGAAGTTGCAAGGCTTTTCTGCTTCCTAAGCACTGCGTTTTGTTCGGAAAAAACATTCTGGGATGACGAAACTTGTGAAGCTTTATCACTAAAAGAACCATGCCGGACATGGGTTCTACCTTGTAGATCACCACAGTTCAAAGATGTCTCCGCTTGCTCAAAGTCCTCGGACCCTGACACAGAACCACTCCTAGAAATCCTGCCTTTCAATCCACTTCTCTTCTCCTTACCCTCCAATTCAACTAATTCTTTGTCCACAGCAGATTTTGCCATCAACCTAGCACCTGCATAACTATTTGAAAACGGATCACCGGAGCCCAACAAGAACGACTGTTCTTCTGCAAATGAGACAGAATTTTGAGGGCCTTCTGAAAATGATCTGTTCACATGAACTTCCTGATCTGTGAAATGATTGAAAGGCAAATTCGAAGATGAGGTCGAATATTGATAATCTACTTCTGATGACTGTGTGGATTGAACACTAAGATTTTGGTGAAGAAGGTCCATTAAAGCTTTCTTAGAGTTCTCATGAATCCCTCCAGCTGATGTCCAAGTGCTTGAATCAACTTCAGACTCCCTTCTTTGCAGATCTGCTTCAAGACTTAATTGTTGCATTTTTTTTTCCGCCCAACTATTTTCTAGTTGTCCATTTTGCCTAGACTGGTAGCTCTCAATTAAATCTGGATGAGAAGTATACATATCACCCGAAATTTGTCGGCCAAGAGAATGGTTACCAGAAGAAAATTGACCCAGTTGGTTGTTAGAGTGCATATAGAGATGTTCAGATAGATCTAGAGAATTTACAGTGTCTACTTTGCCAAATGCTGTAGGACTGGGGTCAAAAGCCCCTCGCTGCTGTTGCTCCTGCAAAGCTTGATTCCTTTTAAGATTGCCAAACTGTTCCTCTAAAGATGAAAATCTCTTCTGGTGAAGATCTGAACCATTCAACCCCGCGGGTTGAGCCTGGGGATGAATGCTAGGATTCCTGAAAAACTGGCCAACTTCATCTACAGACCAAGAACCAGCATGTTGTCTATCCCCCTCCATACCTAATTGTTGGTTCAATGCCCTAGATAACTGCTCCCCTTGAAACTGCTCACGTTGAAGACGAAGCTGATGCTCTGAGGGAAGCATATTCCTATACTTTGCTTGTAACATGAAATCCAAAATATCAGCCTGCTGCCCTTGGACTGCACTCTGATTAATGTTTGCTTGGATAATCTGCTCCAGTGATGAATCCAAGTGCCTTGAAGCATGAGAATTCTGCTGCAACTCACTCAGAAGATTCCTATTTGACTGAACATGATCAAATAGGTTGTTGTCTCTAGCAGAATCAAATATGTGCTGGCCATAACCAGGATCAGACACCTGATGCTGCAGCAATTGACTAAGCAGCAACTCCCGATCTTGAGAAGGCTGCTGCTGAATATGATGTTGTTGCAATTGCTGCAACAATTTAATTTGATGGTTACGAAGCTGCTGCTCCCGCAGAAGTTCCAGCTGCTGCTGTCGCTGAAGTTCAAGTTCCAGCTGCTGCCGTCGCTGAAGTTCAAGTTCCAGCTGCTGCCGTCGCTGATGTTCAAGCTGCTGCTGCTGCTGTCGCTGAAGTTCCAGCTGCTGCTGCTGCCGTCGCTGAAGTTCCAGCTGCTGCTGCTGCCGTCGCTGAAGTTCCAGCTGCTGCTGCTTCCGTCGTTGAAGTTCCAGCTGCTGCTGCTGCCGTCGCTGAAGTTCCAACAGGTGCTGCTGTTGCTGAAGCTCCAGCTGCCGCTGTTGCTCAAGTTGAAGTTCCAAAAGATGTTCCATATGCTGATCTGAAAGATGGATTGACCGCTGGTGATTGAGATTCTTGCTCTGCATCAGATCAAAACTATGAATTTGCTTGGCACCAAATCCAGTTGAATGTGGAAGGGGATGAAGCAAATGATTTTCCTCTTGAAGTGATTCACTGGGCAACTTTTGTGACATTAGGTGCTGTACCAAGTCCAAACCATTGTGTTCTTGTTCCCTGTGAGATAAGGGACTGCCTAGACCGATGTTAGGATTAAACACAGCATTTCTTCTATGATCATTAGACCAAGCATCTGGAAGTAACTCATCACCACGATGAGAAGGTACATTGGCTTTTGAAAATTCATTTGCAATGGGCAGATGGCTTGAAGGATAGCCAAAAGGATCTTGAATTTCAGCAGAAACTTTCAAAGGTTCAGCACCAGCACTTCCAGGAAAGATAATTTCTGCATCACACAAGAAAAACAGGAATCATTGTCAAACTCAATAACTAATAAAATCAACAGTAGGTCCAACCCGCTAAACTCACCATCTGCATGAGCAGCAGCAAATTTACGGAGATTTTGATCCTCAGAATACTGATGCTCAGGATGATAACTTTGAGAAGCCCCTCTTAACTGAAAATTAGTACCAGAAGTCTCAAAAGCAGACAAAAACTGCTGCTGCTCATGTCCAATGGCAGATCCCTTCAACTCTGGAGAAGAAGAAACGGTCTCTTCCAAGCTTCCTTCAAAACGATCTGGTATCTGCATTCTTGTATCTGCACTTACACTGGAGGCTGAACCAGAATTCATCCTAAGGTGAGGCATCACTTCACCAAGTTCCTGAAAAGGTGAGCCATCAGGAGCATTTGCCAATCGAACAGGTAAGTCTGTACCAAAATAGCCTTGCTCAAACCATGAAATTATGTCCATCCCCAGATATGGTCCTTGAATTACCCCTTGAGGATCGAGATAGCACAAACTCAATTCCTCAGGAGGGGGAGTACTTTCAAGTGAATATGCCTCGTTATTCCCCTCAACATTTATCTGGTTGTGACCAAAAGTAGGCTGTAGTGACTGAACACCAAATTGAGAGCTTGAGCCTTCAGGAATCCCACTAACCACTCCAGATTGCATGGATGATACATTGTCCATCACATCAGAGTCCTTTTCCATTTTCATATCAGCTACTGGTCGATTATCAAAAGATTTTAATCCATCCATGTAACTTGTGGAAACATCAATCTCCTTATCTGACCCCAAAGCATTGGTTACATCAATACCAGATGGTTTCACATATTTTTGTCCACCTTCATTTGAACTATCCATTTCTGTAATGACAAGCAAAACAAAACATGAATGTTATCCCTAATGGACTGCTGATTGCAAACAACTATAACAGAAAGTTTCCTACCATTCATCAAAACCATCTGTGACTCTGACACACAAAATGTCTCAGCATGATTCCCTTGATAATTATTGTTTACAGCAGCCTTCTCACCAGATTCAACACTGTCCTCCCTGTTAACCAAGGAACAATGTTTTTCCTCGCCTGAAATCAGATCAATAAGACATGGATTAGGATGGGAATATAACTTAGCTTCTCGAATGTAAATAATCATTTACTAGGCAAGTAACTTTCAACATAAATGAAACACTAGCAACATTGCTTTCATTTGATCCCTACTTGTGTCCCTAAATGAGTCGCAGATCCCCTCATTGCTTCTAGTTTTTCCTTTCCATATATCTCCAAGGGCAGCCTGTAAGAATCAGGCAAGCAAATTTGAGGCAACCGTATAGAAGGGAAAAATGGGTAGATTTTTCTTCTACAAAATCAGATTAGAAGCTTCATACCTCTTCCTCTGCATAAGGAGGAACAAAAGCCAAAGGCTCAACAATTTCATTTTGTGTTATCGTTGATGAATGATCCATCTCTTCAGGTAGGGTGTCAAAATTTGGAGCAGTCCTTTGCTTGCGGTAAATGTCAAGGAGTTTTCCTCTTGGGTAGCAATATGCATTAAAGGTCTTGTTTTTATCCCCAAGAAGAGCTCCAGTAACAGAAACAGATAGCGGCTTTCCTCGTCCTACTGTAAAACCCACATTTGATCTCTCCACTCGTCCCCTCTCCAAACTGAATCCCGGAGCACTGCGGTAAGAAGCAGACCCACCTGCATGAACTTCCAGACGATGACGTGGCCTCCATTTATCACGAGAATCATTCTCGCGCTCAGAAGCTAAACGCCCCCCACTAGCAAGAGTTGATTTATCGGAAGTGGCATCTTCCTTCTTAGCTTCTGTCCTCTTCTCATTTCGCGAATCCTTTTCTTTGTCTTCAAGACCCCACCTTGAAGACCACTTGTTCTCTCTTCGAGATTCAAGTCCTGAACCACGACCACTAACATCCTGCCGTCGCTCAGAAGACAAGTCCATCGTCGAAGAAACATCAAGACGACGGTCTTCTTTCCTGCGGTCCCTCCGGCCAAGTAAGTTAGTTTCTCTCTCCTCTTCACGCCAGTGGCGACTGCTTTCAAGATCGGGTGCAGCCCTTCTCCATTCTTTCTTGTCCTGAGAACCATCTAAACGCCAACTATCTTTCAGATTCGGATCACCAGAGGTTCCATGGGGCAACAAATTCGGTGATTTTAAATCCTGTTAAGAGTAAACAAATTATACCACAGTATATATTTCTGATCAGCACTAAACAATGAAAATTATACTTCCGCGACATAATAGTAGATAAAACTAGAAACCAACAAATTAAACAGTCATATTCCAATCAGTACCCTAAAAAGAATTTGACAAAGAGAAATAAAAGTTCCATACCCCAGACGCTCCAGCAGGTAACATCTTAGCATCAGCTACTTTAGAGTAAAGCCATTGAGGGGACAACGGTATGATGCTCTCCGAAGTTGGTTGATCTATTTGCCACAAAAAAAATAATAATAAAATTGAAATCGGAAACCATATACAATTGAAATCCAAAGCTGGAGTATAAAAATGGGAGACGGAAAACATTCTTTGAAAAGGAAATGTAACAATACCTTTGGGGGAGTGGTCGGAGCCGATTTTGGAAGATAGGAGATCATCGGGCAGATCGAATTTTCCGTCATCCATGGGGGAAATGAAAAGCTGATAGAATCTGAAAGGCGGAGATCGGAGCGGGCGAAACGGCGGCGTTTAAGGTCGCGAGAAACGGCGGCGCGGAGAGGGATCAGATGGCTGGATGTGGAGAGAAATAAGGGTTGGAAGAGAAGATGATTATGCAGAGAGGGGGGATGGCTAGGGTTTGTATAAGTGAAGGATTGGGTGTGATTTTGATAACGAACAAATTTTTTATTTTTTTTCTTCTCTTTTTTGTCCTTTGAAGATAGAGAGTAGAGACCGTAAGGCTTAAACGAAAGAAAATGAGTAAACAAATAAGTATAACTTGTGCGTTTCGCTGGAAATGTTTGTTTATTTACTACTGAGTTCACTAATTTATATAGGATAAATTATACCCGTGATCACCTAATTATAGAGTTGGTGTCGATTTTACTACTATATTTTTAATTTTGTCAAATATACCACTTAACTATTTAAATGTTTCAATCAAACCACCAGCTATAAAAAAAATGTACGGGACGTTAAAAAACTTGGTATAATTACACATTTGGTCCCCTATATTTATACAATCTATCAATTTGGTCCTAATTTTAATTTAATAAAATAAAATAATTATTTAATTAGGCGGTGACACGTGTCACCAAAACATCAAACTTGAGATTTTTTGTGCCTTGGAGTACAACAATTAATATATGTCTTTAATGATTGTTAATGCCCAGAAAAATAAAAAAGAAAAAAACACACTTGGACGGATTTGAACAAAAAACCTTGTGATGCAAGGAGCATGTGCTTGCCACTATACCAATTATATGCTTTTTGATATGAAGTACAACATTTAGTATATATCTTATATAATTTTTAATGCTTGGAAAAAGGAAGGAAATGTGGTTTTAGGAAACTTGAATATAATATTTTTATGATGCATAAAAACATCTAATTCAATTAAATAAATCTAATAACTAAATTAAAGTTAAGAATATTTTGTATATATTTTAAATTATAGTTAGTGCACGATTTAAAATAAAAAATTTAATATTATTTTTTTATTTTTTAATATAAAAATCATTTTAAAATTTTTATATTTTAAACTAAATTTAATATATTTTTCAGTTCCAGATTTATTTTTATAATTTCACGTATATAATCATAGAATTTATTTTTTTAACTTAATTAATAATTTCAATATTTATTAAAAAATTAATTAAATTATTATCTATAATTATATTTTAAAAAATAAAAATTATATTAAATTTATTTAGCGAATTCAAACTCACAAACATAATTTAATATTGTTAAATTTAATTTAATTATTAGATTTATTTAATTGGTTTAGATGTTTTTATGCCATAATAATATTATGTTCGAGTTTTTTAAAACCACATTTTCTTTCTTTTTCCAAGCATTAAAAAATGTATAAGACATATATTAAATGTTGTACTTTATATCAAAAAGCATACACTTGGTGCAGTGGCAAGCACATGCCCCTTGCACCACAAGGTCCTTGGTTTGAATCCGTCCAAGTGCATTTTCTTCTCTTTTATTTTTCTAGGCATTAACAATCATTAAATACATATATTAATTGTTGTACCCCATAGCACAAAAGAGTGCTTGGTTCAGTGGCAAGTGTATGCCTTGGGTAATCCAAGGTCTCAGGTTTGATTCTTGATGGGGTGATTTTGTTGCTCTCATTTTTCACCTCCAATTGAGTGACACGTGTCACCACCTGATTGGAGGTGGAAAATTAATTAAATAAATTAAATAAAAATAATTAAAGTCTTCCAATAAACCTAATTAAATAATTATTTTATTAAATTAAAATTAAGACCAAATTGATAGATTGTATAAATATAGGGGACCAAATGTTTAATTATACCAAGTTTTTTAACAGTCTCGTCAATTTTTTCCTTTTTTTAACGGCCAGTGGCTTAAATAGAACCATTTAAATAGTTAAATGGTATATTTGACAAAATTGAAAATATAATGGTCAAATTGACATCAACCCTATAGTTAGGTGGTCACTGGTGTAGTTTACCCAATTATATATAATTACACTTTGCCCCTAAATTTTAAACCCTTAAATTCTAACAATTACCCTTAAATTTTAAACCCTACACATGAACTCATGAACCTTACACCCTAAACTAAATCTCTAAACCTTAAAACTAAGCCACTTATAAAAATTAAAAAATTTCACCGTTAGTATATTGAATATAAATTCATATATTAATTGTAAAAATATATTGTACGATTTGAACTCAAATTTTTTAAAATGAACATTATCATCTTATCTATTCGTACGATTAGTTGATAATAGAAGATGTGACACATCATTTGAAGTTTACTCCCAAGTTAACTTATTAAATAAAAATTCTTAATTCAATTGATCAGATCGAACTGATTATGATCATTGCAAACGGAATGTACATAAGGTCTTTTTTCGACAAGGTAAATGTAAACACCCTAAACCCTGTCCATGCTGAAAATCAATATCACCATAATCTCCATGAATACTTGAAGACATAAGTAATTAATACAAGTTGACATTATTAATCATAATTTTAAATTGGTTTTAAGATGGAAATAAAAAGATAAAACATAACTAGTAGGTACATATTTATATACCTATATTTTATTATTATGAATATTTAAAGTTCAAATTAATATAATTTTAATATACGAGGCAGAAAGGATGAAAATTGAAAACCACTCTATCCTCGTCTGACTCGAGCTTTCGATTTCCAACATGTCAGCTTATTTGATCACACTCGAAAAAGTTCGATTCGAAATAGATCGATTTCGGATATTTAACTCTGATTAGCTCATTGCCTTGAACGTTTAAACCCAAACTGAACATTAACTATCTAAAAAAAAACTAACAAAAAAATTACAGGGAATGTACAACACGACACGGTATGTGTAGACGAGAAAAATTAGTCGTCGAGATGTTGGATCTCGCCCATCAAAATGCGGTTGCTCGTAACCTTGAAACCAAGCAGGGCAGGATCGATCTGTCTTCCCTTCTTCCCTTTTTTCTTGCCACTTCGCGGAGGTTGTGAGGTGGCATCAGATGTTGGCTCAAAAGCAGAGCCGTACGCTGCCGCCTCAGTCTCGTGAAAATGAACCGGCTTCTTAAGGATCTCGATGAATGATGATGCCTCAGACACTGCAGCATCATTGAAAGACGAGGCCCTTCTCATAACTGCATCTTTCTTGGCTGCTGCCTCGGTTTCTACGCTCCTCTTTGCCTGAGTTGAAAGGCTTGTAGAATTTTTCTGCTTCACAAATGGCACTGTGTTTTGATCAGAAAAAACATCCTGGGATGATGAAACCTGTGAAACTTTATCACGCCCTTTCGGCATCACCGACATTAACCTATCAAAAACACAGCACATTTAGAATGCTTTGCAAATAAAGTTTAAGAGTTAAAACACTGTTAACAGCCAAAACAACACTGTGCATGCCGCCGAATGGGTTGGCAAGAAAATCACCTATCATTATAGGGGTCTTCTCCAACTGGTTTATCTAATCCGATTTCATTATTGTACAACCTGCCATTGCCACCTGCACCATTTCACTTTCAAGATTCAGTTCATACAAAAAAATGGCATTTAGTGAACATTTCTTTTTGACAGATTACCAGAACTAAGAGAGCCATGCCGGATATGGGTTCTACTTTGTAGGTCACCACAGTCCAAAGTTGTCTCTACTGGCTCTAAAACATTGTCCTCAGACCCTGACACAGAACCACTCCGAGAAATCATACCTTTCAATCCGTTTCTCTTCTCCTTACCCTCCAGTAATTCTTTATCCACAGCAGATTTTGCCGTCAACCTAGCACCTGCATAACTACTAGAAAACGGATCCCCAGAGCCCAACATGAATGACTGTTCTTCAGCAAATGAGCCAGAATTTAAAGGGCCTTCTGAAAAAGAGCCGTTTCCGTGAAGTTCCTGATCTGTGAAATGATTGAAAGGTAAATTCGAAGTTTGTGGCTCAGAAACAGGCCAAAAGGTTTCCCTCCCTCTAGAAGATGAAGTAGAATAGTGATCATGTACTTCTGATGACTGTGTGGACTGAATACCAAGTTTTTGGTGAAGGTCCATTAAAGTTTTCTTAGAGTTTTCATGAATCCCTCCAGCTGATGTCCAAGTGCTTGAATCAACTTCAGACTCCCTTCTTTGCAGATCTGCTTCAAGACTTAATTGCTGCATTTGCTTTTCCGCCCAACTATTTTCTAGTTGCCCATTTTGCCTAAACTGGTAGCTCTCTATTAAATCTGGATGAGAAGTATATACATCACCCGAAATTTGTCGGCCAAGAGAATGGTTACCAGAAGAGAATGAACCCAATTGGTTGTTAGAATGCATATAGAGATGTTCAAATAGATCTCGAGAATTTACATCGCCCACTTTCATCCCGGGAGCAGGTGCAGAAAAAGTCGACCTGCCAAATGCTGTAGCACTGGGGTCAAAAGCCCCTCGCTGCTGTTGCTCCTGCAAAGCATGATTCCTTTTAAGATTGCTAAACTGCTCTTCTAAAGATGAAAATCTCTTCTGGTGAAGATCTGAATCATTCAACCCCACTGATTGAGCCTGGGGATGAATGCTAGGATTCCTGACAAACTGACCAACTTCATCTACAGACCAAGGACCAGCATGCTGTCCACCCCCCTCCATTTCCAGTTGTTGTTGGCTCAGTGCCCTAGATAATTGTTGCGCTCGAAACTGCTCTTGTTGAAGACGAAGCTGATGTTCTTCAGGAAGCATAGACATGAAATCCAAAAAATCAGCCTGTTGCCCTTGAGCTGCACTCTGGTTGATCTTTGCTTGGATGATCTGCTCTAGTGATGAATCCAGGTGCCCTGAAGCATGAGAATGCTGCCGCAATTCATTTAGAAGATGCCTTTGAAGCTGAACCTGATCAAGTATGTTGTCTCTAGCAGCATCAGGTATGTGCTGGCCGTAACCAGTATCAGAAATCTGAGGATGCAGTAATTGATCAAGTAGCAACTGCTGAGCTTGAGAATGTTGTTGCTGTAGATGTTGTTGTTCCAACTGCTGCAACAATTTAATTTGATGGTGACGAAGCTGCTGCTGCTGCTGAAGTTCCAAGTGCTGCTGTTGTCGCTGCTGAAGTTCCAACTGCTGCTGCTGCCGCAGCTGAAGTTCCAACTGCTGCTGTTGCCGCAGTTGAAGTTCCAACTGCTGTTTCTGCTGCTGTCGCCGCTGAAGTTCCAACTGCTGTTTCTGCTGCAGCTGAAGTTCCAACTGCCGCTGATGCTGTTGTTGAAGTTCCACCTGCCGCTGTTGCTGTCGCTGAAGTTCCAACTTCCGCTGCTGCTGTCGCTGAAGTTCCAACTGCTGCTGTTGTTCAAATTGAAGCTCCAAAAGATGCTCCATATGCGGAGATGAATGATGGATTGACTGCTGCTGATTGAGATTCTTGCTCTGCATCAAATCAAAACTATGACTACGCTCCACACCAAATCCAGTTGAATGTGGAAGGGGATGAAAGAAGTGATTTTTCTCTTGAAGTGGTTCATTGGGCAACTTTTGGGACATTAGGTGTTGTACCAGGTTCAAACCATTGTGCTCTTGCTCTCCGTGAGATAAGGGCCGAGAACCAGAACTGTCTGGATGAATGTTAGGATCAAACACAACATTTCTTCTATAATCATCAGGCCATGCCTCTGGAAGGAACTCATCACCTAGACGAGTAGGTACATTGGTTTTTGAAAATTCATTTGCAATGGACAAATGGCTTGCAGGATTGCCAGAAGGATCTTGAATTTCAGCAGAAACTTTCAAAGGCTCAGCACCAGCACTTCCAGGCCTTCCAAGAAAGTTAATTTCTGCATCACACAAGAAAAACAGGAATCATTACCAAACTCAAAAACTAATAAAATCAACAGTAGGTCAAACCCGTTAAACTTACCATCTGCATGAGCAGCAGCAAATTTACGGAGCTTTTGGTCTTCAGAATACTGATGCTCAGAATGATAACTTTGAGAAGGCCCTCTTAACTGAAAATTAGTACCAGAAGTCTCAAAAGCAGACAAAAACTGCTGCTGCTCATGTCCAATAGCAGACCCCTTCAACTCTGGAGAAGAAGATATGGTCTCCTCCAAGCTTCCTTCAAAACGATCAGGTATCTGCATTCTTGTAACTGCACTAACACTGGAGGCTGAACCAGAATTCATCCTTAGGTGAGGCATCACTTCACCAAGTTCTTGAAAAGGTGATCCCTCAGGAGCATTTTCCAATCGAACAGGTAAGTCTGTACCAAAATAGCCTTGCTCAAACCATGAAATTATGTCAATCCCCAGATATGGTCCCTGAATTACCCCTTGAGGATCGAGATAGCACAAACTCAATTCCTCAGGAGGGGCAGTACTTTCAAGTGAATATGCCTCATTATTGCCCTCAACATTTATCTGGCTACGGCCAAGAGTAGGCTGTAGTGACTGAAAACCAAATAGAGAGCTTGAGCCTTCAGGAATATCGCTACCCACTCCAAATTGCATGGATGATTCATTGTCCTTCACGCCAGAGTCCTTTTCCATTTTCATATCAGTAACTGGTCGCTTATCAAAAGATTTTAATCCATCCATGTAATTTGTGGAGCCATCATCAATCTCTTTATCTGACCCCAAAGCATTGGTTACATCAATACCAGATGGTGTCATATATCTTTCTCCACCTTTTGAACTATTCATTTCTGTAATGACAAGCAAAACAAATCATGAATATCAACCTTTATGGACTGCTTATAGCAAACAACTATAGCTGAAAGTTCCCTACCCTTTGTCATAATCATCTGTGAATCTGACACATAAAATGTCTCATCATGGTACCCTTGATAATTATTGTTTACAGCAGCCTTCTCACCGGATTCAACACTGTTCTCCCTGTTAACCGAGAAGCGATGTTTTTCTTCACCTGAAATCACATCAATAAGACCCAAATTAGGATGGGAACATAACTTAGCTTCTCAAAGGTATCTAATCATTTACTAGGTAAGTTTGGAACATAAATGAAACACTAGCAGCAATGTTTTCATTTGATCCCTACTTGTGTCCCTAAATGAGTCGCAGATCACATCACTGCTTGTAGTTTTTCCTTTCCATATATCTCCAAGGACAGCCTGTAAGTATCAGGCAAACAAATTTGAGTTAACCACATATAAGGATAAAAATGGGTAGATTTTTCTTCTATAAATCAGATTAGAAGCTTCATACCTCTTCCTCTGCATAAGGAGGAACAAAAGCCAAAGGCTCAACAATTTCTTTTTGTGTTATCGTTGATGAATGATCCATCTCGTCAGGTAGGGTGTCAAAATTTGGAGCAGCCTTTTGCTTGCGGTAAATGTCAAGGAGTTTTCCTCTTGGGTAGCAATATGCATTAAAGGTCTTGATTTTATCCACAGGAAGAGCTCCAATTACAGAAACAGATTGTGGTTTCCCTCGTCCTGCTGTAAAACCCACATTCGATCTCTCCACTCGTCCCCTCTCCAAACTGAATCCCGGAGCACTGCGGTAAGAAGCAGACCCACTAGCATGAACTTCCAAACGATGGCGTGGCCTCCATTTATCACGAGAGTCATTCTCGGAAGCTAAGCGTCCCCCAGTAGCAAGAGCTTGTTTCTCGGAAGAGGCATCTTCCTTCTTAGCATCTGTTCTCTTCTCATTTCGAGAATCCTTTTCTTTGTCTTCAAGACCCCATCTTGAAGACCACTTGTTTTCTCTTCGAGATTCAAGCCCTGAACCACGACTATTAACATCTTGCCGTCGCTCTGAAGACAACAAGGTCCTATTTTCAGGAACATCCATTGTTGAAGAGATATCAATGCGACGGTCTTCTTTTCTGCGATCTCTTCGGCCAAGTAAGCTAGTTTCTCTCTCCTCTTCACGCCAGTGGCGACTGCTTTCAAGATCGGGTGCAGCCCTCCTCCATTCTTTCTTGTCCTGAGAACCATCTAAATGCCAACTATCTTTCAGCTTGGGATCACCAGAGGCTCCATGGGGCAAATCTGCAGTTCTTGTATCCTGTTAAGGAGAACAGAAATTATAGCACAAAAACAATACAAACCAAATCTAATCGAACTATTTCTTATGAAATCAGATTCATTATTTCCCCATTCTCCAACTTCAAAAGGGTAAACGAAACTAGAAACGAACAAATTAAATCCCCATATGGCGACCAGTACCCTAAAAACATTTACTAGAGTGAAATGAAAGTTCCATACCGCAGACACTCCAGCAGGTAACATCTTAGCATCAACCACTTTAGAGAAAAGCCATTGTGGGGACAGAGGTATGCTGCTCTCGGAAGTTGGTTGATCTATTGGTCACACAGGAAAAAAAATGAGAGTAAAACCTTTACAAGAAAAGAGCTGCTCATAATTTTTAAAATACAAAGATTCAACACAAGGAAAAAATTACTACCTTTGGTGTCGTCCAGTAACTTGGTGAGTCCTTTCTCCTCCAAGTTCCCATCCCAACCTTCACATAACAATAACAGAAACTAAGAAAATACATACATTTAAATGGCAGAAACTTTCTAACCTCATGCTTCAAGCTTGTTTTCAATGATTCTCTAAAAGATCAAATGCTTTGAGAATGAACTACCAATAATAGAGAAAAAAAATACTCTACTACTATATATCAACTTCAGGGTCAACAGTTAAAATTGGCTTAATGTCAAAATAAGTGACTAAACTATCCAGTTTTCCCTTTTAAGTGCCTAAACTTTTTTTTGCTCCTTTTAGGTGCCCAAACTATCCCCTTTTCCCTTTTAGGTGCCCAAACTATCATTTTTTGCCCCTTTTAAGGTCAAACTGAGGCACCTACTTCGAACAAAAAATTATAATTGGGGCACTTACTTTGACCAAAAAGGGATAGCTTGGGCACCTAAAAGGGGCAAAAAAATGTTTAGCACCTAAAAGGTGAAAAAAGGATAGTTTGGGCACCTATTTTGGTATTAAGCCGTTAAAATTTGCCAATAATTATGAGAAGCAACTGAAGTGGTTTTTCTTCCATTAAAAAAGTCCGAAATTTGCTCTAGCCTCCACTGCATTTGACCGGGATGATTTGAGCTGATACATTTCTACGTACAAACAATCACGGAATTCCTTTTTTTTCCTCTTTTATGGAAAAAACCATTAAACGAGATCTTACGGGAATCATTAACGAAATCAGAAATCTAGAACTAATAAATGAAACCATTAAAACTCAAATGAGGAAAAAACTGCGAAAATAAATAAATTTCAAGTCAAACGTGCGGATTGAATTGAAATGGTAAAGCAATACGATCGGAATGCTTAAATTATAAAGCTGCAGGAATTAGGATAATAACTGAAATAAGGAAAACTTAAACGGAGAAGAAAGGAATGTATTGAATACCTTTGGAGGAGTGGTCAGAGCCGATTTTGGAGGGTAAGAGATCATTAGGTAGATTGAGCTTCCGGTCAGCCATCAAAGCCTATGAAAATTGATAGAATCTAAAGGGCGGAGACGGCAGCGAGCAAACGGCGGCGCTTAAGGTTCTGGAAAACGGCGACGTAGAGAGAGATCAGATGGCTGAATAGTGAGTAGAGAAAGCGAACGTTTTCAGGGGAAATGATTTTTGCAAAGAGAGAAATGGGTAGGGTTTCTAAAACTGAAGGTTTGGGTCTGATTTGATAAGCTCGATCGGAATTTTGATTTTTTTTAAGAACGAAAATAAACAAATAAAACTTATGCGTTTCGTTTGTTTGTTTGTTTGACATGGGGATTTTTTTTCTTTTGAGAAATATATATAATAAAGAAGTAAATATAAATTGGATAAAGTACATAAATGGTCATTAAACTATTCTAAATAATATAAAATGGTCACTAAATTTTCAAATGTTACATAATGGGCATTAAACTTTAATTTTTGTTACAAATAGTCACTGAGTCGTTAACTGTTGTTAACTAGGTGACATGTCATTTACTAAAATTTGTATAACATTACATTTAATCCTCAATAGTTATACATTCAATCAATTTAGGCATCAATAATGAGGGTTAAATTATGACTAAATTGGTTGGTTGTGTAAATATAAAGGATTTAATGTGTTATTATTAAAATTTTCGCAATTGTTATATCATTTATTTAACAACAATTAACAGCTCAGTAACCATTTTGTAACAAAAACTAAAGTTTAATGTCTATTATATAACTTTTAAAAGTTTAGTGGTTAATCTATATTTTGTAAGATAGTTTAGTGACCATTTGTGTACAAAATAAAATTACAAAATGTACCAGAAAAAAAATATACTGAAATAAATAAAATAGTTTTAGATTTATTTTATTCCATAGACATTTTTTTAAAATTAGTGACATATTTTGGACAAATGGTATGTTGTTGCATATGAATGTGTTGTACAAGTGATTCAATGTATACATGGTACGTTAAATAAGGATAGACCGAAAGGATGTTAGAAGATAGTTATATTTTTTGAAAATTTTAAACTATCATATATTTTAAAATTATTTTATTTTATATTAATGATTTAATTTTGTATTCACAAAATTTTTTGTCAAGAGTAAAGGTATAGGTTTAAATTCTGTTTCTATTTTGTGATGAGTGTAGCGTTTAGTCAAATGTGCTGCACCATTCTTTTTAATATTCAGTTTTCTCTAGAAGGTTGGTAGAGAAACGGTTAGGAGTTGTTAGCACCGTTATCTCAACCAACGTTCTTATTCTTTGTATATAAGCCGGTTCTCTTCTAAGAATATTACGGTTAATTCAATCAATAAAACAAAAACGAGAGTACCGTCTCTCCTTCCCCATTCTCTTCTCTTTCAATTCATCATATTTGTAAGATCTTTGTAAGATCTTAACATGGTATCAATCGCCGTGATTCCTGGTGACGTATTCTCTTCTGCTGTTGTCTACTGTTGCTGCGTCTTCCGTTTTCGATTTGGTTTTTTGATTCGTTGCTGCTCAGGTTCTGTTTTTCTCTCGTCTTCTTGTTGATTTATTGTCTCGCGATTGCAATTGGTTCAATTTAGTGTGATAATTGTATCTTTTGCTTCATTCATCGCCTCAAAAACTAGGATTCTCTGTGTTTGGTCATAAGCATGTTTACTCGAAAGGACTCATAGGTTACAGAGTAAATCTAGTGACTCTTGATTGAGATATCATGTAGGCGTAATGTTTGAGTTTCTTTTGAATTGTTGAGTTCCATTGAGACATCGTTGAGACTCTGGATCTCTGGAGATTTGTTTTGTTTTGCGTTTGGCTTCGTCTGTTTTCCGTGCACACAACATGTTTGTTAATTTGTCTGTGTGAATATGACTCAAGGAGGAGCGTCGGTTAACTCTGATTCTAGCTCTGGTCAGGTCACAAATATCATGAATGTCTCTAGTGTTCAACTGATTCCTAAAATTGATGTTGTAAAGCTTTCAGCAAGTACGTATGTCTTGTGGAAACAACAGATTTCTCTGATTATTGATGGTTATGGTTTACTTCCTTTTCTGTCTGATGAAACTATTCCACCGAGTCGTACCATAACGAATACTGCAGGGCAGATCAGTGAAAATCCAGAATATCTTGCATACTATAGGCAAGATAAGCTTCTTGCTTCTTGGATGTTGTCTACCATAAGTTCAGAGGTTCTTCTTAGGTTGACAGGGTGTACCACTGCGAGTACAATTTGGTCTAATGTTACTCGAATGTTTGGGGCTTGTTCCACCACTAAAACCTCCTCTCTTAGACATAGTCTTCATACACAGAAAAAGCTAGGGTTGTCCATTTCTGAATACCTAGCTAAGATCAAGATGATATGTGATACTCTGAATGCTTCTAGAAGTGTAGTATCTGAGCAAGAACATGTTAGTGTTATCCTTGCGGGGTTGTCTGTAGAGTTTGAGTCGGTTATAGCTGTTGCCTCCAAGGAGTTCTTGTCTCTTGAAAAGCTAACTGAAATGCTGTTAGATTGTAAAGCTAGGATGCAGATGTTTCATCATGATAGTCTTCATGTTCATGCCAATTTAGCAGTTCAGAGTGATGAAGGACATTCCACTTCTTTTAATGAGACTAGGAATGTTACACCTCATGATCTTTAGTTATCTGGCCAGTTTCAGTCTGGAGGAGGAGCTCCATTTTATTCTAGGGGGCGTCGTGGTGCGTTCAATAACAACAACAACAGAGGTCGTGGTCGAGGGAGATATGGATCAAATCGACCTCAGTGTCAGCTGTGTGGTCGTATGGGGCACACTGTGCAGAAGTGCTACTATCGATTTGACCTTAGTTATTCTGGATACAATGCTAGTGAGGATGAAGTGCAGACTGAAGGTGCTAATTTTGGATCAGCTCAAAATAATAATGTTGCTCCTGCTGTTGTTAATTCCAGACCTGGTACTCAATCAGCTCAAGTGTTCAATCATACTTTTGGGTTTCAACCAAACTCTTATGCTTCATGTCCTCCTCATACTGGATACTACAATTCTTCTTCTCTTAGTACTGGCTTCTCTACTGGACAAGGAAGGTTTCCTTCAGCTGTTGGTCAAGGGGTGAACTCTTTTTCTTCTACTGGTGTTAAACAAGGTGTTTCTGCAGTCAATCCTATTTCTGAGTTTCCTAGTGATCATTCTACTCCTGTTGCTCAGCCTACTAACACTAGTAATTTCTCTCAAACTCCTGTGATGTTCTCACCCAATGGCTCCATCCTGACACATGGTGTGTGGTGTCCTGATTTTGGGGCATCCCATCATGTTACTTCTGATCAATCTACTATGTATTCTGCTGTTCAGTATACAGGTAACACTTCTTTACTCATGGGCAATGGTGCTAGTGTTCCTATTAAGCATGTTGGTCAAGGATATTTACTTACTCAGTCCAAACCCTTAGTGCTTCAGAACTTGTTACATGTTCCCTCAATTAAAAAGAACTTATTGTCTATTTCTCAACTAGCTCGTGATAATAATGTTTATTTTGAGTTCTTTGCTAATGGCTGCTGTGTTAAGGATACTCAGACTCAGAGGATCCTTCTGGAAGGGAAGCTCACGCATGAGGGTTTGTATCAGTTGACTGCCCCTGTTGCTAATGCTTGCTGTTCATTGCAATCTGCTGTTCAGGTTCATACTGTTTCCAAGCCTTTAGATTTGTTTGACTTGTGGCATAAGAGACTAGGTCACCCCTCTAGTCGAATTGTTAGTAATGTTTTGAATAAGTGTAATATTGTTGCTAAGCCTTGGGATGTAAGTCATGTCTGTTCTGCTTGTTTGCAAGGGAAAGCTCACAAGCTTCATTTTTCTTCATCTTCCACTGAGTATAATGAGCCATTTGAACTTGTTGTTTCTGACTTGTGGGGTCCTGCATCTGTTGCTTCTGATGGATACCTCTATTATGTGTCTTTTATTGATGTGTGTAGCAGACACACTTGGATTTACTTAGTTAAGAAAAAATCTGATGTGACTCAGTGTTTTTTTAATTTCTATAAGTTAATTGAAGTTCAGTTTGGTAAGAAAATTAAAACTCTTCAAACAGATTGTGGGACTGAATATCTTGCCTTAAGAAATTGGTTAGTCTCCAATGGTGTCCAACATAGGTATTCTTGTCCCCATACTTCTGAACAAAATGGTAAGGCTGAAAGAAAGCATAGGCATGTAGTTGACACTGGGTTGACCTTACTTGCACAAGCTGGTTTACCTCTGAAATTTTGGAGTCATGCCTTCACCACAGCTGTGTTTTTAATTAATAGGATGCCTACTGAAGTTTTGAATGGTAAATCCCCTTTTGAGAAGTTGTATGGTAAAAGTCCTGACTATTCCTTTTTCAAGGTCTTTGGTTGCACTTGCTATCCTTATATGAGGCCATACAGTCAGCATAAATTCAGTTTTAGGACATCAATTTGTGTGTTCTTAGGGTATAGCTCATCTCAAAAAGGGTATAAATGTTTGGATAGCTCTGGAAAAGTTCTAGTTTCCAGACATGTTGTTTTTGATGAATCTCAATTTTCCTTTCTTCAACAATCTGAAGTGTCTCAGAAGGAGTCTGGATTGAGTCAGTCTTGTTTGCCTATTTTGGATGCTTGTTCTCCTGCTCGTGTTACCAATTCCCATGACATACATATTCTTGAGTCCTCCCATGTCACACCTGGTTCCATCAGTCCATGTGCTGCTCAAAGAAAACCTATAATTTCTGTTCAGCAGGGTCTTGGTCCAAATGACCAAGGTGTGTCTGTTGATGATAATACTGTTGCTGGTCAGGGTTGTGATGATAATGTTGCTTGTCAAAATGCTGATCCTGTGAATGTTAATACTGAAGTTGTTAATGCTGTTGAGAGTAATATTCAAGTTAGTCCTCCTCAAGGGAATGATCAAGAGGATGTTCAAGGTGAGCAGGATATTGTTCAAGGTGATCAGGAGGTTGCTGGTGATCAAGAGAATGTTAAGAATGCTCAAAGTGGTCAGGAAAATGTTCGAGGTGATCAAGAGGATGTTCAAGGTGATGTTGCAGCAGACATTGCTCAGGTTGAAGAGAATGATGCTGAAATTAATAATTTTGGAGATGTTACAGGAGGTTTTTCTGATGAACTACTTTTCACATCAGAATATGATGGTGTTCATACTGGAACAACTTCATCTGAGATAGTTCTTGATGGTGTTCATACTGGAACAACTCCACCAGAGATAGTTCTTGAAGATTCCACTATTTTTCCTTTAGGAGTAGCTCTTGAAGTGGAATCTGATGTTCTTTCTCCCTCTCAGGAGGATGGTCAAAGGGCTACAACTGCTGATCTTCATGTGCCTCAAGGTTCATCACAGCAAATGGGTCATAGCATGGTAACAAGGAGTAAAAATGGCATATACAAACCTAAGATTTATCAGGTTTCTTCTACTGGTTTGTTTTCTGAATTTGAACCTAAGACTATTAAAGAAGCCATGTTGGACAAGCATTGGAGAGCAGCTGTTCAAGCTGAATATGATGCTTTGATGAAGAATGAGACTTGAACACTAGTGCTTCTTCCCTTGAATAGAAAAGTTGTCAATTGTAAGTGGTTATTCAGAATCAAAAGAAAACCTGATGGCTCTGTAGATCGATACAAGGCCAGACTTGTGGCTAATGGGTATCTTCAGGAAGCTGACATTGATTATCATGATGTTTTCAGTCCAGTAGTGAAGCCTGTTACTGTCAGAACAATTCTTTCATTGGCTGTCACTCGTGGATGGATACTCAAGCAAGTTGATATAAATAATGCCTTTTTAAATGGTGTTTTGAAGGAAGAAGTATACATGGCTCAGCCTCCAGGCTATGAGCAAGGTGATACTAGTTTGAATCTGGTGTGCAAACTAAACAAAGCAATCTATGGTCTCAAACAAGCACCAAGGGCTTGGTTTGAGAGACTCAAAGATTATCTTGTGTCTGATGGATTCACTCTGACCAAGTCTGATGCTTCTCTCTTTGTGAAGATTTCTTCTTCTACTGTGATGTATATACTTGTGTATGTAGATGACATTATCTTAACTGGTTCTGATAGTGTTGAGATTCAAGAGGTTGTTGATAGACTAAACAGAACTTTCTCTCTAAAGGATCTAGGCACTCTCAGTTATTTTTTAGGGATTGAGGTTACCCATGCTTTAGAGGGTCTGATGGTGAGTCAAAGGAAGTATATCATGGACTTGTTGCATAAGTATGGTTTTGACAGTGCTAAGGGGCTCCCTACCCCTATGGTTTCTAGTTGCAAGTTGTCCACTCATGATGGCACTCCTATTGCAAATGCTACTGAATACCGTAGCATTATAAGGGCTTTACAATACATTGTTATCACTAGGCCAGAAATTGCTTTTGCTGTCAATAAAGTCTGTCAATTCATGCAGAATCCTAGTGATGTGCATTTTAATGCAGTGAAGAGGATTCTTAGATATCTTCAAGGAACTATAGACTATGGGTTGAAGTTCACTTCTCATCCTCGTTTAAACATTGAAGGGTTTGCTGATGCTAACTGGGGGTCTGACTCTGATGACAGACGGTCCACGTCTGGGTTTTGTATATATTTTGGTGGTAATTCAGTGTCTTGGGGATCACGAAAGCAGCAGGTTGTTTCTAGGTCCACAGCTGAAGCTGAGTACAGAAGTGTAGCTTGTGCCACTACTAAAATAAATGTGGCTTCAATCCTTGCTGAATGAGTTGAATGTTATGGCTGATGGCTTACCTGTGCTCTGGTGTGACAATTCAAGTGCAGTAGCTGTGTCAGCTAATCCAGTGATGCACTCCAAGTTCAAGCACGTTGAGTTAGATTTGTACTTTGTTCGTGAACAAGTTGTTGCAGGCAAGCTTCAGGTCAATGAAGTCGCTGCTTTTGAACAAGTTGCGGATATTCTAACCAAGCCTTTGTCTGCTCCTGCCTTTCACAGACACAGACTTAAACTTGCTGTAGTCCCTCTGTTGTAGTTTGTTTTCTTGTTGCTTTTGGTTGCATCTGGTTCTTTTTCTGTTTGTGTATTGTTTTTGTTTGCAGCAGGTTCTTAGTTTTTTTTACTAAGCTGTGCAGTCAAGGTTGAATCAGATCTTCATCATCCAGTCTGTTGGGGGAATGAAGAGTGAAGCATGAACTATGAAGAAACAAGAGGTTTTTTCGGGTCTTCCTCGTCAGTGAAGCTGGGGGAATGTTAAGAGTAAAGGTATAGGTTTAAATTCTGTTTCTATTTTGTGATGAGTGCAGCGTTTAGTCAAATGTGCTGCACCATTCTTTTTAATATTCAGTTTTCTCTAGAAGGTTGGTAGAGAAACGGTTAGGAGTTGTTAGCACCGTTATCTCAACCAACGTTCTTATTCTTTGTATATAAGTCGGTTCTCTTCTGAGAATATTACGGTTAATTCAATCAATAAAACTGTAAAACCTATGTTTGATTTTGATATAACTAGATCTTTAAGGATCAAATTGAAGAACTTAAAATTGTTTGTTCAAATCCCTTAATAAGTTTTTTGAAACTCCAAAGACTTTAAACTGATTTATTAGAACTCAAACTCAAATATTTTCTAAGTGTTCCAAGGCAAAAATATTGAAAAACGTCAACCAGTATCGATACCCATCAAGGAGTATCGATACCTTTTTAGCAAAGTTTGCCACTGACGGAACACGTATCGATACGGAAAACCCTAGTATCGATACGCTCTGAAATCAGTATCGATACTGATCAACCAGTATCGATACCATTTTATAATTATTAATTTCAAAGTCGGTTTAAAAATATAACCGTTGAGATTTTTAAACGGTCACTAAACCAGTATCGATACCCCTAACCCTAGTATCGATACCACTTTTGACAGTGAGCTATGTCGAGAAAAAGGTATCGATACAGCCTGTGCTGTTTCGATACCCAGTACCGATACGCCAAGAACGCGTATCGATACCCCTTTATTATTTGTACACAACGGCTATTTTTTTTTGTGAGACAGGTATCGATACCCCACTAGCGAGTACCGATACTCATAGCTGGAAAAGTGCAAGAAAGTGGTAAAAAAGCATGCCAACGGCTATAATCTTAAAGTCAACACTCACAACGGTTGGAAATCATCAAGAGGCTATAAAAAGATCCCAAGAAGCTCCAGCAACATAACATTGAACCTCAAGAAGATATCAAAACATCAAATCCAAGCATTTGTGCAAAAATCCTACTTTGTCTAGAAACCCCAATTGTATCATTCATTTCTATTTTGTTCAATTGGGTTGAGTGCTTGATATTGGGCTATTATTTGTATTGAGAGATACCTTATTAGCCACCAAATTTCTTTGTTCTTTTGTGTGAGGATTGGGTTAATTTTTGGGTAGAAAAATTAACCGAAATTGTAAAGGTTGCCTCCTTGTCCTGGAAAAAGGGGACGAACAATTTAGTGGAAATTGTTGCAAATCCTTGGTGAGACTAAGGTAGTGGATGTAGAGTTCGGTTGGTGAACTTGAACCACTCTAAATTCCCGTGTCAATATTTTTAGTTGCAATTTCCGTTACAACATTGTTAAAATTCCAATTCACCCCCCCTCTTGGTTATTATCATTCGTGTGATCCACTCAACAATTGGCATCAGAGCTTAACTCTTTGAGGATTAACAACCACAAGAGGAGATCCTTGGAAGAAGTGTGATCATCATCAAAATATCAAGAGATGTCTTCAATCTCCGCTCCCGGCATGTACGACTCACAATCCACCACAAAGCCTCCTTTCTTCAATGGTGAGAACTACTCCTTTTGGAAAAATAAAATGCGTCTATTCATTAAATCAAGTGACTATCTTGTGTGGGATGTCATTGAGGATGGACCATATATTCCATTGAAGCAAGATGTTGATGGCAAGATGGTGCTTAAAAGAAGAACGGAAATGAGTGAAGAGGAAAGGAAAAAGATCCAAGTAAATGATAAAGCTCTTCACATGCTATTTTGTGCTTTCGGTCCGGACATCTACTCAAAGGTCTCATCAATTGAAAGTGCCAAAGAAGTGTGGGACACTCTTGAAACCACCTATGAAGGCACCAACGATGTCAAAGAAACTAAGATTGGAATTCTCAATCTTAGTTATGAAAATTTCAAGATGGAATTCGATGAGACGGTGTCAAAGATGTTTGATAGGTTCTCCACAATTGTAAATGGTTTAAAAGGATATGGAGAAGTTATACCGGAAGATAAGCTTGTCCGAAAGCTACTCTATTCACTTCCCGAATCTTGGGATGGGAAGAGAACCGCAATCATCGAAGCAAAGAATTTAAAAACTCTAAAGCTTGATGAACTTGTAGGCTCTCTCCTTACTCACGAGATCATGAAGCAAGGAAGAGAAGATGAAAGAAAGAAAGAAGAAAAAAGAATGGAAAAGCTTGAAGGGGAGAAAAAGAAGAAAATAGGAATAGCTCTCAAGGCTAAAACATCCCAACTTGATGAAAGCTCATCTAGTGATGAGGATGAGCTTGAAGAATTGGCTATGATAGCCAAACGATTCTCACGCCTTATGAGGTCCAACCGAGGAAGAAAAATCCAAAGGAAAATGGACTTTAAAAGCAAGAACAAAGAAGAAGGAAGGGATCCAATCACTTGCTTCGAGTGCGGACAACCCGGCCACATACGTTCGGAGTGCCCTCAACTCAAGAAGAAGGGCTTTGTGTTGGGTTTTTCGGTGCTCGATTCGATCAACCGTTCTTGCTCGCCAAGTGGTGGAGAGGTGAATTTTTGGGTGGAAGGGTTTAGGAAGCTAGAAAGAATAAAGACACGATGATTTATAGTGGTTCAACTCCTCAACCGAGTCTACATCCACTACCTTAGCTTCCTACTAAGGATTTCACAACCAATTCACTAATTGATTCGTCCCCTTTTCTAGGATCAGGAGGAAACCCTTTACACCCTCGAAGCTTTCTACCCAAAGCTTGAAGGAAACCCTCTCTTACAAAGAGATAAACAAAACAAACTTAAAACCTCTCAATAGGCGTTTGTTTGCACAATTAAGCTCTCACCCAAAAACCTAAACACTTGAGCAAATTTAACAATGTAAGCTCACAAGTGTTGTCTAAGCAAAGAATGAACAATTAAGCACTAGACAAGGTTTTTCACTCAAAATGTTGTAACAATTGAAGCTCTTCTCAATCTTGATGCTTGGAGGTCTTATTTATACTCCAAATTGAGTTTCTAGCCGTTTATGGCCGTTGGGGATGTTTCATAGCCGTTGGGGATACAAAATAGCCGTTTATTTCCCACAAAATGCAGTTCAGCAGCCTAGTGTATCGATACACTATCCCCTGTATCGATACGGTCTTGAAAGTCTGATATAGCCGTTGAGCTTTCTGCTGATGCGTATCGATACGCTTGCCTGGCGTATCGGTACGGTCCTGCAAAGTCAAGTGACCGTTGGGAATTTACCGTTAGGCGTATCGGTACGCGATACTACCGTATCGGTACGCGACTAGCCGTTGGGCTATTTAAAAACATACCGTATCGATACGTGTAAGCGTATCGGTACGGGTTTAGACACCGTATCGATACGCATAGCCGTATCGATACGGGTTTTAGCTACTGGAATTCTATTTGCCTGAAAACCTCAAGGCGTATCGATACACTCAGATACAGTATCGATACGGTCACTTGGAATGCATGGTTTTGACCGCTTTAAACGTATTTTAAGTCCATTCCAGAGCTTTAAAAACCCTTAAACATATTTTCAAGTTGTTTTTGACTAAAAACATATTTTAAATTCTTTTCAATTTAGTCCAAAACATTTTTCAAATATTATATCAAAACCTTAGTTCTACAATCTCCCCCTTTTTGATATAATAAAACCAACTTGATAATTTGTTTGGGATTCTCCCCCTTTGATTTTAAAAATGTGAATAAGAGATTTAAAATATGAAACCAAAATAAAGCTCCCCCTTATTCTTTTGAAAATTCAATTTTTCAAACCATTCTCCCCCTTTTTGTTATATCAAAAAGAATTTAAAATGACATTTATGTTCAAGATAACATAGGAGGCAAAAAAAATTTTGACACTTAAAATTTTGGTTTAAAATTGGCTCCCCCTTACTCAAGGCATCATCAAATTGTTAGTCCAACATTTATGAATATCTAGTTGACATAAAATAAAATAAATCAATAAAACACTAAAACAACTAGATTTTACCACACTTGAACTCAAGGGAGGATGTGAAGCCTTCCTTCTTCAAGTGTTCTTCCTTGTGTGCATGGAGCTCCCCCTCAATTTTTGACTTGTTGATCATTCTCCATCACACCTAGCAAAAGACAATCAAGTAATTTTTGGTATCCAAATTGCTTTGGATCCATAGACGTTAGTAGCACAAAATTTAGTCCCCTTAGGAATCCATTTTTCAATTTCATCCTTTTTAGTTGAAGTGGTTAGTCTTTTTGGGACCCAAACACTTCTAAAACATTTTCCATTTAAAAATCTAGGGGCACTAGATTGTCTTACATAAAAATTTGATTTTCCAAAATTGTTTTTCTTTTGAAGTTCATTGGAAATCAAATCTTTTTCCTTTTTGAGATCATCGACTTCTTTTTGATGATCTCTTTCCATCGTTTGAAGCAAGTTTTGTAAATCTAAAACTTTAAGTTCAAAATCTTTGATTTTTGCTTCAAACTCTAAATTGGTTTTAGAAAGCAAATCATTTTCGGTTTTCAACTTTGAAATCAATTTTTTATTTTTCGAAAATGAAGCCTTGAATTCAAAAACCAATTCATCATAGGCTTCTTGTAACTCATCAAATGTATAAGAATTTGAAATAGATGAGTTAGAAGTTACCTCCCCCTCATTGAGGGCCATCATGCATAGGTGGGCTACTTCATTATCGGTGGAGTCTTCATCACTCCAAGTGGCCACATATGCTTGTTTAGAAGATGATCCCTTCTTTTTGGATTTGTGGGAATCCTTCATCTTCTTCATCGATTCATGCTTGGATTTTTCCATTTTGCTCTTCATGAATCGTGCGAGCTTGTTGAAGAGATAGTTCATCTCTTCATCTTCACTATCCTCCTCACTTGAATCTACGTGATGATTTGTGGAGGATTTGAGAGCCATGGCATTGAAGCCAAGCCTCTTGATTTTCTTCTCTCCCATAGCTCTAATTTCTTCCCTCCTTTTCTCATCTTCTTTGTTCTTCTTCATGATTTGATGAGTAAGAAGTGACCCCATGAGTTCATCAAGCTTCAAAGTCTTCAAATTTTTGGCTTCGATGATGGCGGTCCTCTTTGAGTCCCAAGACTCGGGAAGTGAGTAGATGAGCTTTCGGACAAGTTTTTCTTCCGGAATGGCTTCTCCATAACCTTTAAGACCATTGATGATGGTGGAGAATCTATCAAACATCTTCTCGATGTTCTCTTCCGGATCCATTTTGAAGTTCTCATACTTTAAGGTGAGGAGCCCAATCTTGGTCTCCTTGACTTCATTAGTCCCCTCGTATGTGACTTCAAGCTTGTCCCATACCTCCTTGGCACTTTCACAAGAAGACATTTTCTCATAGATGGTTGGGCCAAAAGCACAAAAGAGCATGTGCAAGGCTCTACAATTTAGCTCCATCTTCTTGCGATCGTCGTCACTCCATTCCGCTTTGCTTCCTTGAAGCACGAACGGACCATCTTCAACTATGTCCCATAGCTTGTAATCTCTTGACTTCAAGAAGAATTTCATCTTTGTCTTCCAATGGGCATAGTGATCTCCGTCGAAGAAGGGCGGTATGTTGATGGATTGCGACATTTTGAGCCGGTTGGTGAAATGTTGATCGAGCTTGCCGGATCTTCTCAATAGGATGTGAATCCCCTTCAATTGAGCCAAGCTCTGATACCAATTGTTGGGTTTTTCGGTGCTCGATTCGATCAACCGTTCTTGCTCGCCAAGTGGTGGAGAGGTGAATTTTTGGGTGGAAGGGTTTAGGAAGCTAGAAAGAATAAAGACACGATGATTTATAGTGGTTCAACTCCTCAACCGAGTCTACATCCACTACCTTAGCTTCCTACTAAGGATTTCACAACCAATTCACTAATTGATTCGTCCCCTTTTCTAGGATCAGGAGGAAACCCTTTACACCCTCGAAGCTTTCTACCCAAAGCTTGAAGGAAACCCTCTCTTACAAAGAGATAAACAAAACAAACTTAAAACCTCTCAATAGGCGTTTGTTTGCACAATTAAGCTCTCACCCAAAAACCTAAACACTTGAGCAAATTTAACAATGTAAGCTCACAAGTGTTGTCTAAGCAAAGAATGAACAATTAAGCACTAGACAAGGTTTTTCACTCAAAATGTTGTAACAATTGAAGCTCTTCTCAATCTTGATGCTTGGAGGTCTTATTTATACTCCAAATTGAGTTTCTAGCCGTTTATGGCCGTTGGGGATGTTTCATAGCCGTTGGGGATACAAAATAGCCGTTTATTTCCCACAAAATGCAGTTCAGCAGCCTAGTGTATCGATACACTATCCCCTGTATCGATACGGTCTTGAAAGTCTGATATAGCCGTTGAGCTTTCTGCTGATGCGTATCGATACGCTTGCCTGGCGTATCGGTACGGTCCTGCAAAGTCAAGTGACCGTTGGGAATTTACCGTTAGGCGTATCGGTACGCGATACTACCGTATCGGTACGCGATACTACCGTATCGGTACGCGACTAGCCGTTGGGCTATTTAAAAACATACCGTATCGATACGTGTAAGCGTATCGGTACGGGTTTAGACACCGTATCGATACGCATAGCCGTATCGATACGGGTTTTAGCTACTGGAATTCTATTTGCCTGAAAACCTCAAGGCGTATCGATACACTCAGATACAGTATCGATACGGTCACTTGGAATGCATGGTTTTGACCGCTTTAAACGTATTTTAAGTCCATTCCAGAGCTTTAAAAACCCTTAAACATATTTTCAAGTTGTTTTTGACTAAAAACATATTTTAAATTCTTTTCAATTTAGTCCAAAACATTTTTCAAATATTATATCAAAACCTTAGTTCTACACTTTGAGAAGAAGAAAAAGCTCAAAGCCAAGCTTGCTACTTGGAGTGATGAGGAGTCATCGGAGGATGACGAACAAGAAGTGGCGAACCTTTGCCTCATGGCACTTGAGGAAGATTCCTCCTTGGTAACCTCTAACTCATCTACTTTAGATTATTCATATGAAGAATTAAATGATGCTTATGATGAGTTGCAAGAGGTATATGATGAATTAGTTGAGAAGTATAAGGAGTCGGTTATTAGGAATAGAAAAATTATTCTAGAATTAAAAGAGAAAAATGACTCACTTACTCAAACTAATTCTAAAATTGAGAAAAAGGTATTAGGATTAGAAGATGAACTCAAATTCTTTCAAAAAGAAAATATTGATCTTAATAATCTTTTATCTCAAAATAATTGTGAACACCAAAAGGTGTTAAGTGAGCTAAATGAGCTCAAAAAGTCTTTAAAAAATAATGGTAGTGTCAAACATGACATAGGAAAATCCTCTAGAACACACCAATATAAGAAAAAGACTAACTACTACAAACAAAGTAACTATCCTAGACATAGTAAAGTTAAAAGAATTAGAAATGTATGGGTTCCTAAGGAACTTGTTAAATCTAATAATATTATTGCTATGTCACCTTGGCTTCCTAAGGGAACCAAAGTTTTAGGAACTAACACACATGGACCCAAAATGATTTGGGTACCAAAAACAAAAGTTTAAATATCTTTGTTTGTAGGGGGAGCATTGCTACAAGGCCAAAGCACAAAGTCAAAACTCATGGTACCTTGATAGTGGATGCTCGAGACACATGACCGGAGACAAGAGTCGACTAATGGATCTAAAGCCAAAAAGTGGAGGAGTAGTAACATTTGGTGACAACTCCAAAGGCCACATTGAAGGTATTGGCTCCATAGGTAATCACTCTACTACTCTCATTGAAAATGTTTTATATGTCAATGGTCTTAAACATAATTTATTGAGCATAAGTCAACTATGTGATAAAGGTTTTAATGTTATGTTTGATAAAACCGGTTGTAAAATTGTAGACATTAAAACTAATAATATTATGCTCATAGGTCATCGCATAGGGAATATATACATGGTGCATCTAGATGACATTCATACATCTCATGCATGCTTAGTTGCTCAAAACGGAAATGATGCATGGTTGTGGCATAGGAAGCTAGGACATGCTAGCACAAGTGTTTTAGAAAAACTAGTCTCTCTAAACCTAGTTAAAGGTTTACCCAAGATAAAATTTTCAAACGATAAAATTTGTGATGCATGCTCAAAGGGTAAACAACATAGATCTTCCTTTAAATCCATTAATGACATTTCTACTAGTAGATGTTTACAACTAATTCACATGGATTTATTTGGGCCAATTAGGACTATGAGCTTGGGTGGCAAATCATATGCTTTTGTATTAGTTGATGATTTTTCTAGATTCACTTGGGTTGTCTTTTTAAGTACTAAGGATGAGGCTTTGGAAAAATTCATCACATTTTCAAAATTAATTCAAAATGATCTTGAACTTAAAATTTCACATATTAGAAGTGATCATGGAACCGAATTTCAAAATTTAGGATTTGAAGATTTTTTAAATGAAAATGTGTAAAACCTATGTTTGATTTTGATATAACTAGATCTTTAAGGATCAAATTAAAGAACTTAAAATTGTTTGTACAAATCCCTTAATAAGTTTTTGAAACCCCAAAGACTTTAAACTGATTTATTAGAACTCAAACTCAAAAATTTTCTAAGTGTTCCAAGGCAAAAATACTGAAAAACGTCAACCAGTATCGATACCCATCAAGGAGTATCGATACCTTTTTAGCAAAAGTTTGCCTCTGTCGGAACAAGTATCGAAACGGCAAACCCTAGTATCGATACTCTATGAAATCAGTATCGATACGGATGAACCAGTATCGATACCGTTTTATAATTATTAATTTCAAAGTCAGTTTAAAAATATAACCGTTGAGATTTTTAAACGGTCACCAAACCGGTATCGATACCTCTAACCCTAGTATCGATACCCCATTTGACAGTGAGCTATGTCGAGAAAAAGGTATCGATACAGCCTGTGCTGTTTCGATACCCAGTACCGATACGCCAAGAACGCGTATCGATACCCCTTTATTATTTGTACACAACGGCTATTTTCTTATGAGACAGGTATCAATACCCCACTATAGAGTACCGATACTCATAGCTGGAAAAGTGCAAGAAAGTGGAGAAAAAGCATCCCAACGGCTATAATCTTAAAATCAACTCTCACAACGGTTGGAAATCATCAAGAGGCTATAAAAAGACCCCAAGAAGCTCCAGCAACATATTATTGAACCTCAAGAAGATATCAAAACATCAAATCCAAGCATTTGTGCAAAAATCTTACTTTGTCTAGAAATCCCAATTGTATCCTTCATTTCTATTTTGTTCGATTGGGTTGAGTGCTTGATATTGGGCTATCATTTGTATTGAGAGATACCTTATTAGCCACCAAATTTCTTTGTTCTATTGTGTGAGGATTGGGTTAATTTTTGGGTAGAAAAATTAACCGAAATTGTAAAGGTTGCCTCCTTGTCCTGGGAAAAGGGGACGAACAATTTAGTGGAAATTGTTGGAAATCCTTGGTGAGACTAAGGTAGTGGATGTAGAGTTCGGTTGGTGAACTTGAACCACTCTAAATTCCCGTGTCAATATTTTTAAGTTGCAATTTCCGTTACAACATCGTTAAAATTCCAATTCACCCCCCCTCTTGGTTATTATCATTCGTGTGATCCACTCAACAATTGGTATCAGAGCTTAACTCTTTGAGGATTAACAACCGCAAGAGGAGATCCTTGGAAGAAGTGTGATCATCATCAAAATATCAAGAGATGGCATCAACCTCCGCTCCCGGCATGTACGACTCACAATCCACCACAAAGCCTCCTTTCTTCAATGGTGAGAACTACTCATTTTGGAAAAATAAAATGCGTCTATTTATTAAATCAAGTGACTACCTTGTGTGGGATGTCATTGAGGATGGACCATATATTCCATTGAAGCAAGATGTTGATGGCAAGATGGTGCTTAAAAGAAGAACGGAAATGAGTGAAGAGGAAAGGAAAAAGATCCAAGTAAATGATAAAGCTCTTCACATGCTATTTTGTGCTTTCGGTCCGGACATCTACTCAAAGGTCTCATCAATTGAAAGTGCCAAAGAAGTGTGGGACACTCTTGAAACCACCTATGAAGGCACCAACGATGTCAAAGAAACTAAGATTGGAATTCTCAATCTTAGTTATGAAAATTTCAAGATGGAATTTGATGAGACGGTGTCAAAGATGTTTGATCGATTCTCCACAATTGTGAATGGTCTAAAGGGCTATGGAGAAATTATACCGGAAGACAAGCTTGTCCGAAAGCTACTCTATTCACTTCCCGAATCTTGGGATGGGAAGAGAACCGCTATCATCGAAGCAAAGAATTTAAAAACTCTAAAGCTTGATGAACTTGTAGGTTCTCTCCTTACTCACGAGATCATGAAGCAAGGAAGGGAAGATGAGAAAAAGAAAGAAGAAAAAAAAATGGAGAAGCTTGAAGGGGAGAAAAAGAAGAAAATAGGAATAGCTCTCAAAGCTAAAACTTCCCAACTTGATGAAAGTTCATCTAGTGATGAGGATGAACTTGAAGAATTGGCTATGATAGCCAAACGATTCTCACGCCTTATGAGGTCCAACCGAGGAAGAAGAATCCAAAGGAAAATGGACTTTAAAGGCAAGAACAAAGAAGAAGGAAGGGATCCAATCACTTGCTTCGAGTGCGGACAACCCGGCCACATACGTTCGGAGTGCCCTCAACTCAAGAAGAAGGGCTTTGAGAAGAAGAAAAAGCTCAAAGCCAAGCTTGCTACTTGGAGTGATGAGGAGTCATCGGAGGATGACGAACAAGAAGTGGCGAACCTCTGCCTCATGGCACTTGAGGAAGATTCCTCCTTGGTAACCTCTAACTCATCTACTTTAGATTTTTCATATGAAGAATTAAATGATGCATATGATGAGTTACAAGAGGTATATGATGAATTAGTTGAGAAATATAGGGAGTCGGTTATTAGGAATAGAAAAATTATTATAGAATTAAAAGAGAAAAATGACTCACTTACTCAAACTAATTCTAAAATAGAGAAAAAGATATTAGGATTAGAAGATGAACTTAAGTTCTTTCAAAAAGAAAATATTGATCTTAATAATCTTTTATCTCAAAATAATTGTGAACACCAAAAGGTGTTAAGTGAGCTAAATGAGCTCAAAAAGTCTTTAAAAATTAATGGTAGTGTTAAACATGACATAGGAGAATCCTCTAGAACACACCAATATAAGAAAAAGACTAACTACTACAAACAAAATAACTATCCTAGACATAGTAAAGTTAAAAGAATTAGGAATGTATGGGTTCCTAAGGAACTTGTTAAATCTAATGATATTATTGCTATGTCACCTTGGATTCCTAAGGGAACCAAAATTTTAGGAACTAACACACATGGACCCAAAATGATTTGGGTACCAAAAACAAAAGTTTAAATATCTTTGTTTGTAGGGGGAGCATTGCTACAAGGCCAAAGCACAAAGTCAAAACTCATGGTACCTTGATAGTGGATGCTCGAGACACATGACCGGAGACAAGAGTAGACTAATGGATCTAAAGCCAAAAAGTGGAGGAGTAGTAACATTTGGTGACAACTCCAAAGGCCACATTGAAGGTATTGGCTCCATAGGTAATCACTCTACTACTCTCATTGAAAATGTTTTATATGTCAATGGTCTTAAACATAATTTATTGAGCATAAGTCAACTATGTGATAAAGGTTTTAATGTTATGTTTGATAAAACCGGTTGTAAAATTGTAGACATTAAAACTAATAATATTATGCTCATTGGTCATCGCATAGGGAATATATACATGGTGCATCTAGATGACATTCATACATCTCATGCATGCTTAGTTGCTCAAAACGAAAATGATGCATGGTTGTGGCATAGGAAGCTAGGACATGCTAGCACAAGTGTTTTAGAAAAACTAGTCTCTCTAAACCTAGTTAAAGGTTTACCCAAGATAAAATTTTCAAACGATAAAATTTGTGATGCATGCTCAAAGGGTAAACAACATAGATCTTCCTTTAAATCCATTAATGACATTTCTACTAGTAGATGTTTACAACTAATCCATATGGATTTATTTGGGCCAATTAGGACTATGAGCTTGGGTGGCAAATCATATGCTTTTGTATTAGTTGATGATTTTTCTAGATTCACTTGGGTTCTCTTTTTAAGTACTAAGGATGAGGCTTTGGAAAAATTCATCACATTTTCAAAATTAATTCAAAATGATCTTGAACTTAAAATTTCACATATTAGAAGTGATCATGGAACCGAATTTCAAAATTTAGGATTTGAAGATTTTTTAAATGAAAATGGTATTAGCCATAATTTTTCAGCCCCTCGAACTCCTCAACAAAATGGGGTAGTTGAGAGGAAAAATAGAACTTTACAAGAAATGACTAGAACTATGCTTTGCGAAAATAATTTACCAAAATATTTTTGGGCGGAAGCAACAAACACAGCTTGTTATATTATAAATCGTGTAACCATTAGGCCGATTTTAAAGAAAACACCTTATGAGATTTTAAAATCTAAAAAGCCTAATATTAGCTACTTCCACCCTTTTGGATGTAAATGTTTTGTTTTAAATAATGGAAAAGATAATTTAGGTAAATTTGATGCAAAAAGTGATGAAGCTATTTTTATAGGTTACTCTTTAACCTCTAAAGCCTATCGAGTATTTAACAAAAGAACTTTAGTTGTAGAAGAATCTATTCATGTTGTATTCGATGATAATCCCCTTCCTAGGAAGGATTCTTGTGATGATGATAATGTAGGAATCACAAATACCTTTGATGGAGGTCAAACTTCAAAGAAGGATGAGATTCAACCAAAAGAAGAAGACACACAAGATCCACCTCTTGAAGCCTTGAAGGACTTGGCTATTGAGGAAAAGGAAGTTAGCTATCCAAGGGAGTTAAACTATGTCAAAGATGGTGAAATCTTGGGTGATCCATCCAAGGGGGTAACCATTCGTTCTTCTCTTAGATTAATGAATCATATTGCATTTATCTCATGCATAGAGCCTAAAAATATCAAAGAAGCATTAAAAGATGATTTTTGGATTATGGCTATGCAAGAAGAGTTAAATCAATTTGAGAGAAGCAATGTTTGGACATTAGTTGATAGGCCTAGTAATCAATCTACAATAGGAACTAAATGGGTCTTTAGGAACAAACTAGATGAGAGTGGTAACATTGTGAGAAATAAAGCTAGACTTGTAGCACAAGGTTACACTCAAGAGGAGGGAATAGATTTTGATGAAACCTATGCACCCGTAGCTAGAATGGAAGCCATTAGGATGTTGCTTGCATATGCATGTTATCATAATTTCAAGCCTTTTCAAATGGACGTTAAAAGCGCATTTTTAAATGGTTTTATAAATGAAGAAGTATATGTAGAACAACCACCGGGTTTTGAAGACTCAAAATTTCCAAATCATGTTTTCAAACTTACAAAAGCACTTTATGGTTTAAAACAAGCTCCAAGAGCTTGGTATGAAAGGCTTTCAAATTTTTTGATTGAAAAAGGATTTGAAAAAGGTAAGGTGGACACTACACTCTTTATAAAAATGTATAAAAATGACATTTTAGTAGTTCAAATTTATGTTGATGATATTATATTTGGATCTACTAATGAATGTTATTGTCAAGAGTTTGCTAAGCTAATGCAAGGTGAATTTGAGATGAGCATGATGGGGGAGCTCTCATTCTTTTTGGGACTCCAAATCAAACAAATGAAGGATGGCACCTTCATAAATCAAGCAAAATACATAAAGGATATGCTCAACAAGTTTGGCTTGGAGAACACAAAGCCTCAAGCCACTCCTATGAGCTCATCTACAAAGCTTGACAAAGATGAAGGAGGTAAGTGTGTTGACTCTAAGCTTTATCGTTCTATGATTGGATCTTTGCTTTACCTTACCGCAAGTAGACCGGATATATTGTTTAGTGTTTGCTTGTGTGCTAGGTTTCAAGCTAGTCCTAAAGAGTCTCACCTTATAGCCGTTAAGAGAATCTTTAGATACCTTAGAGACACTCCATGTTTAGGCCTTTGGTATCCTAGAGTCTCTACCTTCAACCTTCATGCTTACTCGGATGCGGATTATGGGGGTTGCAAAATCGATAGGAAAAGTACTTCGGGAACTTGTCAATTCTTAGGTAGTATGCTCATATCTTGGTTCTCTAAGAAACAAAATAGTGTAGCTTTATCTACCACCGAAGCCGAGTACATATCCTTAGGAAGTTGTTGTGCTCAAGTCCTTTGGATGAAACAACAACTCTTAGATTATGGTGTAAAAATAGAAACCATACCCCTTAAATGTGATAATACAAGTGCAATATGTTTAACAAAAAATCCCATCCAACACTCTAGAACCAAACATATAGAAATAAGGCATCATTTCATTAGAGATCATGTCCTTAAGAAAGATGTGGCTATAGAGTATGTAGACACCTTAAATCAATTAGCGGACATTTTCATAAAACCATTAGATAAAGAGCGTTTTTGGTCCCTTAGGAGAGAGTTGGGTCTAACTAGCCTATCTTGACCTTTAGGACCTCTTTTTAGAACTAAATGTTCTTGATTTTGTGAAATAATCATGTTTATGTGTTTAGTCTCCCAATTTCTTCCATGCATATAGTTAGGGGGAGTATGTTTTATGTTAAAATATGCTTAGATCTGTTCATTCATCATTTACATACTTTTAAGAGATGTTAAGTTCATGTCTTTGGTTATTTTTAACCAAATAGGCAAAATTCTGGGCATAAGGTATCGATACTGCCCAATGGGTATCGATACTCGTTCTTCATTTCAATTTCCCAGAATTTCTCATCGTTTCAAGCGTATCGATACCGCCTCTTGCGTATCGATACCCTCTTCCAACGGTCAAAATTGAGAAAAGACAGGTCTATCCCTGTATCGATACCGTCTAATGAGTATCGATACCGCTTTCAACGGTTATATTTGTGAAAAGACAATTCTATCCCTGTATCGATACTGTCTAATGAGTATCGATACCTCCTTAAACGGTCAAATCTGAGGAAAGACAATTCTATCCCCGTATCGATACCCCCTGAGGAGTATCGATACCCTTTCGCGCTGATGGTATTAAATAGGCTTTTAATGAGATCTAATTTTACCAAAATTAAAACTCTTTAATATCCTATTAACCCTAAACGTTTTTGGCTATATAAAGGCCTCTTCTCCTTCATATTCTTCACCAAAAATCAAAAGAAACCCTTGAATCAAAGCTTTTGCTCTCTCTCAAAATTCTCTCTTCAAAGTTTCTATTATCTATGGCACCAAAAGAGCATTCAAGGAAACGACAAAGAGTTCTTCTTGCCGGAGACTCTTCAACTCCCGGATCGGTTGCTCGTCCCGATTATGCTACTATCTACAACCAATCTTTTGAAGATTCCGATGGTCTTCCATATTTCCGCCAATTTGAAAACTACAAAATTCGTGCGGAGAGGATCGTATCCATCCCCTTTCTCGACTCCGAGCGCTTCAAGTTTGAATATCTTCCGCTTCTTCGTCTTTGGAATTTCATGCACTTTCTCACTATTCCGGGTATTTACTATCGGCTCTTGGTTTTGATTTTCTTCTCTAATGCTCGATGCATCTATCGTAATGGAGAAGTCGTTGCCATTCGATCGTATCTTATGGGGAAACAAATAGTTCTTGATGTCAAGTCTATTTGTGAAGTTTTTAAATTGGAGGATGAAGGTGAAGATAATGAGAATGCCTTAGGACATGTTCTTAGCGGTTCCGTAACCGTCCTCAATGCTCATGATCGAATCCTACATTTGATGGTATCATGGTGGCTTCGTCCCTCCGGAGGCAAATATTCCACCATCCGTCTATTGGATGATTTTTGGATTCGAAGTTTCCGACAACGAAAACGCCCAAATCTTGCTCGCATCATGTTCAATGAGATTGCTTATCATGTTCAACAACGTGAAACTCCTCTCATTACATCCTTTATCTACGGTACGGCCTTAAGCTATTATTTTGTTCAAAAGGATATTGATTGTTCGTTTGATCTTGCTTCTACTCTTACCGATCCTATCGACGAACATTCTCTTGCTCGAAGCAAATTTCATTATTTTAATGGAAATTGGCTACGTCTTACCGAGCTTCCACCCGAGGCCGCCGCCGCCTTAGAACAACAAGCTCCTCAAGCTCCTCAAGCTCCTCAAGTCCCACAACCCAACATGGATAATCTCATGACATACCTTAATGAACAATTCACCGGGTTGAACACTCGTCTTACCTCTATTGAAACTACATTTGATACGAGGATGACAGGTATGGAGAATCGCCTTACATCTCTCGAAAGCAAGCAAAATTCTTCGAATATTTCCATTGCCGCTTTCCACGATGAATGGCGTAATAGCATGAGGAACAATGACCCTTTGGGAGATGAAGATGACGATGATGAAGACGATGAAGATAATGCCTAGTCTTCTATCCTTGCATATCATATCATATCATATCATTTAGGATTTTTTTTATGCACCTATGTTTTATGTTCTTAGGATTGAGATTATTACCTATGCTTTGATTTTTTAGGATTTAGGTTTACTTATGTTTTGGATTTCTCGTTTTATGATATAATAAGATTATGTTGCTTATCTTTATACTCTTGATATTTGATGCACATTATGCTCTCACAATTTTTTTTGATCTAACAAAAAGGGGGAGAAGATATAGCTCACAAACAAACTTCAAAATTTTTTTGGTTTTATCAAACTTACATCAAGGGGGAGTTAAGAATTTTGATTTTGAGAAATTTCTTTGGTCTTAACTAAATTGAAATATCAAGCTTATATTAAGGGGGAGTTAATTTTCAAAAGTTGTCAAAAAATTTAAGTTTTGGTTTTGTTATATCAAAAAGGGGGAGATTGTAAAACCTATGTTTGATTTTGATATAACTAGATCTTTAAGGATCAAATTAAAGAACTTAAAATTGTTTGTACAAATCCCTTAATAAGTTTTTGAAACCCCAAAGACTTTAAACTGATTTATTAGAACTCAAACTCAAAAATTTTCTAAGTGTTCCAAGGCAAAAATACTGAAAAACGTCAACCAGTATCGATACCCATCAAGGAGTATCGATACCTTTTTAGCAAAAGTTTGCCTCTGTCGGAACAAGTATCGAAACGGCAAACCCTAGTATCGATACTCTATGAAATCAGTATCGATACGGATGAACCAGTATCGATACCGTTTTATAATTATTAATTTCAAAGTCAGTTTAAAAATATAACCGTTGAGATTTTTAAACGGTCACCAAACCGGTATCGATACCTCTAACCCTAGTATCGATACCCCATTTGACAGTGAGCTATGTCGAGAAAAAGGTATCGATACAGCCTGTGCTGTTTCGATACCCAGTACCGATACGCCAAGAACGCGTATCGATACCCCTTTATTATTTGTACACAACGGCTATTTTCTTATGAGACAGGTATCGATACCCCACTATAGAGTACCGATACTCATAGCTGGAAAAGTGCAAGAAAGTGGAGAAAAAGCATCCCAACGGCTATAATCTTAAAATCAACTCTCACAACGGTTGGAAATCATCAAGAGGCTATAAAAAGACCCCAAGAAGCTCCAGCAACATATTATTGAACCTCAAGAAGATATCAAAACATCAAATCCAAGCATTTGTGCAAAAATCTTACTTTGTCTAGAAATCCCAATTGTATCCTTCATTTCTATTTTGTTCGATTGGGTTGAGTGCTTGATATTGGGCTATCATTTGTATTGAGAGATACCTTATTAGCCACCAAATTTCTTTGTTCTATTGTGTGAGGATTGGGTTAATTTTTGGGTAGAAAAATTAACCGAAATTGTAAAGGTTGCCTCCTTGTCCTGGGAAAAGGGGACGAACAATTTAGTGGAAATTGTTGGAAATCCTTGGTGAGACTAAGGTAGTGGATGTAGAGTTCGGTTGGTGAACTTGAACCACTCTAAATTCCCGTGTCAATATTTTTAAGTTGCAATTTCCGTTACAACATCGTTAAAATTCCAATTCACCCCCCCTCTTGGTTATTATCATTCGTGTGATCCACTCAACAAAATGGTATTAGCCATAATTTTTCAGCTCCTCGAACTCCTCAACAAAATGGGGTAGTTGAGAGGAAAAATAGAACTTTACAAGAAATGGCTAGAACTATGCTTTGCGAAAATAATTTACCAAAATATTTTTGGGCAGAAGCAACAAACACAGCTTGTTATATTATAAATCGAGTAACCATTAAGCCGATTTTAAAGAAAACACCTTATGAGATTTTAAAATCTAAAAAGCCTAATATTAGCTACTTCCACCCTTTTGGATGTAAATGTTTTGTTTTAAATAATGGAAAAGATAATTTAGGTAAATTTGATGCAAAAAGTGATGAAGCTATTTTTATAGGTTACTCTTTAACCTCTAAAGCCTATCGAGTATTTAACAAAAGAACTTTAGTTGTAGAAGAATCTATTCATGTTGTATTCGATGATAATCCCCTTCCTAGGAATGATTCTTGTGATGATGATAATGTAGGAATCACAAATACCTTTGATGGAGGTCAAACTTCAAAGAAGGATGAGATTCAACCAAAAGAAGAAGACACACAAGATCCACCTCTTGAAGCCTTGAGGGACTTGGCTATTGAGGAAAAGGAAGTTAGCTATCCAAGAGAGTTAAACTATGTCAAAGATGGTGAAATCTTGGGTGATCCATCCAAGGGGGTAACCACTCGTTCTTCTCTTAGATTAATGAATCATATTGCATTTATCTCATGCATAGAGCCTAAAAATATCAAAGAAGCATTGAAAGATGATTTTTGGATTATGGCTATGCAAGAAGAGTTAAATCAATTTGAGAGAAGTAATGTTTGGACATTAGTTGATAGGCCTAGTAATCAATCTACAATAGGAACTAAATGGGTCTTTAGGAACAAACTAGATGAGAGTGGTAACATTGTGAGAAATAAAGCTAGACTTGTAGCACAAGCTTACACTCAAGAGGAGGGAATAGATTTTGATGAAACCTATGCACCCGTAGCTAGAATGGAAGCCATTAGGATGTTGCTTGCATATGCATGTTATCATAATTTCAAGCTTTTTCAAATGGACGTTAAAAGCGCATTTTTAAATGGTTTTATAAATGAAGAAGTGTATGTAGAACAACCACCGGGTTTTGAAGACTCAAAATTTCCAAATCATGTTTTCAAACTTACAAAAGCACTTTATGGTTTAAAACAAGCTCCTAGAGCTTGGTATGAAAGGCTTTCAAATTTTTTGATAGAAAAAGGATTTGAAAAAGGTAAGGTGGACACTACACTCTTTATAAAAATGTATAAAAATGACATCTTAGTAGTTCAAATCTATGTTGATGATATTATTTTTGGTTCTACTAATGAATGTTATTGTCAAGAGTTTGCTAAGTTAATGCAAGGTGAATTTGAGATGAGCATGATGGGGGAGCTCTCATTCTTTTTGGGACTCCAAATCAAACAAAAGAAGGATGGCACCTTCATAAATCAAGCAAAATACATAAAGGATATGCTCAACAAGTTTGGCTTGGAGAACACAAAGCCTCAAGCCACTCCTATGAGCTCATCTACAAAGCTTGACAAAGATGAAGGAGGTAAGTGTGTTGACTCTAAGCTTTATCGTTCTATGATTGGGTCTTTGCTTTACCTTACCGCAAGTAGACCGGATATCTTGTTTAGTGTTTGCTTGTGTGCTAGGTTTCAAGCTAGTCCTAGAGAGTCTCACCTTATAGCCGTTAAGAGGATCTTTAGGTATCTTAGAGACACTCCTTGTTTAGGTCTTTGGTACCCTAGAATCTCTACCTTTAACCTTCATGCTTATTCGGATGCGGATTATGGGGGTTGCAAAATCGATAGGAAAAGTACTTCGGGAACTTGTCAATTCCTAGGTAGTATGCTCATATCTTGGTTCTCTAAGAAACAAAATAGTGTAGCTTTATCTACCACCGAAGCCGAGTACATATCCTTAGGGAGTTGTTGTGCTCAAGTCCTTTGGATGAAGCAACAACTCTTAGATTATGGTGTAAAAATAGAAACCATACCCCTTAAATGTGATAATACAAGTGCAATATGTTTAACGAAAAATCCCATCCAACACTCTAGAACCAAACATATAGAAATAAGGCATCATTTCATTAGAGATCATGTCCTTAAGAAAGATGTGGCTATAGAGTATGTAGACACCTTAAATCAATTAGCGGACATTTTCACAAAACCATTAGATAAAGAGCGTTTTTGGTCCCTTAGGAGAGAGTTGGGTCTAACTAGCCTATCTTGACTTTTAGGACCTCCTTTTTTAAAATTAAATATGCTTGATTTTGTGAAATTACCATGTTTATGTGTTTAGTCTCCCAATTTCTTCCATGCATATAGTTAGGGGGAGTATGTTTCTGTTAAAATATGCTTAGACCTATTCATTCATCATTTGCATACTTTTAAAGAGATGTTAAGTTCATGTCTTTGGTTATTTTCAACCAAATAGGCAAAATTCTGGGCATAAGGTATCGATACTGCCCAATGGGTATCGATACTTGTTCTTCATTTCAATTTCCCAGAATTTATCATCGCTTCACGCGTATCGATACCGACTCATGCGTATCGATACCCTCTTCCAACGGTCAAAACTGAGAAAAGACTATTCTATCCCCGTATCGATACCCTATCGGGAGTATCGATATCTGATTCAAACGGTCAGAATTGAGGAAAGACACTTCTATCCCAGTATCGATACCCTATAAGGAGTATCGATACCCTTTCGCGCTGATGGCATTAAATAGGCTTTTAATGAGATCTAATTTTACCAAAATTAAAACTCTTTAATATCCTATTAACCCTAAACGTTTTTGGCTATATAAAGGTCTCTTCTCCTTCATATTCTCCACCAAAAATCAAAAGAAACCCTTGAATAAAGCTTTTTGCTCTCTCTCAAAATTTTCTCTTCAAAATTTCTATCATCTATGGCACCAAAAGAGCATTCAAGGAAACGTCAAAGAGTTCTTCTTGCCGGAGACTCTTCAACTCCCGGATCGGTTGCTCGTCCGGATTATGCTACTATCTACAACCAATCCTTTGAAAATTCCGAGGGTCTTCCTTATTTCCGCCAATTTGAAAATTACAAAATTCGTGCGGAGAGGATCGTATCCATCCCCTTCCTCGACTCCGAGCGCTTCAAGTTTGAATATCTTCCGCTTCTTCGTCTTTGGAATTTCATGCATTTTCTCACTATTCCGGGTATTTATTATCGGCTTTTGGTTTTGATTTTCTTTTCTAATGCTAAATGCATTTATCGTAATGGAGAAGTCGTTGCCATTCGATCTTATCTTATGGGGAAGCAAATAGTTCTTGATGTCAAGTCTATTTGTGAGGTTTTTAAATTGGAGGATGAAGGTAAAGATAATGAGAATGCCTTAGGGCATGTTCTTAGCGGTTCCGTAACCGTCCTCAATGCTCATGATCGAATCCTACATTTGATGGTATCATGGTGGCTTCGTCCCTCCGGAGGCAAATATTCCACCATCCGTCTATTGGATGATTTTTGGATTCGAAGTTTCCGTCAACGAAAACGCCCAAATCTTGCTCGCATCATGTTCAATGAGATTGCTTATCATGTTCAACAACGTGAAACTCCTCTCATCACATCCTTTATCTATGGTACGGCCTTAAGCTATTACTTTGTTCAAAAGGATATTGATTGTTCGTTTGATCTTGCTTCTACTCTTACCGATCCTATCGACGAACATTCTCTTGCTCGAAGCAAATTTCATTATTTTAATGGAAATTGGCTACGTCTTACCGAGCTTCCACCCGAGGCCGCCGCCGCCTTAGAACAACAAGCTCCTCAAGCTCCTCAAGTCCCACAACCCAATATTGTAACACCCGTGTTTTGGGGTTAGGAGTTAGTCGGGTTGGTTGGTCTGAGTTGGTAGAATTTATTTTAATCAAATTGACCTTAATGTGAGCAAATTGAGTTTAGAAAGAAAGGGAGGGATCATTTTGGTAATTAAACCAAAATAAAAATAAACACCACCTATTAAGTTATCATCTTTCTCATTTTCTTTCTTCTCCACCGTGCATATCATCTTCAAACTCTCTCAAACCCCCTTTACTATTCCCTTTGATTTCTTCATCAATTCAAGGGGTTTTTGAAAGGTAATTATGTTTTCTTAATCTCCTCTTTATCCTCTATCTATCTATAGTCTTAGATTTCAAAGTTATAGAGTTTTGAAAATTAGGGTTTATATCAAAGTTTGGATTTTTAAGGGGTTTTTCATTTTGTTTTGATAAATTGAGTTGGGGCTTTGTTTAATCATGTTAAAATACACATAATATGTTAAAATGAGAAATTTTAGGTGAAAATCCGAAATGGGTATTTATGGCCATTTTTGATTAGTCTAAAACTTGAATTTTGGTGAGTTTTAGAGTTAGGTTGAAGGGCTGATGGTATATGTATGTTAGGAAAGTGTTTTGGGACCATTTAGGTGTCATTTGGGTGATTGAAAATATAGTTTTCTGCTGGGTAATAAAGGAGCACGAAAATGAGAAATTTGGTGATTGTTTTAGTTGGAAATTGTTGAAGTGTGGCTTGTGTTTATGGATTGGAGTGGTGACTGAAATTTAGCATTGAATTATGAGTAATGGTTATGTTTTGATTGGCTAGAAACAAGAGGAAACACCGGAGAAGCATCGGGATCGAATCCGAGCATTTAGGAGGCTTGCTTGCTTGTTTGAGTTGCTAAGGAAGGGTGGTGAGTAAAACTTTAAAAATTGTTTTGAAGTTGGTTCAAGTGTGTAGTGGATGTGAGGGAATGAGCTTGGTAGGCCATTCCTAGGTGGGAGTTAAATTGGTAGTTTAACTCTTTAAATTTTCTATTGATAAATGATATGTCATTGCCTACTTGTTCATGTGAAATGTGGATTGATTGATATGTATGTATCTTGATATGCATATATGATAAACATGATATATAATGGGTGGATATATGATGTAATGAAAGATATTGGCACTAGTATGCTTGGGTACAATGATCGATCATTAGGATGAGTGTGCACACAAATTGAGTCAAAACGTACGTGGCCTTGGTGGCGTTAAGGCACCAAGGAGGAGTACGGTGATGTAATATTCCATCGGAAATTTATATATATTCTACGTGGTGATGAGTGGAATCCCATCCGTAGGGCATGTGGAAATGCGTTCCACATGCAAGGCCGGTGATGAGTGTAATCCCACCGAGGTAAGGGTGATGTTGGAAAATGCGTTCCAACATGTTATCCGCGTATTCGAGTCATAACTAGGTGCCAAAATGAGAATTATGTTGTTGAGCTTAATATGAAGTAAGATGCCATATTATGATTCTTGAACATGTTATTCTCTCATGATTTTGAGGTCGAGTTTAATATGATGTGAGATTCCATATTATGACCCTTGAAAATGATATGATGATTATGATGTTGAGTTTAATATGATGTGAGATGCCATATTATAACTCTTGAAAGACTAGCTAGGTTGACTTGTTTATACCTAAGCATGTTGTATGAGAGATTTAGGGATGACACGATTGAACCCTGCATTGTTGTTGTTTTTGGATTTTAGAGCATCCTCACTAAGCTTTTAGCTTACGCTCTCATTTTCAACAATGCAGATCATTAGCGTGGTGTTAGCAAGGAGCAAGGCGAAGGGGCATTCCAAGTTTTTGTTGCTCAAGTATGGTTTTGTAATTAATGTGGTAGTTTAGCAATGGGGCAATTATGTGTTTGGCATGAGCTTGTATGATTTTCTCTTTATGTGTTGATGTTGGATTGACTAGGGTTTGTAAGCCTGATAGGCTAAGTATGAATGCTTAGTATGTGTTGGAATACTTGAATGATTGTGCATCATCTCGTGTTGATTAGTGCCTTTAGGTCCTTGTGAAAGCATGATTTTATGGTTGGTTTGCCTTAGGATTGATGATAGTGTGTTGGTTGAAGTTTTAGAGGGATTTAGGGGCCTCCTTGTGCCTTAAATCAGCTCAAACTGCAGGTTCGTAGCAGGGGGTATCGATACCCTTGGTACGGTATCGATACCTCCCTCTTGATTCAGGCTTTGGGTATCGATACCCATGGGGAGGGTATCGATACCTTTTTGGTGAATGAAGCTACTGCCAAATTCGGTATCGATACCCACCTTAAGGGTATCGATACCGTTGGGGGAGGGTATCGATACCCTTTTATGGGTATCGATACCGCTAGGGACGGGTATCAATACCCCCCTGACGGGTATCAATACCCCCTTGCAGTTAAAGCTTAAAAATTGGGCTTGAGATGTCCGTTTGAGTTGAAATTTGGCAGAGAGGCATGAAACATGACTAATTTCATAATGGTAACTTAAAATTTGGTAAAGTCCTCTTAATTTCCAGAATTTACAAATTGGTCCCTAATTTCGTATTTTGTGCAATTGAGTCCCTTATTGTTTTCCGATTGCTGTGATTTTTGAGTATGCTTATCTCAAGAGTATGCCTAGGTTTAATGTGCATCTAGACAAGTTTAAAAAGAAAAAAAAAAGGGTCGCTAATCAAGGTTGACTTTCGGGTTGACTTTGGTTTTCCCCGTGTAATCTTCGTAGTTCGGGTCAGCCGTCTAGGCCGGGCTACGGGGGTTACATTTGTTGGCATCAGAGCTTAAGGTTTCCGAGACCTTGGGCAGGTAAGAGAGGTAAGCTTGATGTGTTAAGAAATTGTATTGCTTGATATATGTTTTGCCATGAGATCTCGTTGTTTGATTATCCGTATGATGAATTGAAGCATGAATTGTTGTGTTGATGTTGAGTCGAGTGCCCATTGCTACTATTACTTAATTAAAAGAAAATTGAAAGAGGAATACTTGAGCACTGTTGGACCCTTGCTTTTGCTAACGTAATCCCTATCTGTTTGTTGTTGTTTGTTGTAGTTACTACTTTGCTAGCTGTATCATGAGACGACGTGGGAGGCCTAGGATGGTTCGACAGGAATCACGGGCAGATGCTCAGAGAGTTGGGGCTCAAGTGGGAGAGCCTGTGGTTGGAATTGGAGCTCCTCCATTACCTCCACCACCACCACCTCCTCCACCTGGAGTAGGAGGCGAGGCTGGGGCCGATAGAGAGGGACCTCAAGGAGGCCGAGGTGGCCAAGGTGGTCAAGGAATGGCCGGAATAGATTTATCTCCGTTGGTTCAGGCGATAGCTGGGGCGTTTCAGGCTGCCGTAGCTGGGGGTCAGGCAGCAGCACACCGTCAGGGTGAGGGCACCGGATTACCTTTAGAGAGACTTCGGGGACTTGGGGCTGAAGAGTTTAGGGGGTCTACTCCAGAGAGATCAGAGTTGTGGTTTGAGAAGACTGTCCGTATTCTTGCTCAGATGGGGTGTACTGGTGAGCGTAAGTTGGGATGTGTTGAGTCCTTGCTTCAGGGTGATGCTTACACTTGGTGGGTCACCATTACTACGGGTATGGATGAGGCCGAGATTACTTGGGAGTTCTTTGAGACAGCTTTCTTTAAGAAGTATCTGGGTCTGCGATACCTCGACGAGAGGAAGAGAGAGTTTATGGCTTTGCTTCAGGGGAATAGGTCCGTTACTGATTATGAGATCCGGTTTGTCAGATTGAGTCAGTATGCACCTGAGCTTGTTCCTACTGAGGTGGAACGCTGTAACCGTTTCCGTTATGGACTGAATGAAGAAATCAAGACGTATACCCTAGCTTCGGATTATACTGATTTTGATGTCTTGGTAGCGAGGGCCAAAGACTTAGAGCACAGCTTGAGTTTGACCAGGCGGTCAGGTGGATCTAGTTCGGGTAAGAGGTCCAGCAACTTTGATAGAGGAGATGCTAAAAGGCATCAGGACCGCAGACATCAGTATGATCATAGGCGTGGTGGCGGTAACCACGGTAAGGGCCATCAGGGTCAGAGAACTGGTGGGAAGTTGCCCACATGTGCTACCTGCGGGAGGAACCACACCGGTGAGTGTTGGGGGAACTTCCATTCGTGTTGGAATTGTGGTGCTAGAGACCACATTAGGCGTGACTGTCCACATCTGGTGGGACAGGCACCAACTCAGGCTCCTGCTAGAGCTAATGATTTTCAGAGAGGCCGCGGGCGCGGTAGAGGTAATTTCCAGCCGAGAAATGATGGCCAGAGAAATTTAGCACATGTAGTTGCAGTCCAGCCGGAGGGCGGAGGACAGGCCAGAGTTTATGCTCAGCGTGGGGATCAGCAGGACACTGATGTGATTGCAGGTAACTTCTCGATACAGTCTTTGGGTTTGTTATCTTTGATTGACTCTGGGTCTACACATTCCTACATATTGAGTGAGCATGCACAGTATTTGAAATTGCCTTGTGAGATGTTAGAGGTAGGAGTTAGTGTCACTAGTTCTTTTGGGGACACGGTAGTAGTTAGGAAGATGTACCGAAGGTGTCCGTTGATGGTTCAGGGACATGTGTTTCCAGTGGATATGATGGAGCTTCCTTTTTATGGTTTTGATGTGATTCTGGGTATGGACTGGCTCTCAGAGCATAGAGCTAGGATAGATTTTGAAACTAAGCGGATTTCTTTGAAGCTTACAGATGACTATGAGATTGTGGTTGTGGGTGAGAATGTGAAGTTCTTGTCCAATGTGGTTTCAGTGTTAGAGACTAAGAGATTAGTTGAGTTGGGGTGTGAAGCATACCTAGCGTATGTGATGAACCCTAACATGAGTGAGGTTAGACCTCAGGACATTCGGACTGTATGTGATTTTCCTAGTGTGTTTCCAGAAGAATTGCCAGGGTTACCACCGGACAGAGAGGTAGAGTTCAGCATTGAGACTTATTCCGATTCAGCTCCTGTTTCGATTACCCCGTATCGTATGGCACCGAAAGAATTGAAAGAGTTGAAGACTCAGTTGCAAGAATTGACAGATAGAGGTTTTATTCGACCTAGTTCTTCACCTTGGGGTGCGCCAGTTTTGTTTGTGAAGAAGAAAGATGGAAGCATGAGAATGTGTATAGATTACAGACAGTTGAATCAATTGACAGTGAAGAATAAATATCCGTTGCCTAAGATTGATGATTTGTTTGATCAACTGAAAGGAGCATCGGTCTTTTCGAAGATTGATTTGAGATCGGGTTATTACCAGCTAAAGGTAAGAGAGGTTGATGTACCGAAGACGGCCTTTCGGACTAGGTATGGTCACTATGAGTTCTTAGTCATGCCATTTGGGTTGACTAATGCACCGGCTGCTTTCATGGATATGATGAACAGGATTTTCCATCAGTATTTAGATCAGTTTGTAGTTGTATTTATTGATGACATTTTGGTGTACTCGCGAACTGAAGAAGACCATGACCGACACTTGAGACTTGTTTTGAAGACCTTGCTAGATCATCAGTTGTATGCAAAGCTCAGCAAGTGTGAGTTTTGGATCCGTGAAGTAGTCTTCTTGGGACATGTAGTGTCAGCCGATGGAATTAGAGTTGATCCGAAGAAGATTGAAGCCATTGTTGAGTGGAAGCAACCGAAGTCCGTGACAGAAGTACGTAGCTTCTTAGGCTTAGCTGGATATTATAGGAGATTTGTGGATGGTTTCTCTAAGTTAGCCGCTCCATTGACACAGTTACTTCAGAAGAGTGTTCAGTTTGAGTGGACAGATGCAAGACAGAGAGCCTTTGAGAAATTGAAAGAAGCTTTGACCCAAGCACCGATCTTGATACAGCCTGAGTCCGGGAAGGACTATGTAGTTTACAGTGATGCTTCCTATGTAGGGCTAGGATGTGTTCTTATGCAAGACCGAAGAGTAGTGGCTTATGCCTCAAGACAGTTGAAGACTCATGAGCGCAATTATCCGACCCATGACATAGAGTTAGCTGCAGTTGTGTTCGCTCTGAAGATTTGGAGGCATTATTTGTATGGTGAGAAGTGCACAGTGTACACCGATCACAAGAGTTTGAAATACATTATGACTCAGCGAGATTTGAATCTTAGACAGCGTAGGTGGTTAGAGCTGCTAAAAGACTATGATCTTACTATTGAGTATCATCCGGGTAAGGCCAATGTAGTGGCTGATGCATTGAGTAGGAAGATGGCCGTGGACTTGAGAGCCATGTTTGCTAAATTAAGTTTGTCCGGAGATGGAGGCTTGGTAGCCGAGCTTCAGGTTAGACCTACTTTAGGTCAGTTGATTCGAGAGAAACAGCTCTTAGATAGATCTTTGGCACCTCACGTGCAAGATATAGCCGAAGGTAGATCTTCAGACTACAGTTTCAGTGCCGATGGGGTTTTGTGTTTCAAAGATAGAATAGTTGTGCCAGAAGACAGTGACTTGAGACATACGATCTTGACTGAAGCTCACAGTAGTCCGTTTGCTATGCATCCTGGAAGTACGAAGATGTACCGTGATTTGAAGAATGAGTACTTTTGGGTTGGCTTGAAGAGAGATGTGGCCGACTTTGTGAGTAAGTGCTTAGTGTGTCAGAGAGTGAAGGCGGAACATCAGGTTCCCTCAGGTTTGTTACAACCGTTGAGAATTCCGGAATGGAAATGGGAGAACATCACCATGGATTTTGTTTCAGGTTTGCCTTTGACTCCTACGAAGAAGAACTCAGTTTGGGTGATAGTAGATCGCTTTACGAAGTGTGCTCACTTCTTGGCAGTCAACACTAATTACACGCTTGATAGATTGGCTGATTTGTACATTGGTGAGATTGTTAGACTGCATGGTGTGCCGAAGTCCATTGTGTCAGATAGAGATCCGCGGTTTACCTCTCGATTTTGGGAGTGTCTGCATACAGCTTTGGGTACCCGTTTGAACTTCAGCACTTCTTATCATCCTCAGTCAGATGGTCAGTCAGAAAGGGTCATTCAGATCTTAGAGGATATGTTGCGTTGTTGTATCATTGATTTTCAAGGTACCTGGGAGAAGCATTTGCCTCTAGTAGAGTTTGCTTACAATAACAGCTTTCAGTCGAGTATTCAGATGGCTCCGTATGAGGCCTTGTATGGCCGGAAATGTAGGACTCCAGTTTGTTGGGCTGAAGTGGGACAGAAGTTGTTACCTATGCCAGATTTGCTCAGGGGAACAACTGACAAGGTAAAACTGATTTGTGACCGTTTGAAAGCTGCTTCGGATAGACAGAAATCCTATGCCGACTTGAAGAGGAAGGAAGTTGAGTTCTCAGTGGGTGAGAAGGTATTCTTGAAAGTGACTCCGTGGAAGAAAGTAATGAGGTTTGGCCGAAAAGGAAAGTTGAGTCCGAGGTACATAGGACCGTATGAGATTGTGAAGAGGGTTGGTCCGGTTGCATATCAGTTACGTTTGCCATCCGAGCTAGAGAAGATACATGATGTGTTCCATGTTTCGATGCTTCGCAAGTATAGGTCCGATCCATCACATGTTATGCCTGTGGAAGAGATTGAATTGAATCCGGATTTGACTTATGAGGAAGAACCAGTTGAGATCTTAGCTTCTGACAGCAAGGTGTTGCGGGGTAGATCGATTGAGTTAGTGAAGGTGCGGTGGCAACGTCGAGGTGTGGACGAGGCCACTTGGGAGAGGAAGGAGGATATGGAAAAGCAGTTTCCGTATCTCTTTCAGTCAGGTAATTTCGGGGACGAAATTTCTTAAGTGGGGGAGAGTTGTAACACCCGTGTTTTGGGGTTAGGAGTTAGTCGGGTTGGTTGGTCTGAGTTGGTAGAATTTATTTTAATCAAATTGACCTTAATGTGAGCAAATTGAGTTTAGAAAGAAAGGGAGGGATCATTTTGGTAATTAAACCAAAATAAAAATAAACACCACCTATTAAGTTATCATCTTTCTCATTTTCTTTCTTCTCCACCGTGCATATCATCTTCAAACTCTCTCAAACCCCCTTTACTATTCCCTTTGATTTCTTCATCAATTCAAGGGGTTTTTGAAAGGTAATTATGTTTTCTTAATCTCCTCTTTATCCTCTATCTATCTATAGTCTTAGATTTCAAAGTTATAGAGTTTTGAAAATTAGGGTTTATATCAAAGTTTGGATTTTTAAGGGGTTTTTCATTTTGTTTTGATAAATTGAGTTGGGGCTTTGTTTAATCATGTTAAAATACACATAATATGTTAAAATGAGAAATTTTAGGTGAAAATCCGAAATGGGTATTTATGGCCATTTTTGATTAGTCTAAAACTTGAATTTTGGTGAGTTTTAGAGTTAGGTTGAAGGGCTGATGGTATATGTATGTTAGGAAAGTGTTTTGGGACCATTTAGGTGTCATTTGGGTGATTGAAAATATAGTTTTCTGCTGGGTAATAAAGGAGCACGAAAATGAGAAATTTGGTGATTGTTTTAGTTGGAAATTGTTGAAGTGTGGCTTGTGTTTATGGATTGGAGTGGTGACTGAAATTTAGCATTGAATTATGAGTAATGGTTATGTTTTGATTGGCTAGAAACAAGAGGAAACACCGGAGAAGCATCGGGATCGAATCCGAGCATTTAGGAGGCTTGCTTGCTTGTTTGAGTTGCTAAGGAAGGGTGGTGAGTAAAACTTTAAAAATTGTTTTGAAGTTGGTTCAAGTGTGTAGTGGATGTGAGGGAATGAGCTTGGTAGGCCATTCCTAGGTGGGAGTTAAATTGGTAGTTTAACTCTTTAAATTTTCTATTGATAAATGATATGTCATTGCCTACTTGTTCATGTGAAATGTGGATTGATTGATATGTATGTATCTTGATATGCATATATGATAAACATGATATATAATGGGTGGATATATGATGTAATGAAAGATATTGGCACTAGTATGCTTGGGTACAATGATCGATCATTAGGATGAGTGTGCACACAAATTGAGTCAAAACGTACGTGGCCTTGGTGGCGTTAAGGCACCAAGGAGGAGTACGGTGATGTAATATTCCATCGGAAATTTATATATATTCTACGTGGTGATGAGTGGAATCCCATCCGTAGGGCATGTGGAAATGCGTTCCACATGCAAGGCCGGTGATGAGTGTAATCCCACCGAGGTAAGGGTGATGTTGGAAAATGCGTTCCAACATGTTATCCGCGTATTCGAGTCATAACTAGGTGCCAAAATGAGAATTATGTTGTTGAGCTTAATATGAAGTAAGATGCCATATTATGATTCTTGAACATGTTATTCTCTCATGATTTTGAGGTCGAGTTTAATATGATGTGAGATTCCATATTATGACCCTTGAAAATGATATGATGATTATGATGTTGAGTTTAATATGATGTGAGATGCCATATTATAACTCTTGAAAGACTAGCTAGGTTGACTTGTTTATACCTAAGCATGTTGTATGAGAGATTTAGGGATGACACGATTGAACCCTGCATTGTTGTTGTTTTTGGATTTTAGAGCATCCTCACTAAGCTTTTAGCTTACGCTCTCATTTTCAACAATGCAGATCATTAGCGTGGTGTTAGCAAGGAGCAAGGCGAAGGGGCATTCCAAGTTTTTGTTGCTCAAGTATGGTTTTGTAATTAATGTGGTAGTTTAGCAATGGGGCAATTATGTGTTTGGCATGAGCTTGTATGATTTTCTCTTTATGTGTTGATGTTGGATTGACTAGGGTTTGTAAGCCTGATAGGCTAAGTATGAATGCTTAGTATGTGTTGGAATACTTGAATGATTGTGCATCATCTCGTGTTGATTAGTGCCTTTAGGTCCTTGTGAAAGCATGATTTTATGGTTGGTTTGCCTTAGGATTGATGATAGTGTGTTGGTTGAAGTTTTAGAGGGATTTAGGGGCCTCCTTGTGCCTTAAATCAGCTCAAACTGCAGGTTCGTAGCAGGGGGTATCGATACCCTTGGTACGGTATCGATACCTCCCTCTTGATTCAGGCTTTGGGTATCGATACCCATGGGGAGGGTATCGATACCTTTTTGGTGAATGAAGCTACTGCCAAATTCGGTATCGATACCCACCTTAAGGGTATCGATACCGTTGGGGGAGGGTATCGATACCCTTTTATGGGTATCGATACCTCTAGGGACGGGTATCAATACCCCCTGACGGGTATCAATACCCCCTTGCAGTTAAAGCTTAAAAATTGGGCTTGAGATGTCCGTTTGAGTTGAAATTTGGCAGAGAGGCATGAAACATGACTAATTTCATAATGGTAACTTAAAATTTGGTAAAGTCCTCTTAATTTCCAGAATTTACAAATTGGTCCCTAATTTCGTATTTTGTGCAATTGAGTCCCTTATTGTTTTCCGATTGCTGTGATTTTTGAGTATGCTTATCTCAAGAGTATGCCTAGGTTTAATGTGCATCTAGACAAGTTTAAAAAGAAAAAAAAAGGGTCGCTAATCAAGGTTGACTTTCGGGTTGACTTTGGTTTTCCCCGTGTAATCTTCGTAGTTCGGGTCAGCCGTCTAGGCCGGGCTACGGGGGTTACAAATATGGATAATCTCATGACATATCTAAATGAACAATTCACCGGGTTGAATACTCGTCTTACCTCTATAGAAACTACATTTGATACGAGGATGACGGGTATGGAGAATCGCCTTACATCCCTCGAAAGCAGGCAAAATTCCTCGAATATTTCCATTGCCGCTTTCCACGATGAATGGCGTAATAGCATGAGGAACAATGACCCTTTGGGAGATGAAGATGACGATGATGAAGACGATGAAGATAATGCCTAGACTTCTATCCTTGCATATCATATCATATCATTTAGGATTTTTTTTGCACCTATGTTTTATGTTCTTAGGATTAAGTTTATTATTAAGATTATTACCTATGCTTTGATTATTTAGGATTTAGGTCTGCTTATGTTTTGGATTTCTCGTTTTATGATATAATAAGATTATGTTGCTTATCATTATACTCTTGATATTTGATGCACTTTATGATCTCACATTACTTTTTGATTTAACAAAAAGGGGGAGAAGAATAGCTCACAACTTGTTCAAAAATCTGTTTTTCATCAAGCTTATATCAAAGGGAAGTTAAGAATTTAATCTTTTTGCTCTTAACTCAAAAGAAACATTAAGCTTATATTAAGGGGGAGTTATATTGTAAAAGATTTTCAAAAGTTGTCAAAATTTTAAGTTTTGGTTTTGTTATATCAAAAAGGGGGAGATTGTAAAACCTATGTTTGATTTTGATATAACTAGATCTTTAAGGATCAAATTGAAGAACTTAAAATTGTTTGTACAAATCCCTTAATAAGTTTTTTGAAACTCCAAAGACTTTAAACTGATTTATTAGAACTCAAACTCAAATATTTTCTAAGTGTTCCAAGGCAAAAATATTGAAAAACGTCAACCAGTATCGATACCCATCAAGGAGTATCGATACCTTTTTAGCAAAGTTTGCCACTGACGGAACACGTATCGATACGGAAAACCCTAGTATCGATACGCTCTGAAATCAGTATCGATACTGATCAACCAGTATCGATACCATTTTATAATTATTAATTTCAAAGTCGGTTTAAAAATATAACCGTTGAGATTTTTAAACGGTCACTAAACCAGTATCGATACCCCTAACCCTAGTATCGATACCACTTTTGACAGTGAGCTATGTCGAGAAAAAGGTATCGATACAGCCTGTGCTGTTTCGATACCCAGTACCGATACGCCAAGAACGCGTATCGATACCCCTTTATTATTTGTACACAACGGCTATTTTTTTTTTGTGAGACAGGTATCGATACCCCACTAGCGAGTACCGATACTCATAGCTGGAAAAGTGCAAGAAAGTGGTAAAAAAGCATGCCAACGGCTATAATCTTAAAGTCAACACTCACAACGGTTGGAAATCATCAAGAGGCTATAAAAAGATCCCAAGAAGCTCCAGCAACATAACATTGAACCTCAAGAAGATATCAAAACATCAAATCCAAGCATTTGTGCAAAAATCCTACTTTGTCTAGAAACCCCAATTGTATCCTTCATTTCTATTTTGTTCAATTGGGTTGAGTGCTTGATATTGGGCTATTATTTGTATTGAGAGATACCTTATTAGCCACCAAATTTCTTTGTTCTTTTGTGTGAGGATTGGGTTAATTTTTGGGTAGAAAAATTAACCGAAATTGTAAAGGTTGCCTCCTTGTCCTGGAAAAAAGGGGACGAACAATTTAGTGGAAATTGTTGCAAATCCTTGGTGAGACTAAGGTAGTGGATGTAGAGTTCGGTTGGTGAACTTGAACCACTCTAAATTCCCGTGTCAATATTTTTAGTTGCAATTTCTGTTACAACATTGTTAAAATTCCAATTCACCCCCCCTCTTGGTTATTATCATTCGTGTGATCCACTCAACAAAAACAAAAATGAGAGTACCGTCTCTCCTTCCCCATTCTCTTCTCTTTCAATTCATCATATTTGTAAGATCTTTGTAAGATCTTAACATTTTTAAATTCTCATATAATTTTATTTGTCCTCTCGGTTTCGTAGGACTTTTGTCTCGACTATCTGAACAGACTCGCGTCGCACACTTGGCTTGTGCTTGTGGGTGAGTCTCGCAGTAGAGATTTTCTACATACACAATACCTCGAACTTGAGACTTGTTTAAGCAATAACAAACTGATTACACTTGTATAAACCAGGGTTATAAATTCCCATATAATTTTATTAAGTATAAAATTTTATATTAACTAGCATAAAATTATGTGTCCATCCTTAAGAACAACCAAAAAATTATACATTGTAAGTCGACTTTATATTTTTTGTTGTTGGAAGAAACATTAAAACCATCAAAACAAATATGGTCCGGTTGGCGATTTGAGTCGATTCGAACTTGAAGAATTCAGACATCACGGAGTCGAGAAACACGAATATAAATTCACTAAAAAAACTTCTGTCAGCAGTAGGGGTGTTCAAAAATATTCCATCCGACTGATCCGATCCAAAAATTTGGATATTCGATCCGATTTTTATTTCCGGATCAGATATCCGATCCGATTTTAACTTTTTCGGATCAGATACGGATCACAATATTTTAAGTTTCGGATTATCCGAAAATTCAAAATTTAATTTTTTATGAATTTTATTTTTTTATTTTTAATAATTTGATGCTTGTTATATCCGAAAATAAAAAAAAATCAAATTTTTTATAGATGTGAAATTGTTTTTTATATTCGAAATTCTAAAATTTTCATAAATACGAGCTTTAAATTTGAAAAACTAATTAAATTAAATTCTATTTTCAGATAATCGGATATCCAAATATCCGGATATTCAATTTTTTTTCGAATCGGATACGAATCACTATAATGCTGTTCCGAAAAATCGGATATCCGAAAAAACCGGATTCGATCCGATTCGATATCCGACAATGAACACCCTAGTCAGCAGAGGGACTAATTCGTTTCATGGAATGTAGGCTCACATGTGGTTAGTTAGCTGAACCAAGATTTAAGGCTTAGTTGGGATGAAGCTTTGGCAATACTTTGTTTCCCTCCCTAAATGATATCTGAAGCTTCATGTTAAACAAAGTGGCATGATACAGTTGATTCCGGCAATTTAACTATACCGGTGCAGCCGTACGTAGGCCGTAAGACGGGAACATTACGGTTACTGTGCTGAAGGGGATCGACGCCTACATGCAGCAGGGAGCTGATAACTGGACCGACGTAAAGCATTCGATGATACTCGTGCTCGCGAACAACGTTTCCTTGTTGTTCGGATAATACTTCACATTATGTATGCAATTAGGCATAAACCAGAATTTGCATATTTCTGCAGTACTCATGATGAAGATTGCATGGACTTCAATTTTCTCCCTGTTGAAGATACTTCCCGGCAATGTGTTCTCTGACCTATATATGTATTCGAATCTTTTGTAGGCACGACCGATGTTTATAGACGGAATGAAACGTTACGAACTTAGCAGGACCACTGCCGAGAGGACGTCACTTTACGGAATCCGGCTTGCAGAAGGCTCTTGAGGTGGCCGCGACGTGCATCGAAGAAAATGCAAATTTTAGACCATTTTATTAATGATATGGTGATTGCTGTGGATTATTTCAATTCCCATCCATATAACTCAGATGAAGCTAAAAGGGATAGTTTGAAAGGGCCCGAGAACACCGACTCTCCGAAGGAAACAAGCGGGATGTTAGACGGGGATTTCGAAAGAGAACGAACCGTCGGCCGAGGCCAAGATGTGGGGAGAAAGTTGGAGAGGGAATAAAGATAAAGACTGGGAAAAAAGAAATGGGGAAAATATGCAAAAGGTCCCACCGGGAGTCGAACCCAGGTCGCTGTATTCAAAGTCCAGAGTGCTAACCACTACACCATGGAACCACCTTTGATGCAAAAAGTCCTCTAGTTTTTTATATAACCAATTTAAAGTTGGTCCACATGATCTTAGTTACATTCCCATGAACATCTTCATTGAAGAACATTGCTTCTTTCTCGTTTCCTATTATATCCAATTTTTTATGTATTTTTTTAATCGTTTAAAGGTGATTATAAGGTAATATTATTTTACACATATTCTTAACATTTTGACAATAGGTATGCACCTTGTAGACAGAGCGATTTGAATCTGTGTCTCCTAAGATAAATATCATCAGCTTTTTCATTAAAACACTTGTTGGGTTCAGTATTCCTCTCTATTTTGTAATTACTCCAACATAGTTAGTTTGATTGATAACTATTACTCTTTTTAACCCATTTAAAGTATGATGATATATATAGTTTCTAAAACAAATTACATAAAAAAATTATATGTTGCACAAAATGTACTAGAAACAATTGTTTGCGTATACATGGGAGGAAAAAGTAATAATATTGGTGTAAATAATAAAATTAATGAACAATCATAGAATATAAATTATGAAAAAAAATATTTCAATATATATCTAATCTATTAATTACCTAATCTAAATCAGATATTGCAGAGATTCGTCATAATGGGATGACTTTTTCAACTCAATTATTTCATTCATAATATTATATTTCAAACTCTTGATCTTGTTAAAAAGATTTAATGTCCTATCTCACTGCACCAATAGTAGTTGATCTTTCGCTATGATCAATACTTTAAGGTTTGCTTTAACCTTCTCTTTACCATATGTCGATATATCCTATTTTACTCGTTTGCTCTTTATTAGAAAACCTTTTTATAGTATATGTGGGATGACAATAGATTTTTATTAATTAAGAAAAAAACATAGGATCAAAGAAGCACAGCCAGCACATGTACTTTAACTACACGTGATATTAAGATGAATTTGAGCCAATCTTACCGAAATGTCAGGATGGCCGAGTGGTCTAAGGCGCCAGACTCAAGTTCTGGTCTTCGAAAGAGGGCGTGGGTTCAAATCCCACTTCTGACAATTTTTATTCATCTTTTTATTTATTTTGAGGAAGTTAAAGATGATGTTGGCAGCAGCTAAAATAACCTGTTGTTAAGCTCAGCATATAAGGAAGATTAAGTGGGAACTGATCAGGCATAATGTCCAGTACAGTTATCAGTGGTTGCAACTGTGACTTACTAAAGGATGTTGCTGTGGGTAACAAAGAAAACAGGAAAAAAATAATAATCGATATTCGATACGGTTCTCCATGGATAGAGCGGAGCATCTAACTCGAATAGGTATTGTATCCATGTAAGACTGTAACTTTGGACCTATGTCAGGATTCCGAGCTGCAACGGAGAAGGCGACTGGTGAGATGTATTGGCCTGTTTGGTGACCTGTGATTCTCTGATCCAATAGTTCTTCCCACAAGCTTCACTAGCTCTAAACTGGAAAAACAAAACTACACAACAATGGATTACCAAACTTATTACATATAGCCATTGATAAACCGACCGATACCGAAAAACCGAGGAAAAACAAGTACCAAATGTACAACATCCTTCATTCTGTGAAATGGACACTTGTTGGATAGTTTTGTTAATTAATTAACCATAGTTTGTTGGATAGTTTTGTTAATTAATTGCATTTGCATACATATATATCAAACGAGTGTAGTCCTGATCAGAAAGATGAAGAAAAACGAACCTGGCAAAAACAGAAGCAAAGGACAATCTGGAGAGCAAAAATATAAAATCATGTGCGGTGAGCGTGGATCGAACACGCGACCTTCAGATCTTCAGTCTGACGCTCTCCCAACTGAGCTATCCCCGCAATTGATATCAGCTTATGAAGTATCAGTATGTATTAGTACAAATTATTGAAACCTTTTTCTTCTACCTATCATTTTTGGGGCTGAGATTGGATGGAATTCTTTTTCCTGAAAATTTCTATTTCAACCATGTTTTATTTAGGGGTGATCGCTCGGTCAAGTCGAGTAAAAAATATTCGAGTTGAACGTTATATTTTTCTACTCAAATTTTATTTGAAATTTTTTTGAGTCAACTTTTCGATTTCCTATAAGAATTTAATTGTAATTATATATCATGTTATAGTATAAATTAATTCTAATTTAAACGAATTTCTCTAATCATATAAGATATGCATACATACTTCTTCATATGTGGCATATATTTCTTCATTTTTTTATTTCGATATATTTATACCAGGAAAATTGAGGTACTCGACTCGAACTTAAAAATCAATCCCTAATTATTAAAATTTTTGAGTTATTCGAGTTTCCATTTTACAACTCAAACTTTATTTAAAAATTTTTCAAGTCGAGACGAGTCGAATTTATGCAATTTCGAGTTGAGTTTCTTTTACCCGAGTCGAGTCGAAAAATTCTATTTTTCAAGTCGAATCAAGTTTAGCTCACCCCTAATTTTATTATTATTATTCCAGGTTTTTTAGTAAAAATATCATTTTTATTATTTATCAAAGATAAGTAAAATAACCCTCATTTTTAATACATAATAGAAGGATAGAATCATAGAGCAGGGAGTGGTATCTATTAATTTTTTTATTTTATCTTTTCAAAAGCAAAGGATAAGTAATATTAATCGAAAACTTTATAACAAGTCCTTTATCATCCTACCAATACTTCGATAACAATATTTATTTTAGTGGAGCCATAATTTTCATCTAGTGAGGTCAGAAGTAAAATATAAGGTATAAAAAAATTTTATATTATTATAATGAGTATTGTTCACGGATAAAAATTTTATGTCCCTTTTCGATGTTTTTATATATATCTCAACACTAAAAAAATAAATTTCAAGCCCTAACCCTAAATACTAAATCCTAAACCATATATCCTAAAAAATATACCCTATCCTAAATTTTCTAAACCCTAAACCTAATTTTAAGTGTAGGGCATAAGTAGGAGCACCGAAAAATGGCAGAGGATTTCCATCCATTGTTGACCTCCTACCCTAACAAATTAAATGGGGTCAAATCTAATATTTCTTATAAAAAAATTATATTACCACATTGAAAACCTCATACCTAACAAATCAAGCGGGTCAATTGCACTCCCACTTTCTATGCTACATTCGCCCATATTACCGATTCGTAAAACCAGACAAAGATACTTAAAGAAAGTGAATAAATACCAAAATGCATTTGTGAACGGTGGAATGTATGCACAAGAAAAGTCAATTGGGACGAAAAGCCATTGCATGGTGCAAATGGCATTGACATTTTATGTTTTTTTGGTATTGGTTTGGTTTGGTCAGTTGGGGCATCTCAAATGGTATTGATATGTCCATTTGGGTGTTTCTATCAGCATTTACTACCAATGTATGGACCAATATATTGTGCCTTTATCAGATTTTATTCTTGCATGCAAGTCAAATTTATCACTTCAACTTTACTCAAAAAAAATTTAAAATTTTTTTGTCTAGTTTGATGCTTAAACTATCATTTTATTCCGATAATTTTAAAAGATTAACGGAGTTAAAAGAAAAGGGTAGCTATACCAACCAATAAGAAAGCATTACATGCTTGCGTAACCCATGTTATCGATAACGTTTATCATGTGTTATGATTTTATTGGTTGTTTCGTCAGATTCTTTCTGTTCAACGTTATTAACTTTTAAAGCAATTCGAGACAAAATGATAGTTTAAGCATTGAAGTTTAAACACAGTTGTAATTTTGGCAAAAATTTCAAAAAGTAGTCACAAAGCATTGGCCCTTCCCTCGGTCATCAGTTTTCTTTCCTACCAACTCGTCTGATTTTGGTTGTGAAGCAATTGGTTTTTGGTCAAATCTGGGGGGCGCAAACTTAATGAAACTCTTAATCTTTATGAACAACGTGATAAAACTAAACAGGGCTAGCCCTCGAGAGTCAAATTCAAGCCTAACAGACAGTAACGTACCTAGAAATATTTTTAATTGGATGGATACAGATATGGGCATCTTTAATCGTCCTTTGATTATATTTTGTATGTGGGTGAGCATAAACAAAATCTCAAGGTTGACACTAAAAGTAAAATAGATAACTAATGAAAGAAAATTCAGATTTTAGGGCGGACACTTATCTACCCTAAGTTACAAGTGAATCCGCCACCGCTAACCGATGCACATGGTAGCATAAATGAAACCTAGTTAAGAAGGGAATTGGTATGCATATCTAGATCATTCTGCAACATCCCTAGGATTACATTTCTTTGGAGGGGGACTAAGCTTAGGTGCAAAGTTAGCTGACCAAAGGTGCCACCGGCATGGTCAGAAACTTCAAGACCTTTCCTTAGAAAACATGGGGTCCCTACTACATATGAAACGAATATATTCCATTATGGGCAGCGAGTGTTGCAGTAAGGGAAAAAGCTCTATGGATGAGAAGGGATCAATTCAAATGTATGCTCGGCAAATGGCAATACAAATCTGCTATAAATATAGAGTTTGGAAATGGTGTTGTTGGCACCGCCATTCGAGCTCGAAATACTCGAGAGAGGAAGGAATGTCTAACATGAAGATAAGAGTTGTGTTTGGTAGCCAAGGATGACTTGCCTGCTCCCTCTGAGAGTAGTTTTCTTTGAATACCCTTTGTTGGGTATCAGGCAATCTCCTTGGCTAACTTGACAGGCTTTTTTCATTCATGCTAGACCTTGTCTTCCCCTTAGCGATTGTCGATGCACGAGTTCGATATCGAGGAAGAGAGGTCTTCTATGAGGATATGAACTTGTCCGATAGCCAAGGATGACTTGCCTGCACCACACAAGACGTTTTTTTTGTTTGAGCTGCAGGCAATCATTCTTGGCTTAGCAGACAAGTTCTTCTCTTTCATGATAGATCATTCTCTTCTTCCTTGAACAGATTAATCGGAGCTACATTGTGGGGAACCCAATGGCAGGTGATGCGATAAACAAGTTAAGATATAATCAGTCAAATATACTTGCTCAAACAATGTAAATACTTCGGTTGCATAGTCTTCAAATTAAGATATAATTGTATCCATGGACATATTTTTGCTTCTTCTAATATTGGTATAGAATAATATCAATCTATTTTAATATATGGTCTTGTGTTGATAATTGTTTTAGAGATATTTTTATATGTTTTATACAATTGTAAGTATATTTCAATTATGCACGTATAAAAAATTATATAAAAATATACAATTCTTGAATTTACTAATTAAACTCAATAATTTAAGAGGTGAATATCAAAATTACAACCTTGAGTTAACATGACATGTGATACATAAATTTTGATTTTGTGCAATTATCGTAAATTTTTATTTGATTCAATTTTTATTTGATTCAACTTTTATTTGATATATATATATATATATATTGAAATGTTCACAAATAAATCAAAATTAAACTCTTTACTCATGATTTCCATATCGTTAAGAAATTAACAAAGGCTAAAGCTCCAATTATGCCTATTTATACTAATACAATACCATTTTTCAATTTATGGAGTTAAATTTCTAATTTGATTGTTAATATTTTTTTATTTTCGTTCGTTTAGTACATATTTTGAAAAATGTGTTTGGTAGGGTGCACTTTATAGAAGGTGTGTCTACGAAACACGTTTTTTTATGCGACATAAATGAGTGCTATTTTCTTAAATAATCTTATATGCGAATCATTTTATTAAATTGAGGTAAATTATATTACATTCTCAAAGCAAATGTTAAGATTCGAACCTATATGAGATAAGACAACACGAGTATCCGTGACCACTCGACCAATTAGTAAATCTCTTCAACATATCAACTTTAAACCGTTAACGGGATGGTAATGAACTTAAGACACCTAAAACAAACAAATAATAATAACAATAATTTTGACATGTCTGTCTGAGGATGAATTCAAGTGTAAACAAGGTTAATGAACTTAAGTTGGAATTGATGCCAATTAAAGATTTAATAATAAATTGTTTTATCATTTGATCTGTAGTTTAATTCATAATATTTGTTATTTATTGAAAATGAAGAATAGATACCAAAATGCATTTTTGAACAAAGGAATGCATGCACAGGGCGAAGTCAATAGGGCATCTCAAATTGGACGTATATGCTGTTAATGAATGCTGTGCCCCATGAAAGATGGCATGATTGACCGATATTGTTCTTTTACTAGATTTTATTCTCACTTCCTTTAGCCAGTCAAAATCATCAACATTTTTAATCATCTGCTATCGATTGAGTCACCGGCAATTGGCAACCACCACCAAAACTGTCGTCGTCGTCGAGTAAACAAAGGAAAAGAAAACAATAACAAACAACTAGGTAGAGAAGAAGGAGAGCAGATAGGGTTTAAGAAGAGATTCTTCGACTATTTTTCGAATTTAGTGTAACTTAATTGTATATTGACCAGGGATTTAAAAAGCATACCAAAACCGCGATATAGCGGTTGTGCCACCGTCCGAAACTGTGATTAGGGTAAAAATGGTTTGCAATAGCCGCATTTCAGTCGTCTTTGTCCGAAATCGCGATATAACGTCGCAACCGCGACCGCGATTTAAAACTCTGATATCGATTGAGTGGAGTATTCAGATTCAACTTAATATGAACTCTTAATTTGCATGAATAATGTTATCGGATTTCAGATAAGTCGAACGATATAGGCTCGAAGACATTGGCAACAGCCCTAGCATTACATTTATTTGGAGGGGAGGCTAAATTTAGGTGCAAGTTGGCTGACCAAAGGTGCCACCGGCATGGTCAGAAACTTCAAGACATTTCCTTAATCTTTGAGGAGGCTCTATCTCTGAAAACATGGGGTCCCTACTGCATATGAAACGAATATATTCCATTATGGGCAGCAAGGGAAAAAGCTCAATGGATGAGAAGGGATCAATTCAAAAGTATTCGTGGCAATACGAATATGCTATAAATATAGAGTTTGGAAATAGTGTTGTTGGCATTGACATTCGAGCTCGAAATACTCGAGAGAGGAAGAAAGGTCTAACATGAAGATAAGAGTTGTGTTTGGTAGCCAAGGATGACTTGCCTGCTCCCTCCGGAAGTGGTTTTCTTTGGATACCCTTTGTTGGGTATCAGGCAGTCTCCTTGGCTAACTTGACAAGCTCTTTTCTTTCATGCTAGACCTTGTCTTCCTCCCCTAGCGATCGTCGATGCATGGATTCGATTTCGAGGAAAAGAGGTTTTTCATGAGGATAAGAACCTTGTCCGGTGGCCAAGGATGACTTGCCTACACCTCACAACATGTTTAAGTTGTAGGCAATCATCCTTGGCTTAGCTGACATGTTCTTCTCTTTCATGATAGACCATTTTTTTTTCTTTGGACAAATTAGAGGGGGACATGCCGAAGATATTAAAACCATCAATTTTTTAGTATCGGGGCACGAATAATATGTTGTGAAAGATTATTACATTTCAAAAATGCTATTGTGATTACTCATTTTATCCTTTAATCATGTGGTCGAACTTTTATTCCTACCTGTAAAAATGAAGTATGTTTCGATCATTCCGATCGTTTATCTCGGAGAACACCTGCAATAAGGAGATTGGCCACTAATATGATATAGTAGATAAACACAATGGGAGGTGAGGCGATGATGGTGATATGTGCGAGCTATAAAATCAATCTTTTTACTCACTGGAAGTTAATTTAGATACTGAAATTTGTTTGTTTGTTCAATGAAGAAGTTTGATTCTCTTTTGGAACATGCATAGTTTTTAATTGATGCAGCCCCTTTGCTTTTTTTATGGCTTAAGTTACAAATAAGTGCTTAAATTATTTTTTTTAGATAGGTGTTTAAAATATTTTCGGGCCAAATAAGTGTCTAATATTTTCAACGTTACTCAAATAGGTGCTTGCCATCAACGTCCGAAAAATATAATAGCCCCAAAATAAATGTTGGTATTCGAATCTGTACAAATTAGAGCAACACGAATATCTTTAGCCACTCGGTCAATTAGTAGATATGTGTACTTTTCTCGTTATGCATTAGTGTGTATATTGATAAATATATTCAAGGATATGTATGATAAACGTAACGTCATTATATTTCAATTTTTATTATATTTTTTTAAAGTTAATGTGATTACAAGTAATATATGTTCTATATATACTCTTAATCATTTGATAATGTATGTTCAATCACCCTGCTGCAGTTGCTGGTGCTCGAACCCGTGACATCTAAAAACAACAATTATTCTCTTAACCATTGAGGCAAGTTGGTTCGTGCATTTTTATTATTTTTAATTTAAAACCAATGTATTGTAAATGTGACAACCTATTTTAATCGGTCAAAAACAGAGACGAATCTATAGTTATGAGACGGATTTACGTTGGTCTTGGAGAGGCTATTGTCCGGGTAAGAATTTTTTTTTACCTTTGTTTAATATAATTAAAACAAACAAAATCAGAGTAATTGTGTATTTACTCCCTACCTTTTAACGAATAAAAATCTTTTATCTCTTTTCGGTATCTTTATTTATGTCTCACATTAAAAAAAATAGTTTATGGTTATGGTTTAGGGTTAGAGTGTATGGAATCATGGTATGATGTATTTTTTAAGGTTTAAGATTTAGAATTTAAAGTTAGAGTTTAAAATTTAATTCTTTTAGTGTTGGACATAGATAAGGGCACCGGAAATGGCAAATAATTTTGTCTCATTTTAATATTTATGTTTTATCCTTAAATCTTCAATTCTAGTTCTATCTCTGTGTGGTCTCCACTCTTATTTTTTTTTACCTTTAATTCATATATTAATTTTTTTTGTTATACTTCTGGTTTCCAGGGCTCGTCCTGATTAATTCGGGCTGACTCGCGTCGCACACATGGTCTTGGTGAATGAGTCTCTCAACAGGAATTTTCTACATACACATTGCCTCAAACCTAAAACTTTGTTTAAGCGATATCAAGTTGCTTACCACTTGGACCAACTCCATTAATAATTCATATATTAAATTTAAAAAAAAAATGAGATAATTATAAAGTGTTTCCTATTTTTTAAACCTTCGAGTTGAAATCCTGATTGGTCATAAATGTATTTTTTAGTTTTGTCGATACAACCCTATCGTTTTTATTAACATTTATTTTTATGTGTTTTTAATACATTAGGATATTTATGTGTTTTTATAAAAATTTATATGATTAATAATATATTATGAAATTTCCTAAAAAGATTGAGTTGAGGCAGGGGAGACAGACACGTAGAATGAAATTATTAGGGCAGGTTTCTTAGCCGTGTCCTGTGACCTGTCCCTTAAATACGTTTACCAACTCGTTAGTCAGACGATAGGATTTTATAAACTCAGTTCATTGGCAATTGACTTTGTTTCGTGCATAGTATAAGTTGCTGCAGGTTTAGGGTACGGTTAAAATATGATAAGTTTTGAAATTTGTTTAAGAATTTAAAATGTTAAATTTTTATAAAACATTTTAAATTTTTTGATAACTTTTGACAAGTTTCGATACTTATAAAGCAGCTTTTGATAATTTGTGCAAGAACCTAAAAAATTATAAAAAAAAACATGTATCGAGACTTATTTTTGTAAGTACCACTAAAAAACCAAAATGCTATCAAAAAATCTAACATTTTACGTTTTTGAACAAATTTTTAAATTTATCGTTTTTTAGATGTATCCTAGACCTGTTGAACGTTAAACTCCCCTTTATTTTTACTTACTCAATAATCCTTCTTTTTTTTCACTATTCTATCTATTTATATAAATTTAGCTGGCCTGACAATTTAAATAAAAAATAAAATATATCTCATATCACTTAATCATGTGTTTAATTACAAACATGAAAAAAAAGTGTACAATTAATCATTCAATTAAATTTTGTTACAAACATGTCATCCTACTATTAAAATTAGAACACGTCTTACTATAATAACATTTTAGTCTCATAATTTATATATTCTATTCATTTGACCCTAATTCAAAATAACTTAATAAATTTAAATTTTTATATTTAAAAAATATATTAGTGAAGTGATTGTGTCTACTGGCAGACAATGTTAGAGCCATTACGAGTTTGTTTCATTTGTATATTAGCTGTCCAATCATGAAGTGATAATGTCAGTCGAGCTATCTCATAACTCATTTGTCGGTTATTGAGCTGATTAACAGTAATAGAGAGTGCGACAAGTGGTCGGATGATGTATAGTGTCAGAATTTTTAAATATAAAATGATAAATTTGTTGAATTATTATGAGATATGACCAAATTAGTAGAATGTATAAGTTTAAAGACTAAAAATATTACTCCCTCTGTCCCACTAAAACTGTCACATGTTGACTTTTTTGGGTCAAACTTTTTCAACTTTGACCTCTTATAATTTAAAATTTATTATTGATAAAAATATAAAAAATATATATTTTAAAAACCTTGATCAACTAGTTTTTAAATATATTTTTTATAATTTTTAATTAATTAAAATATTTAAATAAACTATAGTCAAAGTTAAAAAAATTTGACCAGAAAAATGTCAACATGTGACAGTTTTAGTGGGACAGAGGGAGTATATATCACGCCGTATTTTAATTTTAACAATATAATAACATATTTGTAACAAAACTTTAATAGAACGACTAAATTATAATTTTTTAGAAAAAAAAGCAACTTATTTAATATTTACTACCGAAACACATAATTAAATGATTTGGAGTGTGTTACCTATAAAAAATAAAAAGTAAATATTTGTTAAGATAAAAAGATATTTTTAGATGTAGACCAATTATTAGAAGTTAGGGTGACGTGGAAGAACATGATTGGACGCAGGCTGGCCTTGCCATAAAAAACCCCAAACCCTCCCTGTAAATATCTCGGAAAATCGATCTCCATTTTTCATTTTCCCGGGAAAACGAAAACCTAAAGATTACGAGAAAGACAAACAGCAGCAGCAACAACATGAGTTATCAGAGAGTTCCTCAAGATCCTTATCCTCCTCCCGGTAATCACCTCTTTCCTTTTTCTTAATTCCCTAATTTAATCATCTTTCATGTCGTTTTTTCCCTTCAATTTTTACTGTTGATACAACAGGCTACGCCTCTCCTTATCCTCCACCTGGCTACCCTTCTGCTCCACCACCGCCGTCTCATCCACCTTACGAAGGCTATCCGCCTCCGCCTCCGGGATATCCACCTTATCCGCAGCCACAACGCCCGCCGTACGAGGGTTACCAAGGGTATTTTGCTCAAGGGTATCCGCCGCCGCCGCCGGGTCATCCCCAATATCAACACTGCCACCACTATGAGCATCACCATCACCAGAATCATTATGATGATGGCTGTTTCTCTTTCTTAAGGGGCTGGTATGTATTTCTTTATTGTCTATTGATTGATCTGTTTGGTGCCAAAAGATCTGATTTTGGTTGCTTAATATGTTAATTTTACAATTCCAAAGTTCAAGCTTTAATTTTTAGTATTGGGTTCTTGGAGGAAACTCAAAATAAACTAGAAAGTTAGAAAGGGGAAACTTTCTCTTGTGCATTGAGGACTACAGTAGCAGTTATTTCTATTAGGCTAAGTTAATCTCTGTGTAATTTATCATCTGCATCCCTGTTTTTTTAATGTAAATTGTTCCATTTCAATTGCTTCATCACTCTCTTAGAAGTTCATAGGATTCGATACAGTTTTTTCATTTGTGTATGTCGTATGATTATATTTATATTCCTCCATGGCACTATTTCTTAGTTTAGATAAGCATCACGAATCAGATTTTTTGCCTGTATTCTTCCAGTTCAGCATGACGAGTTTCATGTCGTAGATTGTCCGTATTGGTGTAGACGAAAAATGAATTTATGACGGTTAAAAGTGACAGTTATGGAGGCTGTGATTTGCCATAATGATTTTCACTAGAAGTGCAACACTACCCGACTTGCTAGGGACAAACACCCTCTCTTTGATAGTGTTGTCACATTTGAGTTTTTCGGTTTAGTATACATACCTTAATCCGAAACTCACTCAATTCCGAATAACATAGGCCGATGGTAATTGGGATTAGTAATCCATGCTTTAACATGTGCTTGGCGAGTTGGCGGTCAGATTGTATAGTTTACTTGTGGGTTGAAGTGTTGTAAGGCTTTGGACGAACAACTAAACTTGAACAACGGTGCCTGTTGGATACTTTTTCACAGTTATCATTTAGATGACATACATGTTTCAGATGTTTTGCTCGGAGCCGATTTTGATGGCATAGTGCATTGTTTATATATGTGCAGTTTGGCCGCTTTATGTTGCTGCTGCGTGTTGGAGGAATGCTGCTGCTTCTGCTTGTAATCATTTACATTTCTGGTTTTCCTACACTTCTTTGCTACCGTTTGGGAAGTGGGAAAATGCTGCTTTACACTTTATGTGGTCTTTACCATTCTATAAACAATCATATGCTTGTATTATAGTTTATCTACTCTAACTTTATATAAGCCCAAGTTTGCATTATAGATACAGGATGCTCCCGGTTCTCATTGTAAATCATTTTATTCGTATCATATGCGTCGGATTTCATCATGCCGGTGTTTCTCATGGTTCATTGCTCCATTTTCGTCTGCATAATTGTGTAAATTTCATCTAACTCGCCGATAAAATTGTTCGTTGGCATCATAGACGAGTCATGTGTTGCCCTGTTCTTCAATTCCCATGGCCTTAATCATCATTGAGGCCTTGATTCTGGAAAATGCTCAACAGACATGGCAGAGCTGATACAATGCACCTACAAATTCCGGTGCGTCTTTCCTACGCCCGACCAATGGTCGATACAGATGCATCTTGTCTGCCTTCTGCCCGTCATCGAGGATGGATTCTGTTTGGTCGCTTTCATTTATGATCCCCGCGTTTAGGCTCGGCATCTTCTCGATGACTGTACATTTCTTTGTTCTGTTCTTTCTAACAAAATCTATATTTTTTTTGTTGGCAAAAAAAAAAAAACAATATCATCCGTAGTTTGAAGTTCTAACTATAGTTGTCAATTAATACCAAGATGTTCAAAAAGAGAAAGTAATTGATAATTTGAGATTATAAATGGGAAAAGGCCGAGCTGAAACTAACGGTCCAAACGTGGAGACAGGCAGAGACAATAATTGTACATGGGGCTGAACCAGTTAGGGGTAAGTAAAATTTGACTCGACTCGAAAAATTGAAATTTTCTACTTGAGGCGAAAAAATTTGACTCGTTCTGACTCGACTCAAAATTTCATAATCTCGACTCGAAAAAAATTCAAATAAAGTTTGAGTTGTAAAATAGAAATTTGAATAACTCGAATAACTCAAAATTTTAATAATAAGTAGATTGATTTTTAAGTTAAAGTCGAGTCCCTCAACTTTTCCTGATATACATGTGCCGATATAAAAAAATATGAAGAAATATATGTCACGTATGAAAAAATACGAAGAAAAATATATGCATAACTTATATGATTAAAGAAAGTCATTTAAATTAGAGTCAATTTGTATCATAACATGATAAATAATTACAATTAAATTTGTATAGAAACTCGAAAACTCGACTCGACTCGAAAAAATTTTAAATAAAATTTGAGTTGTGAAATATGACGCGTCAACTCGAATAACTTAAAAAAAATACTCAACTAGATCAAACGTTCAGCCCTAATCCAGTATTTAATGGAGGGTTCACCACCCCCACCTTCAATCATCGATATTATTGATCACATCGTCCATTTTTAATGATTATATTTTTTGTAATATTGTGGTTAGACTTTTTATTTCATAATATAATGTATTTTATTTTTATTTTTATTTTTATTTCATAATTTGTGATGATTGTTACAATATTAGGAAAGTCGTCGACTCGTCGACACTGCAGGTTGATTTCAAACCAACTGCAGTATTTATTGCAAGTCACTTCAACAAAACCTATTGGTTACTCCGTTATTTGATGAGAATCAATAAAAATCATGAAATTAAAAAAAATATTCTCAAAATTTAAAATAAAAAATTCAAAAATAATATCCTAACAATTATTTCAATTTTTAATTTATATTTAAAATATAAAATATACATAAACGGGATATATGACGATTGGGGATCGATTTTTAATTTAAAAAATTCACCATAAGTATATTATATAAAAAATGTGATTTGACCAGCTAAGTACCACATTAAAAGTACATCCAAAATCAAAAGGAATGCTGCCTGGTTTCTAGCTAATAGTTTCGTTGATATATCACTTGCTTTGTATATGCATATCCCAGAGGCCATCAATCAGATAGTCTAATAAGATAAATCACTAGATTTTTTAAACAAAATTCAAGTTTGTATTCTAATGTTTTGAATAGAGCAAATTGAGTTGGAAGAGTCACCCTCATAATAAATTTTTATATTGCTTGATCTAGATTAGTCAGTCAATAACTTAAATATAAAAAATTATACTAAAAATATATATATTTATAAAATTGAAGAGACACGAGAAGATTGAAGTATATAGTTTGCAGGAGTTCATAAATCATTTAATGGATAGCCAATGGGGTTGGGTATAATTGAAGAATGTACATGGAAAGCCTTTTTGATCTAACCTAACTATTTCTCTATTTTGGTCATGGTCCCAATCTCATCTTTATAAGCTGTCTAGGATCTAATTTTTTTCGTCCTATCGTGAAATGACGTGGTGATTAAAATGAGACTCTTTAATTAATGTGTAGATCTGTTTGTTGGATCAGTTCTGATGAGTAATATGATTAATAGAAGAATTTGTTAGTAACATTAAAGTGAGATTATAATGATTTTATTCTTTATCTAATTTATTATTTTAAGTAATATGAGGTTATAACATTGAAAACTACTATAAACTCTAACACAATGTTAAATTTTAGTGTAAGTTGATAGGGTGGACCGTGGAGGGAGATCCAATAGTACCTGTACCACATGGTACGTGGTCAAATTCACATGTCGGTCGAGGTTAAAGGCAACGTTGAAAGCAATGCGCCAAGTTACAAAAACAAAGGGGAGGACACGTAGGGATGGGCACGGATCGGGGCAGGTCGGTTTTTTTGTCGTCTCGATCTATAAGTCTTTAAATTCGACCCCTTGTTTCAGATTAAAATATTAGTTTACTTGACCCGTCACGCCCCGATATACTAACTCTTAAATTCGACCCCGAACGGACTCGACTCTAAAAAGTGAGAAAAAAAATTATTCCCCGACTACGGTAAAAGTTAGATATGATTAATCTACCATTACGACCACAAAATTTAGTTTCAAAAGACATTAAACCTATATAAAAATAAAATAAAAACCAATTTTAAATTACTCACATGAAAAATTACATATTTAAAAAATAATCTTGAATTATTGACCGTCAGAATCAAATATGTTAATTGAACAACATCTAATTTTTTTTTACAATAAGCACAAACAAAAAAATTATCTTAGCAACTATAAAAGTGTTTATATATATTAGTATTTTTATAAATATAATAAATATATACATATATTTATTTAAATATATACCGGGGCGGGGCGGAGAATTTTTAACATATACCTGAACCCGCCCCGACTCAACACTATAAATAACCCACCTCCATCCCCGAAATTTAAAACTAAAAACTCGATCGGGTCGAATCGGGGCACAATAAACTAATTCGATTTCGAGTTATTTGGTCATCCTAAGGATAGAATACAATTACAAATATATAGCACACGAATCATAGGCCCGTTGGACCTACCTCTAGCATTTTTTTTTGGATTTAATCAATAGTATTGAATTCATTAACAGGTTAATTTGAATTAAATTTTATATAGATCTAATACAAAAACGACTCTTTCAACTAATTTTTTTATTCATAATGTCGAAATTTAAACATCTAATATACGCCTTGTATTTAGTAGTCAATAATTTTGTATATCTTCTTCCATTAGTTGCATGTTTGCCACGTATGCCTTTCATGTTCTCCATGCAATTCTACTCTCTCACGTGAAGAGAGAGAGAGGGTCTTGAATTTCAATTATTTTAATTTGTTGAAAGTTGAAACAGTCTACTTCGGTCAAATTTCGAGTTTAGTCCCTATATTATGCTCAATTCTGATATTTAATCCTTATATTTTAATTTGGCCTTATTTGGTCCTATATTTCATATAATATAATTAGTTAGTACAAACTGATAATCATTTCAATTAAAATACCGACGTGAATTAAAAAAAAACGTCTTTTAACTTATCATGTTAACATAATATTTGTATGTTAAAAAATATGTTTTTAATAAAAATTCATGTTCGTATTTTTATTGAAATAGTTAACAATATTAATTATTTGTACTAACTAATGACATTTGAGAAATGTTTAATACCAAAATAAGTGTCCAAACTATTATTTTTTGCTCCTTTTAAGGTCAAATTGAGGACGTATTTTGACTAAAAATGTAGTTTAGGCACCTACTTTGACAAAAAAAATATAATTTGGACACCTAAAAGGTGCAAAAATAAGTTTAGACACCTAAAAGGAAAAACAGAAAAATTTAGACACTTAAAAAGAATAAAAACTAGTTTAGACACCTAAAAATAAAAACATAATAGTTTCAGCACTTGTTTTCACATTAAGCCTTTGAAAAATAGTAAGATTAATAATGGTCCGAATCAGTTTTGGAGAAAGATTTCGATCACCATAGAGTATTATGGTTCTTTAAAATCTGAATCGAAATTGAACCAAATATTAGAAAAACAATTGAATTGAATTCCACTGATTTGAATCAATTCGATTCATAGAGTATTTTTTTGGTTTAATATCGGTATTCAGCTCATTAGTTGACTAATCTAAATCAGGTACTGCAGAAGCACATTATGAGAAGACTCTTCCAACCCAGTTACTCCATTTAGGTTTGAATCTTTATTTAAGGAATTTAGTGCCTCATTCCGATAGACCAACCAACTGGTTGTTTGTTGGTAGAGTATTTAAATTTTAAAAACTGAAATTTTATGTTACATTTTAAAGCTACTTTCAATAATTTAATGTATAAAATATTTATTGTTATATTATATAAAATAATTTTAAATTAAAAAGAAAATAGAGTTTGAGTCGATTAAGATAATTGTTATTTTAGGATTCACTAATTGACTGAGTGATCAATAATGCTCATATTATCTTATCTTGTATGAGTTCAAATTCCGATATTTATCTTGAAAATGTAATATCTCAAAATTGAAATATGTATGCTTAAAATAATAATTAAACCAAAATTGAGACGAATTAAAAAAAACTGAACCAAAACCGCAGTGTATATTCCAGTTGGAATCGGGTTTCCTTTTCTTTTTCTTGGTTTCTTGACTCAACCCTAACAATTATGTCAAATAAAGTAAAGGGACCCAATCTCAAATTGAGCTTAAAAGAAGGACCAAAATCCAAATTTGACCCGTCAACTTCGCTTTTCACCTTCTTCCCTCGGTTGTCTGAGTCTCACCTCTCAGCCTCGGCGTCTGGGCTCCGGCGGCTTATAGAAGTTGGCGAATGAGAAAGCAAAGAAAACGCGGCAACTCAGTTATTTGGTGTGCTAACCAAAATCTAAGTTAAACAAGAGAGAAAATCAAGTTTGGAAAACGAGAAAATTAAAGAGTTGATTGGAGAGTAGGAAAAAATAAAAGATCACGAGAAACCTGGGTTTTCTTTAGCAAAAATTTATTCCAAATTTAATGAAAGGTGTTGTCGCATTGCATATAGAAAATGGCAAATATTATGGATGGAAATCATCTGCCTCCAAAGTATGTCTCCATTTGTGCCCCCACTTTAAAATAGTGGGTTTAGGGTTTAGAGTTTGGGGTTTAATGTTAGGGCTTAGGGTTAGGGTGTAGGGAATTAAGGATAGGGTGTATTTTTTAGGGTTTGGGGTTTGGAGTTTAGGATATGAAAATTAGGGTTATGGGCAAGATTTAATTTTTAAGTATTTTTAGGCAGGGGCATAGAAGGAGGCATGGTTAGGGGCATGAGATTTTTACCCAAATATTATGGGCTCTAACAATGGCTTCATCTTTGGACCAAGGAAAATTAACCGCCAGCTGATCACAGCCACAGCTAAATCTGCACATGCATATATTTATATCCAATAGACTGACGGTGGAAACTTTTAGTTTCCACAAGTGCCTTAGTAGACTTAGTTTAAGGTGTAGGGTTTAGAATTTAGGGGCTATTGTTAGAATTTAGGGTTTAGGGTTTAAAGGTTAAGGTCTAAGTTTTAGTGTAATATGTTGAGGGTTTAGTTTTAACGTATAAACCCAAAATTCTAACCCTAAACCCTAAATTATATTCACAATCCTTAAATTCTAAACTACTAAACCTAAACCCCTAAACCCTACACCCTAAATTGAGTCCCTAAACCCTAAAATTAAGGCGCTTGTGGAAACTTTTAGTTTCCACCGCCAGTATATCAAATAATTATATATATATATATCAATAAACTGACGGCGGTTAGTTTCCACAAGCGCCTTAGTTTAGGGTTTAGGGACTTAGTGTATGGTGTATGATTTAAGGGTTTAAGTGTAGTGGCTTAGAATTTAAGGGTAATGGTTAGAATTTAGAAGTTAGGGCTAGGATTTAAGGATTTAAATGTTAGGGTTTATGTTTTAGGATAATATGTTGAAGATTTAGGTTTTAACCTATAAACCCTAAATTCTATTCACAGCCCCTAAATTCTAAACCCCCAAACCTTACACCTTAAACTGAATTTCTAAACCTAAAACTAAGGCGCTTGTGGAAACTAAAAATTTCCACCGCCAGTGTATCAATTAATTATCCTATATATATGGTAATTATTCAATACACGGGTGGTGGAAACAAAAGTGATTTAGTTTTAGTTTAGGTATTTAGTATTAGTCGTTTAGAATTCATGTGTTGTGATTAGATTCGAGTATTGTGTTATAATTTAGGGTTTATATGCTAAAACTTAAATCCTTAACCATATTCAATTAAACTCTAGTTACTAACCTCTAAACCCTAAATTCCAAATACAATCCCTAAATTATAAGAACATAGACCTAAACCCTAAAAACAAAAAAATTATAATTTTTTTTTTATTTTCGCTGCATGTGTATTGGATATAAATCTTATATATATATATATATATATATATATATCGATCTTAATGGTTCGATTGGTGTGTGTCAGATATGTTTCTGAAATAAAGCAGTGGAAATAACATGTGTTATGTGATTTCATTTAACACATGGGAAGAGGATGTATATGTACTATCTTTGAGCTCTTAATTTGTTCCATTTTTAGATTGTTTTTCGTCCCAACATTTTTAGGTTTTGATTGCAAGCAATAGAAAAATATTAAAACAACTAAAGTTAGTTGGGTGACTGGTGAGATGATGGGTTGAAGTTTTTGTATAAAGTAAATATTTGAATATTGTTGTCGTAAATGAAGTTAATTGGATAGTCAGTACTGAAGTTAAGATTAAATACTAAGAATAAAATTGTATATGTAGAACTAGTGTTTTGATATAATAATTGAAAAATATTTTGGATTAATTTAAAAAGAATTTAAAAACTTGTTTTAAGTCCAAACAACTTGAATTTATGTTTGAGATATTTTAAAAGGTTTTTGACAAGATTTTTCATGCTTTAAAACAGCCAAACTTGTGTTTTCAAAGTGCCCGTACCGATACGGTCCAACCCGTATCGATACCTTTTTTGCCCAGTTTGGTCATTGCCAAAACTCGTATCGAAACAGGCTTGGCCGTTTCGATACGGTGAGGGATCGTATCAATACGCATAATCAGCATACCGATCCCATTTTAACAACCCCAACGGTTATATTTCCCAATGGTCTTTTAAACGTCATATCGTACTGATACGCCCTCAAGCGTTTCGATACGCCTAGGCTGGCAAGAGCCCAACGACTAGTTTCTGATGAAGGCCGTACCGATACGGGTCCATGCGTATCGATACGGAAGGCTGCAGAACATCATTAATGAAGGGAAATAAAGTCCTCAACGGCTCTAATTCATCCCCAACGACTAGTAACGGCTACAAACTCATTAAGGAGTATAAAAGGGACCTCCAAGCATCAAGATATGGTTAATGCTTCAATTGTCGATCAACAAATGATCAAGAATTGTCTTTGTACTTAAATTGTCATTTCTTTGTATAGACAAACACTAGTGAGCCAAAATTGTCAAATTTGCTCAAGTGTTTTAGGTTTTGGGTGAGAGCTTATTTGTGCAAACAATCGCGTATTAGAGGGGTTTAAGTTTGCTTATCTTTTCTCTTTGTAAAGAGGGTTTGATCAAGGCTTTGGGTAGAAAGCTTGATCGGTGTATAAGGGTTTCCTCCTAAGCCTAGAAAAGGGGACGAATCAATAGTGGATTGATTGGAAATCCTTAGTGGGAAGCTAAGGAAGTGGATGTAGACCTTGGTTAGAAGGTTGAACCACTCTAAAATCATTGTGTCTTTTATATTTTAGCTTCCACACCACATTCACCCAAAATTTCACCTCTCCTCCACTTGGTGAGCAAGATCGGTTGAAGGAATCGAGCACCTTAAAACCCAACAGTATACATTTGGTTTGGTTCGATCCAGTAAATTATTTTCATAGTTCATCAGTTTTTAGTTTGGTTAACTTCGAATTTCGGTGTTTTTATATTAACTTTGAGTTTTGAGATTTTGTACTTTATTTTGATAAAATAGTTTTATTTTTATGACTTTAAACATTAATTGTCCAAACATTACAGTTCTTATCGATCTTTGGTTTTTTAGTTTTTATTTCTCATCTATGATTGGAAAGGGCTAGAGTTTATTAAGTATTTAAATTTAAAAATTAAAAGAGATTAAGGTTTTGTTTGACTAATATTTAAATAAAAAGGACCTAGAATCCTATTATACCATAAAAATTTGGGAAGACCACAATCCCCCATAGACTAAAATCTAAAAGGCTCCATTCCTAACCCCATAATGAATCTATGTTGTATTTAATCTGAATTAATCAATTAATAAATTGAATATCAATAACTATAAAAATATTAAATAATTATTTCCTTAATTCTAAATAAAATATTGATTTAATTACACAAACCTTATCTATATATTGTGCTAAATATCTTGAATTTTAATATCCAATCTTGATGAAGATAGTTGCTTGGACTAACAAGACTCAAACCCAAATTATACGCAAAACGAGGTTGAATTTTCAATTATTAATTACATTGTATCAACGAGCATTACTTAAAGTAACCAAGTTGTTCATCAACATGCAACCTTATCATTTCTTGAGTTATAGAGACCGGTTCAATAATTTTTGAAATCACAAGGACCTAAAACATAATTACATTGTAAGAATAAGTCTAGAGTAAACATCATATATTGATATATAATGTTAATTGCATGCACTAATATATACTATTAACTATCTTAATAAATTTTGAAATCATATGGACCTAAAACAAAATTATTCCTTTTGAGAATCAAATATATTAAAACACTTTTATGCCATTTTCCAGATTTTGTATATGATTTTAAATATCAAATAGACTTAATGCTAAAATAAGTGCCCAAACTATTATGTTTTTCTTCTTTAAAGTGCTTAAATTATTTTTTGTTTTTTTAGGTGCTCTAACTATCATATTTTTTTCTTTTAGGTGTCTAAACTATTTTTGCCCCTTTTAGGTGCCCAAACTATCATTTTTTGCCCCTTTTAAGGTCAAATTGAGACACCTGTTTTAATCAAAAAACAATAGTTTGGGTACCTATTTTGACAAAAAAAAATAGATTGGGCACTTAAAAGGGGCAAAAAAAATAGTTTAACAATTTAAAAGGGAAAAACGAGATAGCTGAAGCACCTAAAAAGGACAAAAAATAGTTTAGGCACTTAAAAGGTGAAAACATGATAATTTGGGTACTTATTTTGGTATTAATCCTATTAAATATTATGCTTAAAACTGACAGAAAATAACCGTTAGTTAAATGGAAACAAAAACGAAGTTTGGTGATTTGTTTGATTTTTTTAATTTTTGGTGACCAAAATAAAAATGTTTGATAGTTAAGTTACTATGTGTTTAGTTTACCCCTAAAATAAAGCAGAGGACTTTGCCAATGGTTGTTTAGTACATTCTGCAACGTTCGAACTTCAAAAAAACTCAAAATCTCTATTTCTGCTGAAAAAAAGCTTCTTCACTTTCCCTCTCCCTTTCTTTCTTTCTCCTAAAACCATAAAAAAAGCTGCCGGAGAGTGGAAGAGATGGTTCTCGGAGCTAACGGCGTCGTTTGGATGGGTGGGGAAGAGGAGGAAGAAGATGCAATTTCGTCCTGGACTCGAACCAATGTTAACAGTAATGGGTTGGATTTGGCTATGCCGGCTGCTTCTCTTTCGAGCTTCAAATCCATGCTCGATAGTGATTGGTACATTAATCCTGGTATGAACCAGGAGCTTGGTTTTCATCTTCCGCTTGATTCATCTTCTTCCTGTTCTCCTTCACAGGCCTTCACGCTTGACCCTTTGTTGCCTCCTAAACCTTGCTTCTCTTCTCTCTTCAACGTTTCCTGCAACACCCCTTTTGATAACCCCTTTGATTTCGGCTCCGAATCGGCTTTTCTCGCTCAGTTTCAGCCGAATTTGATGGGTTTTCCCCAGGCACAAATGGGTACTCCCGAGTTTCAAGCTACGAGATTGTTCTCCGGAACTGAGAATGCTTTTGACGGGTCGGGGAATGCCATGTTTATGAACAGGGGAAAGGTTTTGAAGCCCCTTGAAGTTTTGTCTTCGGTTGGTTCTCAACCAACTCTGTTTCAGAAGCGAGCTGCGATGATGCGTAAGGGCTCCGGTGGGTCTGATAAACTGGGGAATTCGGATGTTTCGGGGCGGAGATTCGGAGGGGAAGCGGCGGAGGGGGATATTGAGGAAGCCAGCATCGATATGTCGAGCTTGAATTATGATTCTGATGAGGGGAATGGTGATTGCAAAGTGGATGAGACTGTGAACAATGGTGGTTGCAACTCAAATGCAACTAGTACTGTTACTGGTGGTGGGGATCAGAAGGGGAAGAAGAAAGGGATGCCGGCGAAGAATCTGATGGCGGAGCGACGGAGGAGGAAGAAGCTCAATGACAGGCTTTACATGCTTAGGTCTGTGGTGCCTAAGATTAGTAAGGTATATAACTATATATATTATCTTTGAAAGTTCTCAAGGAATTGATAATTATAGACTTGCATATTCTTTTGTGATACAAAGTTAGAATCTTGATGTTTGGCATGCTTGATTTGAGTTTTCCCCCCCTTTTCTTTTTGGTGCTTCTTTAATTGAAACTTATAAGTTATATCGATGGCGGCTACTCGTTGTGCTTGTTATGTCAACAGATGGATAGGGCTTCAATACTTGGGGATGCCATTGATTATTTGAAGGAGCTTCTGCAAAAGATTAATGATCTCCATACTGAACTTGAATCTGCTCCATCTGGCTCTTTGATGCCACCATCTACGAGTTTAAACCCGGTGACTCCGACCCCACCTACCCTTCCGTGTCGTGTGAAGGAAGAACTATGCCCCAGCTCATTCCCAAGCTCTAAAAGCCAACCGGCAAAGGTTTCTTTCCCTATTGTTTGTTTGTGCTAAAATTGCTTGATAATTATGTGTACAAGTCTTTTTCCTTCTAGGCAAAAAAATTGACTTGTATGATAAATTTGAAAACTTTTAATGGTGAAAGGAGTAAAATATGGATGCATGGTACCAACAAGACGAATAAGCTACACATCGAGCCAGCATGTTGCATAAAGTTGCAATCTTTCTAACTCGACTATGAACTTATAGACTTTCAAATGATTTGTGTTTAAAGTTGGTTTCGGAAAGTTAATAGTGCCCTGTTATACCTTTGATATGTACTTGCACAATCAATAAGGTTTAATGGCCATCCATTTATAGATCATATGCTTTTCATGTTGTCTGCTACAATCCATAGCCTTGGACAAACATTTTCTTTGATTTGAATAGTGAATAACTGAAGAAGTGAGATATATATATATATTTTAATTTCCTGAAAGTTTCAATGATCTACATTTGGACAGGCATATGCTTGTCAATGTAACTTGTTTTTTCCTAAATGTTTTGAGCAACAACTCAAGTAACTCCTAATTTCTACATTTATATTTCTGCAATTTCCAGGTGGAGGTTATGTTAAGAGAAGGAAGGGCTGTCAACATTCACATGTTTTGTGCTCGCAGGCCAGGTCTCTTGCTCTCTACTATGCGAGCTCTAGACAACCTTGGATTGGATGTACAGCAAGCTGTAATTAGCTGTTTCAATGGATTTGCTCTGGATGTGTTCCGAGCTGAGGTGCACCTCTTTCGTCTCTTCTTTTTGTTTCTCTTTTCGGCAATTTCCGTTTAAAAATCAGTTTTGGTGTGTGGCTATCCAACAGATTATATATGTTTTCCCCATATAATTGCAACTAAAATCTTTCTATCAATTCTAATGAATTTGGCTTCTTTCCGAGTCGAGCCAATTCCAATGCAAAACCCAAGGCCCTAAATAGAGTTATTTCTCGTGTTTTAACAACAAGAAAGGAATGGTCCTTTATATTTTGCTAGTTTTGCTGTAGTTTAAAATGTGACTGGCTTAGATAAAAGGAAAGTTCAAGTAATTAGGGTTGTAAATGAACCGAACGTTCAGTGAACCGTTTGGCGGGAAGTTCGTTTATTTATTAAATGAACGAACACGAACAAATGACTTGTTCGTTCATTTATGTTCGTGAACGTTCGGTAATTTGTTCGTTTATGTTCGTTCGTTTATGTTCATTTATGTTCGTTCGTTTATATTCGTTTGTTTGTGTTCGTTTATGTTCATTTAAGTTTATTCACATATGTCTAGGTGTGTTAATTATTCGGTTAAACCGAACTAACCAACCGAACCAAAATCGGTTAATTAACTGAATTAATCGAACTAACCCAAAATATTAAATATTTATCACATTATTTGTTTTGTGTTCGTTTATGTTCGTTAATGTTCATTTGTGTTCGTTTATCATTTAAACGAACGAAACATGAACGAACACGAACAAGGTACATTTCTTAATGAACGAACGTGAACAAGAAATTTTGTGTTCATTTATGTTTGTGTTCGTTCATTTGTTCGGTTAAAGTTAAATGAACGAACATGAACACACCCTCGTTCGTGTTCGTTCGGTTCGTTTACAGGCCTACAAGTAATGCTATAGACCACGAGCCAAGACTACTATAAGGTTGAAGGTTCAACTCTCTTATTGTCCTGCAGTATAGGATACTGACTACATGTACTATTTTGCACATGGATTGATGTAAGATTCCTGGTTTATAGTGGGACCTATGTTGGCAATGTTTTGATACACTTTTCCTTTCTTCTCACTTTTTGTTGCCACAAATTTTTTAAAACCTTCCACTGTTCCTTGCTCCTCCCCATCCGAAGCCAATTTAATGTTAATGATTAGTGATTGTTGATCTTAGATCAGTGAAAGAATTGCTCACGAGCCGAGTTTAAAGCCATTGCCGGAATTCACCTGATTGACAAAACAATAAGGGCCAGGAAAGATTGCCAGATAGGTAACATGATATAGAAAACTGGAGGAGACAACAAAGAAGCAATCATTTAGTATTAGAAATGGTTATGCAGATGAACCGTACTACCACGTAATAACACCAGCATATTCGCAATTGCACTTTCTGTGAAAAGCATTACAAAGCCATAATGAAATCTCTCTTGCATCGATCGAAACGAAAGGTTTCATTGATTATTGGTTGTTTGGTTTATTGTTCAACAGCAATGCAGGGAAGGGCAGGACTTGATGGCTGAGCAAATCAAAGCAGTACTTCTGGATTCGGCTGGTTTCCGTGGTATAATGTGACTCGAATAGCTTGTTTTATACATTGGGGTAATTTATAAGCTCCATTTGCTTCAGCAATCAGCATCCCATTGGTGAAGGGTTAATTTCAAGTAGAACAGTTGTAGGTGGCGCAAGCAAAGCTTCTTTAGCTGATATTGTTAATTACTTGGCTTTTATTTGTTAAGTACAAGATTCTTATTTGCAGTTTTTCTTTAGTAATTTCAGCTTTTAGAAATAAAAATCTCTTTAATTTATGCCTCATTCCCCCCTTTTCCCTTTCATATTTGTTGGAATGGACAAAATTGGGTAATTAATTTCACCCAACACACCATGTAAGGCTCTTTCCATGGGCTTTACTGAAACCCCATCAATGAAAATCTAAGCTATACAAGGTTTAGGCTTCGTTCGGCGCAAATTATAGAGCGGGCGGTTACCTGAAAACAGGCGATTGGAAGAAGTTAGATTTTTCAGCTTTTGCCAAACGTGCGTTCTTCATGTCTGGCATGACCGTTCGACGTTGTTTCTGCATTTAGCAGTCCAACAGCCGTTTTCGAAGTTTTTTCGAACGAAGCCTTAACCTCATTTCTCTCTTCCACAAGTAAGCTTCTTTAGGGTTTAAACTGCCACCTTCTCAACCGTCGTGGCTTGCACAATCGTTTTCGGCCACCTTGGTGAAGGATTCGGTACCAAACCATCTATAGCTAAACCAAGATTATATATTTGTTATCAGTATCATGCGAAGCTGTTTGGAAATACTATAAACTTCTACTTGTCTTCTTCTCCAAGTCGAAACTATATTATATCATTAAGGAAAAGCAAGTAAAAGTTTTGCATACCTACGTACATTTGGCTAACTTGTTGAGAAAGTAATTGATATGTTTTTGCATCATTGTATTCGAGATACTTTCCGTCTATCGACTCGGTTGTCGTTCTCGGAGAGTTGGTTCTGGCCTCCGGTTGTAGCCTCACTTCATGGTATATGTCTGCACGACATGCATCTCCACCTATCATTTAAGTTATGATCTCGTTCGACGATCGTATCTGGTTTCAGTTGACGACTCAACTAAGTTATAGTTTATTGTATCAGCAGATCTATTTAGGGCCTATTTTTGGTTGCGTTTAGCAACCTAAAAGCACTTAAAAAAATAATTTTAGTTAAAATAAGTTGTTTTTGGTTGCTTTTAAAACTAACTTTTTCACCCAAACTAAAAATCTAGATTTTATAGCTTCTTGGGTGGAAAAGCTAGTTTGAAAATAAAATTATTTTTTTACCCTTACTATTTAATTATAATTTATCGTTAAAATAATATTTATGATACATAATTGTAAAATAATATATATATATTTTATAATATTTATATTGAGAATAAAATTGTTTTATTTGTAATTTATTTTATATTTATTATTAATTTGTAAGTGGTATGTCCGTATATAATCTACAATGTACATTACATTTTTAAATTAAATTTTTTCAAAAAATAAATTTTTTATTATAATTCAAATTGATTTATTTCATATATCTTAACATTAACTAATTTGAACATCACCCAAATTTATTTTTACTTTTCAATATCATGTCTAAAATAGACATTTTATCTCATCAAAATCACTTTTTGACATCAATAATAAACACTAACTAGCTTTTCAAAACTACTTTTTAACAGCTAGTTTAAAAATCACTTTTTTTCACCACACTTTTTAAAAAGCAACCGCAAACTAAATCTTAGTCTACCTTAAAAAGTATAGGGGGGCTTACGAGAGCACAGAGCTATAGTCAACAATGAAAGTGCCATAGGTGGTGGCAGTTACTTTGACTGAAATGTCACCGCCACGGGAAGCAACGGGGCAGCTGAGCCTTGGCAAGAAGGCTTTGGAGGGAGTGTAGGAATAAGGGGTGCTGCAATTAGGGACATAATTATGATTGAATTATGAGAAATAGACTGATTAATTTTTTAATTTTTAAATATTTATATTTCACCCATTAATTTCGAATCCTAATGTGACGTCTGAGAAGACGCGGGGTCATTAATTCTACATCGAAAAGTTAAAAGGAGGTCTTGTGATATATAAACGGTGGTGCTGCACATCCTATCAGACATGTCTTTTGGGAAGAGTGTAATTGTCCCGTGACAAGTGGTATCAGAGCGACCCTTTGACTGTCCGATTTCACGCCGAGCGAACATGAGTGGGGTAGGCAGTGTGGACAACCGTGACAATTGGCCAATCACGATAGCGGAAGATCGTGACGAGGGCGTCACGAGGTTGAGTGGGGAAGAATGTCACGTCTGAGAAGAGGCGGAGTCATTAATCCCACATCGAAAAGTTAAAGGGAGGTCTTGAGATATATAAACGGTGGCGCTGCACATCCTATCAGACATGTCTTGTGGGAAGAGAATAATGGCCCCGTAACAAGCTTTTTCTTTTTTCGTCCATTTTTTCATCTGTTCATAGTCCATCCATCATTTTCTCTTATTCTTCTTCCTTTTTTTTCATTTTCTAAAATTCCTTCTACATATTTGAGTTTTTTTGTATTCTTTTGTTCGATAAATTGTCTTTTTCTAATGTTTAATCTGTTCTTATAGTAAGTTTTTATTCTTGTATTTATATTTTTTGGGTTTAATTTTTTGAGTAAGTGATTATTTAGTTTGATCTAATATGTTTTAGACTCTCATGCTAGTTATCTACCTTGTTAGGTGTTCAAAATATCTTAAAGGCCAGTTTGGCGGAATTTTAAAAAATATTTTTAAAAGTGTGTTAGAAAGTGATTTTAAAAAGTTAATTGTAATATTCTTAGTGTTTGACATTGTTGTTAAAAAATATTTTTTTTAGACTTAATATTATAAAGTAAAAATAAATGAACGTAAATAATGTTTAAATTCGTTAGTACAAAATTTATTAATATTATTATATACGAATAAAATCAATTTAAATAATAAAAATATAAAAAACATGACAATTTATTAGTAATTTTTTATATAAAATACAAGCTTTAAATATTTCTAAATAATTAATATAAATTTTAAATTAAATATAAAAAGTTAGCATCTAAAGTCTAAACTATACATTTTTTATATTATTGTAATATAACTAAATATTAATTTAATATATTAATAATTATATTTAATATTATTTTATAATATTAAAGTTTTTTTATTATTTATTTTTATTTAAAATATTATTTTTTAATAATTACTATATTTAATATATTTAATAATTATATTATTTAATACTAAAATATTAGTTTATATAATTATTATTATATTTAATATTAATATTAGTGTTAATAATTTAGAGTAAATAAGTAACTTCATACCTAAAAGTGATTTTTACCCAAAAGTTAGAAATTTTAGCTTTTGAGGTTGGGTGAAAAATTATTTTTTAAGTGATTTTTCACTTCAAAATTGAGAGTGTTTGACATTGCTTATGGGTGAAAAGTATCTTTTCAAGCAAAAGCTCATTTTTAAGTCATGCCAAAGGAGCCCTAAATATATCGTGTTTGAGTGGTGATAAAATTCATCGTCAATTATTTGAATTTTTAACTATTTTTAATGGAACAAAAAATTGTATTTATAAATAAAAGTATTTTTTATATTCATTAAAATTTACGTAATAACATTTTTAAAAAAATATATAAATAATTTAGAATGAATTGATATAGAATGGCTAATAAAAAAAAGTCACGAGTAATTAAAAAAGGGCAAAGACGGTAAAAAGAAAAAAAAAATTAGAAAATTTCTCAAAAATGTTTTAAACATCATTTTAATATAGGGTAATTGTTATATACACAAGCGCTTGTGGAAACTTTGTAGAACTAATGTTTTGATATAATAATTGAAAAATATTTTGGACTGATTTAAAAAGTATTTAAAACAATTTTCAAAGTCCAAATATTCTGAAACTATGTTTAGGGATGTTTTTAAATGGGTTTTTAATGTGTTTCAAAGCCAAACTTCTCAAACCTGTCCAGGTGTTTCGAAACACCATAAGGCGTTTCGAAACAGGGGATTCCAGTAGCATATTCGTTTCGAAACGTGTTTCGAAACGGGCTTTCTCTGTACTTGATTTTTGCCCAGCGTTTCGAAACGGGCTAGGCCGTTTCGATACGCCCACGTGGCAATGACCCCAACGGTCATAAACCCCAACGGTTATTTTCCCAACCAACTTTTAAATGCAGGCGTTTCGATACGGGACTATAGCGTTTCGATACGAGTTTCAAAACGGCCAGGAGGCGTTCCGAAACGGACATAAGGCGTTCCGAAACGGCCAGGAGGCGTTCTGAAACGGATGCCCTGACAGACTACAACGGCTCTTTCTACATTGAGAGTGTTTCGAAACGGCATCGAGCGTTTCGAAACGGGGAGCTGCAGAATGCATTTATGGTGGGAATTAAAGTCCTCAACGGCTCCAATTTGATCCCAACGGCTAGTAACGGCTACAAACTCATTTGGGAGTATAAAATGGACCTCCAAGCATCAAGAGAAGGCTAATGCTTCAATTGTCAATCAACAAATGATCAAGAATTGTCTTAGAGCCTAAAGTGTCAATTATTGTATAGACAAACACTAGTGAGCCAAAATTGTCAAATTTGCTCAAGTGTTTTAGGTTTGGGTGAGTGCTTAACTGTGCAAACAAACTCCTATTAGAGGATTACAAGTTTGCTTTGTTTATCTCTTGTAAAGAGGGTTTCAATCAAGGCTTTGGGTAGAAAGCTTGATTGGTTGTAAGGGTTTCCTCCTAAGCCTAGAAAAGGGGACGAATCAATTAGTGGATTGATTGTGAAATCCTTAGTGGGGAGCTAAGGTAGTGGATGTAGGTGCTTGTTAGAAGACCGAACCACTCTAAAATCATTGTGTCTTATTCTTTTTAGCTTCCTCAACCCTTCCACCCAAAAATCCACCTCTCCACCTCTTGGTGAGCATAATCGGTTGAACGAATCGAGCACCACGCAACTCAACAATTGGTATCAGAGCCTGGCTCAATCGAAGAGGATTAACATCCTATTGAGAAGATCCGGCAAGCTCGATCACTAGTTCATCAACCGGCTCAAAATGGCGCAATCCATAGACAAACCGCCTTTCTTCGACGGAACATTCTATGCCCATTGGAAGATAAAGATGAAGTTCTTCATCAAGTCTAGAGATTACAAGCTATGAGACATAGTTGAAGATGGTCCGTTCGTGCCTCAAAGAAGCAAAGCGGAGTGGAGTGCCGACGATCGCAAGAAGATGGAGCTCAATTGCAAGGCCTTGCACATCTTGTTTTGTGCTTTTGGCCCATCCATCTATGAGAAGATGTCTTCTTGTGAGAGTGCCAAGGAGGTATGGGACAAGCTTGAAGTCACATACGAGGGGACCGATGAAGTCAAGGAGACCAAGATTGGGCTCCTAACCTTGGAGTATGAGAACTTCAAAATGGATCCGGAAGAGAACATTGAGAAAATGTTCGATAGATTTTCCACCATCACCAATGGTCTCAAAGGGTATGGAGAACCCATTCCGGAAGAAAAGCTTGTTCGAAAGCTCATCTACTCACTTCCCGAGTCTTGGGACTCAAAGAGGACCGCCATCATCGAAGCCAAAAATTTGAAGACCTTGAAGCTTGATGAACTTATGGGGTCTCTTCTCACTCACCAAATCATGAAGAAGAACAAGGAAGAGGAGAAGAAAAGGGAAGAAATTAGAGCTATGGGAGAGAAGAAAATTAAAGGGCTTGGCATCAATGCAAGTGTCATGGCTCTCAAGTCCTCCACATGTCATCATGAAGATTCTAGTGAGGAGGATAGTGAAGATGAAGAGATGGCCTATCTCTTCAACAAATTCACCCGGTTCATGAAGAGCAAAATGGAAAAATCCAAGCATGAATCGATGAAGAAGATGAAGGACTCCCACAAATCCAAAAAGAAGGGATCATCTTCTAAACAAGCATATGTGGCCACATGGAGTGATGAAGACTCCACCGATGATGAAGTAGCCCACCTATGCTTGATGGCCCTCAATGAGGGGGAGGTAACTTCTAACTCATCTATTTCAAATTCCTATACATTTGATGAGTTACAAGATGCCTATGATGATTTGCTTTTGGAATTCAAGACATCATTTTATAAAAACAAAAAGTTGATTTCAAAAATAAAAATTGAAAATGATTTGCTTTCCAAAACAAATCTTGAACTTGAAGCAAGATTAAAAGATTTTGAACAAAAATGATTTGATTTACAAAATTTGCTTCTTAAAGTTCAAAAAGAAAAAGATTTGATTTCCAAAGAGCTTGAAAAGAAAAACAATTTTGGAAAATCAAATTTTTATGTTAGACAATCTAGTGCCCCTAGATTTAAAAATGGTAAATGTTTTAGAAGTGTTTGGGTCCCAAAAGGACTAACCACTTCAATTAAAAAGGATGACATTGAAAAATGGATTCCAAAGGGGTCAAAAATTTGTGCTACTAACGTTCATGGATCCAAAGCAATTTGGATACCAAAAGTTACTTGATTGTCTTTTGCTAGGTGTGATGGAGATGTTCAACAAGTCAAACATTGAGGGGGAGCTCCATGCACACAAGGAAGAACACTTGAAGAAGGAAGGCTTCACATCCTACCTTGAGTTCAAGTGTGGTAAAATTCTAGTTGTTTTGATTTTATTTGTTTATCTTTGTTTAAATTCAACTAGATGATCATATATGTTGTGACTAACATTTGGATGATGCTTTGAGTAAGGGGGAGCCATTTTAAAACCAAATTCTTACTTTTGTCAACTTTTTACCTCTATTGTTATTTTTGAACTTAATGTTTTAAATTCTTTTTGATATAACAAAAAGAGGAGAAATAAATGGTTTGAAAAATTGAATTTTTCAATTTTCAAATGAATAAGGGGGAGCTTTATTTGATTTCATATCTTTAGTCTCTTATTCACATTTTTAAAGTTAAAGGGGGAGAATCCCAAACAATTTTTCAAGAGAGTTTTATTATATCAAAAAGGGGGAGATTGTAGAACTAATGTTTTGATATAATAATTGAAAAATATTTTGGACTGATTTAAAAAGTATTTAAAACAATTTCCAAAGTCCAAATATTCTGAAACTATGTTTAGGGATGTTTTTAAATGGGTTTTTAATGTGTTTCAAAGCCAAACTTCTCAAACTTGTCCAGGTGTTTCGAAACACCATAAGGCGTTTCGAAACAGGGGATTCCAGTAGCATATTCGTTTCGAAACATGTTTCGAAACGGGCTTTCCCTGGACTTGATTTTTGCCCAGCGTTTCGAAACGGGCTAGGCCGTTTCGATACGCCCACGTGGCAATGACCCCAACGGTCATAAACCCCAACGGCTATTTTCCCAACCAACTTTTAAATGCAGGCGTTTCGATACGGGACTATAGCGTTTCGATATGAGTTTCGAAACGGCCAGGAGGCGTTCCGAAACGGACATAAGGCGTTCCGAAACGGCCAGGAGGCGTTCCGAAACGGATGCCCTGACAGACTGCAACGACTCTTTCTACATTGAGAGTGTTTCGAAACGGCATCGAGCGTTTCGAAACGGGGAGCTGCAGAATGCATTTATGGTGGGAATTAAAGTCCTCAACGGCTCCAATTTGATCCCAACGGCTAGTAACGGCTACAAACTCATTTGGGAGTATAAAAGGGACCTCCAAGCATCAAGAGAAGGCTAATGCTTCAATTGTCAATCAACAAATGATCAAGAATTGTCTTAGAGCCTAAAGTGTCAATTATTGTATAGACAAACACTAGTGAGCCAAAATTGTCAAATTTGCTCAAGTGTTTTAGGTTTGGGTGAGTGCTTAATTGTGCAAACAAACTCCTATTAGAGGATTACAAGTTTGCTTTGTTTATCTCTTGTAAAGAGGGTTTCAATCAAGGCTTTGGGTAGAAAGCTTGATTGGTTGTAAGGGTTTCCTCCTAAGCCTAGAAAAGGGGACGAATCAATTAGTGGATTGATTGTGAAATCCTTAGTGGGGAGCTAAGGTAGTGGATGTAGGTGCTTGTTAGAAGATCGAACCACTCTAAAATCATTGTGTCTTATTCTTTTTAGCTTCCTCAACCCTTCCACCCAAAAATCCACCTCTCCACCTCTTGGTGAGCATAATCGGTTGAACGAATCGAGCACCACGCAACTCAACAAACTTTTTTACACAAGCGTCTTAGTTTTAGGGGTTAGAGACTCCGTTTAGGGTTTAAAATTTAGGAGTATAAGTGTAGTAGTTTTGAATTTAGGGATTGTTGATAGAATTTAGGGTTTAGGGTTAAAATTTAGGGTTTATATGTTAAAACCTAAATCCCTACCCATATTACCCTAAAAACTAAACCCTAACCCTAAACCCTAAATTCTAACCCTAAACCCTAAATTCTAAACATGAACCCTAAATTCTAAACCTTTACACTAAAACCCCTAAACTTTAAACCATAACCCCTAACCCTAAACCCTATAATTGAGGCGCTTGTGGAAATAAAAAATTTCCACCGCCAGTGTATAGGATATTAATCCTTTAATATATATATATATATTTATAAAATATAAAATCACAAAATATATATAAATTATAATAAAATGTCAATTTCATTTTGTAACATTCAAATGGTTACAATATCTACATAATCTAAATCATTCTCCACTTATAAGTTAAAAGATATTCAACATTTAAATATATTCGATTTATATTTTCTTATTATATTTTTAAATTCCTTTATAAATTTTATCGTACCAAGTGCCACTTTATTATTAGATTGTAGCGTTTTAATGGTTAAGAATAATAATAGACTAATCACAATAACTATTTGTATTTCGGGTATCAAAGTAATACTACATGAAAAATTATTAGAGGTAATTATTTGTAATTTATGGTATAAAATAATACTAATGAAAAATTATTAGATAAATTTGACTGATCGTGTTATTCTTGGTCTCGGTCAACAAGATTCATCCATATTAAAATAACGTTAAATAAATTAAAATAAATAAATTTTATTTGCTGATATCACAGATGACGTGCTAAATAGGTTACATTTAATAATTTTTCATACTAAAGTGGAAATGAAATAATTTCTGGGCCAAATAAAATATTAACCCACCTTTTTATTATAATCCACAATTAATCAAATCCTCATATTCATATCTCTAGCTATTGATCTCGGTTTGCGGAGCAAATTCGAAGGATTTTGAAGGAAAGAAAGAAAAAACGAAGAACCAAAGCTCTCTTTCTCTTTGTGAATCTCAATCGATTTGAAGATGCTGAGAGTGGCGACGAGGAGGCTCACCTTTTGTTCTTCTGCGTGGAGGCCTCAATCGGCGACCTCCGCAATCGCCGCTCGTCCTTTCATCGACGGCGCCGATTCTTCCGATGGTCTCAGATCCACCTCCTCCTTCTCTCTCGCTTCTCACTTCCTTCTTCCCACCAGAGGTCAGGGTTTACTTTTGCCTATCAATAATTATTCACTTGGTTTAGTTTTCGTCCTTCTATGGCGGTCATAACAAATACTGTGATTGGTTAGGGTTTCGTTGTGATACCGACATACCGTATTCGTATTCGAATTCTTATTGATGAAATTTAAGACTAGTACATGCTTTATTTTACATCATTTCGAATTGTTGTTTCTTACTTGTTGATTTGGGTATGTGAACAATCAAAGTTACATCTCTTATTGAATTTAGGAAAACGCTTAAATTAGTTAAAATACAGTGAGATTGGATCAAAATCTGGCCTTAAAGGTTACAAATTTAGTTAGACACGGACACCCAGTTTTAGGTGAAAAAAGAATTTGATGTTTGGGGCAAGTCGCCTGTGTGACCAAAAAAAGATTGAAAGATGTTTTTCGCTCCTCATTTCCTTCTTCTCACTATAACTTAGGGTTTCCTTTTCCTATCAATTTTCTCCTCTTTGTTTCATTTTTTTGTCCTTCAATGGCAGTCTTAACAAATACTAGTATCATTGGTTAGGTTTTCGATTTGGTATTCATATTCAAATTCTAGTGATGAACTTTAAGAATAATGCATCTTTTATTTTTGTAACGTTTTGAATTTTTGTTTCTTACTTTTGTTTATGTTATTGATTTGGATATGTGAATAATTGAAGTTACTTGCATCTCTTATGGAAATTAGGATAAATGCTTAAATTGGATCAAAATATAGTACGCGTGGATCAAAATATAGTCTTAAAGGTTATAGATTTAGCTAATTAGACACCTTTTTTTGAGCTGAAAAAGGAATTTGATTTTTTGGGGAAAGTGCCTAGTGACCAAAGAAAAAAGATTGAAAGGTGTCTTTCTCTCCTTGCTTCTTCCCTCCAGAACTTAGGGCTTCCTTTTGCCTATCAATTTCTCCACTTTGTTTCAGTTTTTCATCCTTCTATGGCGGTCATAACAAATACTATTACCGTATTTATATTCGAGTTCTAAGTGAACTTGAAGACTAGTACATGTTTTTTTTTGCATCATTTTGACTTATTGTTTCTTACTTTGGATCATCCTATTGATTTGGATGAATAATCAAAGTTACTTGCAATTGCATCTCTTATGGAATTTAGGGGAACACTAAAACTAGTTAAAATATAGTACACTTGGATCAAAATATGGTCTTAAAGGCTATAGATTTAGCTAATTAGACACCCCCTTTTTTAAGGTGAAAAAATAATTTGATGCTTGAGGCAAGGCACCTATGTGTGTGTGAGAGAGAGAGAGATTGAAAGGTGTCTTTGGCCATCTAATTTGGTAAGTATGGTCTGTTCGCTTTTGTCCACTGCATTTTTTCTTCATTAAGAATGAGTATACTCATCAACTGTAGTGTTCTTTAAAAGTTTCGCGAGAGAGACAACTCTTAGAGCATCTTTTGAATGTATTAGATTAAGACTAATGCTTGATATTATCTGTTGATTCATATTTAGTGGCTAGTTTTTCTTATTTTGTTTGAAGACAAATACTTTTCGAAACTGCTTGTAATCCTGTCTTATGAATGTGAATTGAGAAGTGAAACCCACTGATTATGAAGCCATTTTTTGCCCTTTTGAGAACCAATATTTACAAAGCCTTGCAATGGAGGCTCAATTCTAGGATTTCTTTACTCAAATGGTGGTTGTTCGGAACATTCCTGTACATTTCCAATTTCACGGGCATGGAACTATATTTGCCCTACAATATCCCTCTCCTAAATTCAAATACTATAATGCCAAAAAAGTTGCAAATTTTGTGCTTATTCAGCAAAGATGTGACTTATAATGTTTGCTTCAGGTTTTGCTTCTGAGTCACTCGCCCCAAGAAGTGAAAACAGTGTGATTCCTGAAGTTCCACCAACAGTGGCAGCTATTAAGAACCCCAGTTCTAAAATAGTTTATGATGAACACAACCACGAACGTTTTCCTCCTGGTGACCCTAGCAAGCGAGCATTTGCCTATTTTGTCCTGACAGGTGGTAGGTTTGTGTATGCATCTCTTATCCGTCTGCTTGTACTCAAGTTTGTGCTGAGCATGTCAGCCAGTAAGGATGTTCTTGCACTGGCTTCTCTTGAGGTTGATCTCTCCGGCATTGAACCTGGCAGCACTGTAACTGTTAAGTGGCGTGGAAAGCCAGTCTTCATCAGGCGCCGAACTGAGGAGGATATCAAGGTGGCAAACAGTGTTGATGTAGGGTCTCTTCGTGATCCACAAGAGGATGCAGCAAGGGTTAAGGATCCAGAGTGGTTAATTGTTGTTGGCGTCTGCACACATCTGGGATGCATTCCCTTGCCGAATGCTGGTGATTATGGTGGTTGGTTCTGCCCTTGCCATGGTTCCCATTATGATGTCTCTGGCAGGATTCGCAAGGGTCCAGCACCGTACAACCTGGAAGTGCCCACCTACAGCTTCTTGGATGAGAACAAGTTGCTGATCGGTTGAGAATAGCAGTATAGTCAAAGCAAACACTGTCCGTTTTGAGTTCTCAATAAGTTTTATTCATTTTATTAGATAATGCCGAAGGTTTGTCGCAGATTTTTGCTTCTGATGCCCTGGACTTTTGGGGCATTCTTAGTGTCGTTTTTGTAACTGTGATAATCGCAACTGCTGCCGGTTGATATTTCTCTGAACTCTGAATAATTTTCCCGGATTTTCCGGAGAATCGGATATTGATGCTCTTTGGACTTGACTATTCACTATACAATGGATGCTGTTATCTTTTAAAATCATTTTGATTTCTTAGTGCAACATAATGGTGCTCCACTGTGTTCTTCAACATCCATGGGAAGGGTACAAAAACCAGTTATCATCTCTCGAATAAGCCCTTTACATAGACCATGCCTTTTTCGCTGAGCTTGACTTCTTTTCTCATTTGGTCTACTTGCTGATCATCTCCTTGGACAACAACCTCGGACACGGTCCCGTCATCGGCAACCAGCATTTTAACATTGATCTGCTCCTTCCTCGATGCCCTCTTCCAGTAATAAGCTCCTTCCCCTACACGAACGTCTTCTGCACTATCTGAAAAACAGTGTTCCAACGATATTAAAACTGCAGCCAATAAAACAAGGAGAAACTCATGTTCATGGATTCAAATAGTTGTCCGCAATGACCGCAATAACATTTGTTATGTACACTGCGATCGAAAACTCGACCACAACTGTAATTTAAATCGCTGCTCATGCTGATTTCGAGACCAGAGGCCAGGAACAGAGATGACAAAGAGGCCAAGAGAAGTGTAGTATCTAGACAAGGAGTAGCCCGCAGTCTCCGCAAGAAAGAACAAGGAATCTGCGTTTTGCTGGTGGAGATGATCGGCCATGGCCCATGAGAGCAGATGAGGACACGATGGCTGCCTGCAAGGAGACTCGAGCAACAACATGCTGCCTGTGGGGTCTCCAAGGAGCTGAAACTCATACCGGCCATGGCTGGTGGTGGTGAAGGTGGTCGCCGGTTGGTGGTCGGTGGTTTTGGTGCTGAATTTGGAAGGAAGGAGGAGAGAGTAGAGAGGTTCTGGATGTGGGGATAGTATCTTCGTTGCCATTATCCTCACAGCCGGTGCGGATTCAAGAATTTAAACTTGATAGTTCACCGACTAATATAGTAATATAGAATCAATTTATATCAGTATAATAATATATTGATAAGGGGTAATTGTTATGCAATCAAACATGATTTATATTCAGAGTCATATTAATATTGAAGAATCAATCTATACCGTGTAAATATGTTTGAGAGATTATAACTATTTTACATTGGTGTAATTATGTTTTAGAGAATAAAAAACTTACTCGAGTGAAATTAAGTATTGATAGGAAAATTGTTGTGCAAGAAAATGTGGATTTTATATTCCAAAACCGATTTGTAGTTCTAGGATTTTTTAAAAATTTATGAAATCAAAATCGTTTTAGATTTCAAAAGTATAAATCGATTACAATTTATTGAAAACAAAAAACTGAAGAGGAATTTATGTTTCAAATTGGTACAAGCAAAAAGAGCTTTTCTAAATGAAAAGGGTTACACTATCACAACTATTGTCGTTAAAAAATATTTAATTTTGGTCACTGAACTATTATTTTTTGTAAAATTATCATTAACGTTACGTTTTTTCTTCAGTTTTGGTCACTCGTCGTTAAAAGACTAATGAGAAAAACAATAGTTCAATAAAAAAAACAGAAAAGAAACAATATGTTGGTGACCAAAAAAAAGTAACTTTAGTGAGATTTTTATAAAAAATAATAGTTCGGTAACCAAAATAACAAAGGAACAATATGTTGATGACCACAAATGTAATTTATCCAAAAAAATAATGGTAGGTAAAAGGATCTACCATGCACTATGGTAGGTTCGCCCCTGCTCACAGGAACAGAGAGGAATTATCAGCCACTTGAGCATGGGTTAAAGTTCACGGATGGTCGTTAAATTTCGGTAAAATATTTATTTTAGTCCCTCAATTTTCGAATGTTGTAAAATAATTGTTAAATTTTGATTTTTATTTGAGTCGTTTGATGGAAATTTTTGATCATATGAAAATTTTGAAGCATATTTTCAATGGGTAAAGATGGAGAATCGAATCATGAATTTATCGTTTCATATTCTACTCTATGAGATCTTTACAACGATATCTCATATGCTCAAATTGGTTGAGTAGTGAATGAGAAATTAATGCTCAAAGTAGGGGTGTAAACGAGCCGAGTCGAGCTCGAGTAGTGCTAAGCTCGGCTCAGCTCGTTAAGATTTCAAGTCGAGGTCGAGCTTGAGTAATTTCTAGCGAGCCTGAGAAATCTGAGCTCGACTCGGCTCGTTTAGAACTCGAGTCGAGTTCGAGCTTGATTCGAGCCCAATCGAGTTAAGTGTTGACCGATCTTTGACCGCATTGGACTCGAGTAACTCTTCATTTGTCACGTCTCATTTAAAGTCCTATGAAGAAAAATTTTGATACACACATTGTGTAAACTCAAGCTTGTTAATTTTAGGGTTTATGCTGTTATTTTAGGGTTTAGATGTTTAGGTTGTTGGGTTTAGAATTTAAGATTTAGATTTTATGGTTTAATTTTAGGTTGTTGGGTTTAGAATTTAAGATTTAGATTTTAGAATTTAAGTTTAAGAATTTAGATTTTAAATTGTAAAAAATAAAAAAAACAGTATACTATATTTTCGAGTATCTCGTGAGCTTTTCGAGTCGGGTAACAAGTAGCTCGGCTCGGCTCGTCAAGAACTCGAGTCGAGTCCAGTCGAATCGAGATTTGACCGAATTTTGACCGAGTCGAGCTCGAGTAGCTCGCGATCTGTCTCGTCTCATTTACAGTCCTAGCTCAAGTAGGCAACTTACAAAGATTGGTGAGGAAATAGTAAGCTTAAATCCCATATTAGTTAGAAACCAAATGTGGGAAGTGTATATATAATGGAACCAACCAAAGTATTGTTAAATAAGCTTACTAAAGATAGTACCTTGGTACAAAGGGGTGTAAATCCAAGCCCATTAAACTCATTTGGGTTAGGAGTACACTTGCACAATGTGGGTGACATGAATGTTTAGATTGTTTGGGCCTAACAAGGATTCATTGAAATTTTATGAATCTGAATAATCTAAATTTAGATAGATTATCCAAATTGCTGCCCTGATACAAGTAAACGGTTTTGATTTATATTTTAAATATTTTTGTTTTGTTCGATATAATAATAGTTTTATAGTACTTATTTTTTTAATGAGTATTATTATTATTATTATTATTATTATTAATTTTTTTGGATTATTAATGTTCATTTTTAACACCGTTAACTGCGTTAACAAGAAAATTTATATAATAGCACATTATAAATAAAGTATGTGAAATAAAAAATAGAGAGTTAAATCCAAAGCATATTGGAGGGACTGAAGACCAAACAATCCAATCAGTTAAACCAAAAATCGACCATTCCCATTGAACCATTTTTGCCTAACCGGTTAGAAAACAAGTATAGTTTGTTCAAGACTTGGGAATAGGGATGTAAAAACAGGTCAACAGTTGGGTTTTAGGTCCGGCTCTGTCAGGTCGGGTCAAATCGGTTACAGGTCATTTCGGGTCATTTTTTGTTTTGACTCGATTCGGTTCGGGTTCGGGTTCATTTCGGGTCGGGTTCATTTCAGGTCGGGTCAAAACGGTTAATTGACAGGCTGATTTCAGGTCGGTTTCGTTTCAGGTCGGGTTCATTTCAGGTCGGTTTCGTTTCAGGTCGGGTTCATTTCAGGTCGGTTTCGTTTCAGGTCGGGTTCATTTTAGGTCGGTTTCGTTTCAGGTCGGGTTCATTTCAGGTAGGTTTCGTTTCAGGTCGGGTTCGTTTCAGGTCGGTTTCGTTTCAGGTCGGGTTCTTTTCAGGTCGGTTTTGTTTCAGGTCGGGTTCATTTCAGGTCGGTTTCGTTTCAGGTCGGGTTCTTTTCAGGTCGGGTTCCTTCGGGTTTATGGTTTATTGTGTTATGTGTATTATATATATTGATGGATTATGATTTTTATTTTTAGGGTTTAGGGTTTAGGGTAAGGGGATTACGTATATGTGATATATATATAGTTGGTACTATTGGATTTATTTTTAGGGTTTAGGGTTTAGGGTTTAGGGTAAGGGGATTACGTATATGTGATATATATATAGTTGGTACTATTGGATTTATTTTTAGGGTTTAGGGTTTAAGGTTTAGGGTTTACTGATCTTAAATTAATACAAACATGCCTATATTAATTATATATATATTGATGCACTATGATTTTTAAGGTTTAGGGTTTACGGTTTACGGTTTAGGGTTTAGGGTTTACGGTTTACTGATCTTAAATTAATACAAACATGCCTACATTAATTATATATATATTGATGGATTATGGTTTTTAGGGTTTAGGGTTTACGGTTTAGGGTTTAGGGTTTACTAATCTTAAATTAATACAAACATACCTACATGTATTATATATATATATATTGATGGATTATGGTTTTTAGGGTTTAGGGTTTAGGGTTTAGGGTTTACTGATCTTAAATTAATACAAACATGCCTACATTAATTATATATATATATTGATGGATTATGGTTTTTAGGGTTTAGGGTTTAGGGTTTAGGGTTTACTGATCTTAAATTAATACAAACATACCTACATGTATTATATATATATTGATGGATTATGGTTTTTAGGGTTTAGGGTTTAGGGTTTAGAGTTTAAGGTTTAGGGTTTATTGATCTTAAATTAATACAAACATACCTACATGTATTATATATATATATATATATATATATATATATATATTGATGGATTATGGTTTTTAGGGTTTAGAGTTTAGGGTTTAGGGTTTAGGGTTCATAAAATGATACGTACATACGTACATGTAATATATATATATTGATGAATTATGGTTTTTGTTTTTAGTGTTTAGTGTTTAGCGTTTAGGGTTTAGGGTTTAGAGTTTAGGGTTTAGTGGTTAGAGCTTTAGGGATTATTATTATTATTATTATTATTATTATTATTATTATTATTATTATATACTTAAATACAATTATTATTATTATTATATATTTACTATGCTTATTATTATTATTAGTTTTTATTATTATTATTATTATTATTATTATTATTATTATTACTACTATGATTAGTAATATTATTATTATTATTATTACTACTACTACTATTATTATTATTATTATTATTATTATTATTATTATTATATACTTAAATACAATTATTATTATTATTATTATATATTTACTATGCTTATTATTATTTTTAGTTTTATGATTATTATTATTATTATTATTATTATTATTATTATTATTATTATTATTATTATTATTATTATTTGTAATTAAATGTATAGGGTTTAGGGTTTAGGATTAGGGACTATGGTTCGTTGATTAAATATTAGGGTTTAGGGTTTAAACCCCTAATGTCTAATTCTAAACCCTAAGCATTAAACCCTAAAGCATAAGTAATTAACCCTAACCATTAAACCCTCGATCTAGGATTACGGACTATGAGCTATAGATTAAATATTAGGGTTTTATGGTTTAGAGGGTAGTGGTTAATGTTTAGGGTTTAGGATTAGGGACTATGGTTCATTGATTAAATATTAGGGTTTAAGGTTTAAACCCCTAATGTCTAATTCTAAACCTTAAGCATTAAACCTAAAGCATAAGTAATTAACCCTAACCACTAAACCCTCGATCTAGGATTACGGACTATGAGCTATAGATTAAATATTAGGGTTTTATGGTTTAGAGGGTAGTGGTTATTGTTTAGGGTTTAGGATTAGGGACTATGGTTCATTGATTAAATATTAGGGTTTGGTTAGGGTTTAAACCCCTAATGTCTAATTCTAATCCCTAAGCATTAAACCCTAAAGCATAAGTAATTAACCCTAACCACTAAACCCTCGATCTAGGATTACAGACTATGAGCTATAGATTAAATATTAGGGTTTTATGGTTTAAACCCCTAATGTCTAATTCTAAACCCTAAGCATTAAACCCTAAAGCATAAGTAATTAACCCTAACCACTAAACCCTCAATCTAGGATTACGGACTATGAGCTATAGATTAAATATTAGGGTTTTAGGGTTTAGAGGGTAGTGATTATTGTTTAGGGTTTAGGATTAGGGACTATGGTTCATTGATTAAATATTAGGGTTTGGTGTGTAAACCCCTAATGTCTTATTCTAAACCCTAAGCATTAAACCCTAAAGCATAAGTAATTAACCCTAACCACTAAACCCTCGATCTAGGATTACGGACTATTAGCTATAGATTAAATATTAGGGTTTTATGGTTTAGAGGGTAGTGGTTATTGTTTAGGGTTTAGGATTAGGGACTATGGTTCATTGATTAAATATTAGGGTTTAAGGTTTAAACCCCTAATGTCTAATTCTAAACCCTAAGCATTAAACCCTAAAGCATAAGTAATTAACCCTAACCACTAAACCCTCGATCTAGGATTACGGACTATGAGCTATAGATTAAATATTAGGGTTTTATGGTTTAGAGGGTAGTGGTTATTGTTTAGGGTTTAGGATTAGGGACTATGGTTCATTGATTAAATATTAGGGTTTGGTTAGGGTTTAAACCACTAATGTCTTATTCTAAACCCTAAGCATTAAACCCTAAAACATAAGTAATATTCTAAACCCTAAATTAATTAAAATAATCCTAAAACCCTAAATTGATTAAAATAATCCTAAAACCCTAAACCACAACTTACATGCATTATATATATATATATATATATATATAAATATTGGTGGAATAGGGTTTTTATTTTTAGGGATTCATGTTTAGGGCTTAGGGTTTAGGGTTTTTAGTATTTTAGGGTTTAAGATTTAGGATTTAGGATATAGGGTTTATTAAACCCTAAACCCTAAATTAATTAAAATAAACCAAAATCCCTAAATTAATTAAATGAAATATTAAACCTAAAAAATAATTAAAATTAACCTAAAACCCTAAACATAAACCCCAAATCTTAATTCAAAGACTAACCCTAAACCTAAAAATAATTACACAAATTTAAACCCTAAAACTAAAATATAAAATTTAATAATATATAAAGAAAAACCCTAAACTATAACCCCAAACCCTAAATTAAATCCATACACTAAAGCTTAAAACTACATTAATGACGAAATTGAAATGAAAACAAAATTATTAGCTCAATTTCAAATAAAAAAGGACGAAAATGAAAGAATTGAAAGTAAGAGTGCATGCGGAGCAAGACCCGTTTGACCCGTATAATGACGCGCGGATCTTTTGACCCAGACTCACTCTATAAATAGACCTTCACCCCCCTTCATTTTACATTTTTTTCCCTACCGTTACTCTGCCAAAATATCCTCTCATCTTCTCTCTCCTCTAAAAACACAAAATTCCCAGAAAGTTTCATTCTTTTTCGATCAAACTCTTCGTTTTTTACCAAGTTCTTCCCTGTTCTTCCACTTTCCCCTCTCCAGATCCTATACAAACACCTTAGCCCACCAAAAACCTGTTTATTCTCGATCAAAACATATTTTTTTCAAAGTTCTTCCTTGTTCATCCAATTTCCACTCTCCAGATCTTATACAAACACCTTAGCCCACTCCCAATCTGTTTGTTCTCGATCAAAACCTAATTTTTTCTCAAGAACAACCCTATGTTCTTCCGTTTCCATCTCTTCAATCCTTCAAACCCTAATCCCCAATTCAATTCTGTTTTACCCTAAACCCTTATCCAGAAACCCTAAACCCTTATCCCTGATCCATAAACACCAAACCTTATACCCTAATCTTGAAACCCTAAACTCTTACCCCTGATCCTCAAACCCCAAACCTTATTCCCTAATCATGTAACCCTAAACCCTAATCTACAAACCCTAAACCTCTTCAGATCCACTCTGACCCTTCTCATTCCACTGTCCAGACTGTTCGTTGTCTTCTTCTCTCTCTCGGTAAGTACAAAACCCTTTCATATTTCATTTAATTATTTAGTTTTTTAAATTTCATTTTACTAACTGTCTTGTGCTTTGATCTCAGGATCGTTTCTGGGTTCTTCAAGAGTCTTCTTCCACATCTGCGCTTGGGTTTAGGGTTTCTTCTCTTCCTCTTTTATTTATTTTTTTAAATGTTTCTCTTGATTTTTGTTTGCATGTTTCTGTTTGCATGTTTCTGTCTTGATTTGTATATATGTTTGCATTTATATGTTTGCATGTTTCTTCTCTTTCTGATTTGTATTTATGTTTGCATGTTTTTTTTCTGCTTTGTATATATGTTTGCATGTTACAGTCTTGATTTATGCTTCTGTTTGTATATATGTTTGCATGTTTCTGATTTGTATATATGTTTGCATGTTAGAGTTTTGATATATGTTTGCATGTTTCTGATTTGTATATATGTTTGCATGTTTGAGTCTTGTTATATGTTTGCATGTTTCTGTTTTGTATATATGTTTGCATGTTAGAGTTTTGATATATGTTTGCATGTTTCTGATTTGTATATATGTTTGCATGTTTGAGTCTTGTTATATGTTTGCATGTTTCTGTTTTTTTAATTATTTGTATATATGTTTGCATGTCTGTTTTTTATGATTTGTATATATGTTTGCCTGTATTGTTTCTGTTTGTAAGTATGCTTTGTGTCGCATGTGGGTTAATCCGAGTATAAAAGGCTGGAAACCCGTCCTGCGATGCTACTGGTGTCAAAGGAGGCTCTTTTCTTAAAGAGCCTTGGGGGCTGGTGTAACAACGCCATGTATGAGGATTAACCCTTTTTATTTTCTTTTTAATAGTTGTTTTAATTTTTTTACTAACTGTGGTTCCTCTTGATCTCAGGTACGTTTCTGGGTTCTGCAATGGATTCTGATTCTTTTGAGATGAACTATCCTGGTGAAACTGGTAAGTTTCTTTCTCTTTTTTTTTTAATTTTCTTTATTCTTTACTTGTTTTCAGTGTTAAAGTTACTAACTATGTAATTGTTTTTTTGAAGGGGAAGCTAATGATCAAGTGTCAATAGTTGCTCCTTCCTCTAGGAGGAGGGCTGCAACTGACATTGGGAGAAGAACTTCTCCTGTGTGGGATCACTATACATTTATTAAGACTGCTGATGGTGTCATTGCTCAATGTAAGTATTGCAAAACTGCTAGCTATAAAGCTGATTCTTATGTTGGTACTTCTACACCTAAAAGACATACTGATAAATGCCAAGCCTATAAAGATTTTCTTGCTAAAAATGTTAGTAGTAGTTCTGCATCTGTTTTTGATCAAAAAAATATTGTGAACTGTTTGCTGAAGCTGTTCTCTGTCATGGTTATGCTTTAAGTATTGTTGAGCATGATAAACTTAGGGTTCTGCATCAGTATTTGAATCCTAATGTTAAGCATATTTCTAGGTATACCATTACTAAACATTGCATGTTAAAGCATGAAAAACATAAAAAATTGCTCATTGATTCTATGAGTTCTATTCCTAGTCGTATCTGCTTTACATGTGATGGATGGTCTGCTTGCACTTCACGTTCTTATTTTGCTTTGACTGCTAATTATGTTGATAATAACTGGAAACTTCAGTCTAAAATACTTAATTTTAGGCGTTTCCCCCCTCCACATGATGGTGAGTCTATATATAAGTTTGTGAAAAAAATGTTATGTGAGTGGGGTCTTGAGAAAAAAGTCTTTACCATTACTGTTGATAATGCTTCTGCCAATGATCGAATGGTGAAGAGGCTTAAGGATGACTTGCATGCTATTTCTCCCCTACCATGTAATGGTAAGTACTTTCATGTAAGATGTGCTGCCCATATCTTGAACTTGATTGTTCAAAGAGGTTTGAAGGTAATTGACTCTTCTGTTCTTAAGTTGCGTGAAATTGTTAAGTTCATTGATTCTTCTGATGCTAGACTTTGTAACTTTGACTCTGCTGTTAAAGACTGTGGTTCTTCTTTTTCTGGTAAATTAATCCTAGATGTCCCTACTAGATGGAATTCTACTTATCTAATGCTTCGTAGGGCCATTGATGCTAAAGTAGCCATAAACTTGTTTGTTAATAGGAAAAATGATTTAGATGTAATTGCTGATTCTGAGTGGGAAACTTCCCAATTAATCTGTGATTTTCCGGAGCCTTTTTTTGAAATTACTACACTGTTTTCTGGTTCTAAGTATCCTACTTCTAACCTTTATTTGGCTAATGTGGTTGCCATTGAGAAGCTGTTGTATGATGCTCACAATGATCCTTGTGAGGCCATCTCTGCAATGGCTGGACCTATGCTTGAATTGTATGAGAAGTATTGGTCTGAGCACTCGACCATTTTGTCCTTTGCTGTTTTGCTTGATCCAAGGTATAAATTACAACTCCTGAAGGAGTTGTATTCTGTCCTCTATGTTGAGGATGAGGTTGAGAGAAGGGTAAGTAATGTTTACAATGAATTTGTAAACATGTATGTTTATTATTCAAAATCTGTCCTTTGCAATTCTGGATCTTCTGTTCGAAGTAACTCCTCTCAAAGTACAACCGAGTCCTCCACTGGTCGGCCTCGAACATTTAAGAAGTCTAACCTTTTTCAGGTTAGTTTTTATTTTTGTTATTTCAGTTTCCTTTATTTTATTATTTCAGTTACAATTACTGACTTGTTTTTTTTCTAGAACTTTGATGCTAATCTAGCTGCTTCAAGGAGTGGGAAGTCAGATGTTGACTCTTTTATTAGTTTGCCCCTTCTCCCTCATGCTGATGATTCAGACTTTGATATTTTGGATTACTGGAAAGCCCAATCTGTGTCTTTCCCTGTACTTTCTATCATGGCTAGAGATATCTTAGCCATTCCCATCACTTCAGTTGCTTCTGAATCATCTTTTAGCACTGGTGGTCGGATTTTAAATATTTTAAGGGCTAAACTCCTTCCTAAAAATGTTGAGATATTTGTGACAACCCGTAATTGGTTGTATGGGTTTGAGCCCGAGGAAGAGGATGAGGAATATCTTTCTGTTATGAAAGATTGTGCAGTTGATGAAGATCCTAGTGCAGAGTAAGTTTCTGATTTGTTTAACTTATATTTTTTTTTATTTGTTTTGAATTCTGGACTGATTTGTTCTTTTTTTTGTAGGGACCTCTGAGAACAAGGAAGCATAAGATATGGTAGGTATGTTTCTGATTTGTTGAAAGCTGGAGATGTTTTGGTAAGTTGTTTTTATTCAGTCTTTTTTTAGTTTTATATTTCTCATTGATTCTGTTTTATGTTTGCTTATATATGCATGTATGTATGTTTCTGTTTAGTTGCTCACTATGTAATGTGTATGTATGCTTTTGTTTTATGTTTGGTTATATATGCATGTATGTTTCTGTTTAGTTGTTCACTATGTAATGTGTATGTCTGCTTCTGTTTTATGTTTGGTTATATATGAATGTATGTATGTATGTTTCTGTTTAGTTGTTCACTATGTAATGTGTATGTCTGCTTCTGTTTTATGTTTGGTTATATATGAATGTATGTGTAGAACTAAGGTTTTGATATAATATTTGAAAAATGTTTTGGACTAAATTGAAAAGAATTTAAAATATGTTTTTAGTCAAAAACAACTTGAAAATATGTTTAAGGGTTTTAAAGGCTTTGGAATGGTTTTAAAATGTATTTAAAGGTTTTTTAAACTACCAAAATTCCAGTAGCCAAAACCCGTACCGATACGCCTAGCCGTATCGATACGGTGTGTTTTGAAATAGCCTAACAACCATAAATGGTACTATTCCCAACGGCCATAAATGGTACTATTCCCAACGGCCATAAATGGTACTATTTCCAACGGTCATAAATGGTACTATTCCAACGGCTATATTCCCAACGGCTATAAACGGCTATATTCCCAACGGCTATAAACGGCTATATTCCCAACGGCTATAAACTCATTTGGGACTATAAATTGAAGGCTGGAACACTTGAAGAATGCAAGAGACAACATCCAAGCAATATGGTCAAGAGAATCAGAGTCTAAATCTTTATTTTACTATTCTCTTGTACATAGTCTGTAGAGAGTGATTTTTATTGTTTTTATCCTTCACTCTTTCTTGTGAGCTCAATTGTGTAAACACCCACCTTGTGAGGTTTATTTGTTTACATCTTTTTACCCTTGTAAAAGGAGAGGTTCTAGTTTAGCCTTGAGAGAAAAACTAGAGTTGGTTCTATCTTAGCCAAGTCCAAAAGATAGGGTTGTAACGGTTTCCTCCTGAGCCTGGAAAAGGGGACGAATTCATTGTTGAGTGAATTGGGAAATCCTTAGTGGTGTGCTAAGGTAGTGGATGTAGACTCGGTTGAGTAGTCGAACCACTCTAAAATCATCGTGCAAATTTTCTACCTTTCTTTCGGTTTTAGCCAATTCAACCACCAAGCAATTACAACCCTCATTGACGGTTTCGGTGATCGATTCGAGCGTGCCTAAAAACCCAACAATTGGTATCAGAGCCTCGTCTCCATCGAAGGACTAACATCCAGGAGTAAAGATCTATTGCTCGAAGTCCAACCGTTCAAGAAAATGGCAAGATTTGAAGAAGGCCGCTCTATCTCGTGTCCTCCACTCTTCGAAGGAGAATCATACTTCCAATGGGCAAATATCATGAAACTCTTCATCAAGTCTCAAGACTATGAGGTTTGGGACATCATTGAAGATGGGTATTTGGAAGCTCCAAAGAAGAAGAAAAAGCAAAGGAGTGCCAACGACACGAAGGCAAAGCTAAACACCAAGGCGATGCACATTCTCTATTGTGGCCTCAACGAAGAAGTTTCCAAGAAGATCTTTGTATGCAAAAGTGCCAAAGAAATATGGGAGAAACTTGAGAAGCTCTATGGCAACAAGAAGGGAGAAAATAAAGATGATGATCAATCATGTGCAAACCCTCTCTCCAATCCAAAGGTGGATGGTGTTTTGGCTCTCGAGGAGCCTAAGGTATCTTCTAACTCTAGTGAGCTTAATTCTTACTCTTTCGATGAGTTGCAAGATGCTTTCGATGAATTATTTTTGGAATTTGAGACCATGAATTCCAAATTTAAGAAAATGATTTCAAAACTTGAAATTGAAAATGATTTTCTTTTAAAAACAAAAATGGATTTTGAAAACCAAAATAAAATTTTGAAATATGATTTAGAGTTTTCAAAAATAAGCAAAGATGTTTTAGAAAAAGAAAATCTTGATTTAAAAGCTAAGCTTGAAAGCTTAACAAAAGAAAAAGAAATTATTTTCAATAATTCATCTTGTCACATAATGACAAAATGCTCACATTGTCATTATCATGGTCATTCCTTACATACTTGTCCTATTAGGAATAGAAAGTCTTATAGGATTAGACAAGTATGGGTTCCCAAGGGAACTAAAGACATTGTGACTAACGTAAATGGATCCAAAGCAATTTGGATACCAAAAATCAAGTGAATGTCTTTTGTAGGCGTGTTGGAGCAATGGCAAGCAAAGCAAAATCAAAGAATGCTCAAATCACACATGAGAAGAAGATTGGGTAACCTCTAAGCTTAATTACTTCATTTTATACATTTGGTTATCTAATTTTTGTTTAAAGTCTTGGATTATCTATTAAGCCTAATATGATGCAATGAGTAAGGGGGAGCCAGTTTTTTTTTAAACCAAAATTTTAAGTGTGTCAAAAATTTTTTTGCCTCCTATGTTATCTTGAACTTAAATGTCATTTTAAATTCTTTTTGATATAACAAAAAGGGGGAGAAATGGTTTGAAAAATTGAATTTTCAAATGAATAAGGGGGAGCTTTATATGATTTCATATCTTAATCTCTTATTCACAATTTTAAAGCTAAAGGGGGAGAATCCCAAACAAATTTTTCAAGTTGGTTTTATTATATCAAAAAGGGGGAGATTGTAGAACTAAGGTTTTGATATAATATTTGAAAAATGTTTTGGACTAAATTGAAAAGAATTTAAAATATGTTTTTAGTCAAAAACAACTTGAAAATATGTTTAAGGGTTTTAAAGGCTTTGGAATGGTTTTAAAATGTATTTAAAGGTTTTTTAAACTACCAAAATTCCAGTAGCCAAAACCCGTACCGATACGCCTAGCCGTATCGATACGGTGTGTTTTGAAATAGCCTAACAACCATAAATGGTACTATTCCCAACGGCCATAAATGGTACTATTCCCAACGGCCATAAATGGTACTATTTCCAACGGTCATAAATGGTACTATTCCAACGGCTATATTCCCAACGGCTATAAACGGCTATATTCCCAACGGCTATAAACGACTATATTCCCAACGGCTACAAACTCATTTGGGACTATAAATTGAAGGCTGGAACACTTGAAGAATGCAAGAGACAACATCCAAGCAATATGGTCAAGAGAATCAGAGTCTAAATCTTTATTTTACTATTCTCTTGTACATAGTCTGTAGAGAGTGATTTTTATTGTTTTTATCCTTCACTCTTTCTTGTGAGCTCAATTGTGTAAACACCCACCTTGTGAGGTTTATTTGTTTACATCTTTTTACCCTTGTAAAAGGAGAGGTTCTAGTTTAGCCTTGAGAGAAAAACTAGAGTTGGTTCTATCTTAGCCAAGTCCAAAAGATAGGGTTGTAACGGTTTCCTCCTGAGCCTGGAAAAGGGGACGAATTCATTGTTGAGTGAATTGGGAAATCCTTAGTGGTGTGCTAAGGTAGTGGATGTAGACTCGGTTGAGTAGTCGAACCACTCTAAAATCATCGTGCAAATTTTCTACCTTTCTTTCGGTTTTAGCCAATTCAACCACCAAGCAATTACAACCCTCATTGACGGTTTCGGTGATCGATTCGAGCGTGCCTAAAAACCCAACAGTATGTATGTATGTTTCTGTTTAGTTGTTCACTATGTAATGTGTATGTCTGCTTCTGTTTTATGTTTGGTTATATATGCATGTATGCATGTATGTTTCTGTTTAGTTGTTCACTATGTAATGTGTATGTATGCTTCTGTTTTATGTTTGGTTATATATGAATGTATGTATGTATGTTTCTGTTTAGTTATATATGCTTGGCTTGCATTATTTCAGTCTGTTAATGTTCCTAATGTTTTTAATTGCTTGTTGCAGTTTGTTGCTGGTTGCTGGTTTTCCTAGTTTTAATTATGTTGGTGTCTTAGCTTTTAAAGTTAAGTTGCCCATAATTTAAACTTGGTTGCCCTTCAAAGCTCGATGATGATAATTCTGGTAGCAAAGTTTGTAAAACTTTGTTATAAGATCTAAGAGCTTAAAGTTTAAACTTTTGTATGTTTGTAAATTTTGTACTGTGAAAGTTAAAGTTTTAGTTTGTAAAGATTATTTAGTTTGTAAGTTTCAGTTTGTTGTAAGTTTCAGTTTGTAAGTTTAAACTTTTTGTAATATTCAATAAAGTTTTGTAAGTTTAACCACTTAATTTATTGAATATAAGTCATTTAATGTTTTAATCTTCTTAAGTTTTACCTTATTCTGTTTTTACTTATAAAAAATTGGAAGTATCCCTGATTCCATACAAATTTAATGTTTTAATATATTTTAAACAAGTTAACTTAATTAAGTCATTTAAGTTAATCAGTTTTTTACTAAGTCAATTAAGTATGTAATGTTAATTAAAAAAATTTCGTTATCTTATATTAATTTAGTATACATATTTAGTTTAATAACTTTACACTAATTTTAGTTAAGTATAAAAAAATAATTTTATAATGGTTATTCATTCAACTTAAGTAGATTAAGTAGTTTATCAGAATGCAAGTTAAGTTAATTTAATAACTAACTTAACTTAAAATGAATGCAAATTAATTAAATTTATTTTTAATCTTAAGTTAAGTTAATTTAATAACTAACTTAACTTCAATTAAAATGAATGCAAGTTAATTATTTAGCATTAATTTATTCCTATAATAAAAAATTTAAGTCATCTTATTTTAATTAAGAATATAGATTTAATTTAATAATTTTTACTCATTTAACTTAATTTTATTAAGTATAAAATTTTAATTCAATAATGGTTATTCATTCCACTTAAGTTAATTAAGTATAATAGTTTATCTTTGAAGTTATTTTAAAATAATAGTCAAGTTAATTAGAAATACAATTTATTAATACTTAGAATTATTATTAATTCAATTTATCTTTTAATTGAAGTTAAGTTAGTTAATTTATTAATACTTAAAATTATTATTAATTTTAAAATTTTTCAATACTTGACATTATTTTATATTCATTAAATATAACTTCTTTAAATGTCAGATAATTATCATTATTAGCAAATCAAATAATAGTATTAGTTCAGGTTAATATCAGTTCAGGTCAATATCAGTTCAGGTCAATATCAGTTCAGGTCAATATCAGTTCAGGTCAATAACAGTTCAGGTTCAAAATAGGTCGGGTTCAAAACAGGTCGGGTTCAAAACAGGTCGAGTTCAAAACATGTCGGGTTCATTTCAGGTCGGGTCCAAACAGGTCGGGTTAAATCGGTTATCTGGCAGGTTAGTCTCGGGTTCGGGTTCGTTTCAGTCGGGTGCAGGTCGGGTTCGGTTACTACAGTAACAGGTCAATTTCGGGTTCGGGTTCACTTCGGTCGGGTGCAGTTCGGGTTCGGTTTCTACAGTTACAGGTCAAATTCGGGTTCGGGTTCGTTTCGGTCGGGTGCAGGTCGGGTTCGGTCTTTGAATTCTCGGGTTAAACCAGGTTCTGACTCGATCGGGTTTCAGGCAGGTTACCAGGTCGGGTCAGTTTTTCACACCCCTACTTGGGAAGCATGCTAACCACCATGCTCCAACATATTGAGAGTTTAGTAATACAATTAATTTATAAACATGATATATGATTATCGATATATTAATAATTTAAGAATAAAATTAGAACATTAAAAAATAGGGAATAATTTAAAATGTGAGTCATAGTTTGAGATGAAATTGAAACATTTAAAAATTTGAGGTCAATTTAGTATAAAGATCATAATGTGAAGATAAAATTCAAACATTTAAAAGTTTGAGAATTTAAAATGAAGCTCATAATTTGAAACATTTAGTGCAATTAACTCCTTATTAAAATATAAATTGACTATGCATCACATACGAATATTTGTTTATTAATAAAGGAAAAAAAAGGATAGATAAACAAGAAGAGCAAGGGAATGAAATTGAAAGAAAGGAAAAGGTGGAAGTTAATTTGTTTGATAATTAGATGTAGTTGATAGTGAATTGCATTGATTAATTTGACTAGCTGATTACAATTGTTGTTGTATAAAATTGTTTGATAAAATTAACTGCTAGTTGATTGTTTATTTGAATAAGTAAAATCACATATAAGGACATAATTATATTCAATATTTGTTTGAACCATTTATTGATATCAATATTGTGTGTGTATATATATACCGGGCAGTCCTCTAATTTTGGCTCAAAATTCTGTTCATCAAACATGCCTTAGTCCTATAATAATGCGAAAGAGAACGAGATAGAGCATATATACTTTAAGATCATTTAATTGATCGAGTGATTAAAGATATAGACGAAATTGTCTTGAAAATGAGGTGTCAATTGACACTCAAATTTTTTTTTTTTAAAAAATAATTTAACATTTTTTATGAAAATACTAAAAAGTAAAACATATACTACTTTACAACAATATTAACACCACTCTAAAAGAACATCGACACCCTTAATAAAAATTACGCCCATCGTTTGCCTCCACCCAAGTAAAAAAATTCTTATAAAGTTTTTTTTTTATATTCTCACCCCTTAAATTTATTTTTTTGACTCTACCCCTGATTAAGGATATTTATCCACTTTCACTTTTTGTGAATTTGAATTCTAAATATTTTTTTTAAAATAATCGAAAGATGATTATAAGATAATATATGTTCATATATTTTTTTTAATAGTCCAAAGCGATTGGACCCAGGTCTCCTAGGATGATCATCATCTAATTTTTTCACCGGAAGTCTGAAACCACTGATTGGAATCTAAATATTTTATTAAGAATATCTATTATACTCCATTATAACAAAAATAGGCTTAAATGAAAAATTAACCCTTAAACTATACTTTTTGTTTGCTTTTATCCTTTAAATATTTTTTGGTCAAAATAAATCCCTAAACTATTATTTATAGTTACTTTAAGTCTGGTAGTTATCTAAGTAAAATAAAATTATTTCGACCAATAAGATGTTGACAGATCACACAAAATTTTTAACTAATAGATAGTTTAGTGACTAAAAGAAAAAATGACATAGTTTAGGTACTTATTTTAACTAAAAAATAATTTAAAGACTTAAAGTGACAAAAATAATATTTTAAAGACTTATTTTGACTAAAAAATATTTTAAGGGCTAAAAGTAAAAAAAAAGCATAGTTTAGGGGCTGATTTTTCAATTAAGTATAAAAAATAATAATAAAAACGTTTACTTTGAGAAGCAAAAGTCCACGGGATCCAAAGACTCTTTTGTTATTTACCGTCAACCCCACTCCCCTCCAACTAGGCTAATTAGCCGAGCCGATCATTATTCAGTATTGACAAATCACACGGTATATAAATCAACATTTCCTTTTTTTCATAGTATAAAATACTTTTATAATATAAAATATAAATAGTTTATGGGAAAATATACGATGCACTAGTAGTGAAAATATTTTAGGGGTTTAGAATTTAGGAGTTGTGTTTAGAGTTTAGGGTTTAAAGTTATAGTTTAGGTTTAGGGTAACATGTTAGTGATTTAGTTTTTACATATAACCCCTAAATTTTAACCTAAAGTTTAAATACAAACCACAATTCCTAAATTCTAAGCACATAAACCTAAACCCCTAAAGTATGAACCCTAAATTAAATCCCTAAAATTAAAACGCTTTAGAAAGAAAATGTTTTCACTACCGGTGCATGGTATAATTACCCATAGTTTATTTAATTTTAAAACAATGAAATTGCAAGTACTATTACGATTATAATTCTTATATAAATCTGAATAACTGTAATTATAATATACAATTGAATTGAAGATTAAAATATATCCATACCTAATTTAAAATACTTTTAAACATGACTTGCATAAAATACTTCATATATATATATATATATATATATATATATATATATATATATGAGAGTTAATATTCACTATATAATAATATTTTTTTATTAAAATATTTCTATATAATAAATATTTTTTAGTAAGGTCAATTGCACTCCTATTTTTTATGGGCCTATGTCCATGGTTAAAATATTGTAAAATTCTTAAGTTTTACATTGTGTTAATAAGTATTAATCATATACATTGGTGGTGAAAACAATTCGCACAAGCGGAGTTATTTAAAAGTTTACGGTTTTAATTTAGAGTTTAGAGATTTAAGTTGTATGGTTTAGAATTTAGGGTTCAATGTTAAAATGTAGTTTTTTATCAATGTTAAAATGTAGTTTAAGGTTAGAATTTTAAGGTTTTAAGATTAAAATTTTAGATTTTAACTTGAAAATGGACATGCTTGTGCAATTTTTTTTGTAGTGTATCAAATATTCACTTATATATGTATGTTGTGTATATATATCGAATTTCGATGTTGTGAATGAACAACTGAGTTGGAAGGTCACACCTATAATAAGTTTATGCAATACTCGATCTGATTTAGTTCGCCAATATTAAATATTATGAATTATACAAAGTCATTAGTCATATACAATAAAATTTAAAATAAATATGTAGAAAAAAAATAAAATTTAGAATAAATAAATCTAAAATCGAATTAAAAAAAACAAAGAAATCTAACCTAGAAATTGATCAAATTGAACACAAATATTAGTAATTCGAGGGACAAAACTCTGTACAAAGCGGATTAACTATTCAGAAATCAGACAAATATGTTTTGCTGCCCAATCCCTAACTCTTGTCCTAGGTAAATTCAAATGGAACTGAAATTCTATAAGCGAGGCGAGGAGTCGGGAGCGGCTGGACAAGAGCCGAGCCCCTTAAGCCTGAACGAACGATTCAAGGCCTTAACATAACGGTTCCGAAAAACCGCACCCCTCCTCACAATCACACACTCTCCCCTTGCAATTCTATTCCACTCTTCTCTCTATCTCTTTCTGTGTTTTATTGGATAACTTAACACAAACCCTTCTCTTTGTTATTTCCCTCTCGCCCTCCTTTCCATACCCTTTTCTTATTTCTCTCTTTTATCCTTGTTTCAAGGTGCTGTTTTGCCTCTTTGGGATGAAATATTTTCTGGGGTTTGATTTTTATCCATTAAAGGGGCTTCCTTTATTTTGATATACCTTAAAGTCTGCTGCTTTTGCTTGGTTTTTTGCTTGGTTTCTTGATATTCAATGCTTCTTCGTTGTTTGTGTGTTTTCCCCTTTTTTTCTGATTCGGGGCCAATTCCTTGTTGGATGATATTGAATATTGATTGCTTCTTTATTTTAATTTTAATTTTGAACTGTGTTTGTTTCGATTATAAAAAGGTGTTTTTTTTTTCTGTGTTGGGTTATTGCAGTTGTTGGTTATTTTTATTGTGGATTGAGTTTCTATGTGCTGAATACTGAATAGTGAATGCTGTGTTAAATCCAAATATTGAGTTTAGTTAATATACTTGGCGTGAATGGAAAATTTTCAACTTTTTTAGCTTTGTTTCCGTTTTTTACTTAATTTGGCTTCGGCTTATGTTTTGACTAGCATGATTAAAAAAAATAGAATCGGTTTGGCTATTTTAGTTGATTCGCGGGAAACAGGTTTTTTCTTCAGATTATTTGATTTGATGTGCCTGCTGGTATGGTTGTGAAGCTCCTTTTCTGTCCCTTATTTCTCAAAGCTGAAACCAAATTGGAATTTCGGAACTTTATTTTTTTTACAATATCACTTTAGCATTTAGTTTTGTTACATGCTTAAGATTTGTTATCTGGCAAAATGTTATATGGATATATACATTTAAATGCAGTGGATGTGTTGTGCTTTGCCTAATTAAACAGTCTTATGATTTGTTCTGATTTGGAGGTTGCTGCTTTTATTTTTAATGGTTCAATGTTTTTTCTTGGCGGCGATCTATGTAGTACTGATTTTCTGCTGGCATATGCAGGAAAATGTTGGCTGCCAATTCTTTTGACATCTGATAGTAATGGCAGCTGATCAACGGAGAAAGCGGCTGCACGGTGCTAGCATTGCTGGTTGCAATTCTTTGGACCGATACAAAACCAAAAAGAAAAAGCTAGAGCCTCCGAGAAATGATTTGAACTCAAAATGTTGTATTTCCCTTGAGTGGGATGGGAACAAAAAAAGAGTTGTCGCCAAAAGGGAACAAATTGGCTTAAGTCGGAGGCATTTAAGGCCATTTACAGATTCCACAGTACAATACAACAGAGTCTTGGCAGATGTTTTGACTCTTCCTCATGAAGTTTTTGAACTAGAGGACTTGACAAAGGTGCTTTCTTATGAGGTAATATTCTTGTTATTCATAATCACGGTTTCTTCTAATCTCCGCTGTCTGCTAATCTCATGCGTTTTGTAATTTACATTGAAATTGTTACAGGTTTGGCAGACTCATCTGTCTGAAAATGAGAGGAATTCTCTGATGCAGTTTCTTCCCACAGGGATAGACAAAGAGCAGGTTCTGCAAGCATTATTTTCTGGAGATAACTTTCACTTCGGAAATCATTTTCTTAAATGGTGAGAATATATATATATATATATACTTTTGACACTTTTCTCACCCTGTGAATAATGGATCGTTTCTTCTTGTTGTTCCTGTTGGCAAATACGTGTACCCGTTAAACCACACCCAAAATTTGCAACTTTACTAGTGCTTTATTTTTAAAGAAGTTATATTTCTTGGGGCATTTTCTATTTTGTTTCTCTAGTTCTATATTCAGGAGATATAACATTGGAGGATCACTGTAGAGTTCAAATATTCTATATTTGACTGGAATTTATACGTACAGGGGTACATCACTTTGTTCGGGTCATCTTCACCCTGATACAGTTATTCAGGAGGAACATCGTTTAAAGGCCGAGAAGAAAGCGTACTACTCAGAGTTACAGGAGTACCATAATGAGTATGTGAAAAGTAACAAAATTTACCCATGAATATAAAGCTATAAGCTGTTCTTGCAAAAGGTGCATTGGTGCCTAAGGCTAATAATATGGTTGCAACATTTTTTTTTGCTTTTTTACAGTATCATAGAGTATTTGCAGAAACTGAAGGAGAAATGGGAAAGTTGCAAAGACCCAGAACAAGAAATTGTGCAGAAGTTATGGAGGTTTGTATTTGTTACATGTTTCAGTTTTCTGGAAAGTGGTCAGTTTTAGCATGTAAGGTTCTTCCCTGTGAAATTGGTGTTAACAGCTAACATATAATTGGCAAGGATGTCTCGTATTCACTGTGTGACATCATTATACGGAATACAATAGCATTGGTTTTCTATTTGAGCTTTTCTCTTGTAATTGGTTGTTCAAAACAGAAATGAAGAACTGAACTTTTTCTCTTCAATTTTTTATTGAATATTCAGCTTCTTATATGCTCTAAGATCAAATCTCATTTTTGATTTACAATCAATTTCTTTGGTAGGTCAAAAAGGGTTGGTAAAAAAAGGGTTTTCTCACATTCAAATGAATCCAGGCTTGGCGAGGTTGAGCAGGATGTTACAGCAACTTCTGAATCTTGCACTTGGGTTGCAGATGAGAAAGCATGCAGTAGTGATAACCAGAATTCTTCAGTTGTGAAGGATGGAAAGATACGAAGAAGGTAATGCTTTTTTTTTTCACTTGAACCACCATGTTGCATGAATTATCATTTTGCTCGACTTGTTGAAGTTCACAAGAGTGAGTTATGAGAGTTTGAATATTGCTTTCTTAAAGTATATTTTTATTTCATGGTGAATGAATCTTATTAGTTGTCATGTATATTAGTTTGTACGAAAAAGGGACTATCAAGGACAAAGGTCAAATGCCCTCGACTACTCCTGATTATGCACCGACTGTGGAAGCAAGACCCAAAAACGGTGACAAGATACGCAAGCGCAATATTCAGCAGTGTGATGGTGCTAAATACATGTCATGTTTTAAGGTCAGAGGCTGCTTTAATTGGTATAAAATTATACATTCCAGGATTGTATTGAGTAGATGCCTTTTATCTTAATCAAATGTCTCTTTGGATTAGAATTATCCTTTCGGATATAGGATTAATTATTATTTAAACATTGGATTGGCTGACTGAAGCATGCAAGGAAGCTTCCTTTATTAAACACCCAGTTACCAGTGATTCTTGCATCACGTCCTGTTATATTCTTTAACCTAGTATTTCTTTAGTTTCTGTTACCGTTCAGCTTTCTCTTTTGTTCTCTCGTGTTTTCTAAGGTAGTTAAGGGATTATTTTCCTTTGATATGTTTCAGATAAGTAAGAAGCAGCACGATCTTTTAAAGAACATGGAGCAGTCTGGTAGAAGCATTCAATCCAAGTCTATCACCCGTGTTTTAGGTGACATCTCTACCTTACATGTGCAACCATATGAAGTATTCATAGAAGAAGAACAGAGGAAGTTGCATGACCATTGGTGAGTGTTGAAGCAAACAATTCTTTCTTGAAACTGGGAATTTTCACTATACGTCTGCTCAAAATAATGTTGTTTAAATAGGTTGAAACTGGTAAAGGAAGATCTCCCTGCATCATATGCAAACCGGAGAGAAATACAGCTGCAGAAATGGAAAATAACCAAATCGTTGGAGCAAGAGATGAATGAAAAGCTAAATTCTCTGCCGGAGGTTTATTTCTTTTTCTTAACTCTCCCTCCTAGTATATGTATAGTTTTTTTTCCCCTTTTTTCTTTTTGTTTTTGGGGTGGGATTGCTAGCAGCTTTGAACATTTTATACGCTACTGTAATTTTGAGATTTTTTTGGATGTGCTAGGATGAGGATGATGAAGATACATTAAAGCTCCAGGATCAGGAAGACGATGTTAATACAAACTCGGCTGCTCTAGATGTAGAGGAAGAGGATCCTGAGAAGTTGCTTGAAGATGAGAATGATGCTGAAGCTACGGAAAGTGAGTGCAGCATGGAAGATGGGGAGTCTGTTCTGGCCTTGCCATTGAATCAGTTGCCACAGCAGATTTCTTCTATTGATAGCGGCCAGCTGTGCAATCACGTGGAGTCTGAAAACAACGAGAATATCTCAAAATCAGATGTTGCATCTTCAGATGAATCTGAACACTCAGACGATTTGAACACTGCTGCTGCAACCGTTGGTCATGAAGTTCCTGTCTCTTCTGCAGAAATTGTCTGGCCAGCAGATAACATGCCACACTCTTACCATGACTCCACTGCCGGCCATAAATACACATTTACAAGTGGATTGCCGTTCATTCATCAAGACACTGAAGACCCGAACCAAATGATTGATCTGGAATCAGACTTGCATAAAGAAAGTACCGGGAAGGCTTTGTTGTATAAACATTCTGAAGATGGCTCCTTTAGTTCTTACACAAATCGAGACCGAAATGAGATGCTTCAATCTTTATTCAAGGATCAGGGAGTGTCATCATATCATAGTGAGCAGAAACAGGCAGGGCCAGATTTCCAGCCCCCAAAGAATCTATTAATGGAAAATGGTCATTTTAACAGCCAATTTCAGGAGCAGTTGCAGTCATCACTGCTGTTAGAGGAGAGGCAAAAGAGGCAGAGTGAGGTTTATATGCAACAAAGCATGCCACAAAATATTTACTCTGCTGGGGGCAGATACTCGACTCCAATGCGAGAACACCTTCCTTCTGTAAATATGCAAGATTGGGCCGCCCCTCCTGCCCGCATGCCGGCACCTTTCCAACATCAGTTGAATAGTAGAGATCTGTTGAATCAAAACTGGTTTACCGGAGAGCATCAAGTTCGTGGTGGATGGGCTGGTTCAGATGGTTTTAGTGGCCAAAGTCAGAATATTTTGAGTTCAAGCAATGCAGATCAGAGCCTATTTAGTGTTGTATCTCACTGTAACCAATTTCATTCAAGCAGCCCTTATGAACCAATGGGCTCTACCGAGCAGTTCATTCCGCAGAGGAACACTGGAATGATGAGGGGGAGCACTCCGGGAGTAATTGGAAATAATATGCAGCAAGCTGCTTATCCGCTTGATTATTTAGGTACTTGTGATACAACTACCCCACTGATGGCTGCTGATGATACAGGATGGATGAACTTGCCACATCAGAATCCTGCTTTGCATCATCCAATGGGAAAACCATATTAAGGTCATGGAATCAATGAAGAGGTCCTTTTTTTTAATTTGTTTATGAGAACCGGCAGGACTAAAGTTTATTGGTCATGACTTACGAGCTTGTTCGGATAATTGGAAAGTATGCTGAATGAACACTTCATGTGATGCGAGGTTCGTTCTTATAATTATATATAGAGGAATGGTAGGAGAGACTTCTAGGTTACAAAACTCTTTGTATATAAGTAGATATTAGGTGGGATTATGGGAGGTTAGTTGTGAAGGATGAAAATGTCCTGGCATGCATCTCTTATTTGGTAGAGTTACATATCACAATTTGGGATTCTTTTTTTTTCCCTTTTTCTTTTTCCATGTTGCTCTTTTGATGTGTCATTGACTATCAAGTATATTCAATAATGTTGGAGGCTCTAATTGCAAATACTTCTCTGTGTTAGTTGAATAATGTGTTTTTGTGTTGTGGATTTGCAGTAAATATGTACAAAAGAGTTTCAAAGTGAAACAATAAAGAGTTGCTCCCACTTTTGTCAACTTTGCAGTAATATTTGCCACACCCCAACATTACATGTCATATGCCTCCTATTACTTTCAATCAACCAATCATATATATATACTTTGTGTATCAAATTTCTAATGACAAGCCAAGTGGTAATTTCGTGTAGCTGCGATGTCCGTTTCGGTGTTTTCGTGATCACGGTCTGCAAAAACCCGTTCTGCAAAAAACAGATAAACATATTAATTTATGAAAGCAATTTACTCCCAAAATGGAAGGTTTTTTTGTTCCTTTTCTTAACATTAGGAAATAAAAGAAATGGTATAATGGAGACATGTTATGTAACCTTGGCCATAAGAGGTAGCCAGCGCAAGACTGTCAATGGTGTGTTCCACTCCAATGTTATCTGCAAACAATGTGAACCAGGAAAGGATTAGAATCACAGTGTTTCCTGTTGGCATTGTTTGACAGCTTCTCTTTTATCAGGTTTTCAACTGCTTCAATTTTTCGAGAACTTGCTTCATTGATGGCCTAACCGAAAGTGTCTCCGCGGTACAGGCGTATGCAGGTCGTAGCATTCCCAAGAGATTCTCCCTAGGTCCAGTTTCCCACAATTCAGCCGAGAAAACCGATGAAGGACAGCCCTCCTTGATCAGCATCTTGGTCCATTCAACAATGATGAATCCATTCCGATAATCGGAAAATGATGGACTTCTTCCTCGACAGCAATTCTAACATTACAACACCAAAACTATACACATCTGCCTTGTCAGATACCCTGTATGTGGTTGCATATTCGGGTGCTACATAACCAAATGTGCCGGCAGGCGGCAACATCCGTGGTGGCATGGGTCTCAGAAACTCAAATCCAAGGAAGTAAGGTTCTTACACATCGCAATGTTTTCTGGTGGAGCCCGAGGATGGCCTTGGAACCGAGCTGAATGTTTGTCGGTTGTCACAGGCTCCAATGCTTACAAAATACATAGCCTTTTTGGGGTTTTGTTTCTTCATGGAATATGAGGAGGGTTATGCAACTTGTTGGTTCACACTTCACAATCACATGCATTATTAGATTACTCATTTCTTCCACCAGTACTCCATTTTTACCTTCTAACTCAAAGTTCCAAATTCAAAACCTTGTCATCTTTCTTCTTGCTAACAAATAATATATAACCAGGGGCGAAACCAAAATCGAAATTTTAGGTGTTAACTCATATTATTCAAAACAGATGCAGATTGCAGATAGGCGTCAATTATCGATTGAACTATCGGTTATCTCTGCATACATGATCTTTCAATGGTATATAATTTGTTAGACTACCAGGCTGTAAGTACATAAATAGGATGCCATACTACAGACACAAAAAAAAGGTGACATTCATTTGGACATCCATCTACCTAAATTCTAAAAGTAAGTTGTACTCACACCAACCTATGGATATCATAATTTTGCATCATGATATGAACAATTATATTTCGATTCGAGTACGATTCATAACTCTTTCTCTAGGTAATTGACATCCTCATCACTCCAAAACGGGTCTACATGGAACATTGCCAGCATCCTAACATTGATTCTAATACCAAATGTCACAATCCACACCAACACACGAGGACTTGTCCATTTTAACCCAACGGAACTCCCAGTTTTATCCACAAAAGACGTCTCACGCGTTGAAGATGACATTAATACTTATATCCTAAGACCAATTCTAGAGCATAACCGATACGGGGTTTACGACTCCTCTCTAAGATCATGACACAATGCAATGAGATGTGAAGTAGCAAAAGGAAGAAAAGATTAATGACTAACAAAGATAAGATATTACACATGAATTGATCCCCCCTAAAGTATCTAAACAGTAACAATATTTCCCTGGATGGTGAAAAAATCATAAAAACCAGAGAATTTCTTCAATTGAATGTATAAGTTCCATTTTCTAGTCTTACTGCACTGCACCATCTGTCCCAGCAAGTGTTTTACCTTTGCGCGACCTCTTCCTTTTCCTCTTGCTTTCAGCATTACCATCATCACCTTTGACTTCCTGCAAAGAGAATTAAATATGAAATAGTTTACAGAAGCAAAATTTACCTTTCATTCCAAAGACAACGCAAGTAGATTTGAAAAACAAGTAATGTCGACACTCAAAGCAAGTTTACCTTCCCAGATGCATGATTTGGGTTTCCACGACTTTTTTTCTTCTTAACTGAAAGTGGATTTGGACCCTATAAATGTCGAGAAGTAAAAAATGTCAATCCCATGAGCTTTATGATGGCACCTCATAAATTAAAGAAGGCAGTTAAAAAGGAATGATATCACAGAAGTATATATGTTTCTAGATCCCTCAAATGATTTTAGCGTTTCAAACTAATGGCACGTGTGTAACACGGGGAAATGTTACTCGGTTGGCACGTTGATGGCAGTAGAAGTCAAATTTCGTAATGCAAGTTTGTTCACATTTTTGTGTTTCCAACTGACATGTTCTGACCATGAATCCTTGGTAACATTTCCAAAAGCAAAATAGCAAACTTACACTCTCAAAATGAAAATGCACAAACCATATAATCGTCTGCAATGATTTGGCTAGAAACGTGAAAAGTACAATTCTCACCAAACTGGTACAAGTAGGAAGATGGATAAGGAAAAGTACCTTAGCTCTCTTTCTTTTAAATCGAACTCTATCCTTCACATCTCTTTCCTTTCCTGAATAATTCCGGGTGTTATGTGGCTGCAACCCTGGATTGTGATGACCCAAACCATCTTCGTCAGCTGAATCTTCTTCATCCACATTTGCTGAAACGCTAGTAGTCCTCTTCTCTAGTGCCTTAAATTCCTTCTCGGTCATATGAAGGCGTTTTTCTTCAGAGGATTTAACAAAATCCTTCTGAAACTTAGAATGTTGATCAACAAAAAGGGCATTTCGTAGACCAAATATTAGAGGAACATTAGGCACCTAAAGGGAGAGAAAGATACAAAATTAGAACAAGTGTTCATAGGAAAATTATAATACAAACTTCATAAGAGAGACTAAATAACAGTATGAATGTTCAAGTTGAAAGCAAAAAACGATATATATCCTTGAAGGAATTTAAAGTACAAAAAAAGGGAAAAAAAATAGAGCAAATAGCAACTATTGCTCCGACTCTTTATGTTCACGAAAAACCATGTCCAGCATATTTCCGAACACGAATGCGGCGATATGACACCCTAAGCACCCTTCAAATACATGTAAAAAACTAAGAAAAATAAACATACTCTTCACCATATCCATATCTAACACTCACACCTGGTCCGACTAACATAGAATTAGAATCGTAACATTGAAAATCTAAAAGTGAAAAAAAGAAAAGGAAGTCACCTTCTGAAGTTTCTTCCGAAGATCAGCATCCTGTGTAGCAACAAAAAAGTGCTCAATATTATTTTCTCCAATAACCTCCTCAATGCAAGCATCAGCACAGACCTTCTTCTCATGATCACATCTGAATATAATTTCCAATTACAATTCAAACATATTACATTCATATAAAAGAAGGCCAAACTAAGATAATTCGCATACAATTAACTTTCGACCAAGTCAAGTCAAAAAATTTCGAGTTAGTCGAGTTGAAAAGTAATATTTTACAAGTCAAACTTTATTTGAAATTGTTTTTTGAGTCTTGAGTTAAGTCGAATTGTTCGAGTTTCTGTTCAAATTTAATCGTAAGCATTTATAATGTTATGGTACTAATTATTTTCAATTTAAACGGTTTTTTATAACCGTATAGAATATATATAAATATATTATTGGCAGAATCAAAAGACTGACTCGAACTTAAAAACCGGTACACTAATTACTAAAAATTGGTCCACTAATTAAAAATTTCGGGTTATTCGAATTTTTATTTTATAACTTAAAAATTTATTCAAAACTTTTCGAGTAGAGTTTATAAAATTACTAGTTGTATTTCGCATCAAGAGTTAAATAATTCAGTTTTTATTGAGTCGAGTTTTGCGCACACTACCTGGCAGATCAAAAGAGAAAGGGGTTACCTTGCAACTGCGAGTTTACGAGCTGCTTGGCACGATGCAGACTGGGCAGCACCGAGTTTTTTCAGCTCGGCCAGAACACAGCTGAAAACTCCCCACGACAAAAAAGGGGTTAGATTTTCATACAAAAGCAATTAATTTCAGAAACTTATACAACAAAAAGGGTGAGCTTTGAACCTGGTGGTGAAAAGCATGACGGGGGCAGAAAGACAATTGGAGATAGCTTTGTCGGCGGGTGTTAAGTCATTGTGAAGAAGGTGGTGTACGAAAGTTCCATCGCAGAGAACCTTGAATGGCGGCCTGAAGCCAAAGTTGACGCTGAAGAATCTCACCGTCTTCCGGTGACGCTTTTGCTTCTTGAATCTCATATTTCCACTTCTCCCCGGCTAAAAGAAATTCAGAATTTGATAACCCACAGCGATCAGCCAAAACCCAAGTTCTATAGCTTCCGGTTAGTCTGGATTTCAGATGAAAGCCGCCAGGGTTTTGCTTTCAGAATATTGACGGTGGGTTTAGCCTTGAGTATACGGTAATGGAATCAACCCTCGCTTGCCTGGGTTTTGAATTTTTGTTATTTTTAATAATTTTTCATTAATTATCAATAAAATCTTATTTTAAATTAAACTTCATTAAATAATATTTAAGTTAAATAAAAATTTTGCAAAACTTATGTACTAAAAAGGCTTAATTGTAACTAAGTATGTTTGGTAAACAACGTTTTGAGTCAAAATTAGAGGTTTGAGTCAAAATTAAAGGTTTAACTGGTTAAATTCATTAATTTGGATGTCTGTTGAATATCAGATTAAAATAGTGAATTGGGGTGAAACTTTTAATTTAAAAAAAAAAAAAACTATTAATAGGAGGTTTTTAAAATTAGAGTTATACATCATGTTTGATAAAGAGAGGTTTGAGCCAAAATTAGATGTTTTAACTAAAATTAGAGGTTTGACCGGTCAAATCCGCTACTAATAGAAACTTTTTGAAATTAGAAGTTTTGACATAAGAGTTATAAAGACCCTTTTGGGCTTTTCTAAAAACAAACGGCTTAAAAGCCAACTAAATACAAACCAACATCGATACCCCTTGGTAAAATAGCATATTAAAAAAGGTATATACCTTTTTCTCTTACAAAATTGTTACAATTTGTGTACATTTTGTACTCATTTGTGTATATGCACATTGTGTAATATTTTTGTGTATGTACACATTTTGTATAACAAATGTACCAATTTTTTCATGTCTGCCAAACCAGCATCAATATCACCTTTAGGTAGTATCGATGCCCCTTGTTATTATTGTACCAAATTGTGTTTCCTTGTAGCAAGTTGTGTACATACACATTTTGTATAAATGTACCAATTTTTTCTTGTCTGCCAAACCGGCATCGATACCACCTAAAGGTGGTATGGATGCCCCTTGGTGAAATAGCATAATAAAAAAGGTATGTACCTTTTGTGTTACAAACTTGTAAAGATTTATGTACATAATTTGTAATAAATATGTACCGCTTTTTACCCAGTAAACAGTGCATCTTTGTAATAAAAAGGTATATGCATTCTTCTATTACAAAATTGTACCAATTTGTGTACCGCTTTATGTACAATTTGTGTACCGCTTTTTACATCTGTCGTTTTTTAGCCTTTATTTAAAGGTTGTTCCTAGAATCCCCGACTCTTTTACTCTTAACAATTATCAAAAATTTTCAAATAATTTAAATTTAACCATTTCTATTTTAATTATTAATCTCACTTATTTACATTGTGACATTAGTAAACTAATACTTTTTATTTTTTCTTTTTATTCTCACACATTTATATTTGTATTTGAATTTAGTAATTAACTAATTGTATTAAAATAATTATATAAATATTAAATTAATATATAGATCCTTCAAATAAGCTTAATAATGTTATATTAATTTTTTTCTTCATAATCTAATTAATATTAATATATACAAAATATTGATAACTGATAAACTATTCAAATAAGTATCGATTATAATCATGTCTTTATATGTCATTTTGCTTGTTTAATTAATCAAACAACTATCAACTATCTGTTAATTTTACAAAACACTTTTATACAACCAGCTAATACAATTCGTTAGTCAAATCAGCTATCAACTATCAGCTATCCGCTAATTGCCAAACAGGGCCATAAAAACGCTTTTAGCCTTAATAATTATCAAAAGTATTCAAATAACTTAAATTTAACTTTTTTTATTTTAATTTGTCACTCTCACATATTTACATCGTGAAATTTGTAAATTAATATTTTTTTCTCTCACACATTTATATTTGTATTTAAATTTAATAATTAATTAAATTATAATAAAAATAATTATATAAATAATAAATTAATATATAAATCCTTAAATATGCATAGTAATGTTATATTTAAAAAAATATTTTTCATAATCTAATTAACATCACTAAATACAAAATATTGATAACTAATAAAATATTCAAACAAATATGGAATATAATCATGTCCTTATAGGTCATTTTGCTTGTTTAAATAATCAAACAACTATCAACTATCAGTTACTTTTACCAAACACTTTTATAGGATTAAGAAATACAATCTGCTACTCAAATCAGCTATCCGCTATCAGTTATTTACTATCCGTTAATTGTCAAACATAATTTGTATCTCTTAAGTAAAAAAATTGTTAGTCAACTAGAACATAACACATATAGCAATTTTAATTTATAATTTCTTTTAAAAATAAAACCTTAATTCTAGAAAACCCTGCAATTTTTTTTAAGAAAATCTATCTAACAACAAAGATGACGTTGTGAACAAAACAAATTGAGAAAAAACGACTCCATAACGAGTCTTTGTAGTATTTAATAGAATTAATCACAATAAATGTACAAATCACACCAACCACTTTGCTATTAACAACAAAGATTTCTTATCTTTATGTGATATAATAATAATGAAAATGAAATGAAAACAAAGAGGAAAAGAAAAACTTATCACAGCTGTGTTTTATACACTTAAACAAACAGCTGAATCTCAAAGTAAAATTTTGTACTTTCACCAAGAACACACACATTGTATTTGGATGCAGGGGGATAACAAGTTTTGTTTTCTTCATTTTGTTGCTGTAAAAAGCTGGCTTCCAAGGGTCACTGTTGGGCTTCCTTCCCCCATCACCGTCGTCAAGCTCATCTCTTTATCGAGTATCCGATCGAGTTCCGTTACAACATGGCTCATGGCCGGTCTCCTCTCGCTCGATGGTTCCAAACATTGGACGGTTAGCTTTATGAATTCTTCCATACCTTCAGCAGTGAAGCTACTCCCCAACCTCAACCTCGGATCGATGATGCTGGAAATGTTGCTGTAATCCTGGCTATTTTGCACCTTCCAAAAACACATGTATCGGTCAATTTTGGTACCCCGGAAAAATTATGTTATTTAACTATACAGGTAGACACAAACTAAGGCTCAAATACTTCTCATGGAGAAATCGCAAACTTGCATCTTTCAGTAGTATTATACCGGTAACCATGATCTTTATTAGCAGCCACCTATCTATTAAATCGGGTGGTTTGTGAATACGATATTTAGAGAATAGGCGCAAATGAAGCCATGGAAGTGAAACGCATGAAGAATGATCTCCCACAAAGAAATGGAAGCTTAAGAGTTTTCTTTCCGTATACAGCAAGATATTATTTCGAAAACGCATAAATTATGGGCACAAATAAAGCCAATGTCATACCCACTCAACAAGGTTCTCCGTGGAGTTTGACGACGGCAAATCTGATGCTTCCCGCCCGCTTACTAACTCCAAAAGGAATACTCCGAAACTATATGCATCACTTTTTTCGGAAAAACGTCTAAACTCCCTTACCCTGCATTAGTCAATGCATGCAAGTAAGACTTATGAATTATAAATCATCAGAACAGTCGCAAAGTGAAGAGAGGAGTACTCGGGAGCAAGAAATATCTCATCGGTCATCACTTGAGAAGAAGGTCCAGCAATATCAATTCGTCCCAGAAAATTACGTAGTCCGGCATCTGCAACCTTGGCTATAAAATTCTCATCTACAAGAACGTTTTCCGTTTTGAAATCTTTATGTACCAATCGAGGGCTTAGAGAATGGAGATGAGCCAAGCCTGAAAGATGGACAAATAACCAGTTGAGGCAACAAAAATCGGGCAGTAAATTTTAGAAAATTACAATCATTGAAGCTGAACATCTGAATTCAGAAGCGTTACCGGAACTTACAAACAAATTTTGTGGGACCCTATTGCTAGTTGGATAGTTTATCTAGAGAAAAGAAAAACTGATACCAGGAAAGCCAAATGCTCACTGATTTTGCAGAGGATCACCTTTAGCTGCACCTAGAGCTATTGAAAGTCTATGCTTGAATTCTATCTTCTGAGATGACACTTGACCAACTCCTGCAGAAACGAATCAGGAAAAAAACTTCAATAGTCGATACAGAACTAAATACTATTTCACTTTCTCGATTAAATCCCGAACCATTTGCCTAACTGAGCTCTCCGGCTCTCCCAAGTCCCAACATGACATACACAAATATATGCAATTTTTTTGTGACTGGATAGAGAGTTACCGTACAAGTGAATGGAAACGCTTCCATTGGGTACATATTCGTAAACTAGAAATTGTTGATTATTTTCCTGGCAGTAGCCCAAGAGAGTGACAAGATTCCGATGCTGAATAGACGAAAGATAGCGGGCCTAGGAGTAAAGTTGAGTATCATTAGATCCAAGGACAAACTGTGCATGAGGTTGTACAAACGAAGCATGGATAGGGAAAGATATAAACCAAATTTAAAGGCAGATAGAGATTTTATATCTTAAACAAATTAGAAAAAAGGCTGAAGAAAGAACAATAAAAAGCTCAAATACAACTCAAGATGCAGGCTAACCAACATGTTGACCACTAATTACAGGGACGAAACTCTGCAAGCTTGAGACCTGAGCACGGGTTGTGTGGTTGATATTCTTTGCTATATTTTAACAGATACTGGAGACCCCGAATATAAATTATGCAAAGTAGGGACTCAAATTAGCAAGCGAACATTCAGAACTTTTCAAAGCAGATGAAAAATCTCTACCTAAAGCAATCCGCCAGAGGGGGGGGTTAAACAGGAATCTTAAAATGGAGAAATAGACTCGATTAACTGCAGGAGCAGGCCAGGGATGTTAGTTACAATTCACAATTACCATGATCAGGGCAATAATCGCCAGGTAAGTAGCTTTTACCTCATCAATAAATTCCTGACTAGGTGCTCCAGCTCGCTTTTTGATTGCAACCAACACCCCGTCTTGAAGCAAACCTTTATATACCTCGCCAAATTTTCCTTCCCCAATCAGGTTTCTGTCACTAAAATTTTTGGTTGCCGAAGACAACTCCCTCAACTCAAAATGTCTAGCTTCCCGCACCGACAACTGAACCCCAATATGTCTTCCTAGAAAAGGTTGCCGAAAAAGAAAACACAAATAAGTTATCCATTACACTGTGCTTGTGGCCCTTAAGGGCCTCTAGAAAGAAAAAAAGAAGCATGACATGAAAGTTACCTTGTACAGATGGATCCGAAGACCCTGTATCGGATGTTCTCGAAACACCCCGTCTGTGAAATAAACAGAACCATATAAGCAAGCCAACTATCACCACCAATGCCACGGCTCCTGCAGCACCTCCTAATATTGCTGCAAGATTCCTTGACATCTGGTATTGGAACTACTTCAGATATGGTTGAAATTATTGTACATTGAACCTAATATAAAGAAGACGAGATGACCAGATAAATCTTTATCCAGAATCAACAAATGCATTCAGAATTCAAACAACAAAAGCAGTGTCCATAAAATGAAATGGCAAGCATATCATCCATTTAAATAGAATCTAGATATGTGGAAAAAGCAAGCAAGCAAGCAAGTTGGCAGCTAGCAAGCGGATGACAAATTGATAATCTTATAAATGAAAGATGCTTTGCATAGATCAAAGGCTAAAAACTCACAGAAGCAACTCAGTTTAGAACGTTTCCAACTCGGTACTACTCAATACCCTTTCTACAGAACAATGATAGTACATTTAATTTGAGCACCTAAAGTTCTAATTTCTAAACCATTAAGCATCCTTCTCCCTAGAGTTGAATTCAAACCCCTTATCCAAATCAAAAAAGGAAAAGGGAAAATTCAAGTGGACATCAAAAGAGAAAAAAGAACACTATGTTAAGTCAAATCAGAGACAAAAAGATAACAAGACATTGATGGAAAATGAAAAGGAAAAAAAAAGTCTGAAACTTCAAACCTGTATTCCCATTCATTTGGCAATGAGAAATCAAGTTGATCTCTTTAAGAGCAGAGAATCATCACCCACATTCCCACACCGAAGAGGAACAAGAAACAACAGCCTTGAATGAGATTTGGGGGAAGAAATCAAGAGATACCCAGAATAAGATAAAGGCTGAATAGTTGAAATCAAGGGTTGAAGTTGGTGGAATAGTTGTAGTTTTTTCCTCTTTTTTTAATGAACAAGATGGAATGTCCAAATCATTAAGAGAAAAAACAAATGGAAAACAACACCAAAGACAGCTTTGGGGGATTCAAGTTCCAGTCAAAAAAAGAAAAGAAAAGAAATTTGAAACACAAACCTTCCTCAACTCAATTAAAAATAAACAAAGAAAATTGAAACACTAATACCATCGTTGGATACAGACAATGCCGACAGAAGGTGACCCTGCGCCGACAACACTTTCTCTCGGGTTTTAATACTTAATACCCTTTCTCTCTCTCTCTATATATATATATATATAGACACATGTATGTATATGTATATATTATATATGTATATTGCAACATACAAAGTGAGAAAAATGTAATCTTTTTGATTGGTTGGATTAAAGTTTGGAGAAACCTAGCAGACAAAAGAGATTTTAAAAGAGATAATGAAGAACAAAGAGAGTAAATGTTATTCCTTGATTCGAAATTGTGGATTTCCTTTTTGGGTTTTTGTATTTGTGGGCTGTAAAGCAAGGTAAAATGGTTGTCTGCTACTGCAAGTTGAGAGTGAGAAGAGAGGAGAAGGGTTTATTTGGTGTGTTCTGTACAGAGTATCTTCGCTGGAATAACACCACCACAAATTTTTCACAGTAAAAAGAGCTTGCGAATTGCAGTAATTATACAGAAATAGTATAAAGATTAAAGATGGTAACACTAACATGTATATAATTGATGAAACCCAGAAAAAAAAAAGAGAAAATGGAAGAACAAGAGAGAGAAAGCAGTGGCCAGTGGGGTTTACTATCCCCACCAGCCAGCTATGTTGATATTGCTTCTACTCATTGATTATATACATAGGATTAATATCCTATACACTGGCGGGTAAATTTTCAGTTTCCACAATCGTCTTAATTTTAAGGTACAAAGAGTTAGTTTAGGGTATAGAGTTTAGGTGTAGGGGTTTAGAATTTAGGAATAGTTGTTTCAATTTAAGATTTAAGGTTATAATTTAGGGTTTATAGATTTAAGGTTTAGTTTTTAGGGTACTATGGTGAGGATTTAGGTTTTAACCTATAAACCCTAAATTATAACCCTAAACCTTAAATTAAAACAACTATCCCTAAATTCTAAACCCCTACACCTAAACACCTAAATCATATACCTTAAACTAACTCCCTATACACTAAACCTAAAGCGCTTCCCTATACCCTAAAACTAAGGCGCTTGTGGAAACTGAGTTTCCACAAGCGCCTATGTATAAAATATTTATTCATATACATATACACACAATACATTATACATACATATTGAAATTGGAGTGAGCCCAGTGGCTAAGGAGGTTCGTATTGTCTCATCTTGTATAAATTTTAATTTTGATATTAGAATATAATCTCTATTTAGAGTCTATATGTTAAAGCTAAAATTGATTTATCATATTATACTAACCTTTAAGTCTAAACGATTTTGATAAAAAAACTCTAAACCTTGAACTTTAATTACAAACCCTGAAATTAAACCTCAATATATTAAATCTTAAACTAAATTATAAACCCTAAAACTAAGTCGCTTGTGAAAATTATTTTCTACTACCAATGTATCAAATATAAATCATTGAAAAATTAAAGTCGCAAACTTTATATTAAAAAATTAAATTGAATTATGTTCAATAAGAGTTTAAGGTGATTTTTTTATTGAAATTAAAAAGTAACACTACTATATGCATCATTAAAAAATCTCCCTATGAATTTTTCAAATTGTCTTAATGAAAAGAGAATATTCTTATCTTTAAAAGATTTAGATTTGAGTAATATTTTTAACAATTTTTACCTACAGGAGGGGAATGGGGAATATGCTCCTAATAGGTTTTAAACCCACAAACTAGGGGAGGGGAGGGTGTCAATTGATAGCTTTAACCACTTGCTCTAGAAATTGTTAACTAGATTCGAGTAATTTATCTATAAAATAGATGTGTTTGTTTTATAAAAGGTTAAGAAAAAAAATGAACAAATACTAACATAAAGTCACATTCAATACTTAAAGAAAATAGTTTAAAGTGAACCCAACAAGTGTTCCAGTGGAAAAACGGTTGATGTTCATCCTAGGAGACACGTGTTCAAATCGGTTTGCCTATAAGATGTATGCACGTTGTCAAAGGGTTAAGAATATGTATGAACATATACTACCTTGTAATTACCTTTAGACTATTCATAAAATAGTTTAAAGTATAATTTCATTTACAAAACTTTTTTTTGACTTAAAATAGGATTCATTCAACAAAGGTAACACATATAAAGAGAAAAAGACATGTCAACAGACAAACCCCACAAAAGAGGAGAGCAAACTGCAAGGGAAAAGAAAAACATAAGGAGGAACGTAGGTCGAAAATAAATCGAAACAACCGAAAAACTCAGAGAGAAAGTGTAGAACTAATGTTTTGATATAATAATTGAAAAATGTTTTGGACAAAGTTAAAAAGAATTCAAAACCATTTCTAAAGTCCAAACAACTTGAAACTATGTTTAGGGGATGTTTTAAAAGATTTTTACATGTTTTTCAAAGCAAAATTAAACAAAACCATCCAGGTGTTTCGAAACACCCCTAGGTGTTTCGATACGGGTCTTTACAGTGTCAAAGTGTTTCGAAACGGGTTTCGAAACGGGGCTTTACTGGATGAGAATTTTGCCTAGCATTTCGATACGACCTATTCCGTTTCGATACGCCTACGTGGCATTGACCTCAATGGTCATAAACCCCCAACGGCTATTTCCCAACTAACATTTAAATGCAGAACGTTTCGATACGGTGCATAGCGTTTCGATACGGGCGTTTCGATACGGTCCATGGCGTTTCGATACGGGTACTGCATCATACTGCAACGGCTCTTTCTACTTGAAGAGTGTTTCGAAACGGGTTCGAGCGTTTCGAAACGAGAAGCTGCAGAACTGCATTTATGGTGGAAAATTATGTCTCTAACAGCTCCAATTCAACCCCAACGGCTAGTAACGTCTACAAACTCATTGAGGAGTATAAAAGGGACCTCTAAGCATCTAGTAATGATTAATGCTTCAATTGTTACAACATTATGATGACAAATTGTGTCTAAAGCTTTAATTGTACATTCCTTGCTTAGACCTAGTGAGCTAAATATCGTTAAATTTGCTCCAGTGTTTAGGTTTTGGTGAGAGCTTTATAGTGCAAACATACACCTTCTAGAGGGATTTCTAGTTTGCTAAGTCTTTCTTGTGTAAGAGAGTGTTTGATCAAGCTTTAGGTAGAAATCTTGATCGTTGTAACGGTTTCCTCCTAATCCGAGAAAAAGGAGACGAAATTCTTAGTGAATTTGTTTGAAAATCCTTAGTGGGAAGCTAAGGTAGTGGATGTAGACCTTGGTTAGAAGGCTGAACCATTATAAATCCTTGTGTAAATTGTCTATCTTTCCATTCCCACAAAACACCCAAATATCTCACTTCTCCACACTTGGCGAGCAAGAACGGTTGAACGAATCGAGCACCACACATCCCAACAGAAAGTCCCAGCATAGAGTTGACCCATGAATCTCTGACTACAACCATGCGAGAGCTCCATCCGGAGACAGGCTCCTTCCCTCGATCGGGTAAAGGATCTTGTTATCACAGTTGATGAAGGTGAAAAGTCAACATTGGTGAGACCAACGACGATCATTACAAAATCTTGGAAAAGGTACTTGCAATGATAGGCGACCAAAGGGAAGAACAGCAAAAAAAACACCATAACAACTGGAGCCCTAAGATTATACGACCCTGCAAGATAAAATATGATCCTAGGAGAAGGAACACGATCCACAGTTATGCTTCGTTCCTTCATCCTTCGAGCATAGCTGTAAACAAATGATTCATGAGTATTGCGGATACCCTTGGTCGAGGATATCCGCCAAAACAATGCCGAAAGTAACACTCAAACCATTCGAATACAGGAAAAAAACGTTAACCCTCAATTCATAAAACCCACATACCAAGGCATCAAAGTCAACTAACAGTGGACCCAACTTGCAAACCTTCGTGAATATCCAAGATAAGCTGACCATTTCCATGAAAAAGGGATACTGAATCCCTTGAAAAAAGGATATAGGTTGCTGAAAAAGAAAGTAGTTGCTAAAAAGAAAAATGGCTTCATGCATGAGATATCCTATCAAACAGTGAAAGGATCGAAATGCCCTTGAACCAGGCTGTAACTTAAAGCTAGAATCGGCGATATCCTTGATCAACTTCAGACTAGTATCGACAATATCCTTTCTCCCAGCCGCCACGACCACTCTTTCGATAGGCGTCACAACAACCTCTGTTGCGTGTAAAAGAGTCTATCGCAATTGAGTGCAAGTGTACACGTCGCAAGTAATAAAGTGATACTAGAGTATCGGATATCGTCTCCACATGGACTGGGCTAACCCTTTCCTTCACTATCTGCACAAGGGGAAAAGAATAGATTAAGATATTGTCACGAAAATATTGAAGAAAACGTAAATAAAATAATTGAGATATCAAGATAGAGAGAATGGGCTGGTATTAAATTGCTCAGTAGTGCAGGTATTGCAATGCTTAGGAACTCCAGTTCTGTCGTCGCGCCTGTCGCTGGCAGCACCTGTCGCGGCAGCTGTCCGTTGGTCGTCGCGGCAGCAAACACACCAACTCAGTACTTTCAAGTTTGGCAAGAATCCCAGATCTGCCTTGGCCTATCCCTAGGTCCAAGTCTGTCGATGATCACGTCTTGATGATACCTCCCGGCGTGAATCGAAGGATGAACACCGATGTGTATGGATTCTTCTTTAGCCACTTAACCTTGCCCTATCCCTAGGCACGAGATAGTTCAACTATAAACTAGAGAACTTGCTCTTATTTCTTTCGTATACTTAACTCTCCCGATGCTAAGTAAATAGATAACCTCACAATGCTCTCCCGATGCTCTTGCAAGATATTAATAACCAAAATAAGAGAACTTGAAGTTTATTTTATTGAACTGAAAATTCCTAAAACAAAACAACCCTTGCAACTACTTTACAAATCAACCCGTGGCCCTAGGGGGTTTTAGAACATGTCGACGGCGGGTAGACGACGGAGGGTTTTTGGTTGTCGGTTTAAAGGGAAATCGGCTATGGGTTATAGGATGTGGAGGTTGAGATCTCCCTAGGTTAAAATACATGCCCTTATATAAGCTTTGGGCTCAAGTTATCTAATTTAACAAGGATTACAACTTTAATTAAAAGTATGATTCTAATAAAGACTAAATCTTCAAGGAATATACTTTCCAGCCGTCCTCCTTGTTTCTTGGGATTTTCTCTCCTTGAACTTTGGGCTTGACATATCTTTTGATCTGGGGCTCGGAAAAATATGAGGTTTTCACACGACAGACGAGCAGAATTTTCTCTATCTATCGAGGTCCACTTTGCTTTTTCTCTCCATAAAACTGCTGTCACCATACTGTCACGGCAGCACCATGGCAGCAACGTCCTCCTTGACTGCTCATTCCAGATTTTCTACATTGCTGCCCAGCGCCTGCCACGATTGCTGCCCTGGGTGCTGTCACGACTGCTGCCACGACAGATACCTGCAAAAGTAACCAAATTTAGCAGTATCTGCGCAATTTTATCTAAATGTGATGTTTATGCAAAACTTAACCTAAAATGCAGTTAAACATGCTTGAGTGCAGCAAAAATAAGGATAAATGATGGGTAAAATATAGAACTTTTATACACTGATTAACCTCCAAGGAGCAGTCGCCTTGAAGATCAGCTCTGACATCGCTGACGGTGGTCTTCCTTGGCGTCGCTATTCTAGGGCCAAGAGAACCCCTTCCTTGGACGGTCAAGCAACACAATTTACCGACGTTCAAACATGAGGAGGCTTCAAGGGTCAGAACATGGGCATGCAACGATCGTCTAGAGGTGTTCAAACGATTAATTCGGCCGGTGGCCGAACCGAATCACCCAAAATCGAATTAACCGAAATTTTGAAATCTTTAATCGTTAACCAAATTGAACTTTTTTCGAAAAAAAATTAATCGAAATGAACAAATTTCGGTTAATTCGGTCGATTTTCGAATTAACCGAAATTTATCATGAATTTTCCTAATCAAAATTATTACACAATAAAAATTTATCATGAATTTTCCTAAATTTATCATTAATATATGGGTAATTATTCCATGCACAAGCACTTGTGGAAACTTTGTTTATACAAGTGCCTTAATTTTAGGGTTTAGGGACTCCGTGTAGAGTTTAGGGTTTTAAGTGCAATAATTTTAAATTTATGGGATGTTGATAGGATTTTAGGTTTAGAGTTGAAATTTAGGGTTTATATGTTAAAACATAAATCCATAACCATATTACCCTAACCCTAACCCTTAAATTCTAACTTTGAACCCTAAAACCCATAAACTCAAAACCTTAACCTAAAACCATAAATCTTAATGTAACACCCGTGTTTTGGGGTTAGGAGTTAGTCGGGTTAGTTGGTCTGAGTCGGTAAAATTAATTTTAATCAAATTGACCTTAGTGTGAGCAAATTGAATTTAGAAAGAAAGGGAGGGATCATTTTGGTAATTAAACCAAAATAAAAAAAATAAACACCACCTTATCTATCATCTTTTCTCATTTCTTCTTCTTCTTCACCGTATAACCATCCCAAATTCTCTCAAACTCTCTTTACTATTCCCTTTGATTTCTTCATCAATTCAAGGGGTTTTTGAAAGGTAATTATGTTTTCTTAATCTCCTCTTCATCCTCTATCTATCTATAGTCTTAGATTTTAAAGTTATGGAGTTTTGAAAATTAGGGTTCATATCAAAGTTTGGGTTTTTAAGGGGTTTTTCATCTTGTTTTGATAAATTGAGTTGGGGCTTTGTTTAATCATGTTAAAATACACATAATATGTTAAAATGAGTAATTTTGGGTAAAAATCCGAAATGGGTATTTATGGCCATTTTTGAATAGTCTAAAACTTGAAATTTGGTGAGTTTTAGAGTTAGGTTGAAGGGCTGATGGTATATGTATGTTAGGAAAGTGTTTTGGGACCATTTAGGTGTCATTTGGATGTTTGAAAATGGTATTTTCTGCTGGGTAAAATAGGAGTACGAAAATGGAAATTTTGGTGAATTGTATGGGTTGAAAATTGTTGGAGCTTGGCTTGCACCTATGGGTTGATGTTGTGGCTGAATTTAGCAATTATTTGTGAGTATGAGATGTGTTGGAAACTCGAGTTTTCATCAAGGTTATGGGCTGCTTGAATTAGATAAAGTTGGGGTTTGGTCATGACTTAATATGTTGAGTTTGATATTTGAATTGGTATTCCGGGTTAGCTACTTTGATGTTGAGTTGATTCGAGGTTGTTTTACTTGTGTTGAGATGTTTAGAAGCGAGGTTTTGAGATGGTGAAGCCTTGGGAACAAATCTGGAAATTGAAGGCCATGGTTGCTTGGTGTTTAAGCTTGGATGTGGAGGTGAGTGGTTAAAATATTTTAAATGGTATTGAGCAATTGGTTCGAGCATGTGGACTAGGTTGAGATTGGTAGACTCACCTAGAGTTAGGATTAGGGTGGTAGCCTAATCCTAAGCTTTAGTTAGAGACATTGGATGATCTCTTTAATTGATGTTATGCCTCATGATGATTTGTGTATGTATAATGTGTTATACATGTTGTTGGGGCATGATTTAATGCATTGTTATATGCATGTTGTTGAGATATTTGATGTTGAGTTTAATATGAAGTAAGATGCCATATTATGACTCTGAACATCAAAGGTTGTGGAATTTGATTAATAATGGCACTAGTATGCTTGGGTACAATGATCGATCATTAGGATGAGTGTGCACACAAATTGAGTCAAAACATACGTGGCCTTGGTGGCGTTAAGGCACCAAGGAGGAGTACGGTGATGTAATATTCCACCGAAAATTTATATATATTCTACGTGATGATGAGTGGAATCCCATCCGCAGGGCATGTGGCGATGAGTGGAATCCCGTCCATGCAAGGCCGGTGATGAGTGTAATCCCACCGAGGTAATGTTGATGTTGGAAAATGCGTTCCAACATGTTATCCGCGTATTCGAGTCATAGCTAGGTGCCAATATGAGAAAGTATGTTTATGCCAATATGAGATTATGCATACATGCTAATATGAATTGATATGTGTATCAATGTGATATGAAATGTGATTTCCAATGTGAAGCGATATATGATGTGGTTAATACATTGAGTTATGTATCATTGTATGATGAATTTATAAGTTGTTGAGCATGACATGAATTTGGTAATATGTTCATGCATCATTTATAATTATGACTCATGTGGATCGAAAGTAAAATCATGTATTATATCATGATAGTTGCTCGAGCTTGGACCCTGTATTGTCGAAGGTTTGTTTTATGAGCTTACCCTCACTAAGCTTTTATGCTTACGCTCTCTTTTGTTCGACAATGCAGATAAATAGCTTGTGGGTGGCAAGGGAAAGGAAAGGTCTTCAAGTGTTGCTTTGGTGAGCTCAATGTATGATTTATAAATTGAAAGATTGTAATAGTAAAGCAATGGGATAAGTGTTGTGTGTCTTGATACTTTGATGTGTGTTGATTTGGTTTGGCACTTAGATGCCTTGTTTGATTTGTAAATGTCACTTATGATGCATGCCTTGATGAATGCTTGAGTGATGTATGTTGGTAGATATTTAAATTGCTTATCATGTGTGTTGGACATATGTCTTGTGAGGATGCCTAAGTGTATGGATGTTGAAGCATGAGACCTTATGTGCTTGCTTGCTTTCTTTTGATTGAATGCATGATTTTCCTTAGTTGATTAAGGTATGCTCATGTTGAGTATCATGTATGAAAGGTTCTTAATGTATAATTTACCATGTATGTATGATGGTTCATAATCATGCTTTGAATATGCTGAAGTTGGGAGTCTTGCAAAACAGGGCGTATTGATACACTAAAGTGCTGTATCAATACACTCTTGCATAAATGGCAGATTTTTGGTCATGCGTATCGATACACTAGGGTGTATCGATACGGTCCCAACTCTCTGTTTTTTTAGGAGTGGTGGAGTGTGGGTCGTATCGATACGGTGACTAAGCGTATCGATACGGTTTGACCTAGTTGACCAATAGCTGTATTGATACACTCGAGAGTGTATCGATACACTATAGCTGTATTGATACACTAGAGAGTGTATCGATACACTATAGTTGTATTGATACACTAGAGAGTGTATCGATACACTATAGCTGTATTGATACACTAGAGAGTGTATCGATACACTATAGCTGTATTGATACACTAGAGAGTGTATCGATACACTATAGCTGTATTGATACACTAGAGAGCTGTATTGATACGGCATGCTTAGAAAGGATAAATGGGTTGTTTTAATATACAGATTTGGTGGGTCGTTGATCGTTCGTGTTTCCGCTGCCGTGCTTCACTTAGGACTTAATAATGTATTTAGACAAGATTAATTAATGGAAAAAAAAATAGGGTTGCTAACCGAGGGGGAACCTTAACGGGTTTCGCTTCGGTTTTCCCCGTGTGACCCACTTGGACCGGTCATTCGGCTAGACCGGGATGAGGGGGTTACACTTAAATTAAGGCGCTTGTAGAAACAAAAAAGTTTTCACCGCTTGTGTATGAGATAATAATCCTTAATATAAAATGTTATTTTCATATTTTTTTTAATAGTGTTAGGATGATTATAATGTATAAATGTTCATATTTTTAACCTTTAATAATGTATATATATCTTACAGATAAAATTGTTCGAATCCGATTTTAGTAAGATTATTATTATATACACAGCTGAGCGGAGCTTACAACAGCAGATAAAACGGCACAGCCTACCGTGCACAGCGAAGCATTGCTTATTTTTTGCAGTTTATTTATTAAAAAATGTCGCACGGAATGGAAGGGTGACTTAGGATTCTGGTCGCACTAGCACCACATGAATGATTGAAGGTGTTGTTAGATGGGTGGCGTTGAATTTAACTTTTTTTTTTTTTCTCTTTTAACATTTCTCTCAAAGATGCTTCCAAACATGTTATAAGTGTGAATTGAATAATTTTAATTTATCGTTGGATTAACTGATTTTAATAGTTAAAATTAAAATTTTAAATTATGGATAATTCATTTTTTTAACTGTGAAAACATTTTTATTACTTACGATTAATCGCAGTCATTAATTTTAAGGTAAAGTACACAGACGGTCACTGAACTTTGGTAAAAAAAAAATAAAATGGTAACCAAACTTTCAAAAATTACAAAATGACAATTAAACTTTATGTTTTGTAACAAAATGGTAATTAGACGTTAACTGCCGTTAAGTGACTGTTATAAAATTTGGTACTCCCTCCGTCCCACTATTTGTGTCACATGTTGACTTTTCACGGAGTTTTAAGAAGAAAAAGTTTATATGAGATGTGTGGTGTAAAATAATTTGAATGACAAGTTTGCCTTTAAAAAGTTAACTTTTATTTTTGTTGAGAAACTAAAAAAGGACAAAAAAATAAATGTATTTTATAAAAGTTGTTGAGTTTTTCAAAGTGACACTTTGACTGGGACAATTTTAAAACACAAATGTGACACAAATAGTGGGACAGAGGGAGTATAATAACACATTTAGTCCTTCATATTTATACATTCAATCAATTTAACTCTAATTCGAACTAATTCACTAAATTTAGCCCTCGTTATTTATGCATTCTTTCAATTTGGTCCTTAAAGCAAAATTCCAAAGTATGATAATATGATAAATAATTACAATAAATTTTTTAAAGGAACACGAAAACTCGACTCGATTCGAATCGAAAAAATTTCAAATAAAGTTTGAGTTGTAAAATATGACGCGTCAACTCGAATAACTCGGAATTTTTTGACTCGGCTCGATCAAACGATCGTCTCTATCTTAAGATATGACGCAACAACTCGAATAACTCGAAATATTCGAATATTTTAAATCATTTTTTCTTTTTAAATCTAATATTTTTTGAAATAGAATATTTAATATTTTCATATTTAAAACACATCGAATATTTAATAACTACTTTAAATATTCAATTTAATTTAAAAATATTCGATTTAAAAGAAAAAATGATTTAAAATATTCGAATATTTAATAACTACTTTAAATATTCAATTTAATTTAAAAATATTCGATTTAAAAGAAAAAATGATTTAAAATATTCGAATATTTAATAACTACTTTAAATATTCAATTTAATTTTAAAAATATTCGATTTAAAAGAAAAAATGATTTTAAATATTCGAATATTTAATAACTACTTTAAATATTTTTTATTTTAAATATTCGAATATTTAATAATTACTTTAAATATTTATTAAATATTTGAATATTTTAAATCAATATTTTTCTTGTAAATCGAATATTTTTAAATTAAATCGAATATTTAAAGTAGTTATTAAATATCCGAAGTGATTTAAAAGAAAAAATGATTTAAAATATTCAAATATTTCGAGTTATTCGAGTTGACGCGTCATATCTTAAGATAGATGCGAGCGTTCGATCGAGTCTAGTAAAAATATTTCGAGTTATTCGAGTTGACGCGTCATATTTTACAACTCAAACTTTATTTGAATTTTTTTATTCGAGTCGAGTCGAGTCGAGTCGAGTTTTTGAGTTCCTATAAAAATTTAATTAAATATTCAAATATTTTAAATCAAATTTTTTCTTTTAAATCGAATATTTTTAAATTAAATCGAATATTTAAAGTAGTTATTAAATATTCGATGTGATTTAAATATGGAAATATTAAATATTCTATTTTAAAAAATATTTGATTTAAAAAAAATGATTTAAAATATTAAAATATTTTGAGTTATTCGAGTTGACGCGTCATATCTTAAGATAGAGGTGAGCGTTCGATCGAGTCGAGTAAAAAAATTTCGAGTTATTCGAGTTTACGCGTCATATTTTACAACTCAAACTTTATTTGAAATTTTTTCGATTCGAGTCGAGTTTTCGAGTTCCTATAAAAATTTAATTAAATATTCGAATATTTTAAATTATTTTTTTTCTTTTAAATCGAATATTTAAAGTTGTTATTAAATAATCGATGTGGTTTAAATATGAAAATATTAAATATTCTATTTTAAAAAATATTCGATTTAAAAGAAAAAATGATTTAAAATATTTGAATATTTTGAGTTGACGCGTCATATCTTAAGATAGAGATGAGCGTTCGATCAAGTCGAGTCAAAAAATTTCGAGTTATTCGAGTTGACGCGTCATATTTTACAACTCAAACTTTATTTGAAATTTTTTCGATTCGAGTCGAGTTTTCGAGTTCCTATAAAAATTTAATTGTAATTATTATCATGTTACCATACTTTGAAATTTTGTTTTAAGGATCAAATTGAAAGAATGCATAAATTACGAGGGCTAAATTTAGTGAATTGGTTCGAATTAGGGTTAAATTGATTGAATGTATAAATATGAAGGACTAAATGTGTTATTATACCAAATTTTATAATAGTCATTTAACGCCAGTTAACGTCTAGTTACCATTTTGTTACAAAACATAAAGTTTAATTGCCATTCTGTGATTTTTGAAAGTTTGGTTACCATTTTATTTTTTTTTTACTAAAGTTCAGTGACCGTCTGTGTACTTTACCCTTAATTTTACTAATCTATCAATAAAAAACGTATAAAATTTGTAAGTTTTAACGGATCCCAATCATATATAAACATATAGAGAGATAGGATCCTCTGTTCTTACATTATGGTCATGTTTGACAATTAACAGATAGTTGATAGTATTAGTTGATTGACTAGCGGATTGCATTAGTTGATTGTATAAAAGTGTTTGGTAAAATTAACTGTTAGATGATAGTTGTTTGATTATTTGAACAAGCAAAATAGTATATAAGGACAAGATTATATTCAATATTTGTTTAGATAATTTATTAGTTATTAATATTTTGTATCTATTAATATTAATTAAATTATGAAAATTAATTTTTTAATATCATTACTAAGCATGTATGAAGGATGCATATATTAATTTTTTATTTGTGAAATTATTTTTGAATATAATTTTAATATTTTTAAATTTAGATGTATATATTGATTTTTTATTTATAAATATATATTTTGAATATAATTTATTAATTATTAAATTTATATGTATATATTAATTTCTTATTTATGAAATTATATTTTTTAATTTTATTAGTTATTCAAATTTATGTTATTTAGAGAAAAAAGATTTTATAACTATCAAGTACAAAAGAGTTCCTACAAATCTTTTATCCAAACCTCTAACTCAAAAAATTAAATTAATTGTTGAGATTAAAAGTTAGAAATGCATATATATATATATATATATATATATATACACACATATTGAGATAGTTGGATGAGTGAAACGGATGATTGAGATTAACAGTAAGTTATGTGAAGATTACCACTTAGAAAAAAAAAATAAGAAGTTCATCTCAACCATCCGTTTTCCCCATCCAACGATCCAAAAAAACGTGTAAAACTCTTAGTTTTACATTCAGTGTAAATGGATCTTATCTCATATATATATATAGGGTTAGGATCAACTTACACTGTATAAAACTCAATTACTTTTACACAGTTTTTGGACCGTTGGATGATGGTAATTAATGGCTCAGATTATTTCCTTATCTTTTTTCCCAAGTGATAATCTTCACATTTTTTACTGTTAATCTCATCCATCCATTTCACTCATCCAATAGTCCTAGATTAGTGTAAAACTAAACGAGTTTTACAAATTACACCATGTAACTTGATCCCATCCCATATATATATATATATATATATATATGGGTTAGGATCAACTTACACTGTGTAAAACTCTTTAAGTTTTACACCTTTTTTGGATCGTTGGATGGGAGAAATGGATGGTTGAGATTAACTCCGTCTTTTTAATTCCCAAGTGATAATCTTCACATATTTTACTGTTAATCTCATCCATCCGTTTCACTCATCCAACAATCCAAAAAAGGTGTAAAACTTAAAAAGTTTTACACAGTGTAATTTGATCCTATCCCTATATATATATATATATATATATATTGACTCTTGAAACGATACTGAATTTTATTGAAATAAAAGAATATACAACTGTAACCATGCAACAACTTAAAGAGAGGAATTTGAGGACTATGTCCACCAAAACCCAAACAAAAAATAAAGTAAAAAAGAAAACTCAAATTCATAATGACAGTCGAAGCCTTCTTTTGAGTATGACGCTCATCATCTATAGTAATCTAGTAACCGTCAATAGTACTCATTTGTCTCTATTCAATCTAGACGCTTTTGAGACGATGATAGAGTGACGAGTAAATCAAACTAAACTTACAGGCTGCTTCGCAAAAATAGATCTGAATACATCGACAAACAACCACAAAAAAGGATCTAACCTTTGAAAGACCACCAACAACCGCAAATTAGATACGAGCGACGTGAGAATCTCTACACGATCGCATATCTACTGCAGGGGTTGGTGAACAACATGCCATGAGGTAGAAGAAACGTGTCACAAAAACAGAGTGAAAGCGTGTCACAAAGGCAGACAAACAAGCGAAAAAAAAATAAATCTAACAAAATTAGTATAGAAATTTATGGATTTTTATCCTAACTCGTATAAACTCAAACAATCTTATTTTTATATCGAATCTAGTTTAAAATTTTAAAGTGAAATTCGATTTAATTCGCACTTAAATTTAACTCAAACTCAAGTTTCTTATAAGTTGGCATTAACTTGATTATACCTATATACATAGGGTAAAGCTTTGTCCATTACTTTCCATTTATTATTATTAAATAATGAACTTAATCCCCATTCACAACTAATAGTAAACATGATTTATATAATCTATAAATGGATCCAAAACATATGTATGGTAATGATTAGTATATTAATCCTTTGTCCCAATAAACTTGTCCTTATTGATTTTTTGGGTTATTTCTTTTATTTTGATTTTTAGTTATTTAAACTTTATTATTAATAAAAATATATATATTTTAAAAATTTTCAATCATGTAGTTTCTTAATATATATTTTATAAAATTTAATCATTTAAAATATTTAAAATAATTGTAATTACAGTTTAGAAATTTTGACTTTTTAAAAGTGAATAAAGGACTATTTTAGTACTAGAAGAGAAGGAGTAAAAAAATACACGTAATAATAATTAACTGGATTTTAACATGCATGTACGAAGTATTCTGTTAGGATGAAATGGATGATTAAATTTTTATAATTTTACTATTGTGTTTGGAATATTACGAACTTTTATTATGTTGATAGTTCCAAATAATTTTTATATTTTAAAATTTTTATTTTATTTTATCATTCATGTTCAGTTAAATCAATTCAAAATAAAAACTAACGGAATATGAGAAAAATACAATAAAATTATATTTAAAAAGATACAACAAAACAAACATGTAGATAAATCTCAATAAAACAAATAAAAGGGTTTGAATGATCTTCTCACCAAACTATTTCATGTTCTAATTAGCTGAGCCAGGGTACCAATAATTAAGTTTAGTGATGTCTTGCAAATGGCCATGTTGTTGATTCCACACCACTTAAGTTAATTTTCTAACAAATGTCACCAACCATACTAACATGTTTTTCTTACAAAGTTCATACTATAAAATTTGTTTTTTTTTCATCTAAAAAATTGTTTTTTATCTTTTATTTATATATGAGATTTATATCCAATACACCGGTGGTGAAAATTTTTAGTTTCCACAACTGTCTTATTTTTAGGGTTTAGAGATTCGGTTTAAGGTGTATAGTTTATGGGTTTAGGTGTAGGGATTTAGAATTTAGGGATAATTGTTAGAATTTAGAGGTTAGAGTTAGGGTTTAGGGTATAGAGGTTAATGTTTAGGTTTTAGGATAATATGTTGATGATTTAGGTTTTAACCAATAAACCATAAATTCTAATCATAAACCTTAAATTCTATTTACAACCTCTAAATTCTAAACTACTAAACCTAAACCCCTAAACCCTACACCATAAACTAAGTCCCTAAACGCTAAAACTAAGGCGCTTGTGAAAACTGAAAGTTTCCACCGCCAGTGTATCAAATAATTATCCATATATATATATATATAAAAATAGGATATGATCCACTTACACAGTATAAGAGTTTTTAACTTTTACACGTTTTTTGGATGAGTGAAATGGAAGGCTAGATTAACTCCCTACTCTTTTGTTTCAAGTGATAATCTTCACATAACCCATTGTTAATCTCAACCATCCATTCAGCTATTCAAAAAACGTGTAAAAGTTAAAAATTCTTACACTGTATAACCGGATCATATCCATTTAAAAATAAGTTGATTAAACATTTTTATTTTGTCTCCGATCTCCAATTCTAACTCCATTTCTGGTGAGACAGAGGATATAACACGTGCTTTAATTCATTTTTTTTTGCCTTTGTTGTCGTACAATGCATCAGTTGTAAATTTAACAAATGCATTTTAATTTTCGTATTTTTGTATTTATATTTTTTAAGTTCTGATCTTGACCAGACCTAATCTATAGCGATTATTTCTGTTTGATCACAAATTTTTGCCATCAATCAATGTATTTGTACGTAAATTATAAATTTAATTTATGTTCTTCAATTTAGTCTTTTTTAGTCCATATGATTTAGTTATATTATCCTTATACGGTTTGAATTTGAACTAAAATTTGAAAAAAATACAAGTATCAAAATCTGATCAAAGTAAAATATAAATATTAAATCCATAACTTATGCATATATATATATATATATTGTTTTATATTTTATAATTTGTTCCTAAAAGCCCTAACCTCGTGCCTATGGGTGTAAATGAACAGAGCGTTCGATGAACTGTTCGTATAACGTTCGTTTATTAAGCTAAATAAACGAGTATGAACAAAATTTTTATGTTCGTTTAATAAACGAACGAACACGAACATAAGTGTGTTCGGTTCGTTTATGTTCACGAACAAGCTCGTTTATAGGCTCGTTTACAAGTTCGTTTATAAGATGAAAATGCTTGTAGATGTATCTAAATACTACTTTTTGTTGTTAGTAAGGATATTATATAAGTTCATGTTGAAATGTAAGTTTTATTTTGTTGCTTTTGTTTCATTTATTTATTTACTGTTAATTTAGTTAACATTTCTTAACATATAAACAAACACGTTTACGAACACTTAAACGGATATGTTCGTGAACACTAAACAAACGAACATAAACACCTTCAAAAATAAATAAACGAACACGAACACAATATTAAAAATTTAAACGAACACGAACCGAACATGAACACTTTTAAAAATAAACAAACGAACATAAACATAAACTTATTCGTTCAAGCTTGGTTCATTTACACCCCTACTCGTACCAATGAACTCATACCCCTTGAGTAAAGAGATCTGACACTTAACCAACGAACTAAGCTAAAATAGTTGACATAATTTCCGCACAACTTTATATTTAAGTTAAATTGTTTCACCCTTATGCAAGATGTACTGAGTTCGAATTTTCTTAATGATCCAAATAAAATTATTATAAAATAAAACAGGGACCAATGAGGAGAGATAATATAACATGAAAAAAACAATCCACATATAAAACGTCGTTAATTTTTTAACGATTAGTGACCAAAATATAAGAACACAATGTTAATGATAATTCAATGATCAAAATAAAAAATAGTAACAGTTGAGGGATTTATATCCAATACACTGGCGGTGGAAGTTAAAAGTTTCCACAAGCATCTTAGTTTTAGGGTTTAGAGACTCAGTTTAGGGTGTATGAGTTTAGAATTTAGAGGTAATGGTTAGAATTTAGGCCATGATTATGATTTAAGGTTTAGAGGTTAGGGTTTAGGTTTTAGGGGTAATATGTTGAGGATTTAGGTTTAAACCTATAAACCCTAAATTATATTCACAATCACTAAATTATAAACTACTAAACATAAACCTCTAAACCCTACACCCTAAACTAAATCTCTAAACCTAAAAATTAAGGCACTTGTAGAAACTTTTAGTTTCTACAATGTATCAAATAATTATAGATAGTTCAAGCCTTAGAGACGATATTATTGGGAGGAGCAGCCTCGCACCCCGAACATGAACCGTAAGACAGGTATGCATATTAAAAAAAATTTATAGATGGTTGAGTGATTAATAACATTGTTTACCCTTCCATTTTATAAGTTAAAGGGACCATTGAAATTTGCTAAAATTAATGGTTTCTTCATGAAAGTGAAACAAGGGACATAGACCTAGTGGCATAAAAGAAATTGATTTGCCAACTAATTTCAGACAAAACCATAAAAAATAGGAAAATTCTACAACGTGCGACGAATATCGATGAACACCACTAATGATGAACATCGATGAACATCATTAAATTAATTAATAAAGATTTAAAATTTCAAGGACCCATCATATAATTAATAATTATTTTAAAAATTCAATTAAATAATTATATATATATATTAAAATTTTATTTTTTAATAAGGGTAAACTATATATTTAGTACCTCAATTATTTCCGTATTTCTATTGAACCCTCATTATTTAAATATTATTTCAATTTGACTATATTCTTTATAAAAAATAATTTAACCCTTAACCTAAAACCCTAAACTATTAAACCTTAAACCCTTAAACTCTTGAAAATTAAAAGGCATGTGTATCGAAATATTTAATTTCCTATAAAAAAATACTCACCTTTCCTATATATAATAATATAAGCTTACTGCTTACACCACACCTGCAACAAGCCCCAAACTAGCCTTTCATATTTGACACGGGCAAATATATAACCATGTCTTGCCCAACAATTTTCGCTACCGCCACCCACATAACCAATGGTGTTACCTCCGTCGACTGCCAGAAACAGGTCCGTTCGTGGCGGTTTTTACGTTCCCTTATGGAACTCCTTATTCTGGCCTGCATCTGCCCCTTCATCGAACCGGAAGAAATCAAACACGAAAGCTACTTTCAAACCTATTATCCCAAGCCTGCTTACACTTCTTCTAGTGTTATAACAAGTACCATCTTCGGTTATCGCAGAGGAAAATTCAGCTTCTGTATCCAAACAAATTGCAAGTCCGCCAGCCCAATTCTCCTCCTAGAGTTTACAGTCCCCACAGTTGTTTTGGCTCGAGAAATGCAGGGCGGTATCCTCCGAATTGTGCTGGACTGCACCGGTTCAGGGAATTGTTCAAGTTCGGATTCGGTTTTGTCCGTGCCATTGTGGACTATGTACTGTAATGGAAGGAAAGTTGGGTATGCAGTTAAACGCAGGTCGTCGAAAGCTGATATTGATGCTTTAAGGCTAATGAGTTCTATCGTTGTTGGTGCCGGAATAATGAACGGAAAACAGCTCGATAATGACGGTGAACTTATGTACTTGAGAGCTAAATTCGATAGAGTTCATGGTTCATCTGATTCTGAATCTTTCCATTTGATTGATCCCGATGACAACATCGGGCAGGAGCTTAGTATTTTCTTTTTCCAATCACCGTAAAACCTTGGTGTCGGTGCTCGATTTGTTTCTGATGCTCATTACTGTAGCTTTATACCAACTTCTGTAATTGAGAAATAATGTATGTTTTGTGGGGAATGGGCTGTAGCTTTATACCAGCTTCTGTAATTGAAAAATAATGGTATATGGTTTAGGGTATATGGTTAAGAGTTTAAGGGTTTAAGGTTTAATAGTTTAGGGTTTTAGCTTAAAGGTTAAATTATTTTTTTTATAAAAAATAGGCTCAAATTGAAATAATATTTAAATAATGAGGGTTCAATAGAAATACGGAAATAAGTGAGGTACTAAATATATAGTTTACCCTTATTAAAAAAATAATTTAATTGAATTTTTAAAATAATTATTAATTGTATGATGAGTCCTTAAAATTTTAAATTTTTATTAATTAATTTAATGGTGTTCATCGGTGTTCATCATTAGTGGTGTTCATCGATGTTCGTCGCACGTGGTAGACTCATCCTAAAAAATATGTCTCATACATGGATATTATTTGGACATAATGTTTTAGAGAATAACAAAATGGAGCAGCACCTATGGGGTTTTGTTTATTTCGGACAGCTAAATGTATGGCCAATTTGAAGGTTTAATTTAATCAAAGATGCCACATGCTAAATGTATGCAGTTTTACCAACAAACAAAATGTATGCAGTTTTACCAACAAACAAAATGTATTGATCATAATTGATACGCTTAAAATAAAATTAAATTATTAGAATCGAAAATTTTGATCAATATAGTTTAATTTTTATTTTAATTACAATTTTATACTTTATAATATTTCAAGTAATATTATTTTATATAAGTAAATAATATTATTTTATTTTACACTTGTAGAATTCCCATTGTATGTTCTTAAGGAGAACAAAAATTTTCTGCGCTTTAAGTGTGTCTCTTTTATGTCTCATGTTTTTTTTTTTATCTTTTTATGTCTTATGTTAAAAACACTTAAAATTAAATTATGAACTACAACCCTAATTTTTAAATCTTAAATTCTACCCCTAAAAATATACGATATCTTAAATTTCCTATACCACAAAAAGTACATACACCATATTAAAAAGAAAGTCATCGTTGTTTGCATTTTTAAAATATTACATTTGGAAGAAAAAAAAGGAATTACAGAGTTTTTCGTAGGCAGCACAGGATGTTGAGGAGTTACTGTACATAATTAGAGAGTTAGTGAACATTAAGATTTTTTTGAACAATACGACAGATATATTTTATTAGAAATTAAAATAGAAAAACAGTCTGTAAAGCAGGTCTAGTAGACTGTAAAACAGTGATAAAAATAAAATATTAGAGAAATAGAAATAGAGAACAAGACTTATTGTCTCTATCCACCTACACGCTTGAGGATTGAAGTAGGAGTGGTGAGCAAAACCAACATTATTGGAGGCTACTTCGTAAAACAAATTTGACTGTATCGATAAAGGAACCATAAAAGGGGATCAAACTACTGAAGACCACCGATAATCCGCAAATCAGAGCCAAACCTCGTAAAAAAAACATATCCACAAACACATATTTACCACAACGGTAGAAGATAACGTGCCATAAGGCAGAAGCGTGCCACAAAGGCAGAAAAAAGTGCTACAAAACAGATAAAATCGAAATATAACGCAAATAAAATTTATTTTAAAAATATAAATCAACAATAAAATATAATTTTAATTTTTTAAATATATTTATAATTGTGTCCTTAATATTATCATGACATGTTAAGAAAAAAAATATTGACGGCTAATTTATCATTAAAAAGGGTTTATTTGAAAAATAAAGGTTTGAAATTTAAATTGCCAATGAAAAAGTTTTAAGGGTGTAATTAAAAAATAGTGACACTGTGACAAACATGAATGACCTTTTTGCCATCATGCCTTAAAACTAATTGAATATTCCATTCTAAAAGGTTTAAGGGGCAAATAAGTGCCCAAAGTATATCGTTTTTTCAGATAAGTGTTTAAAGTATTTTTCGGGCCAAATTAGTGCCTAACATTTTTAAAGTTACTCAAATAGGTGCCCACCGTGACTGTCCGTTAAAAAAGTTCTGTTAACCAATAAAAGCATGATACGTGGCAATATTAAACATTTTTATTCTATTTTTAACCAATAAATTAGAATTTTTAAAATATTCTAAAATTTTTAAATAATCCCAAAATAGTTCCCAAATACCTAACCCCCAAATCCGGCCACTACCACTGATGTTTGTCGCGTTTTCGGCGACGGACTGAAGCACTCTCCCCTTGTCGAACGACCCACACACCGTTCATCGCCCGTTATGCCGTCGTTCGTCGCGAATTATTCGAATAAATTCTTCAACAATTTGGGCGTTTAGCACGGCGTTGGTCGAATTTTGGTGACAAGGTGATGGGGTAAATGCTTGTGATAGTCCGACGACAGATGTTGTGGGCGACGGTGTGACAATCGACGACGAAATCAAGTCAAATCGGGATTTGGGTTATGAGTGTTAGGGATTTCAAATTTTGGGACTAATTTGTGAAATAAAAAAATATTTTGTTTTTTTTAATTTTTTTAAAATATAATTTTAGAATTTTAAGAAGCTGACACATGTCACTTAACGATGAAAATTAACGGACACTGACGACGGGCACCTATTTGAGTAACGTTCAAAATATTAGGCACTTATTTATCTTGAAAAATATTTTAGGCACATATCTGAAAAAAAAAATATAATTTGAGCACTTATTTACACTTAATCCATTCTAAAATGTAGAAAAAATTATTTTTCAAGATTTCAAAAGCACTGGCACCAAATTTACCCTAATTTTTTTCTCTACCCCTTAGCGCCACAGCTTCTTCGTTCATTTGAATATTTGGACGGCGGCCAGCAATTGATCTTAGTATTGGTTGTCGACCACTGAGTTCATTATTTTTTTATATTTTTAATAAGAATTCCTGCTTTTGTGGCACATGTTCCCTCTGTCATTGTAACATGTTTTTATTTATTTATTTTAGTTTGTTTCATCTATCATTTCGACACGATTTCAACATACCGTAGATGCATTGTATTTGTAAGGTTTAACTATAAAATAAGTGCCCAAACTATGTTTATTTTTTGTAATAGGTGCCTAAAGTATTTTTTGGTTGAAATAGATTCCTAAAGTTTTATTTTTAGCTGAAATAGGTGCTTAAATTTTTATTTTTGATTAAAATAGATGCCCAAATAAGTGCCAAAATTAACTTTAAAACAAGACAAAAATGAAAATTTAAACACCTATTTTAACTAAAATGAAATTTAGGCACATATTTCAACTAAAAAATATTTTAGGCACATATTATAAAAATGAGACATAGTTTAGTCACTTATTTTATAATTTAGCTTATTTGTAAATGTAACCCCCGTAGCCCGGCCTAGACGGCTGACCCGAACTACGAAGATTACACGGGGAAAACCAAAGTCAACCCGAAAGTCAACCTTGATTAACGACCCTTTTTTTTCTTTTTAAACTTGTCTAGATGCACATTAAACCTAGGCATACTCTTGAGATAAGCATACTCAAAAATCACAGCAATCGGAAAACAATAAGGGACTCAATTGAACAAAATACGAATTTAGGGACCAATTTGTAAATTCTGGAAATTAAGAGGACTTTACCAAATTTTAAGTTACCATTATGAAATTAGTCATGTTTCATGCCTCTCTGCCAAAATTCAACTCAAACGGACATCTCAAACTCAAGCAATTGCACATACGAGAATCAGGACTAAAACGTAAAGCTTGCAAACCTCAATTTTTAAAAATTTAGCATCTATATCACAAGGGATCGATCCCATAAACAAGGGGATCGATCATTTTGCACTTGAAGGCTGGAAGCAAAAATTGGAAAGTTTCTGCCAACGAAGGGATCGATCCCTTTTTCTAGGGGATCGATCCTTTTTGCCTTGGAGACTGGAAAAACAGCTTTAGTGCAAAAACGGATCATAGATGTTTTGAAAAAGATCGGCTAAAGTTAGAATCATTTAAAACATATTTTAGGAAGCAATAAAGCATATACAAACATGCAAGAACACCTATTTAAGCCAAGGATATCATTCAAACATGGACTAAAGCATTCATACATAGCATTCCAATTAAAGAGCAATTTATGCATATATGGACATACATAAAATCTCAACAATACCAAAGATACAAATTAACACATAGGAGACTTAGACATATCAACTAAGCAACCTAATCATCCAAAAAGGACATGCCATCACACACAAGCATTCATCAAGGCATGCATCACTCAAGCATTCATCAAGATATGTATCATAAGTGATATTTACGAATCAAACAAGGCATCTAAGTGCCAAACCAAATCAACACACATCAAAGCATCAAAAACAACAACACCTATCCCATTGCTTTACTATTACAATCTTTCAATTTATAAATCATACATTGAGCTCACCAAAAGCAACACTTGGAGACCTTTCCTTGCCCTTGCCACCCACAAGCTATTTATCTGCATTGTCGAACAAAAGAGAGCGTAAGCATAAAAGCTTAGTGAGGGTAAGCTCATTAAACAAACCTTCGACAATGCAGGGTCCAAGCTCGAGCAACTATCATGATGTTATACATGATTTTACCTTCGATCCACATGAGCCATAAACATAGATGATGCATGCACAATTATTCATTAATATGTCATGCTCAACAGGCTCAATACATAACATATGTATTAATCACATCATATATCGCTTCACATTTGAAAACACATTTCATAACACATTGATACACATATCAATTCATATTAGCATGTATGCATAATCTCATATTGGCATAAACATGCTTTCTCATATTGGCACCTAGCTATGACTCGAATACGCGGATAACATGTTGGAACGCATTTTCCAACATCAACCTTACCTCGGTGGGATTACACTCATCACCGGCCTTGCATGGACGGGATTCCACTCATCGCCACATGCCCTACGGACGGGATTCCACTCATCGCCACGTAGAATATATATAAATTTCCGGTGGAATATTACATCACCGTACTCCTCCTTGGTGCCTTAACGCCACCAAGGCCACGTACGTTTTGACTCAATTTGTGTGCACACTCATCCTAATGATCGATCATTGTACCCAAGCATACTAGTGCCAATATTAATCAAATTCCACAACCTTTGATGTTCAGAGTCATAATATGGCATCTTACTTCATATTAAACTCAACATCAAATATCTCACAACATGCATATAACAATGCATTAAATCATGCCCAACATACATGTATATCACATTATACATAATCATCATAATGTCATGTTCAAGAGTAATAATATGGCATCCTACATCATATTAAACTCAACATTATCATACACAGTTTACAATCCAAACCACATGCATAGCAATGCATCAAACCATGCCTCAACAACATGTATAACACATTATACATACACAAATCATCATGAGGCATAACATCAATTAAAGAGATCATCCAATGTCTCTAACTAAAGCTTAAGATTAGGCTACCACCCTAATCTTAATTCTAGGTGAGTCTACCAATCTCAACCTAGTCCACATGTTCGAACCAATTGTTCAAAACCATTTAAAATATTTTAACCACTCACCTCTACCTCCAAGCTCAACTACCAAGCAACCATCACCTCCAAGTTTCCAGATTTCTTCTCGATGCTTTGTCGACCCAAATTCTTGCTTCTAAACAACCTTAATACAATTCAAACAACCTCAAATCAGCCCAACATCAAATTATCAACCCGGAATACAATTCAAGTACAAATTACCATTTTGCAAACCATGACCAAACCCCATACTTAGCAATTTCGGACAGCCCCAATACCTCTTCCAAAAGTTATGTTTCCAACATCCATTGCACCCACAAATGATCCCAAATCAATCCCTAATCATAGTACTACCATTGGCTATCAATTTCCCACCTAAAACAACCCCTAAAACTCACTCAAAACCCTCCAAAACTCCATTTTCGTACTCCTATTTTACTTAGCAGAAAATTATGTTTTTAAACACCCAAATGATATCTAAATGATTCCAAAACATCCTCCTAACATATATAAACCATCAACCCTTCAACCTAACTCTAAAACTCACCAAATTTCAAGTTTTAGACTATTCAAAAATGCCATAAATACCCATTTCGGATTTTTACCCAAAATTACTCATTTTAACATATTATGTGTATTTTAACATGATTAAACAAAGCCCCAACTCAATTTATCAAAACAAGATGAAAAACCCCTTAAAAACCCAAACTTTGACATGAACCCTAATTTTCAAAACTCCATAACTTTGAAATCTAAGACTATAGATAGATAGAGGATGAAGAGGAGATTAAGAAAACATAATTACCTTTCAAAAACCCCTTGAATTGATGAAGAAATCAAAGGGAATAGTAAAGAGAGTTTGAGAGAATTTGGGATGGTTATACGGTGAAGAAGAAGAAGAAATGAGAAAAGATGATAGATAAGGTGGTGTTTATTTTTATTTTGGTTTAATTACCAAAATGATCCCTCCCTTTCTTTCTAAATTCAATTTGCTCACACTAAGGTCAATTTGATTAAAATTAATTTTACCGACTCAGACCAACTAACCAGACTAACTCCTAACCCCAAAACACGGGTGTTACAGTAATGGACTAGTCCCGAAAATGCTCACTCTCTCGAGAATCCCGAAATTACTCACTCTCTCGAGGGACATTTTCGTCATCAAAACGTTAAATTACAATAAAAATCCTTTCTTCATTATCTCTCTCTTCCCATTTCCCTCTGCGTCGTGTCGTGCGGGTATCACTTGCACAGCTAGCAAAGCCAAAGGTGCACTTTTTCTTCCTCTTTTGAATTCCCAAATCTAGGGTTCTTTAAATCGTTTGATTCAATCCCCAATATGGCTTAAACATTGAAACTTTACTTAGCTTAGTTGGTTAATCCTTCATCTGTTTGCTTAGTTCCAAGTTAAATGCTTTACATTTAACAGATATATCTTTTTTTATGATTTTGATATTATGGTATTGCTTTAAAGACGATTATAATGTTGGGTTTTCGTTTTGGGGATTAATTTTGTTGTGTTGGGGTTCGGATTGATTAGTCAAAGTGTAGTTGACTTTTAAGTTTTAGGATTTCTGGGTTTATGTTTGTGTTTTGTGTAAGTACTGGGGAAGTGTGTTGTCATTGGGTTATTGAATCAAACGATTGCTTCATTCTAGAAATCGAAGCTTATTGGTTGATATTGTTCTTGGTGTTGACTGTTTAAGATTTGCTTAATCTTTTTCTAATCTTTATGGTTAGCTAGGTAAAACTTGAACAAAATCAAATGATGAAGTATTATATTCGATATTTCCCTTCGGTTTCTCACTTCGTGTAATTTAACAATTATTTACAAATTATGTTGTCCTGTCTATTTACTTTCCAGGATTTGCAAGATGGAGAACATGAATAGCTTTTGGCAGTTGGGAGATGATCTTCGAGGACAATCAAAAGTCACAGAGGATCACCAATGGCTGATGGTTGCCTCTAAACTGGCTGAACAGACGAGGATAAAGGGTGAACGCATGAGCAATCTCGATTTTTCCAAGGGTCCATCCGAAATAAGGACAAGGGATAAATATGGTTTCCAGGAGAACAACAAATTTGAGAACCTTAACTTCAGTATGTTAAACTTGGACTCGAAGATGGGGGATAACATAAGCAAAAGCTCGTTCCACAATGGTACTTACTATATGAATGTTGTTTACGAGAAAAACAATAGAAATGGCCTTGGAAATGGAAACCTGGCTGGCAGCAAATATGGTGGCAACAATCATAGCAACAAAGATGTTGACACTAAGAGCAAGATCAACAATAACAACAGCAACGAGAACGGCAATTCAAACAATGCTGTTGACAAACGGTACAAGACGTTGCCTGCAGCTGAGACACTCCCGAGAAATGAGGTTCTCGGAGGATACATCTTTGTCTGTAATAATGATACAATGCAGGAAGATCTAAAGCGCCAGCTTTTCGGTAATTATGATTTTCTCTTGAAAACTTCCATTTTCATGGATGTACTTATCATTCAGTAATTGCTATCATTAACATTATTAGGTGGGATTTCTTACATGTTGCTGTTATCTCATTTTGATAGGTTTACCACCGAGATATCGGGACTCTGTTCGGGCAATTACACCTGGCTTGCCTCTATTTCTCTATAACTACACTACTCATCAGTTGCATGGTATTTTTGAGGTTTGTTTGTTTACATCATACACATGTAATATTCCTTTCAGTTCTTTTTGCAATTAGGAGTTCATTTCTTTTCCGAATGTTTGCATGGCGCTCACTTTTGCTGGATTAGGAATCATTAGGTTGTGAGATGTAATGATCATTTCAACACCGTTTGTTTTCCTCTCTCATGTTGTTCATGTTTTCTTCTATATGTACAGGCAACAACTTTTGGGAGTTCTAACATTGATCCAACCGCTTGGGAAGACAAAAAGTGTAAAGGCGAGTCAAGGTTTCCTGCTCAGGTAAAGATAGTGTTTATGGTTTGTAGGAACTTGCTTGTTTATTTCCATGGAAGATTGCTCAAACTCTAATTCTTTTACTTTTGTTCCCCAAATTAATAGGTAAGAATCCGAATTAGAAAACTCTGCAAGGCATTGGAAGAGGATGCTTTTAGGCCAGTCTTGCACCACTATGATGGCCCCAAGTTCCGTCTCGAGCTCTCAGTTCCCGAGGTATGACAAGCAATTATAAGTTCTCAACAACATTTCCTTCCATTCTCGTATTTCATGTAAACTTTCTGGTAATCAATATTAGTCGAAGCTCAAGATTTTCATATCGTACTTTTGCAGACATTGGATCTATTAGACCTTTGTGAACAAGCAGGCTCTCCATAAGCAAAATGTTAGCCGAGTGCAAATGTAGTAGGGTTTATGGTTACACTAAGGCTGCCTGCTTTTCGGAGATTTGCCACAACAGCGCAAGCCATGGGTTTAAAACCGGTTGGCGAGCGAATCATCTTGGGAAAAGTGAGAAATGGCGTTAGCCGAGCCGACTGAATAAAAAATGCATTTTGTGTCTTGAGAAGAAGCTTTGTAAACTTTTGCATTATATACTTATGTATTGAAATCCTATAGAGAAATGAAGGCTTTGAATTTTATGTCTGATTTGTGCATTAAAACTTTTCTCATCGGCTTCTATTTAGGTCTGTTGGGCTTCAACAGAGTTGTAAAGGATACTTATCAAAAGAGGAGCTATAAATTTCACAAACAGGACTGTGTAAAATTGGTTTGGTTACATTTTATAGTTTTGGATAAAATTGGTTAATTGATCTGACCAGTTATTTAAAATATTTGTTAATTTTATACATCAGAATGTCTTATAATCTAGTGATTTTAACGTCCCTTTGATTGCTTGAAAACTTTTTGGTCATAAGTTCGATTACTAAAAAGTATAAATTCTCAAATTTTGACTATTTAGTTGTTTTTGCACTATTACTGCAACTGAATAATTATTAAATTTGACATTTTAATACGCGAATTAAAAAATTATTGTTCGAATTGAATCGTATATTTTGGTTAACGGTCAATTAGTTATCCGTTTTAATTGATACAATTTAAGATAGAATACTGCATAACCTGAATTTACCGGTAAACTAAAATAATTTACTAATTGTTAATCGAACCTGATTTTACAAGCGCATAATACTAAAAATTGATTGGGTATACGCTAATCGAATCCGTAACACAATAATATGTTAGATTATACCGCGCTTATGATACAAGTGAAAAAATACTTATAAAAAGGTTTAATATCAAAATAAATACTTAAATTATCATGTTTTTCTCTTTAGGTGCTTAAACTATTTTTTGTCTTTTTTAAGTGTCAAAATTATCTCGTTTATTCCTTTTAGGTGCCTAAATTTCTTTTTTACCCCATTCTAAGTGCTTAAACTATTATTTTTTGGTCAAAATAGGTGTCTCTGTTTGACCATAAAATGGACAAAAATAATAGTTTAAGCACCTAAAAGGGACAAAAAAATTTAGGCACCTAAAAAAGAAAAATAATATAATTTAAGTACTTAAAAATGGTAAAAAAATTAAATACCTAAAAGGGAAAAACAAAATAGTTTATGCACTTATTTTGACAATAAACTTAAAATAATTATATAAATACTGACCGATCGCGTTCAATCTTTGGGCATTTAATTTTTTTAACTAATAATGCTTTTTTAACCGAATTGCAACATAATTAACCATGTGATATGGAACCCAACAAATATCGCAGTAGAAAAAATGGATGATATTCATCTTAGAAAATATAAATTCAAATCGCTCTGTCTACAAAATGTATGTGCATTGTCAAAAAATTAAGAATATATATAAACAAATATTATCTTGTAATCTATTTCTAAAGTATTAAAAAAAACCATGTGACAACGATTGAACATCTATCCAAAGGTTTCAAAAACTTTATTTGAATGGTAGTTTAGGAAAAAGGAGAGCTGCTACAATTGAACCATGAATGGGATTCTCTCTGCGTTTTTTCTCCCTCGTCAGAAAATCTCTAATATTCTTGGGTTCTCGACAGTGCAAATCGATCATAGCACGGCGGTTATTGATTGGTTCTCGGTTCCTGTTGTTTGGGTCTCCTCACAGGTTCGTACCACAGTTCTTCCGACGACTTTGACGTTTGCAACATCGTGGGGCTCCAAGTTAACGGATAATTTTTCCAGGTGGAGCGAAAAGCGGCGGGCTTCCTCAGCGAGCCTCCTTCTCTTTAATATCAGCCATGGCCATACTTCGGCGGGAAAAGAAGGGCGACTGATGGCAGTTAATTTGTGTAGCTCCAAAGTTTTCGAAGCTGGTCTCTGTGTTCTGGTCACCTCCTCTTTAGTTATTTGGTTCTTTCTCGACTCGTCGCCGTTCTCGTATTTTCCAGTTTCTAGTTTCAGACCGAAGGTGTTATCTGTTACTGACTTTCGCACCTCCGTCACCCTTATATCCAGGCTTGAATTTTTGACTGCCTCGTTCAAGTTGATAAGACCCGTGTCGTCCGACAAGGCTGCCTGCCTCCGAAAGAAACTCTCATTTGAGCGTAGTAGTTGTGGCTTAATCCATGGTGCTGGGACGGCGAGGTTGTTCGAATGGTTTCTCTGGTTCTTGCCTCTGGTTAGGGTTCACCTCTGGTTTCACCTGCGAGGCTGTTTATCTTGTTTTTGCTTGCTCTTTGGGTCAAGGCGATGTTTGCCTTTATTTCGGTTTTTTGTTGTGTCTTCCATGATCGACCCCTTGGTTGTGTTTTGTAGTCTTTCGATTTTTCATGTGCATAAAATTGCATGACTTTGTTCTGTTGTTTTGTTTGGATGAATCCAATTTGTATCCTTGATGTTTTAATGAATTGCTCTTTTTGGATAAAAAAAACATGGGTAAACTACTGCAGAAGTCACCTATGTTTATACTAAGTACAAAGTTAGTCACCAAATTTGAAAAATGACCAGTAAGGTCCCAAACGTTTTCGGGGTGTAAAGAGTTGGTCACTTTGCCGTTTAGAGCCGTTAAGAATTAACGGGTAGCTGATGTGGATCTTGGCAAAATTTAGGTTAATTCCACCTGTATTTCCACGTGGATAAAGCATAAAAAAAACGTCTTTAAAAGGCTCATCCACCCTTAATAGAAGCTCTATTTCTTTAACCCTAAAATTTTGTCTCTAAAAGAATAAAGCGAAGAAAAGGAAGAAGATGGAAGCAAAGAATGAAGTACCTAATTGCTGGTAGTCTATAAATTTAGCTGATCTGTTATATTCCCAAACTGATCAAAATACTTCTTAAAGTCACTCTCGGTGACCGTAGGTGCTAAACCTCCCACAAAAATCTTTCTTGGCCGGCCCGGACCTGGTGAACCATGGATGCTACCAGTGCTTCTACTCATAATGTTCTGCTCATCCCTAGGAACTGCCTTCTTTGCCTCGACCTGAGCATAAGTAACTCAAGAACGAATATGAAACTTAAACACAACAAACTCTTTCACCTTAATGAGGAATTGGACTAATTGAAGAGTTACAAACATAACTAGTACCATTGCAAAGAAAAAGGAAGCACGAAACTAAGAACAATAAATGGTACAACACAATATCGATATAAAAAGGTGTGCTTAAAGATCAACAACTTACCATCCTGCCATCAATGTTGTGTTTCTCCTTGATGACACTCTCAGAAACAGCCGGGTCGGCGAAAACAACGAAACCAAAACCACGGGCACGCCCTGTGGTCCGATCCTTCATTATCACTGCAGAAGTCACCTATTTTTTTAATACTTTGAGCCATTGTAGACTACCAGCAATTGGGTACTTCATTCTTTGCTTTCATCTTCTTCTTCCTCTTCTTCACTTTATTCTTTTAGAGACAAAATTTTAGAGCTTCTATTAAGGGTGTAGGAGCCTTTTAAAGACGTTTTTTTTATGTTTTATCCACGTAGAAATACATGTGGAATTAACCTAAATTTTGCCAAGATCCACATCAGCTACCCGTTAACTCTTAACGGCTCTAAACAGCAAAGTGACCAACTCCTTACACCCCGAAAACGTTTGGGACTTTACTGGTCATTTTTCAAATTTAGTAACTAACATTGTATTTAGTATAAACATAGGTGACTTATGCAGTAGTTTACCCAAAAAACATCTATCCAAATTAGGGATGACAACGGGGCGGGGCGGGTTTTTGGCCGCCCCGAACCCGTCCCGACCTATAAAATACTATACCCGACCCCGCCCCGCCCCGAATTAAAATATTAATTTACCCGCCCCGCCCCGCCCCGATACAATAACCCTTAAACCCGACCCCACCCCGACCCGCCCCGAAAAATTAAAGAAAATTTAATCTCCGTCGACGGTAAATGTTAGATTCGACCAATCTTCCACCACAATCACAAATTAAGGTTTCAATGGACTTCAAACTTATATAAAAAAATAAAATAAAACCAATTTTAAATTATCCACGTGTTAAACTACATATTTAAAAGAATAAACTTGAATCATTGACCGTTAGAATCGAATATATTAAAACTTGAACAACATCTAACAAAATTTTACAAAATGTACGAACCAAAACAAAAACAAAAAATAGCTTAAAATACATAAAAGTGTTTAAATATAATGATATTTTTTATAAATATAATAAAAATATATATAAAAATATAAAAATATACCGGGGCGGGAAATTTCTAGAAAATACCCGAACCCGCCCCGCTCCGATCCCCAAAATTTTAGAAAAAATACCCGGTCGGGTCGGGTCGGGTATTTTTGCCATCCCTAATTTTTCCAAATGGTAAAGGTTCATTTATTGGGACGTGTGTATTTTCTTAAACGACGTCGTTCCAGATGCTTTAAGGCAGTGGAGACATTTTACAATAAGTCAACGACTTCGCCAAACGGTAACCATAAAACTACCAAAAAAAAAAAAAAAATCCGTAATGAAATTTTAAAGAGGTCAAATCTCTTACTTAACTCTAAGCTTTTCTCATTCACTTGGCGTTTTCGAAAAAATCAATGGCTTCTTTGCTTCTCTCTTCTCTCTGTTTCCCTTCTCAGAAGCCTTGTTCTTTAACGTCTTCTCTCCGGTTCAGCTCCGGAGCTCCGACTGAGTCCAGGTTCGGAGCTCCTTTATTTCTCGGATTCGGATCGTCCTCGAAGAGAAATGGAAGAATCAAGGTTTCGGTCGACTCCAGAGCCTATCCGCTTGTGTTCCGTGATCTCGACGCCGACGATTTCCGGCATCCGCTTGATAAACAGGTTAGGTTTTCCGTGGCAAATTTAATAAATCTTCTTTTATAGTACATTTTTTTAATATTTTTTTGTTTGGTTGCAGAATACGTTGCTATTGAGAGCGATTCCGGGGCTTAACGAAATAGGAAGAGTTATACTAGGTAACCTCAATTTTTTTTTTCTATTTCCAATTTCCAAAATTCGAAAATAGATAGTTAAAAACAAAACGATTAGTGCTTCATATAAAGGGGAAAAATCATGTTATTTTGTCATTTATTTAGTTCTTCAAGGCCATTGCTGTCTGGTTTGGAAGCAAAAAGGAAGTAGTTGGAAAATCAAAGCCAAAAGTCCAAAACATAGCCGTATTGTAATTCTCATGAATTTTCTATGTTAAAGAAGCTTTTCTTTAATGCTTTATAGCAGGAACTGTGACAGAGCAAATCATGCTGCTTGAGAATATAGGAACTGCAGTCCTTGTTTCTAAAAACCAGGTTATTTGATGTTTATTTTTTTAAAAAATTACTCTGCTGGTTTATTCCTATGAAAATTGCTTCAAATTGTCCCTTTTTGTCTGTATCAGCTCCCGGAACTTCATAAAATGATGATTGAGGCAGCGGAAATATTGAATATTGAACCTCCTGATCTCTATGTTCCTCAAAATCCCGTCCCTAATGCTTATACGTTGGCTATAAGTGGTAAAAAACCATTTGTTATTATTCACACTAGTCTTGTGGAGCTTCTGACACGAAAAGAATTACAGGTCTTCACTTCTTTCTCACTCTCTTTTCATAGTGAACCAAAACATATTTCCCCTTCTTTTTTGTTATTCCCTTTTGATGTCTCGACTGCTTTCTATATGCATATATGCAGTGGCGGATCCACGTAGAAAAGTGAGGGGTCAATTGACCCCCACTTAATTTGTTGGGGTGAGGAATTTTTAAAGAGCTAAATAGGATTTTCGAGTTAATATAGAATTTTTCATAGGATATAATAGAATTGACCCCACTTGATTTGTTAGGGTATGAGATCAATTATACTTATTTTAGTGATATGAGAATCCCCGTGCCTCACTCTACTCTGACCCCACTATATGGTAATCCTGGCTCTGCCACTGTATATATGTGATTATACAAGTCTAAATCGAATTAGATGCAGTAGTGTTGTGAGTTAAATGATAAAATGCATTAATTTTCTCTTTTCTGTGCAACTTCAAAATAGGCAGTTTTGGCTCATGAGTTAGGTCATCTCAAATGCGATCATGGTGTATGGCTTACTTTTGCAAATCTTCTCACTCTTGGAGCCTATAGTTTACCTGGTATGTCTTTTGGTTCTATCCATCTGTTGAGGAAACTTTGCTACTTTGCTACATTCTTAGCTCAATGGGAGCAAATTATATTTTTGTAATATAAATTATCTTCTAATATCATTCTGAAAAAAGCTATCCACAATCATTTTTGTTGTAGATAGCCTTGATAATCAGTGATTTATATAAGAATTTTTAATTGTTGAAATGATATATTGTTACTTTGAGGAGAAGCGATTCTTAGCTTAAGACCGGTGAGGGAGGAACTCGAGATTTTATGTTAGAGGGTGCAAATTTTTTATATGAGAATTTGAAAATCCAGGGGTACGACTTGCTAGATTAAATCATCAATATAAAGTACAAAGAAATTTTCTAAAATATATGAGAATTTGAAATTTTTAAGGAATGCGACTGCCTCCCTAACCCCTAGCACCCTGGTTGACCTTCGAAGGAGTACTTTATATAGTTGAGGTTGCATACGTGTTGCCAGCAGACATAACTAACATAAGCATGGGCTTGCTTGGCATTTTCTGGGATATATCTTACCGTAGTTTATTGAGAAAACAGCCTTAGATATTGCCCTTACAAGAAGTAGGAATAACATTTCCAATATGATGCTGTAGCAAATTAGAATTTATATGGCACATTTTCATGTTAGCCTCCTATATATATATATATTCTAAACAGCCTTGGATTTTGGTTATAGGTACATATTTGGTGGCATATATCAGCAATAGTACTCTACTTTCAGTTAATAAACAACACGGTTTTGAATACCTTAGTTTTTCACAGGACTTGGTGGTTTTATAGCTCAGAGATTAGAGGAACAGTTAATCCGTTGGCTTAGGGCGGCGGAGCTAACTTGTGATCGTGCAGCCCTTCTTGTTGCACAAGATCCCAAGGTATGCAAGAAAATCTCTGAGCTAACATAATCTGCAATCGAATAGTTGAGACTTCAGTATCTAATTTTTGTTATGATGCACATACAAGAGGTCGTCATCTCTGTTTTGATGAAATTAGCTGGTGGCTGCCCATCAATGGCTGATCAGCTAAATGTGGACGCATTTTTGGAGCAAGCTTACTCTTATGAGAAAGCTTCTTCAAGCCCAATCGGGTGGTATATAAGGTGAGCAATGGTTTGAGTAGAGCATTCGAAACTTGCCTTCTGCTTTCCTTTCGGTTGTCTAATTACTTAATGATGTCCAGAAATGCTCAAACACGGCAGCTTTCACATCCACTGCCTGTTCTGCGTGCTCGTGAGATTGACGAGTGGTCGAGAAGTCGCGAATACGGAAGTCTTCTTAAACGTGCAACTCAGATGAGCAAGTAGACGAGATAGAGATGGCAGCAGCATTTGTAAAGAGCGTCTATAGCTAACATTTGTCCATAGAAATGATGGTTTGGATTGTGGAAGAAAATCATATTTGGATCTTCTGTAACTATGACATAGGTTTTGATACTCATAGGAACAGAACACTGTCTGTATATTGTTGTTAGCACAACGAATTCGAATATAGCCGTCTCTTGACCCCCTCATAAAATACAATGCCTGCTTAATTAATATGCTTCAATCATGGAGTGCCTCGGTATCCACTGTTACCCTATTGAAGATACTGCAAGTCTGCAACCTCCCAAGATTGTTTAGTCTCCAAGAGTCAGATTGAATAAACATGGATCTGGTCTGACCGCTTTTCAGCTGCCTTCGAATGTCGATCCCGGGACAGTTCCGTTTTCATTTGGCACAACAAAAGGGGCACTGCTGTTCTCTTTCAGTCCGAATTCCGAAGATAAGCTGTCGACAAAGAAACATCCCTCTAGTCAGCAGCCATGAAAGCTTATCTCGAGGATTTGGTCATGCTATTGCTAAGGTTAGCCAGAAATGTTGGATTGCATGCTATATTTTAATGTGCCAGTGAGCTATGTTCGATGAAGCCGCCATTATTTATTCTTGGAATGCTGTGGCTGTTATTAAAAGGTAATGGGATGGAAGGTAAGTTGTCATTTTCAATTATTTATATATATATATATATATAGAAAGCAGACAAAAGGAACACGACAACCCCAAGGAACGTAACGTGAGGGGAGTTATATTTTTTGGGAAAGAAGGTATTTCTATTGGTTACTTTGATTACAATACGAGGACAAAAGATATGTTTGAATCTGAATGAATATTCTTATAGCAATTTACTTTAGAATATATTAAAAAATATTGTAGATTATCCAATCTTTCTAGCCTGCCGTTTCTGACTTTTCCAAATATTGATACTTCTATAACTTCTGCTATTCTATACAGGTTTGAGTTCATCAAGCTGCTGCAATAGTTATATCTTGGTAAGTTTTCTCATTCTTTCCTTTTCGAACAAGACAGGTCGGTGATCGGGGATAGGAGAAGAGATCGAAGATCCGGGATTCGAATCGAGATCATCGGTTTTATGTTTCTGTGAATGCAATAGTTTGATTTCAAACTAACAAGAGTTTTCCATTTGTTGTTGACAGATTCCTGGAGAATGGAGATGTTGAGAGCTTTTTGGAAGAGTCCAATTGGCCCCAAAACAACTCATTTCTGGGGCCCTGTTTTCAATTGGAGCCTCCCTATTGCAGTATTGCTAGATAAATACTATTTTTTTTTTTTGTTTCTCTAATGCCAAATCCATTTCTTCTTGAAAACTAACACTGCTGTTTTAAAGGCATTTGTAGACACAAAGAAACCCCCAGAGATGATATCAGTCAACATGACTGCAGGTCAGTCGATCTCTAGATCCGACAGACCGTTAATACATTCTTAGATCGAATCCGACATTCGCACTCAAGTGTCCGAGTAACATAACTTGTTGGTAAACTATGTTTTGCTAAATTAAGGTGATTGATGTGTTTTCTTGTTGTTGAAGTAATGTGCGGATACTCGGCGTTGTTCATGAGGTTTGCATGGATGGTACAGCCGCGCAACCTCCATCTTCTTGTCTGCCATGCCGCAAACGAGACCGTGCAGCTTTATCAGCTCTCCCGTTGGATTAATGCTCAACAGTAAGCCCCCCTTTTTTTCATTTACAGACCTTGCAATACTAGATAGAGATGAACACATCTCGAAATATATCGAATTCGCATGAATACGAACTATGTCTTCATTTATGGTTTTGTACAGGAATTCACAGAAGAAAGATGAAACCGAGACCCTAAACAGCAACAAAGATGGCCAGTAGTGCAATAGTGAAGTGATCATTACACCTTGATCTTCAGCATAAACTCTAATTGTATCATTTGCTTATTTCTCATTAAGATACATAAATATTGTGTTATATAAGGATCGAGTAAATGAGCTTTATCCGAACGTAAAACAAGTTTTTACGTTTTTTCTTAACCTTTTAACAAAACACACACTTTGTACACGCAAGAGTTTAAACCCGAATCTACTAAGATGAACATTATCTTTTTTCCATTAGAACTACTAAGATAAACACCATCTTTTTTTCATTAGAACTTCTCGTTGAGTTGATATGCAGTTAAAACCTTTGATTCGCGTGGTTCTGGTTTGTTTAATATTAAGCCTTTTGTGGTCTGAAAACACATAACTATAGAGCATGACCCATGGTGCAAGTTGTGAGTATGACTAGACTTGACAAACTTGATCCGAGACTCGAATCGATTTATTCGAACTGAGACATGAAATCAGCTCGAACACGATGACCGAAAATTTGATCCGAAACCAAACCGAAATTGAACCATTTTTTAGTTGAACCAAAATAGACCCGAACCGAATGAAACTAAACCGAAGACAACCCGAAATAAATTAATAGAAATAAAGAAAGATGAGATATGAACAGCTGCACAATTCACCAAAAAGTCAAATATATTGACTTTGTAAAGCCATATGTAGGGTGTAAAAAACTAACCAACCTAAAAACTTGATTAAAACCGACCGATCTCCTATTGACCCGAACCGAAAATAATCGTACCAAAAATAACCAAACCGAAATGACCTAAAACACAATATAACCAAACCGAACCGAAATCGAATCTGAACCGAATAATATTAGACCTGAAATAACCGAAATCGAAACAACTCAAACTGAACCCGAACTTATTGACCCATTTGCCACCTCTAACTATGACCCGGCAATACTTTTCCAATATAAATCTAGTCCTCAACGTTTATACCTTTTATCAATTTCGTGATTTTTTTAGTTAGATTTGGGTTTTAATTTTCGAAAAAAGTGTTAAATTTGATCATTAATCTTTCAAAAAAAATTCAAAACACTTTTTTAAAGGAAAAATGGGCAGAACAGGCGTACTTCATGATATATATATATTAAATTTTATATTCTTGAACTGTTTCTAACATTGTATAATTTTTAAAATATTTGGTGATCCAGTGTATAAAACAAATAATGTCATGTCAATATAAAATTCATATAAAAAAAGAATTCGGTAGAGATTTAATTTAACTAAAAAAGAAAGAAAAAAATTCTTGACACACATAGTGTGTAAAAAAGTATCACAATCCTACATATTTACTCTTTAAAACCTAAAATCTAAATCCAACCCTAAAACTTAAGAACTTAACCCTAAACTCTAAACCATACAAGCTAAAACTCTAAATCCTAAACTGAATTCACAAACTCTAAAACAGAAAAGATTGTATACTAAAGACTACAAGGCATGTATATAAAAATTTTATTAAAAAATAAGGGCTAACTTGATAGGTTACCTCTTCTCTTGCAGCTAAAAACTTGTGTATTTCTTCTAAATAAAACAATAAGTACTAACTTTTCAAAAGGAAGCTCATACATTTGTGTTCTGATAGCAAAGGTAGATGTTTATCATTCTTTGGGACCTGGGTTCGAGCACCAATAATACATGTTGTGTGTGCCGTTTTTGAAAAGACTAAGAAAGTTGAACAGATGCTACTCTTGCATCACACCAGCATATTCAAAACTCCTCTCCACAACTTTGTTCACTCAATTCCTCATTCCTTGTTGCCACCATCTCCATATCCTTCTTCATCCGTTCTGTTCGCAACCTCGACATCTCGGCTCTCTCCCGCCATCCTTCCTCCACCAACTCAACAAACTTATCCTTTATCTCAAGCAACGGATCCTTATCGATCAACTTGTCGCCTTCATACGCCTCTCTTAGCACTGCAGTCTCTGTTCCACCTTTCAAGGAAATGTAGAAAATCCCTGAATGCCTGGTGAATGCACTCGAAAAAGCATTCGAGAACCTATAGTCGTTGGTGAATTTTCCCAATATCGGCACCGGAACCCGCTTCAGCAACGAAAGGGAAAGTAACTCATGCAAGACCCCCACCATCCTCTTCTCCATTTCTCGCGAGGCTTGATCCAAATGCGAAACATCCTCGTATGGAGATATATAATCCAACTCTAACCAATCCCTAACCCACTCTCTCATTTCTTTTCTAAGAGAAAACCCCGATGGTAACTTGTAGCTAAAATTCGGTCTAACCCGAATCCCTGTTAACCTCGACTCCTCTTCTGCTCTTAGCTCAATAACAGATTTAGCAAACTCAGGATTCCACTCAACCAATTCCAAAAACGATTGCCCCTCTCCAGGAGAACCCGTTAACCGAAAGTAATTCGAATACTTGGGCACCAAGTTAACCAAAAAATCATTTGGCAAACCAAATTCCCTCTTCACATGAACCAATTTATCAACACTAATCACCTTATACCTAGACATCATCAGCAATTTACAAAGCTTGGAAACAACTAAGTCCTCATTTTCATCATAAATCCGTTTTTCCTCTTCCAGGAAACTCCTCAGCCTGTTACTAGGCCGCAAAAACGGGACACGATCGGATTTGGGTCGAATCCGATCGTGGTAAGTATCGAAAAGACCCGGGTTATTGTTAATAAAGGTTTGAACTTTGACATTAAGGCGTAATCTCTCCCGCCTTTTGGCCAAGTAACGGAGAGGGATGACTTGACCCGGTTCGTTTAAGACTTCCTTGACGACCCGGGCACAGAGCTTGTATCGTTTATCGTTTTCAATGGCTCGGTCCAAGTTCAAATCTTTTTTCCAAACAACCTTGAGGCTTGAAATGGGATTGAATTGGAATGTGAAGTTAGGGTTTAAGAAAGATTTGGAATTAATTTTAAGATTGGAAACGGAAGAAAAAATGGTTTGGGATTTGAGGAGCATACCTGAATGGAAGAATAAAAGAAACCCCAAAGCAATTTGATCAGACTAAAGAATAGCACTGGTTCTTGGATTTCTCAGTTGGACGTTGCGTTCAAACTTCAAACCAGAATGTGTAAATCAGTAGAATTTAGGGTTTCTGAGAATGAAGAGAGAAGATGAGATACGCATTCCAACCATGCACCCAATAAGATAAGCAACCCAAGCCAATTAAAAGCCCAACCCATTGCTTTGTGTAATTAGGGGTGTAAATTAACTGAGCTTGACCGAATAAGGCTCTGTCTGTATTCATTTATTTATTTGTGAAGATGTTAATGTTCGGTTCGTGTTTGTTTAAACTTTTAATATCGTGTTTTTTTTCGTTTGGTTAGCCTTTGTGAACATGTTCGTTTATATGTCCGTCAAAATAGTGAAATTACCCACTACTCCTGAAGCTCCTTAGGCTTCACAGTTTGAACTCCAAAATTCACCATGTGTTCAATTTAATTCTTACATTCAACAATATTTAAAATTTTAAAAAAAGGAAAATGAGAACCGAGTAAACGAGCTTATAAACAAGTCGATAAAACGAGTTTGTTTGTGAACATAAACGAACCGAACACACTTATATTGTGTTCGGTTATTAAACGATTATCAAAACTTTTTTCATACTCGTTTATTTTACTTAATAAGCAAACGTTATACGGACGGTTCACAAACAATTTGTCAAACGTTATGTACATTTACACCCACATTAGGATTAATTGTTAATGGTTGATCGAGTTCGATAGATTCACTCTGTGAAACAAGAAGTTATGGTCCTGGGGGAATAATATCAACCACTTTATGTCCATCCAATGCATCCGTTATGGTTATTTCGTACCCCTTTTTCTTTTCGTATGATTTTGCTTACTATACATGTTGTCGTAGCCTTATATTTGTTCTCGTCGGGATAAATCTGTCCCCTTTCCCTGTTTCCGCCTACGTATATGTGATATTTTAAGAAATGAACATCCTTATTACTAGCGGGGTCTGGGGAAATAATAGGAAATGTGATTTCACTATATTTTTGACCAGGAACAAGACCTATCACAAGAATATTTTTCTTAGTGGGGAGGTAGTTCTGAAAAGACAGATTGCCTATTTTTTCTTTCATCTCAGGCGAAATACGATCAGGAATGGCTAACTCAAACCCTTCCGGTAAAATAAGCACAACACCCACATTCAAAGCCCCTTTCTTACCATTAGCAAGAACTTGTTTCAGTTGCATACCATACGAAATTCTAACAACTGCTTCAAATACAGTATAAGGAAATATCGCTTGTGGAACCTCAATATCCACAGGTTTATTAGCTAAATGGCAATTGGCACATACAATACGCCCAGTTGCTTCTCGTGAATTTTTATACCCCTGCTGCGCAAAAATGGAAAATGCATTTGAAATGGATGCCCCGATTATTATATAGATCATGAGCGATACGGAAATGGATCGAGTAATCTCCTTCTTTATCTAAGTAAAAGCATTTCTAGTTTGCATGGTCCAATCATTGATCCCGAAAATTTCTACAATAAAATTAGGTAGGTCACTAGTATAGTTCCCTATCCACGATTCTGCTATTCACTTTTACTAAAAACTAAAAAAAAATTACTGAAATAGAGGAGTCTCCTGGTAGGTAGAAAGAGTAAAGTAAGTACGACTTTGCATGCTTTGCTTATATAGAAAGTAAGGAAAGATTATACTTAAATCCGTGAATCATTTTTCAGTCATTTATTGAATGATAAATAACTACAAGTGACGAAAATACACGATTTAAATAACGAAAGATCCAATATTTAAAAAACTGTATCTAGAATGACTGAAAATGTAGAAACAAGACCATATATAATTTGATCATTATGAGCAAACTCAAAATCTTTGTAGATATAGCCAATCATTAGTTCCCAACCGTGGGGCGAATGGAATCCGATACATAAATCTGTTAATAAAAGAATAGAAAAAAACTTTTATTGTGTCGCTTAAATTATATAAAAATTCTTGAACCCAAGAGTTAAGAATAAGTTCTTCATTCCTCAAAATAGAATAACCACTTAGAATAACGAAACAGATTAGATTTGTCGAGAAGTGCAAAATCGTATGGATACGATCCTCATTGTGCATCTTGATCAATTGGATCGTTTCTTTGTGAATTCCATACGTAGTTTTTGTAGATGTGATTTCAGGTATTCTCATTTCGTCCAACAGGAAGAGTTCCTCTACTTCTATGAATTGTTCTGGAATACTCTTTTCTTAAATATCATTCAAAGAAGTTTCGGATTGCTTAGCATTTCACCAATTAGTAATTCAAAATTTCAGACTTTTATTTAATGAGAGAGATCCACCAGGGCAAAAATACTATAGATGCAAGGGGAGTGAATGCTTTTTTTTTTGCTATTTTTTCATCTCTGTTACTTCGAAAGTAGCTGCTTCGGCTTCAGCCACTCGAATTTTTGATATTCCTTTTTATTTCTCATCAAACGAATGTCATCTTCTTCTAAAAATCCTAACTATTCTTAGCATAATATTGGAGAATCTCATTGCTATTACTCAAACAAGCATGAAACGTATGCTTGCATATTCATCCATAGGTCAAATCGGATATGTAATTATTGGAATAATTGTTGGAGACTCAAATGGTGGATATGCGAGCATGATAACTTATATGTTGTTCTATATCTCTATGAATCTAGGAACTTTTGCTTGCATTGTATTATTTGGTCTACGTACCGAAACTGATAATTTATATGAAAAATAATATTTTAAAGTGATATATGTTCCCAATTTCCCACATTAAATCTGATCTTATCAAACTGAAAGAAAATAATTTATGGATTAATATCCTATACACAGACAGTGAAATTGAAAATTTTCACAAGCGCCTTAGTTTTAGGGTTATAATTTAGTGTTTATAGGTTAAAACCTAAATCCTCACCATATTGCCCTAAAAATTAAACCCTAAATTATAACCTTAGACCTTAAATTGAAACAACTATCCCTAAATTCTAACCCCACACACTTAAACCCCTAAACCCTATACCATAAACTAACCCCCTATAGCCTAAAACTAAAGCGCTTGTGGAAACTTTCAATTTCCACCGCATGTGTATAGAATATTTATCCATAATTTATATGAAAAATAATATTTTAAAGTGATAGCATGTTTATATATAGATTTTATTAAACATAATTTTGAATGTTCATTTAAAAATACTTATGGGTGGAGTGGTAACACGGATATACTTTAAAACAAACATGATACGAATATACAGTCAAATTCATTACCATCACTTGGTATTAGAGTCAGGATTTATAATATTTCTGAAGTTTAATGTCATTAATACAAACACGATACGAATATACGAAATTTCGGGGGAAATCAACAAATGAAAGAAATCAGATTCAATTTAATAAAAAAGAAAGGGTCATCCAAATCTGCATTTACAAGACTACAGTTAGAAGACACTCTTGGAGTTAATATGTATGTTGAAGAACCATTCACTTAAGGAACATCGTGGCATTCGATGACTCGGAAAAGAATGACCCTGATTCTCCTTCTTAAAGCCCGATTCAATCCCGCAACAAACTTACAACGTTCCGTTCGAGTTGCCAATTCTTAAATCTACCTGCAAAATATCCCAAGAAAAATAAGAGAAAAAAAGAAGAGATGCCCTTCAGAACAGGAAATCAAGAAAGTGAAACTGTTCATGCAATGATAATAATAAAGTATTCGGACAATCGCGCCATCGTTAAAAGATTTTCCTTGTTTCTCTAAGGGTTAAGATGCTTCTTTACTCTCTTTTTTCTTAAAAAAGATACATTCTAATAGTCTAAAACTTTTCAAGCATCCCCACTATTTGAGTTTAATTCAACTTAAAGTGTCGGATACATGTATGTGTTGGACACTCGTGCTTGAAGAAAAATGAAGAGTCGGAACGACGTAGGCTTGTAGAACAAGCACTATTTTGCTAAGTAACAACTAAGATACCTTTCATTTCAACAAGGGGGCATAAGGTGCAGGGCACGGTGACACGGAGTGATCAGGTAACTCGTCTATCAGTTCAGTTGTTGCCTGCAGACAAGCATGGAGAATTTTCTTTTCCGACCTAACAAGTTGAGTGGCAACTCGTCTCCTGGGATTCAAGTTTGGATCTGACAACTTACGTAACAAAAAAAATATGTTAAATTAAAACTAACAGTCCGTGAGTTCAGGTCTAATCGTCAACTTGGTCGAGAGAATAAATGTTACCAATGATTCATCTTCATTCAGCGTAGTAAGGTAGCCAGCCAGGCGTCTTCTGAAATAATCAGCAAGCTGGTCTAGTACTGCTCGTTCCATGCATGGACTCACCTATTATGGCAAGTATTTCACCAGTATTACGACATATCTTACATTGCAATTACGATATAGTGATGCAGTATCTAAATTATGCAAATAACAATTTGCAATAAACAAACTCACTGGGCAGACTGGACCCTGAGAAGAAAGAACGGATTGCATTTCAGAAGGATCCGAAACATAGCCCAATCGCAAATATGGAAGCATATCGGAAACAGCTTCTTTTTCCTTCCCTGCATAAACCTGCAGTGGATACAAAATAAGTCAGAAAGATAATATCTGACAACATAATCCAATTAGTTCGATGTTTGAGTTAATACATGAAAAACTTGCACCGATAGTTTGCCATTTCTTTGAACAACCAATCTCTTGTCCTGATATTGAGGATCCTCGGTATCCAAAGCTGCCTGAACATACAGTAAATAAAGCACAACACGATTGACTAAGAAAAACACGAAATCTCAAATCTCATTGATGTGATCAACTTATAAGTCCCATACCATATCCCATCACTTCAATAAACCATTTTTCGACATATATTAGATATTTGAGCACAGAAGCATAAACCTCTATTCATTCATGAGAATAGATTTTACCATGATAATGCATGGTAGGAGTTGGAAAATTTAGATTTTACCTCAACAACCAGGCGGTCATACGAATTATCATCATCAACAAAGCCGTAGTTTATAAGCAGTTTCGAATTAGGCTGTGGTCCACACCTGAAAAAGAACAAGCAATTTACCAATGTCAAAATTTGTTCTGATAATTAGAGGGCAAAAGTTTTTGTTGTTTTGATACTAAAGCATGACTGCGAGAAATCGACATTGTGGGCAATAAATAAAGCATTATGTGTTTATATTTATACCAGACAACAATGGGATCCCCGGCCTTATATGGGCGATCAACCACTAGTTCAACAGCACCACCAACAGCACTTAACATTGCCTTGCAATTGCTCCTGTAAGCTAGCAATGGGGGTCCAAGAGGAACCAATGCAAATCTCCGAGCCAAAGGTACTTTCTGGTTAAAAAAACAAGTCTCAGTTTATCATTCAAACATAAGTCGTTCATAAAGACTATGGCCAGCTAATAAGTCAGTCACGTCCTCAAGGTTGAAAATATATTTCTTGAAGTTTAAGGAAAATCGGAAAAGGTTATCACCAGCTAAAAATTACCTGTAAATGCACCACACAAGACTGAACAGCGACAAAGGCTTGTTTGAAAATCTCAAACGTAAAAGCCTCAGTAGGTATATCATACGGATATTGCTGCAATGAAAAGATAAAAAGAAACATTTATGATCACACTCAGAGCACTAAGCTTTAGAAAGGAAAAAAAGGATGAAAGACAATACCTGAAAGAGAGACCCAGCCATAAACCAGACCGTATCAAGCTCATTATACTCTCTTTTTATTCCTTCAGCCCTTTCGAGCACTTCAGCCTAGCTTGTAAACAACAGATACAGTCATGAAACTCAATGAACCGCGAAACAATAAATCAGGGGTTAAAACTTAAAAGACATTTGTGTTGTCTATGCTACCTTAGTGGGGCTACCCGTTAGGTAAGCCAATTCATCTTCTGACCATAGAAGGGGAGATTCAACAGCCAGCTGGCCCCTTCCTCGTTGCCGATCAAGCTCTCTAATATACGTATACCAGAATGATTTCTTCCCTTGCTTCTTCTCATACATTAGGTACAAAGCTAAGCATGCCAATTCGGACAACTTGTTCGTTGTCAAAAGTTCAGCTGTATAAACACAATTACACAACCAAATCAAATAGAGAACAACACTGAATCAATGTACAAAAAATAAAAACACCAATGTCTATCATTTACACTAAAAAAACCCCATATGAATCAATTTCCCAATATTGAAAAGAACTTTCAGTGGTTCATAAAAATATTAAAACAATTTACACAGTGCACCTTACCAACAGTCTCATTTCCCAGCACTCTCTCAAGCGTGACAGCCAATGAATTCGGCACCGAGAAAGCAACATCACCTGCCTAGAAAAAAACAACAACACAAACCCCATTAACAAAAAACAAAAAAGGAACCAAAAATTGTAAGCCATTTTCATGTACCTGAAGATCCTCACTGGCGGCGACATAATGTATAGGGCTATGCTTCTCGTCGTGGGAAGTCCTCTCGTCGAGCACAACTTTACAAGGAGGCAAGCCATTTTTGTGCATCCAAGATTTCAAGTCCCCAAATTCATCATCTTTCTTGCCGCCAAGTTCGTTTCTTGAGGAGGCAACAACCGTGTCATTGGCCGAAGCAAGGAAAAGGTTGTTTCTTTTTCTGGGAAATATGATGGGGTTAGGGTTCTTGCAGAAAGGAAGAGAAGGGTGGGGTAAAGGAGGGAAATTGAATTTGTTGTGCAAACAAGTAAACTCCATTGAAGAAGGGAAAGGATAAGAGAAAGAAAGAGTGGCGAGTGGGATTTGAGATGAATTGGAATCTGAACCGGAGGGAAACAAAAAATCCTGGGCTGTTTGTTTCTATGTGTGTGGTTGGACCAGTAGATGGTGGTTCCATCTTTGTCAACTTTCCCCTTAAAAAGCGTCCATATTTTGATGTTAAACCTTACTCTTTACTCTCGAATCTATTTTGATTACTAAAATTTTAAAATGTTTTACTTTCTTTTTAGTTTTAGTGTTTAAGAACTTAGTTTAGAGGTTTAGAATTTAGAGATAATGATTAAATTTTAAGGATTAGGGTTAGGTTTTTGAGGTTTAGAGATTAAGGTTTAAGTTTTAAAGTAATATGTTAGGATTTAAATTTTAACCTATAAACCTTAAATTCTAGCCCTAAACCCTAAATTTTATTCACAATCACTAAATTTTAAACTAGTAAACCTTAAAATTTTCTACCACCGGTATAACAAATAATTATCCTTTTAAAAAAACTAAGCGAAAGCAAGATGGACAACGATAGTAACGGATTAATGTGATTATTAAAGTGATTACAAAGTAGTATTTACAGACAAAATTTCTCCTTAGTTTTAGTGTTTAGGAACTTAATTTAGAGGCTATTTTACACCAAAAACCCATTTTAATTAATTATCTAGAAAAATGGCCTACACATATTATTATGTAGAAAAATGACCACAAATCTGCCACGTATGAAGAACTCGCGTTTCAGGGGTCGCGAGATACGAACTCACGCTATGCAGAAAGCGAGTTCTGCATATGTGGCAACACTTTTCAGAATAACGAACTTTACAGAAACTTGCGTTCTGCCAAACGCGAGTTCCCCGATAATTTCAAAAAAGCAAGTTCTTTGCAAATCTGGGTGGAAGAACAAGCTTCGATAGGCATGTTCGAGCATTATTTCGGCCTTATTAATCGAATATTTTTGGTAAACATTCAGTTTGAGTTCGTAGTACTGGAAATTCTCTTTCATATGGCACCAATATGGGCAATTTTCGTTCATTCTAAACCGACCTAAATTCACTTAGAAAACGACATCTTAGTTTATTTTTTTGATTGAATTTGCCTCTAATCGAATAACAGTAATTAAAAAAAGAAAATAAATATAAATTAAAAAAATATAATAAAAAAATAATGTCTTTCATAGATATGATTAAACATAATTAAATATAAAAAATGCCCTAATGATGTCTATGTCCACCCGTTTTGCAACGGGGTGCACGACGATCCTGTGGCAGATTCCTCCGAATGCCATATGCTCCAGGGTCGTTCTCATCATCATCATTAGCAGCAACATCATCATCATCGGCTCCAAAGATGTCATACTGGGCCTGGGACGGGTGGAGAACAAGCTGCCCGACGGCGTATGCTAGACAATATTGTAGTCGAACTGTGATGTCAACGGTAGAATATCGATCACCGGAGAACCACTCATCGACATGGAGGGACGATAGGCATCTGAGAAGTTAAACTCGGGTGGAGGCCTGATTTGCTAAAACGTGGAAGGACCAGTGAAATTCTGGAACGTTGCTCCAGAAGATGATGCCCCTGCAGTGTGAGTTCGCGGTCTCGGATCGTGCTGCCTCGACTGGCTCTGGCTCTGGCCGGGTTGACGTTGAGGGCGTGAGCGATTTTGGGGAGGCATCTCAATTTCTCACTCGCGCTCCTCCGGAGTAAGTATATGTGGCTCCCCATTATGGAGGTACCACTGAAAATAGTCGAAAGTGACAGACATGGCCCAATCCACAATGGGTGCGAGGATGAGCGATCGACTGGCATATCGGTCCATCCATTGCTGGACCTAGTCAACGTGATGATGGCCCCAATGAATTTTTGTCTTCCCCTACCGTGTCAACCGATGTAATTCGTCCAAATTAGGCGGCAGATGCGGAACCCCTTGGATGTACTCAAATTGTCGCAGAACCCGGTCTGTAGGATGCCACTCGAAAATTTCGTAGTTGATGAGTGGCACTCGCAGCAACCATACGTGAGAGGACTGCGCAATGTTTGGCGGAGTAATCTGGCGAATCGCAAGACTAGCGTATGGAGTCCACACGAACTGAAAAAATTTATTTGAACGTTAATTATATGAAATTTGATTAGAGAAATAATATTAAGAACTACAAATAAATTTTCGGATTACCATATCATGGCGCATCTTGTCAACCACAAGCCTGCAGCCTCGCTGATTGGTTGGCAGTCCTTGGTGGGTGAGTGCACCGACCCACCTATTATTAATGGAAAATAAATAAAATCGTTAAAGAAATTATTAAAATATATATATTTAATTAAATAATTTTAATAGTACCTCTGAAGAAGTGGAAATATGTAGGGGGTGGGCTGTCTAGGCTGCGGGCTTAAAAATGGCATACAAAACCAAGCCCAAGACTGAAGGAGCAAAGCTCCTTGAACAACAAGCCCAAGACCACTGCTCCCTAATATTTTGCTCTTGATTCCGCAAAATTAATTAGATGATACATCCACATAACATGCATTTTGCATCAAAATTCCTCCAACAATACGTAGTATGTGTGCACGAGCAAACCACTTTGAAAATATATAATAAAAATATTTTAGTAAAAAAAGGCACGAAATATATATTCAATATTTAAATTATTAAAAAAACATGAAATATATAATAAAAAAATATTTACCCGTTCTGTTTCGTCATCCGCATCGGGGGAGGACTAAAAACCGTTGATCCAAAAAAGTAATGTAGATTTTGCCGTCGAACGTGTCCGGGACCGCTCCCAACAGGTCTTGACACAGGGTTAGCCAGTGACCATCGGCTATACCGGTAATAAAATCACCGTCCGTAGGCAAGCCAAGATGGTATGCGGCATCTTCTAGTGTAATTGTCGCCTCGCCACACGGAAAATGAAAAGTGCGTGTCTTTAGCCTCCATCGTTCAATTAAGGCGTTAATTAGAGAACGATTCAACTTCGTACCGCCCAGGATTTTCGCGACGTGACCAAAACCAGCTTCCTCAATGAACGGCATAATCTCTAGATCTGGCGCGACGGTGATACGATTGACGTATAACGTCAATGCGCGTTCGTAGTGCTTGAAAAAAATAAAACAGTATATAATAAATAAAAATAGTAATAAATAAATAAATTATTAAATAAATAAAATAAGGTAAAAAAATTAAAAATATAAAGAATATTACCTCATTAGTTGTCCTCCAGTAGTCGAACACGTGTTGCTGGTCTAGTCGCAATAAACCCGCCATTTGTATGGAGTATGAAAAATATTAGACTAGAATATGAAATAGAACTCGCTTTGTGATTTGTAGAACGCGTCATCTAAAAGAACTTGTCATCTAATAAATAAAATATTAGACTAGAAGATGAAATAGAACTCGTTCTGTAGAACGCGTCATCTAAAAGAACTCGCGTTCTGTAAAACGCGAGATTATCAAATCTTATAGAATCTCGCTTTCTGTAAAAAGTGAGTTCCCTGACACGTCTGCAAAAGCGAGATTCTCCGGGATTTTCCGGATGAATAAGATACCAGAAGTCGCTTTGTTCCCTTATATGAAGCAGAATGTAGTATTGCTGTTGTATAGCATTCACAAAACAAGTCTTTCAATTTTTCAATGTTTTTCAATTTTTCAAGTCTTTTAATTGCCGGAAAAAAAGTCGAGACGAGAAGGTATTGCTGCTCTAGTATACTACGATGGCGAGATAATCGCTGATGCTTCACTCGGCGTCATTTTTCACTCATCGAATATTGTAACACTGAAGATTCCGAGGAGATTATCCTACAATAAGTTGATTAAGGACCGAAAGGGTAGCGATCGACAACGCTAAACTATACTGGTTCGAGGGGGATAATTCTGACGAAGAACCGCTTAGGGAACCCGGACTCGAAGGCGACGAGCAAGGGCCCTTCTATGAAGAACTAGAAGACATGATCATTCCAACAATTGATATGGATGAGTTGGAAGGCAACGAAGAACACCCGACAACAAGCAACGTTCCAGTATCGGCCGCACCTATTTCTTATTACCAGCCACCATCCCACTTCACGACGGTTGATATGGATGCATTGGACGTTCCATAATTTTCACAATACCAATACCAAACAATTGACGGCAGAATCAACCGTGCTGATAGTGAACTTGCCATTGGGATGGCGTTCCTTACAAAAAAACTGGTGGTGGCCGCAATTAAGCAGTACAACATTTGCCGCGTTGTTACGATGAATGTGGAGAAAACACAAACGAGTTTCTACAAGGCGGTGTGCGCCCACAAGAAGAACCAAGGATGTAAGTGGAAAATTCGTGTATCTCAATTGAAGAAGGCGGGTGGCCTGTGGAAAATCACAAAATTGGAAGAGCCCCATACATGCACTGTTACTAGAGTAAGTCAGGATCACAAGAACTTCGATGTGCATGTCCTCTGTAAAACCTTCATGCCACTGGTAAAAGCAAATCCTCGGGTCACGGTTCGCGTCTGTCAGGCTACAGCTCAACAGGTCCATCTCTACTATCCTGAATACCATAAAGCATGGTATGCAAAGAACCGGGCCGTAGAAAAACTGTTTGTCCAATGGGAGGAATCTTACAATGAGTTGCACCCGTGGCTAAACCTGATGCAAAAACACATACCCGGAACGGTTGTCAAACTTCATACGGTTCCGGCATACGAAAATGATCGTGTCGTTCGAGGTGCTTGTCAATTCCACCGGCTATTTTGGACATTCCCCCAGTGCATTAATGCATTCAAGCACTGCAAACTAATGGTTCAAATCGACAGTACATGGTTGTACGGGAAATATACACAAGTTCTACTTCTAGCGGTTGCACAAGATGACAATCGGAAAACCGTGTCTGTAGCATTCACAATTGTCCAAAAGGAGGATCTCGAGTCTTGGGTATTCTTCCTTAAGAACCTACGGAAACATGTTCTTTCTCATGTAATGCGGGCAAGGGACGATGGGATATGTCTTATTTCCGACAGAGGCACAGCGATCTTGTGGGCAATAAAACATTTGGGCGATTCTTGGAAGCCTCCGTACATTTACCATCGTTATTGCTTGCAACACATTGCGGTGAACTACTTCCAGCAGTTCAAGAACCATGATAAACGTGCTCTTGTGCTTCGAATGGGTACGTCTTTTAGGTCATTTTCATTTACGATATCTTTGCATGTGTTGTTCACCTCTAACTATTCAACTGTCATTCCCTAGGCAACTCGCATTACGTACAAGAGGTAGAGGACCTGTTCCAAGAACTGAGAGCCATAAATAAAAATGGCGCGGACTACCTTGACAAAATCCCGAGGGAAAATGGCTTAGATCATATGACGGGGGTAAACAATATGGTCACATGACAACGAACTTAGATGAGGCAGAAAACTCAGCACTCAAGGGAGTGCGGCATTTTCCTATCACTTTCGTTGTCAAAGCGACCTACTATCGTTTGGCTACTCTATTTGCAACATTGGGAAGGCAAGCAACTGAGTACATGGCAGGTGGCCACAAAGTCCACCTAAACTTTCGCGAAAAATTGCAAATTGAAGTGCGCCGTTCAAATGAGATGACTGCAACTCTCTTCTTGCGAGAAGGACATTTGTTCCATGTTTCAAAATTTTCCAGGCCGTTGGAAGGCATATGTAGAACTAAGGTTTTGATATAATATTTGAAAAATGTTTTGGACTAAATTGAAAAGAATTTAAAATGTGTTTTTAGTCAAAAACAACTTGAAAATATGTTTAAGGGTTTTAAAGGCTTTGGAATGGACTTAAAGTACATTTAAAGTGGTCAAAACCAGCATTTTTATGTAACCGTACCGATACGGTATAGAACTGTACCGATACGCTTTAGGGTTTCAAGCCACCAGATTTTCCAGTAGCCAAAACCCGTACCGATACGCTTAGCCGTATCGATACGGTGTGCTTTGAAATAGCCCAACGGCTAGTCGCGTACCGATACGGGTGTATCGCGTACCGATACGCCTAACTACCCCAACGGTCATTTGAATTTGCAGGACCGTACCGATACGCTAGGTAAGCGTATCGATACGCATCAGCTGAAGAGCACAACGGCTAATTCCTCTTCAAGACCGTATCGATACGGGTTGAGAGGGTATCGATACGTCAAGCTGCAGAACTGCATTTATGGTGGGAAATAAAGACTCAAACGGCTCCAATTCAATCCCAACGGCTAGTAACGGCTACAAACTCAGTTGGGAGTATAAAAGGGACCTCCAAGCATCTTGTAATGGTTAATGCTTCAATTGTTACAACATTATGATGTCAAAATTTGTCTAGAGCTTAAATTGTTTATTTCTTGCTTAGACAACACTTGTGAGCTTACATTGTTAAATTTGCTCAAGTGTTTAGGTTTTGGGTGAGTGCTTAGAATTGCAAACAAACACCTTTTAGAGGGATTTCTAGTTTGCTAAGTCTTTCTTTGTAAAGAGAGTGTTCCTTCAAGCTTTGGGTAGAAAGCTTCGAGGGTTGTAACGGTTTCCTCCTAAGCCTAGAAAAGGGGACGAAATTCTTAGTGAATTTGTTGGAAATCCTTAGTGGGGAGCTAAGGTAGTGGATGTAGACCTTGGTTAGAAGGTTGAACCACTATAAATCATTGTGTCAAATTGCCAAATTTTCACCTCCCACTAAAGCACCCATTTATCCAACTTCTCCACACTTGGCGAGCAAGAACGGTTGATCGAATCGAGCCACACACATCCCAACAATTGGTATCAGAGCTTGGCTCAATCGAAGGGGATTCACATCCTATTGAGAATATCCGGCAAGCTCGATCACTAGTTCATCAACCGGCTCAAATGGCACAATCTATCGACAAACCGCCTTTCTTTGACGGAACCCACTATGCCCATTGGAAGACAAAGATGAAGTTCTTCATCAAATCAAGAGATTACAAGCTATGGGATATAGTTGAAGATGGTCCGTTCGTGCCTCAAAGAAGCAAAGCGGAGTGGAGTGCCGACGATCGCAAGAAGATGGAGCTTAATTGCAAAGCCTTGCACATCTTGTTTTGTGCTTTTGGCCCAACCATCTATGAGAAGATGTCTTCTTGTGAGAATGCCAAGGAGGTATGGGACAAGCTAGAAGTCATATACGAGGGGACCGATGAAGTCAAGGAGACCAAGATTGGGCTCCTAACCTTAGAGTATGAGAACTTCAAAATAGATTCGGAAGAGAACATCGAGAATATGTTTGATAGGTTCTCCACTATCACCAATGGTCTTAAAGGTTATGGAGAAGCCATCCCGGAAGAAAAGCTTGTTCGAAAGCTCATCTACTCACTTCCCGAGTCATAGGACTTAAAGAGGACCGCCATCATCGAAGCCAAGAATCTCAAAACCTTGAAGCTTGATGAACTAATGGGGTCACTTCTCACTCATCAAATAATGAAGAAAAACAAAGAAGAGGAGAAGTAGAAGGAAGAGATTAGAGCAATGGGGAAGAAGAAGATCATGGAGCTAGGCATCAATGCAAGTGCCGTAGCTCTCAAATCCTCCACATGCCATCATGTAGATTCAAGTGATGAGGAAAGTGAAGATGAAGAGATGGCCTATCTCTTCAACAAATTTGCCCGGTTCATGAAGAGCAAAATGGAAAAATCCAAGCATGAATCGATGAAGAAGATGAAGGACTCCCACAAATCCAAAAAGAATGGATCATCTTCAAAACAAGCATATGTGGCCACTTGGAGTGATGAATACTCCACCGATAATGAAGTAGCCCACCTATGCATATGGCCCTCAATGAGAGGGAGGTAACTTCTAACTCATCTATTTCAAATTCTTATACATTTGATGAGTTACAAGATGCCTATGATGAGTTGCTTTTGGAATTCAAGGCATCATTTTCTAAGAACAAAAAGTTGATTTCAAAAATAAAAATTGAAAATGATTTGCTTTCCAAAACAAATCTTGAACTTGAAGCAAGATTGAAAGATTTTGAACAAAAATGTTTTGATTTACAAAATTTGCTTCTTAAAGTTCAAAAAGAAAAAGATTTGATTTCCAATAAACTTGAAAAGAAAAATAGTTTTGGAAAATCAAACTTTTATGTAAGACAATCTAGTGCCCCTAGATTTGTGAATGGAAAATGTTTTAGAAGTGTTTGGGTCCCAAAAGGACTAACCACTTCAACTAAAAAGGATGAAATTGAAAAATGGATTCCTAAGGGGACTAAATTTTGTGCTACTAATGTCTATGGATCCAAAGCAATTTGGATACCAAAAATTACTTGATTGTCTTTTGCTAGGTGTGATGGAGAGTGATCAACAAGTCAAAAATTGAGGGGGAGCTCCATGCACACAAAGGAAGAACACTTGAAGAAGGAAGGCTTCACATCCTCCCTTGAGTTCAAGTGTGGTAAAATCTAGTTGCTTTTGTGTTTATTTGATTTATTTTCATTTATGTCAACTAGATAATCATATATGTTGAACTAACATTCTTATGATGCTTTGAGTAAGGGGGAGCCAATTTTTAAAAACCAAAATTTTAAGTGTGTCAATTTTTTTTGTCTCCTATGTTATCTTGAACTTAAAGGTCATTTTAAATTCTTTTTGATATAACGAAAAGGGGGAGAAATGGTTTGAAAAATTGAATTTTCAAATGAATAAGGGGAGGTTTTATTTGATTTCATATCTTTAATCTCTTATTCATAATTTTAAAGTTAAAGGGGAGAATCTCAAACAATTTTTCAAGTTGGTTATATTATATCAAAAAGGGGGAGATTGTAGAACTAAGGTTTTGATATAATATTTGAAAAATGTTTTGGACTAAATTGAAAAGAATTTAAAATGTGTTTTTAGTCAAAAACAACTTGAAAATATGTTTAAGGGTTTTAAAGGCTTTGGAATGGACTTAAAGTACATTTAAAGTGGTTAAAACCAGCATTTTTATGTACTCGTACCGATACGGTATAGAACTGTACCGATACGCTTTAGGGTTTCAAGCCACCAGATTTTCCAGTAGCCAAAACCCGTACTGATACGCTTAGCTGTATCGATACGGTGTGCTTTGAAATAGCCCAACGGCTAGTCGCGTACCGATACAGGTGTATCGCGTACCGATACGCCTAACTACCCCAACGGTCATTTGAATTTGCAGGACCGTACCGATACGCTAGGTAAGCGTATCGATACGCATCAGCTGAAGAGCACAACGGCTAATTCCTCTTCAAGACCGTATCGATACGGGTTGAGAGGGTATCGATACGCCAAGCTGCAGAACTGCATTTATGGTGGGAAATAAAGACTCAAACGGCTCCAATTCAATCCCAACGGCTAGTAACGGCTACAAACTCAATTGGGAGTATAAAAGGGACCTCCAAGTATCTTGTAATGGTTAATGCTTCAATTGTTACAACATTATGATGTCAAAATTTGTCTAGAGCTTAAATTGTTTATTTCTTGCTTAGACAACACTTGTGAGCTTACATTGTTAAATTTGCTCAAGTGTTTAGGTTTTGGGTGAGTGCTTAGAATTGCAAACAAACACCTTTTAGAGGGATTTCTAGTTTGCTAAGTCTTTCTTTGTAAAGAGAGTGTTTCTTCAAGCTTTGGGTAGAAAGCTTCGAGGGTTGTAACGGTTTCCTCCTAAGCCTAGAAAAAGGGACGAAATTCTTAGTGAATTTGTTGGAAATCCTCCTAAGCCTAGAAAAAGGGACGAAATTGCCAAATTTTCACCTCCCACTAAAGCACCCATTTATCCAACTTCTCCACACTTGGCGAGTAAGAACGGTTGATCGAATCGAGCCCCACACATCCCAACAGCATACAACACAATGTGTACGTGGTAGATCTTAGGAAAAGAACCTGCGACTGCGGAGTATTCCAAACATTCAAATACCCGTGCTCACACGTCATTGCTGCTTGTTCAAACCAACGTATTAACTACATAAGACTGCTTGATCTGATATACTTACTCAAAACGGTATTCAAGGTTTACGAAAAAGAGTTTCCTCCCATCGAAAATGAAATTAATCCTTATGTCTTTGATACCGAACCGACTATACGCCCAGATCCACCACTTATAAGAGAAAATGACGTCCACGATCGACACGAATTTACTGTGCCGAGGATCTGGTCGAACATAGAGAAAAAACTGGACAAAAGAAACATTGCATTATATGTAAGAATCCTGGACATATAAAGGACAAGTGTCCTAATCGCTCGGGCCCTCGTATTAACTAAGTCTTATTCGTTTTAAAAATTCTTTTTTTCCGGCTTGTCGTTCTTGCAGAAAGAGCCTATGAGGTCATCTTATACTTTCATACATTCACAAAACAAGCTACGATACTGTTTTCGACACGAATTTTACTAGGTTTAGAACGGACCGAACTAGGCTAAATTGGTGTCAAATGAAAGACACGTTCCAGTACTACGAACCCAAACTGAATGTTTACCAAAACTATTCGATCAATAAGCCCGAAATAATGCTCGAACATGCATATCGAAGCTTGTTCTTCCACCCAGATTTGCAAAGAACTCGCTTTCTGCAGAAAGCGAGTTCCCTATGATAAATTCAGCCGCCTTTTGAAATTCTCGGGGAACTCGCGTTTGGCAGAATGCGAGTTTCCGTAAAGTTCGTTATTCTGAAAAATGTTGCCACGTATGCGGAACTACGTATCTCGCAGCCCTCGAAACGCGAGTTCTTCATACGTGGCAGATTTTGGGGTCATTTTTCTAAATAATAGTCTGTGAGGCCATTTTTCTAGATAATTAATTAAAATAGGTTTTTGGTGTAAATAGCCTAATTTAGAGGGTAGAGTTTAAGGGTTTAGGTGTAGGGGTTTACAATTTAGGGATAATGGTTAAATTTTAAGGGCTGTGTTTTAAGATTTAAAGGTCGGGATTTAAGTTTTAAGGTAATACGTTGAGGATTTAAGTTTTAACATATAAACCCTACATTTTATTTAAAATCACTAAATTCTAAACTAGTAAACCAAAACCCCTAAATCTTACACCCTAAACTAGTCTTTAAACCCTAAAACTAAGGCACTTGTAGAAATTAAAAAATTTCACCGCCAGTGTATCAAATAATTATCCTTTAAAAAAACTAAGTGAAAGCAAGATGGACAACGATAGTAACAAGATTAATGTGATTATTAAAGTAATTACAAGGTAGTATATGTTAATATTTTTTTAGTTCTTTAACAAGATATTTGCAGACAAAATTTCTGGGGTGAACAGTTTTGATTAGCCAACTTTGAGGCTCATTTCTCTTTAACCCAGAACTCATAAGACCGAGACAAATATATCAAGTGAAAGTACAAACTTCATACTAGAAAAAACATTATAATTCGACACAAATGTGCACCGGATGATGGATTTCTAACACTTCGAAATAAGCAAAGAACCTTCATCTTTATGAACCAGACAGCAGTTAACAGATACTGCTAATCTTCTTTGTAAGTAGCCTTCTATATAGGTTCTGATCCGACACGACCAAATCGAGCCATTGAGACCATGGCTCGATTTACGGCAGTCTGGTCGGCTAGCTAGCTGTTGTTTTTACAACCAGGCCTGAGCCTCCAAAACAGAAATACTGTCTCTTTAACCCTTTCTTGGTTGATCCTTGCTTCCTAGTTGTACTTGTATTTGGTTTTTCATCATCAAGACTTGGATTGGAGCAAGATGGTCCGACGACATCCTTCTCGATTAAAATTCCCATTTCTTTATCCAATGAGCACAAAGAAGAAAGGGATGACTTGGAGAACGAACTCGCCCGAGATCGTTCCCGAATCGTTAACTGCGGCGGCATGGCTTCCATGACACCCTGCATAGCCCCTGATGCAAGTTTCTTCTTTGCAATTGGACTAGACTGGTTACTCCTCACAGACAGTGTTCTCTTGTTGTTAGCTAGTGACGAAGGCTTCGAAAATCTTTGTCGAAGTGAGATCGGAGTTTCTTTCGAGCAACAATCGATTGACTTCTTCATTCTTTTAGCCTTTATCCCCTTCATCCGAGGCCAATGGAGAACGCTTTTCAATCTCTGCGCCGCGTTGTTCTTCGGACGTGGTTTTTGAGCAACCGGTGGCTTCCTGTTTTCATCACTAGAGTGGAAATCTATCGAGGAATGTTGAAAGCAGCACTTTCGGTGCACATGCCACCGAAAGTCACCAAACAAATATGGGTTGTAAATTGGGTGGAAAGTGGTTGAAAAAAAGTGGAGTGGGATAATTAATTTTTGGTCCCTAAAGTTTAGGCTATTTACAAGTTTAGTCCTTAAAACTCAACTATAAATAGCCTAGCCATTTGCCATTCTAACACATCCCAAATCATTCTAACCTCCTCCCAATACTAGAGAAATTAGAGAGTTTTCATAGAGTTGTTTTCTCCTTTTTATCAAGAGAGAATTGTCATTGTTTTCTCCTTGTTAGATTGAGAGAAGTTGTAATTCCTATTTTCTCATAGTGAAATTCTTCTACCTTTGTCCGTGGTTTTTACCCTATATTATTTAGGGGTTTTCCACGTAAAATCTGTGTCTCTTTTATCTTCATTATTATTTTCTCAAATTATCAGTTGCGTTTTTGCTCTATCCGACGATCGTATTCCGCAACAATTGGCATCAGAGCCAGATTTGGGTGTGTATATCTACTTACCGTATTCTCTGTTGGTTGCCACTGAAAAGTGGATCCTCCATCATAAGAAAGTAAGTTAGATATTACTCATTCATTGAAGGTGGTGGGCACTATTCACGTCAAAAAGGTGAAATAGTGGGAGCTATCTGAAATAGAAGCTATGGCAACGAAATTTGATATTGAAAAGTTCAATGGGAGAAATTTCTCACTGTGGAAATTGAAGATAAAGGCCATCCTAAGAAAAAACGGATGTCTAGCGGCTATCAGCGAAAGGCCGACAGATTTTACGGATAACAAGAAATGGAATGAGATGGACGAGAATGCTATTGCAGACCTTCATTTAGCATTAGCAGATGAAGTACTATCAAGCATCGAGGAGAAGAAGACAGCCAAGGAGATTTGGGATCACCTCGCAAAATTATACGAGGTCAAATCGTTGCACAATAAAATTTTCCTTAAGAGGAAATTGTACACTCTTCGGATGTCAGAATCTACTTCAGTGACAGAGCACTTAAACACGTTGAATACTCTATTTTCTCAGCTTACATCCCTAAGCTATAAAATAGAGTCACAAGAACGTGCTGAACTTCTGCTTCAAAGTCTACCTGATTCGTATGATCAACTCATCATCAACTTGACAAACAACAACCTTACAAGTGATCTAGTCTTCGATGACGTTGCAGCTGCTGTTCTGGAAGAAGAAAATCGGCGCAAGAACAAGGAAGACAGACAAGGAAATCTGCAACAAGCAGAGGCCTTAACGGTGATGAGAGGAAGATCAACAGAACGTGGCCAAAGTAGCAGTCACAATCATGGTAGATCAAAGTCAAGGAGTAAGAAGAATTTAAAGTGCTACAACTGTGGAAAAAAGGGTCACATGAAGAAGGATTGTTGGAGTTTACCTAAAAACTCCAATCCTCAAGGAAATATGGCAAACACTTCAGATGATGGAGATGCTCTCTGTTGTGAAGCAGCAACAGCCATGGAAGGCAGAAAAAGATTTGCAGACATATGGCTTATTGACTCGGGAGCCACATATCACATGACCTCAAGAAGAGAATGGTTCTATAATTATGAACCTATCTCAGGAGGATCTGTGTACAGCTGCAATAATCATGCCTTGGAGATTGTTGGCGTTGGAACCATCAAATTGAAGATGTATGACGGGACAACCAAAGTTGTTCGAGATGTGCGACACGTGAAAGGCTTGAAGAAAAACTTATTATCCTACGGATTGTTGGATAATAATGCAAGCAAGATTGAAACACGGAAAGGAATCATGAAGGTGTTCCATGGAGCGCTTGTGGTGATGAAAGGTGAAAAGATAGCTGCAAATTTGTACATGCTGAAAGGAGAGACTTTGCTAGAAGCTGAAGCCTCTGTTGCCTCATGTAGTTCAGATTCTACCATGTTATGGCATCGGAAACTTGGACACATGTCAGAACAGGGAATGAAAGTCCTTGTGGAGCAAAAGCTACTTCCGGGTTTAACAAAGGTATCACTTCCTTTGTGTGAACATTGTATTACAAGTAAGCAGCATCGATTAAAATTCAACACATCAAATTCTAGAGGCAAGGCTGTTCTAGAATTGGTTCACTCTGATGTATGGCAAGCACCGGTTACATCCCTAGGCGGAGCAAAGTATTTTGTCTCCTTCATTGATGACTACTCTAGGAGATGTTGGGTGTATCCTATCAAGAGGAAGGCAGATATGTTTTCAACCTTCAAAGTTTTCAAAGCGCAGGTGGAACTTGATTCTGGAAATAAAATCAAGTGTTTCAGATCAGATAATGGAGGTGAATATACAAGTGATGAATTTGATGACTTCTGCAGAAAAGAAGGCATCAAAAGACAGTTCACAACAGTATACACTCCTCAACAAAATGGAGTGGCAGAGCGGATGAACAGAACTCTGTTAGAAAGAACACGAGCAATGTTGAGAGCTGCAGGGCTAGAAAAAGCTTTCTGGGCAGAAGCAGTCAATACCGCCTGTTATTTGGTGAATCGGGCTCCATCAACTGCAATTGAGTTGAAGACACCGATGGAAATGTGGACTGGTAAACCAGTTGATTATTCAAACCTCCATATATTTGGAAGTATTGTGTACGTGATGTACAATGCCCAAGAAATTTCAAAGTTGGATCCAAAATCCAGAAAATGTAAATTCTTGGGGTATGCTGATGGAGTAAAGGGGTATCGCTTGTGGGATCCCACTGCCCGCAAAGTGATTATCAGCAGGGATGTTATCTTTGTAGAAGATAAGCTACAAAGAAAAGAAGAAGATGATAGCACTGATAAAGAAAAGCCAGAGACTACACAGATACATGTTGAAAATGAGTTTGAACAGAGAGATTGTTCTGAAGCAGAACCAGAGCTCGAGGAACCAGAACCAGAGAATTCTGAAGCTTCAACAACTCGTCAATCAGATCGTGTGAGAAGACGCCCCAATTGGCACTCAGATTATGTTATAGAAGGTAATGTTGCATACTGCCTTTTAACGGAGGATGGTGAGCCATCAACATTCGAGGAGGCAATGAACAACTCAGATGCTTCGCAATGGATGGCGGCAATGCAAGAAGAAATCGAAGCCCTTCATAAAAATAATACATGGGAACTTGTGCCACTACCACAAGGAAGGAAGCCAATTGGTAACAAATGGGTCTTCAAAATCAAGAGAAATGGTGACGATCAAGTGGAGAGGTATCGTGCAAGACTGGTGGTCAAAGGATATGCTCAGAAAGAAGGTGTTGATTTCAATGAAATCTTTTCTCCTGTGGTTCGACTAACAACTGTTCGAGTTGTCCTGGCAATGTGTGCTACATTGAATTTACATCTAGAGCAGCTAGATGTTAAAACAGCTTTTCTTCATGGAGATCTTGAAGAAGAGATTTACATGCTCCAGCCTGAAGGTTTTGAAGAAAAAGAAAAGAAGAACTTGGTTTGCAGGTTGAACAAATCTCTGTATGGTTTAAAGCAGGCGCCGAGGTGTTGGTACAAGAGATTTGACTCCTTCATCATGAGCCTTGGATACAACAGACTTAATGCAGACCCTTGTGCTTACTTCAAGAGGTTTGGCGAAAACGACTTTGTTATATTGCTGTTGTATGTAGATGACATGTTGGTTGCAGGCCCCAACAAATATCATATTAAAGAATTAAAGGCACGACTGGCTAGGGAATTTGAAATGAAGGACTTGGGACCAGCAAACAAGATTCTAGGGATGCAAATTCACCGAGACAGAAGTAGTAGGAAGATTTGGCTTTCACAAAAGAATTACTTGAAAAAGATCTTGTCACGATTCAGCATGCAAGATTGTAAGCCAATTTCTACCCCTCTTCCTATTAACTTTAAATTATCCTCCAGTATGAGTCCTAGCAGTGAAGAAGAGAGGATGGAGATGTCTCGAGTACCGTATGCATCAGCAGTGGGAAGTTTAATGTTCGCTATGATTTGTACAAGACCAGACATTGCACAAGCAGTGGGAGTGGTTAGTCGGTACATGGCGAATCCAGGCAGAGAGCATTGGAATGCTGTGAAAAGGATCCTGAGATACATCAAAGGGACCTTAAATGTTGCATTATGTTACGGGAGATCAGACTTTCTTATCAGTGGGTATGTCGATTCTGACTATGCAGGAGATTTGGATAAAAGCAAATCTACAACAGGGTATGTGTTTACAGTTGCTGGTGGAGCTGTAAGCTGGGTTTCAAAACTACAATCAGTTGTGGCTACGTCAACAACGGAGGCAGAATATGTAGCAGCTACACAAGCCAGTAAAGAAGCAATATGGTTGAAAATGCTATTGGAGGAGCTCGGGCACAAACAAGAGAATGTCTCTTTGTTTTGTGACAGTCAGAGCGCCTTGCATCTTGCAAGGAATCCTGCTTTTCACTCAAGAACAAAACACATTCGGGTCCAATACCACTTCATTCGTGAGAAAGTGGAAGAAGGGACGATAGATATGCAGAAGATCCATACCGATGATAACATAGCAGATTTCATGACAAAAGCAATCAACACTGATAAGTTTACTTGGTGTCGATCCTCTTGTGGCTTGTTAGAGACGTAAGCAACATGGAAAGTACGAGATAGAAAGAATGGTGTGAAGATATGATTGTTCCAATCAAATCTTCAAGTGGGAGATTGTTGAAAGCAGCACTTTCGGTGCACATGCCACCGAAAGTCACCAAACAAATATGGGTTGTAAATTGGGTGGAAAGTGGTTGAAAAAAAGTGGAGTGGGATAATTAATTTTTGGTCCCTAAAGTTTAGGCTATTTACAAGTTTAGTCCTTAAAACTCAACTATAAATAGCCTAGCCATTTGCCATTCTAACACATCCCAAATCATTCTAACCTCCTCCCAATACTAGAGAAATTAGAGAGTTTTCATAGAGTTGTTTTCTCCTTTTTATCAAGAGAGAATTGTCATTGTTTTCTCCTTGTTAGATTGAGAGAAGTTGTAATTCCTATTTTCTCATAGTGAAATTCTTCTACCTTTGTCCGTGGTTTTTACCCTATATTATTTAGGGGTTTTCCACGTAAAATCTGTGTCTCTTTTATCTTCATTATTATTTTCTCAAATTATCAGTTGCGTTTTTGCTCTATCCGACGATCGTATTCCGCAACAAGGAAGACCGACTTCTTCCTCCGCTACTGGGATCGTTACCGTCGTAATGGTAACCATCCCATGTAGTCTCGACGCCTGTATGCAAGAAGATTTCGGTGTCGGATATCCGGAAAGAAGTTCCAGGACTGCTTCCATGCTGCATCTTTAAGTGTGAAACAATTGCTCTTCTTGCAGTGTAGTCCTTACAACCGAACATTGCCCCAGCTGAAATCAATTGTCGAATGAGCATATCCGACGAAGCGGAACGAGGCCTTTGTCGGAGTAGATCGAGCGGAGTCATTCCATTTGCATCGCTGATGTTCACATCGATTGATTGTGCGGACATCAGGAGTTCGACTAGATCGGTGTGAACATTCCCAATGATGGCTAAGTGAAGTGCAGTCCTTCCATCATTGTTTTTAGCATTAACAATGTCTTCCATATTGAACTTTTTTTCATGTACCAGTTGCTTCATAAGATTAATCTGTCGGTCCACTCTTCGAAACGTAGGGGTCTGAAAACCAGATACCGCGTAATGGAGAAACGTCTCCCCCGCGTTGTTTCGTACGGAGATCAACGAGGGAGACACCCGAATCAAAGCCTCGACTACGGCTGCTTGGCCCCTGTATGCAGCGATATGCAAGGCCGTGTTGCCTTGATCATCTACCGAGTCGATGATATCGAAAGATGCAACCAGGTTCTTAACCACCTATATAACAAAACATTGCTTGCATTAGTTAATGTAATAAAGCTCAACCACTAGCATAAACACAGAGTACTTGAGCAATTGAGCCTAACCTCAACTTGGCCTCTGCCCGCGGCGGCATGTAACACGGTCGAACCGCGCTTATCTCGATAAGCCAGAACATCTTCATAGTATCCATTAAGAAGCTCCATTAAAACCTTTGAATTCCCTCCTCTAGCAGCAGCATGAACAGCTTTGTTCGTGATCTCCCACTTATAAACCTTTGGTATGTCCCCAATGTGTTCTTCGAACCCTTCGCCTTTCGCGATCGAAAACCGCGGTGAGACCGCAAAGTCATATACAAGCATGAAAACCTCAGAGCTTTTGCCCCTGGCTGCAGCATAAAGAATATCAGTAACACCATACTCCCCTTCTCCAAAAACAAGCAAAGGGTTCATTTCAAGAAGTTCCCGAATGAATCCCAAGTCTCCGGCCGAGGCAGCCGTGTACATAAGCCATCCGCCGTAGCCACAGCTGATAAGGGAATTCTTCGGTTTCTTCGATTCGCATTCGATAAAAAGCTTCCTAGCAACTTGAGAACGACACTTAGCAACATCATCAAACTGTTCTTCATCGTCCCACACGGTCTCGAGCCGGCGGATCCGCCTCAAAGATGTCAGCTTGATCAGATGATTGCCATCAATCTGAAGAAGCTTACGGACCAAGTCGTAATGTCCATTAGCAGCTGCATAATCTATAGGACAAGCATACCACCATTGGTCCCCGGTGCTTTCCCATCGAAGAGGAAAATACGTCGGAAGCATTTCGAACACCAACAACAACAAAAATAAAGACTTCAAAACAACTTTGTAATCTGTATTAGCTTATGTTCATATGAATTCCAGAGAAATTTGCAGTCTAAATATCCAGCATCTCAACAAAGGCCGTGTTGGATTCAATGGAATCACATGGAAAGAAATAAAGATAATAATTAAAACTTAAATGCCTAACTAAAAAGACCCAGAAATTGTTAACTGTTATTTATTCATGCAGTTGAACTGCATGCATCAAAAGTACCCATTGAAACGCCCAGAATGCAGCAGAAGAAAGCATGTGCAGAGAATAAATGCTTTCTTTCTAGTTTTGATTGAAAGGAAACAGCCAATTACCACTCTCTAAATACGTAATCGAATATACTCCTATCTAACACTCATACCCGAATCCGAACCCGAATAACAAAGTGTTCAACTGTGTAATGATTATTCAAGTCAACAAGCAAAAAAATGGCATGTGAAAAAAAGAAGGGTTGGTTCCTTGCTTTATCAACAATAATGCATGTGTTGTGTCAAATCTCATCCTCTTTCCCATGCATTATTGTTTTCTTTAAAGTTTTACTTTCGGACAAGAAAAAGAGATTGTAGATATTGAGATTCGGAGCAAGAGGTGACTTCCACTTGAAATTATTTTTATTTGAAAAATAGATCTATTAATTGGTTGAGTGACTAATGATGTTCATGCTGTCACATCTTGTATGAGTTCAAATCATAGTATTTGTCTTCGAAATGTAATATTTTTCTACTTAATAAGAAAAACTGTAAACTAATTATCTTAAAGGTTATATTTTGATACACAAACCGTGAATTTATATATCAAAGTTTTTCTTTATCCTAAACCGATTAAACGAAATTATGGGTTCCACTTAAAGTGTTTGCATATGTTCAATTTTCTTAGTCTTTTCAAAGACGGCAAACACAACATGCATTTCTGGTACTCGAACTCGGATTCTAAGAGATGATGAATAGATCTACCTTTGCCACCAGTACACAAGAGGATGAGCGGGTTCCACTTAAAGTTACAATGGCAATATTTAAAGACTTGGGGACCAAACTGAATGATAAAATCAACCTTTTCAGTTGCACATGGAAAGTATCTGCACATGATAAAGTGTGATTTGGGTAGAGGAGACAGAGAGGAATGGATCAACCAATTGATTCCTTGCAATGTCTAACAACACGTAGAGTAGATTTGATTCGATTCGATTCGATTTCATTTAACATTTTATCTGGTAATTTCTAATCTTTTGCATGTTAACTCAAATGCAATGTTAAATAGGAGAAATGCCATGGCAGAGTTGTGCAACAATCTTTACATCAGATGTTTTTCGAGCGCGACCGATGAGAGTAATTTTAGAATTGAGCGTATTGTCGTTTTAGATCTGCCCTATCGTTGCCTAAACTATGTTTGCATCAACTAGCGTGGCTGATTTGACTTCTTTGGCCGAGAACATTTGCTTTTCAAACCAATTTTTGGAGCTAAAAAGTTGGTTTGAGACCAAAATTAATAAAAAACATGTAATCTTTTTAGGCTAAAAATATTTTTCAGTTTGGTTTAAAAAGTGCTTCAAAAGCTGAAATTTTTAGCTTTTAATTTTATCAAAAGTACTTTTTCATGAAATTACTCATATATCCTCTTTTTATATCACCAATCTACTTAAAAGCACTTTTAAACAACAATACAAATACTCATAATCTAAAATTACTTTTCAAAATCACTTTCCCACTGTATTTTTCAAAAACAATGTCAAACTGAAAAGTAATTTTGAAAAATGTTTTTAGATTGTTTGGTTAAAAAGTGCTGCCAAAAAATAATTTTAAGTAATAAAATATCTATTTTAGTCATTTTTTTGAAAATATAAAAAAATTTGGGATATAAACGAAGATATATGAGTAATTTTTTGAAAAAACTAAAAATTTCAATTTTTAAAAAGTACTTTTTAAACCAAGCTGAAAAGTACTTCTAGCCGGAAAAGCTATCATTTTTTTATTATTTTTATCTTAAACTAATTTTTTGGCTTCAAAAGTTGGTTTGAAAAGCAATGCGAACATGGGCGGGGAACTACATGGGGTTCGGGAGGGGCAATCGTCCCCACCTCCGAATTTTTTTTCATCTTTATCTCTTTATTTAATTTTCTTTAAAAATTAGTTTATTTATGAATTTGTCCCCATTTTCAAATATTTATAGTTTGCCTCCCTAACCTCAAATTCTGACTCCGTCCCTGAATGTGAGCTAAGGATACATCGCTGGTTGATGACCCTCTTGGGTTTGGCAGCAGCATACATTTGTTGTTGCACTTGCCCGTCTTGTCCCCCACGCCAACTGTTTTCGAGTCCTTGCCAATAACAACACTTTTCAATTATATGATCCGATTTGATTTCATGTGTTTCTGTAAAATTTATGTCAATAATTGTATAATGGAAAAGAAGTTGAAATATGTTTTGATATTTTTATACAATATCTAAATCTAAAATTATCCATTATTGCTCTAAACCTCTAATAAAATATAATTATGTTTAAATGCTTTTAAGTTTTAAACTTTATTTAAATTTTTTTTTCCGAATCTAGTCAAGTTTTTGAGTTTCTGTACAAATTTAATTGTACACATATATTTTTATATGCATATACTTAGGGTTGGGCGGTGCACATATTGATTCCAATTTTAACGGCTTCCTATATGTATATATAATATACATATATATATTTTCATAATTTCACGTGTGATATACATAATATATCATGCACAATTGACAAAGTCAACTCGAATATGAAAACCGATAAACTAATTACTAAAAAAATTCGAGTTATTCGAATTTCCATTTTATAACTCAAACTTTATTTGATATTTTTTCGAGTGAGTCAAAACGAGTCGGTTTTTTCGCCTCGAGTCGAGTCGAGTTTTGCCCGCCCTAAGCAATATTTAATCAGTAAAATCCAAACGAAATTATGTGATATTTGAGAATAAAGAGAGATGCATCTTTTGATTCCAAAATTAATATTATAACTTCATTTGATTACATAAAACTTAAACAAATTATCAAAAATAAATTTTAAACAAAAAGAAAATTGACATATAATTGTAAGAACATATATAATAGGATAACTTCACAAGGCTTAGGGGGTGAAATGAATTAGTATCACGGATATGCCAAGGGGCCAAGTTCCATTTGATTATTATTTTCATCCTGTATTGTTCAATATAATTAATCCAATTCTTAGAATTAACATTTGAGTTATTATGCTCGAAAGTAAATAGACATTCATGTATTAGTCCTAATAGGTAAGGTGAGCAAAATTCGACTCAAAAAAATCGAATAACTCGACTCAAGGTGAAAATACTCGACTTGTTTTGATTCGACTCGAAATTACATAAACTCAAACGACTCAAAAAAATTTCAAATAAAGTTTGAGTTGTAAAATGGAAATTCGAATAACTCAAAAATTTTAATAATTAGTAGATTTATTTTTAAGTTCTAGACGAGTCCTTCAATTTTTTATGATATATACATACCGATATATAAAAATATGAAGAAATATTGTCACATGTGAAAAAATATGAAAAAAAAATATATATGTGCATATCTTATATGATTAGTGAAAGTTCTTTAAATTAGAATCAAACCGTATTATAACGTAATAAATAATTACAATTAAATTTTTATAGGAACTCAAAAACTCGACTCAAATAAAAAAAATTACAAATAAAGTTTGAGTTGTAAAATATGACGCGTCAACTGGAATAACTCAAAAATTTTTGACCTCGATCGAACGCTCACCCCTAATAATAAGGATGACAAAATTAACCGAACCCGACCTAATCTGATTTTTCTTCTTGAATCTCAGGGATCGAGGGCAAGGTGGGTTTTGGAAAGCAATGAGTCGGGGCATGTTCAAGTATAAGATAGAATTTTTCCGTCTCGATATATTTTTAATTATATATTCATATTTTTTATCATATTTATGAAAATACAATTTATAAACATATTTAGAAATTTTAAGCTATTTTTTATTTTTTTTTAATTTGTATTAATCATAACTCTTTGTTAAATGTTTTTCAAGTTTTAACATATCTAATTCTAATGTATTAGAGTATGGAAAAGATTGGATCAACACTTTGTCTCCTACAATTTATTGACATTAACGCCACCAGCCTCAAATCACCGGCCTTTAAAAGTTGAGATAACATAAACAATCAAAACAAAAATACTCATTTCAACGAAATGAAGATTGTTTTCGGACAAAAGTGCATGGCGGGTTCAAATAAAGACCCTAATCCAAAAGGGTACACTGATAAATGTCCCATGCAATCTATTATTTCCTAAAACCTTCAAGAAAAATCCCAGAATGCAACGACCGGTACGCCAAAATCACTCACTTAACAGAAGCCATGTGCCGGATCAAGTCGATCACTCGGGAACTAAACAAAATATTGAGAATTAGACGAGCAGCGTTTATGGTATTATCAAGCTATGGAAATAAGGAAACGTATAAATTTATACCTGTAACCCCACTCGTTGTCGTACCAAGCAACGAGCTTAACAAAGTTGTCACTCAATGCAATTCCGGCCTTGGCATCGAAAATGCTAGACCTGTTAAAACACAACAGAATCTTATCTTTAGTCCCAATTGCAGTTTATGAAGTTTACAGATTCGATGTGCCGGAAAAAACATCAACATTGTCAAGAAAAGAGAACTTGGAATGAAGCTTCGCACCTGCAGTCTCCAACAAAGTCTGTTGAGACCAAATCTTCGTCTACGTAACCGAGAATTCCCTTCATGTTGGTTTCAGATTCTTTCCTACAGGAACAAAAGACATTGGGACAGCATGAAACCCAAAGTTTGAAATATCAAGTTAAAAACATTCTAATACTTACTTGATGGCAGCCTTAATATCTTCATACGAAGCCGCCTTCTCTAGTCTCACCGTTAAATCAACCACGGAGACATCAACAGTGGGAACACGGAACGCCATTCCGGTGAGCTTGCCATTCAATGACGGCAACACTTTACCAACAGCCTATGCAATTACAAGATAACCATCACACTTCAATTCCAACAACTAATTATAACAATTACAGAGACCTCATGGTTATAATCACTCAATGATGGAAAAATACAGGGACTAGAATGTCAAAAATCTAAAAATACCTTGGCAGCTCCAGTGCTGCTGGGAATGATATTGAAGGAAGCAGCTCTACCACCTCTCCAGTCCTTCATTGATGGACCATCAACAGTCTTTTGAGTTGCTGAATTAAAATCACCAAGTTAGTTCAACAATACACATAAGGTTGCAACAAGAAGCAATAGAACACCATATGTACTTACCTGTAATCGAATGGACAGTGGTCATAAGACCCTCAACAATGCCAAACTTGTCATGGATGACCTGTCACCATGTTTACAGATCAAGTACTACATTAAGATAACAGTATAATACAAACGCTCCGCACGAATAAGAGAACTCGGTATTACTCACCTTAGCCAATGGAGCAAGGCAATTAGTAGTGCAGCTAGCATTGGAGACAATGTTAAGGTCAGCCTTGTATTCCTTCTCGTTGACACCGACAACAAACATGGGGGCATCCTTACTGGGAGCAGAGATGACCACCTTCTTTGCACCACCCTGAAAAGCATTTTAGATAAGAATACCAAACATGAGAACTTTCCCTGGGGAGAACAAAATTCGGGCATGTTAATTCCAATAAATTTTCTCATATGCCCATCAAATGAATCTATTATCGAGATTCGAGACACTATCACAAACCTTCAAGTGAGCAGCAGCTTTGTCCTTGTCAGTGAAGACACCGGTAGACTCAACAACGTAATCAGCTCCGGCCTCACCCCATGGGATTTCGTCCGGGTTTCTAACATCATTCGAAAACAAATCAATAAAACAGTTTATATGTGGCAAAATCGCAATGCTATTCGAGTCAATTACAAAATCTCTTTCAAAAGAAGATTTATAACCACCTGATGCCGAAAACAGTGACAGGCTTTTCACCAAAGAGCAGGGTCTTCGAGTCCTTCACCTTAAGTTCATGGTGCTTCCATTGACCATGAACACTATCGTACTTAAACATATAGGTCTGTGCAATATGATATCATCAAATCGTATCAAAAATCAAATTATTAAATTAACAAAAGCAGTCAATTTGATTCTCTGTTTTTAAGTTGGTTAATAGTAAATCTCTAATAGATCTACATTACAATAATCTGTAACGATTGAAATTCAAATTATTTCCCGCTAAAACATATGAAAAAAAAAATGTAAAAATCATATCAGGAAAAACAAACTCATAATCACTTTCCTCAACTAATCTAAAAACCAGATCACCTCATTTTCCACTAAAAAACACATTCAACAAAAGAATTAAATCAACGAAGCGATCTACACGCATGCAAGCTATCAAATACAAAGGAATGTACAAATGTGCGTATACGAACCATGTAATCAGTGGTGATGAAAGGATCGTTAACAGCAACGAGCTCAACATCGTCGCTTTGGAGAGCAACTCTCGCAACCAAACGGCCGATCCTTCCAAATCCTTCACGAAACACACAAAGAGAAATCAGTACACCTCTAAACGAACCGAACAAAAACAAGAATATGTTCATGCTCGTTCGTTTAATTTAAATTGAACAAATGAACGAACACGAACAACTAAATGATTATAATTTCTTGTTTAACGAAAACAAACACAAATGAAGGAACAAATACCGTTGATCCCGATCTTAATCTTAGCCATGGCGGAGAAACCAGAGCAAATATAAACGACGACGATAAAGGGAGAGTGAAGCCGAAGTGAGTGAATAGTGATGACCGTAGGAAATGAATAGAGAAGGGTGGTTTATATAGGAAGAGGACTTTAACCTAAACGGAGGAAGCGCAGATTTGACGGAAATCTCCACGGGAAAGTAGGGACCACAAAAAATAGTAAGTGTCGATAGGTTGGTTACATGTGGAAATGGTATTGGTGCGGGATGAAATTCTAAATAAATCTTCAATTATAATTTTTTTTTCAAAATAATAAATTTGGGGAATTAAATAAATAAATTATCAAATAAATCTTTATTTTTTATACCGTAGTGGCACAAAGTTATTTGGCCGTGAATTATATTTTTTTTTTGAAATAGCCACTGAATTTTCATTAAACCATAGAAAATTCAATTACAACGCAATCAAGAAGAAGAAAATTTGGGTTAAAATAACCCAAAAAATTATTACAACTCAAAAATAATTAAAACGAAAATTTCTATGGAAATACGCATACCAACGAAAATTCAAAAGCTTCCTGAATATCCTTGTCTCTGTCCAAACGAGACACATAAAGAAGGAAGGAGTGGTGTGCGATCCATTCTGTCAGGCAAAAGGTACCGCTACCTAGGACTGATTTTATCGGCAAACAACCATCAACGAGTGGGGATAAAACATTCCAAGTGACCACCGACAACACCATGTATCAGAAACTAGCGCCGAGTGAATCTCTGTGCGAACAACAATCGAACGCTAGGGTATGCTGAAACCTGCCACGAAGACAGATGAACCAAACCAAAAAAAACAAAACAAAATCATGTCACAAAGACAGAAGAAGAAGCGTGTCACTAGGACAGAGAAAAAGCGTGCTACAGAAGCAGAGATTCTTATTGAAATAAAAATAAGAAAACTGATAAAATCGGTGGTCGACAACCAATACGAAGATTGATTGCCGACCACCGATTAAAGAGATTGAACAAAAAGAAAAGCAGCTAGAATTGAAACAATTTTGAGAGAGGAACGACTAGGGTTTTTTTAGAAAAGTTTCTTTCAGTTTTGGCCGTGAATTATACTTTTGTGTTGAATAAACTGATGTTTGTTATGAATATCTTTTGTGTATGGTGGATATCCATATATTAAATGCGATTTTAATGGGTTTTATTATTAGGGTTTAATACCTATTGGAATTAGTATTTCTATCTTATGCCCATAAATATATACTTTTGAAGAAAACATTGTACACAACCCTACATTGAGAATATAATAAAAATCTCTCTCTTTGTCTCTCATCTTTGCTCTTATTTATCTCTCTTGTTCTTCTTTATTTTATTCACAACAATCTTTTAATTTTAAATTATTTGAATTGAGTTATTCGAGTTAACTCAAATAATTCGTGAAAACTTCGAATTTGATTTTGTCTAATTTAAAAAATAGAATTTTACAATTTTATAATTTAGTTCATGATTTTCTTTTTTCTTCTGTTCCTCTTTTTAAGTCTATTTTTGACCAAATTTGAAGTACATGTGACATGTTTCATAAAACAATATAGAATGCCTATTTAGCTTTGATTCATATTTTTTTTAAGATAATTTTTTTTTGTAATTTAGCCCTTCAATTTTGTATAATTTTCTCATTTCTTCTGTCCCTATTTATTTTAAGTCTATTTTTTATTAAATTTGAACCACATGCTTCCAAACCACAATAGAATACTTATTTAGCGTCAATTCTTATTTTTCAAAAATGAATTTCCTTTTTTTTTTCAATTTAGCCCTTCAACTTTATATGATTTTCTCATTTCTTCAATTCATCCCTCATTCTAAGTCTATTTTTTTTACCAAATTTAAACTACATGTTCCACTACCACTATATAATATCTATGTAACTAAAATTCATATTTTTAACATTTTTTTACAATTTAGTTCATTAACTTTGCATGTTATTCAATTTGACTATACAACTGTAATTTTTTTTCACATTAATTCATTGACTTCTTTATACTCTCATCAATATTTTATCCTCAAAAGTTCATTATTTAAAAATAACATTATAAGTATATTTTATAAATTTAGATGATATTATTTATTAAACAACATTACAATCTTACGCACACATGTGAAAAAGAATATTAAGATATATATATATATTATGATTAGAGAAATCGTTTAAATTATAGTCAATTCTTATTTTTTAAAAATGAATTTCTTTTTTTTCAATTTAGCCATTCAACTTTATATGATTTTTCTCATTTCTTCAATTCATCCCTCATTCTAAGTCTATTTTTTACCAAATTTAAACTACATGTTCCACTACCACTATATAATATCTATGTAGCTCCAATTCATATTTTTAACATTTTTTTTACAATTTAGTTCATTAACTTTGCATGTTATTCAATTTGACTATACAACTGTAATTTTTTTCACATTAATTCATTGACTTCTTTATACTCTCATCAATATTTTATCCTCAAAAGTTCATTATTTAAAAATAACATTATAAGTATATTTTATAAATTTAGACGATATTATTTATTAAATAACATTACAATCTTACGCACACATGTGAAAAAGAATATTAAGATAGATATATTTATATGATTAGAGAAATCGTTTAAATTATAATCAATTCATACTATAACATTATAAATTGTTACAACTAATTTTTTACAGAAACTCGACAACTCGAATCGAGTAAAAAAAATCAAATAAATTTTGAGTTATAAAATAAGACTCGTCAACTCTTCAACTCGAATTTGTTTACTCAACTCGATCGAATTCTTACTCATAAATACAATATATTCACCGGGTAAAGTGGCAAGATATCTGTAGACCTAAAGAGTTTGACGGGCTCGGTTTCTCCGACTTCAAACTGTGAACTCGTTCTTTATTAAACAAATGGGTATGAAGCAGCAATGTTTCATGGATGTGGAAGAATATAATTTGACCACTATCAGAACCTGATGATTATTTCACAAAAAATCTGTGTTTTATTTTTATTTCTAATATTAACATTAGAAAGTGAAGAAAGTGAGTTTTTATAGTTAAAATAAAATGAGTTGTATTTTTAATTGTTTTATTAGTTCTTTATTGATTTGTTTTATTATTATGAATGAATTTTTCAATCAGTTTTTTTGTTGATTTAGGAAAAAGTTGTGTATTGGTTCTTGGAATATTAATGATATATAGAAGAATATCTATGTATATATTTTCAATGAAAAATTTATAAAAATAAAATTTACGGATTAATCGAATAGTTCTTCTTTTAAATATTTGCTAATTTTTTTATGTTTTTAATATTTTATCTCGATGTAATTATTTTAACAACAAACGATGTTAATCGGATTGTCTAATTGATTTGGCCTTGTTACGGATCGGGCACTGGTGTAAAAGTTTACGGCCTGATTCTATAGCATCTGTAAATGTCTTCGTCTTGGGGTAAAAATCCCTTGCCCCCTAATCATGCCCTCTTCTATGCCCAACACTAAAAATCACTTAAAAATTAAATTCTAAACCCTAACCCTAATTTTTACATCATAAACCTTAAACCCTATACCTTAAAAAATATACTCGGCCCTTAATTCCCTAAATTCTGACCACAGCTCCTAACCTTAAACCATAAACTCTAAACTCTAAACCCATTATTTTAAAGTGGGGGCATAAAAGAAGACATGATAAGAAGGCAGACGATTTCCATCCTTAGTCTGGTGCCCTTATTGATTATCGAGAAAATGACTTAGGCAATGTGTTCAATAAGGGAAAAATGAATATTCACACGTGAGTAAAACTGAAGAGAAACAAAATAATTTTATTAAAGGGTAAATTGTATCTCAAGTACAAAACAGAATGTTTATTTATACACAAGCCACAAAACAAACTAACTCAAAACAGCCATCAAGAAAATACAACTCAGCAAACAATCCTCTGGCTCAGCAACCTTGATTATCTTGATAGCCCCCCATCAAGTTGGAGCATACAAGTTTTGAAGGCCCAACTTGACAATTGAACCCTGAAAAGAACCAGTTGACAAAGTTTTAGTAAAACAATCAGCAAGCTGATTTTGTGATGAAACAGGTAAAAGTTTAATAACTCCCTGTTGAATCTTTTCTCGGATTAAATGACAGTCGGTTTCAATATGTTTTGTGCGTTCATGATGCACAGGATTCTCAGCAAGCTTTATGGCACATATAAATTGTCACAATAGAGATTAGCAGAAGAAAGAGTAACTTGTAAGTCAGAGAGAAGATAAAAGAACCATTGAATTTCACAAGTGACAACAGTTATAGTACGATATTCTGCTTCACTAGAGAAACGACATACAGTTTGTTATTTCTTGGATTTCCAAGAAACTAAGGATTTTCCTAAAAAAACACAAAAATCAGTAGTTGGCCGACGAGAATCTGGACAAGAGGCCCAATCAGAATAAAAAAAACATGAATTTTTAAAGGATTATCAGCAGAGAAAAACAAACCTTGCCCTGGGGTGCCTTTCAAATATCTAAAAACTCCATGTGCATCAGTTAAATGTGCATTAGTGGGGGCATATAGGAACTGAGATAACGGTTGGACAACAAAAGTAATATCTGGCCTAATATTGATAAGATACAAAAGTTTATCAATGAGCTGTCTATAAGAAGTAATATATTGTAAAACATCACCATCATATTTAGACAAATGATTTGTAACAACAATAGGAGCAGAGGCAAGTTTGCATCCAATAAAATCAGTTTCCTTTAAAAGTTTTAGGGTATATTTTCTTTGACACAAATTTATACCCTTGGTTAACCTTGCAATTTTAAATCCTAGGAAATACTTTAATTTCCCTAAATCCTTGATTTTAAAGGTATTATGAAGAAAACTTTTAATGTAAGAAATCTGTTGGGATGAAGGGCTAGCTACAATAATGTCATCCACATAAACAGCTAAGGCAATAAACTGGGAACCCTCACCCTTAGTGAAGAGACTAGAATCAGAAACAGACTGTTTAAAACCTTGATTTCTTAAAGTTAGTGTTAACCTTTCATTCCACTACCTACTAGCTTGTTTTAGTCCATATAAACTCTTGTTTAGTTTACAAACAAGGTCAGGGTTATCTTTGGAAAAAATAAGAGGTAATTCCATATATACCTCTTCTTGTAAGAAATCATGGAAAAAGGCATTATTGATGTCTAATTGTTGTAAATCCTAGTTCTGAGCTGCAGCAATAGCCATTAAGGTTCTTATAGTTGTAATTTTGGCCACTGGACTAAAAGTATGAATGAAGTCAACCCCAGGCTTTTGTGTATAGTAGGGGTGGGCAAGACCGGGTACACGACCAATTTGTCTAGAATTGGTTTCGGTCCCTGTAACCACCGGTTCTTGAAAATTAGAACCAGCCCCGGTTAGACCGGGTCCAAGATTTCAGGAACCGGTCTCGGTACTAGTGTGAACCGGTACCAATACTGGGTACCCGGTCAATTAGTCTATTATTAATAAAATTTGAGCAGCAGGAGAAAAAAATTTCAACCATCAATAGTAATATTAAATAACAAAGTCAGAATATTGTAGGCTTGAAGGTTGAAGTCTTAAAACGAGTCATACTCATAATATTCATACACAAAGAGAAATAAAGGAGCGCCTTCAGTTGCTTTCAACCTCTTCAACGCCATTCGGTACCAAACCAGTATCGGGTACCTGGTACAGGTCCCGGTCCCATTGGGTACCCACCGGGTACCGGGTCCAAAAAAGTAGGATCCAGTCCCGGTTACAACCGGGACCTAAATTTTGGAACCAGTCCCAGTCCCACCGGAACCAATACCGGGTAAAAATCCACCGGGTCCGGGACCGAGTAATCGGATTTTTTTCCCACCCCTAGTGTATAGCCTTTAGCAACTAACCTAGCTTTATACCTATCAAGGGTACCATCTGACTTTAACTTAGTCTTAAAAACCCACTTACATCCTATAGTGGTCTTTCCAGGGGCAAATGAACTAAATCCCATGTTTTATTATTTTCTAAAGCATTAATTTCTTCTTACATTGCAGTTTTCCAACAATCATGCATAAGGGCCTGTTTATAAGTTTTAGGCTCACTCAACAGATCAACATTATTAAGGAAGGATTTATGATTAGTAGAAATGTTAGCATAAGAAAGAACCTGATCAACAGTATGTGGAGTAGTCCTAGTCTTAGGCATAGTTACCGGAAAATCCTTAAAATTCTGTGGAATTTTAACAACTCTAGAAGGTCTAGAAATCTTAGAAGAATGTTGATCATGAAGTCTAGAAAAAAACATTATCAGCTTTATCAAAATTTTCAGAAGGTAAAGGATTATCAGCATTGTTTTCAGATCTATCAATACCAACAACATTATTACCAGATTTATCAAAACTGTGAAAATTATCAGAATTGAGAGGAACATCTTCAATACAAGTTTCATTAGTGCCAGTACAAAAAACATCCCCTAATGCAAAATTATCACAATTAGGTAAAACAAAACTGCCAAGGTTATTAGTAACATCTTGCTTAAATGAAAAATTATTCTCATAAAAGATCATATTCCTAAAAACAAACACAGTTTTAGTTTCTAAGTTATATAATCTATATCCTTTTACATTTCTAGGAAAGCCTAAGAAAACACATTTAGTGGCCCTAGAATGCATTTTTGTTTCAGCCTTAAGTAAAAGAGAAACATAGGTAAGACAACCAATAACCTTAAGGTGATCATATCTAGGTTTAGACTGAAAAAGAACTTCAAAAGGAGTGCTATTGTCAAGAATGAGTGTAACACCCGTGTTTGGGGGTCGGGTGAATTTAAAATAATAAAATAATATTTTGGGCCTCGAGTTTTCAAAACAAATATTTTATGTTGGGCTTGTTTTGTTTTCAAACCCAAAACCCATAGATTTTAGAATTGGAAGATGGTCATCTCATTAATGTCAAAGTTGTAATTTCTTGGTCTTGTAAAATAAAACCCAGTTTTATTTTATTTCAAATACCCAAAATCATACCCATCTTCTTCCTCCCCATTTTGAACGTGAGTTTCTCCTCCTCATCTCCCATCACTATTCCATTACCATTTTTGCTTGTTTTTGAGGGCTTTTCAAAGGTAAGTACATTTTCTTATTACCCTCATCTTCCTCTTTCTCCCCATATAATTTGTTTTCATTAAAGCTCACTAGTTTGCATTTTAGAGTTTTGAGGTTTTGAGTTAAAAATGCTAACTTTGTTAGCTTTAACTAAAGCTTTTGATTTATTAATGTCATGTGAGTTGTTTACTACCTGTAAGGTCCAACATATCCGATTTTTGCAAGGTTTTACGGTGTTTTCCAAAATTGGGTTTTAGGGAGGTTTTAGAGAGTTGAAATGTTGAGTTTTTGGGGTGTTTTAGGTGGGAATTGGTTGGCTGATGGTTAAACTATGTATAAGGGTTGTTTTGGAAGCTTTTGGGAGTAATTTAAGTGTTGGAATCATCGGTTTTGGGCTGTGCTTTAGGGCTGCTCGGGAATGAGGATTTTGGGGTTGTCTTTAGCTTGAAAATCTTGTGTTTTGTGCTTGGTTTGTGTTCCGGGTTTTGCTACATTGATTTGTGAACTGATTTGAGGTTATTTTGATTGTGTTGAGGGCTTTTCAAAGCAAGGATTTGCGTTGGTGAAGCTTCGGGATCCAATCCGGAACCGTTGGGAGCGGGATCGGCTAGTGTGGTTGAGCTTGGATTGTCGGTGAGTGGTTAATGGTTTTAACTTGATTTTCAACGGTTGGATTAAGCATGTGATTGTGGAAATATTTTTAAGCATCGTTTTGGTTCAAAGATGATTTTGAAAGAGTTTAGATTGAGCTTGAGAAAGTCAATCTAAACTCAAGAGTAAGTTGATGTGTATCGCCTTTTTAAATTCCCCTTTTATCGTTTGTTTTCAAATTACTTGGAGTGATAGCTTGTTATGCATGAAATTCCATTACTTCGGGAGGAAGCATGTTGTTGGTTATTATATTGTTGATCATGCATGGTGAAATCATGGTGTTGTTGATATGCCATGTAAAATGTATGTCAGTTGGTGCAGGTTGTGCACGGAAATGGTAAGTAAGACCAATCGCGGTTGGTAAGATCGTAAGTAGCAAGTTGTGCATAATTGTGGTTTTGTTACAAGTTGTTTTGGACGTGCATGGTATAGTGTGTTCATGTCGCATGATGGTGATTTGTATATCGTGTTGCATGGTTGGTGTCGAACCTCACGTGATGGTTGTCGTTGCTCCGGTGATGTGTAGTCCCGTCGGTAGTGACTAGTGTGAGACTCCGGTGATGTGTAGTCCCGCCGGTAGTGACTAGTAGAAGAGTACTTTGATGTGTAGTCCCATTGGAAAACTACTAGTCGGAACGGTGATGTGTAGTCCCACCGTGTTTTGGTTATGCTTGTGCATACCATGTATTGTTCATGCTGTGTCTCACCATATCATTCCCTCTAAATGGTTTTGCTTTAAATCTAAGATTATGCCTTTATGCATACCATGAAGTGTGATGCCATGATAAATATCTATATTGTTGACTTATGGTTGATCCTGTGTTAGTAAGAGGATTAGGTAGTTGGATGAATTGTATGTGTTGGCCTTTATTTTAAAGAAAGCTTTGAACCCTGCATTGTCGTTGTTATGTTTTTGAGCTCCACTCACTAAGCTTTATGCTTACGCTCTCCTTTTTCCGACAATGCAGATCTTTAGCTTGGAGTTAGCAGGGAGCAAGAAAAGGGCATCCAAGCGTGTGGTAGTTTGCTCAAGTATGGTTTATTAAATAATGTAGTAGTTTAGCAATGGGAAATGCTACGTGTTTTAAGAGCGTGTATCTAGACTCCTTTGTGTTGGCTTTATGTTGTTAATGCCTTATGTTGATGGATTTGTAAACTATGTTTATGTTGATGCCTAAGTGTTTGTTTGGAAGGCTTATAACCATGTCCCTTGAGATGCCTATACCTTGGTGTTGAAGTTTGAAAGCCATGTCTTTTGGATGCTTATGTTTGTAGTGAAGGCATGTAAATCTTGTTATGCATGTATTTTTGTGGGTGCTTGTTCTCTTTTAAAATGGTTAGCCTTGGACGTGTGTTCTTTTGAATGTATGCTAAATGTTGGATCATGTTTGAAGTAGAGTGAAATGCTTCTAGAGTATGTGTATGTATGTTGTATGCTTGTCTTGGTATATGATGTTCTATTGTTTGTTTAAATTGATTTGTATGTTTAATCTTGGTTGCTAAATGATCTATGAATGTGGGTAGGTTGCTAGACGAGTCGTAAAATGCATCTAGAGTTGAGTTTTGGTTCGTTTTGCAGCTAAATTGAGGCTTGCAGTGTAGGGCTTATCGATACGCCCAAGGGCCGTATCAATACGGTCATACACTTTGAGGCTCAGTTTAGGCAGGGCGTACCGATACACGAGGGCGTATCGATACGCCAAAGGCTCTCTGGAATTCTGAGAAATTGAAGAGATTTTGGCGTATCGGTACGGGTATAGGGTGTATCGATACGGTCTTTTATCGTTGACCGTGAGAAGTTGACCAATGAGGGCGTATCGGTACGGTCAACCAGTGTACCAATACGGTCTCCCTAGGTTGACTCTGAGTAGTTGACCAAGTCAAGGCGTATTGATACGGTCCCCTAGCGTATCGATACAGCCTGTTATAAAAGTTAAAATGGGTTGTTCAATTGCATGTCTGTGAGTTTTGTATCCGTGTTTGTTCGTTGCGTGACCTATCACATAGGAGTTAATAAAGGCATCTAGAAAAGATAAAGAAAAAAATAGGGTTACTAACCGAAAGGGAGCCTTAACGGGTTTCGCTTCGATTTTCCCCGTGTAACCTACTCGAACCGGTCAGTCGTCCAGACCGGAGCGAGGGGGTTACAATGAGAGTAGGAGTAATGTTAATTAATAGAACAGCATGCAAAATGCAGTCTATCCAAAAGGGTAAAGGAAGAGTAGGAAGAATTCTTAAAGCCCTAGCAACATTTAAAAGATATTTATGCTTTCTCTCAACAATGCTATTCTGCTGAGGAGTATGAGGACATGAGGTTTGATGAACTATCCCTTTAGATTTAAAAAAAACTCAACCATATCAAATTCTTTTCCATTGCCAGACCTAATACATTTAATTTTAATAGAAAACTGAGTTTCTATCAAAGTATAGAATTCAGTAATTATTTCTCTTGTTTCAGATTTAAATTTCATAGGATAAACTCACATGAACTTACTTTTGTCATCTACAATAGTAAGAAAATAACAATGGCCATATATACTATGAACTGGAAAAGGACCCCAAATGTCCACATGAACCAAATAAAAAACAGAAACAGACTTGGAAACACTAACAGGGAAGGGCAGCCTCTTATGCTTAGCTAAATTACAAGTATCACAATGTTTCAAATAACTAGATGGGATAATAAGATTTAGGCTTGCAAGAATTTTCATTCTATGACTAAAGGGATGGCCTAGTTTAGCATGCCAAACATCAAAAGAAACAGAAGAGTTAATCAAATTACCAACAATAGCATGTTTGTCACTTTGAATTTCAAGCTGATAGAGTCCATTTAGCTTTCTAGCTAAACCAATCATCTTCCATTGTTTGACATTCTGTATACAACAGAAATCATGTGAAAATATAAAAGATAAACTGGAACTATTTGTTAATTGAGAAATAGAAACCAGATTAAAACCAAAAAAAGGTATATGAAAAATATTATTAAGAACCAAACTATTAGACAATCTAACAGTTCTAATATGCAACATTTTTACCAACTGACCATTAGGCAATTTAACAAACTTATCATTAACAACAGAATAGGTAACAAAATAATCTAAAAAATTAGTAATATGATCGGTGGCCCTTGAATCAAGAGTCCAAGACCTATCATTTAAGACATTATTACTTTGATAATTTTCAGTTTTAGAATATCCACAACAAATTATACTAATGTCTAAAGAATAACCAGAACTAATAAAAGGGGAATCCATACATTGTGCCTCAACAAAATCATGGTTTGAACACAAAGCATTGACTTGGGAAGGTGAAACAGAATTCTGATGTGGTTTGTCTCGTTCATTTATTAAGGACAGTAGGCTAGCATACTGTTCTTTAGTAAATGAAACAAGACCATCTTTACTTGTATTAACATAAGCAGTTTGTACATAATTTTTAGAAGCAGATTGCACATTATTCCCAGTTTGATTAGCTTCACTGACAGACCCTTTTGACCTAAACCTAGGAGGATACCCATGTTTTTTGAAATATTTTTTCACAGAGTGCCCATACAAACCACAAAAAACACAGAGAGGACTACGATTGAAAGAATTTCCAGAGAACTTTTTGACAGAATTTCTAGTGCCTCATCCCTTCTGAAATTACCCCTATCAACAAATAAGGTGTTGGAATCAGCACTAACAACAGGACTAATAGTTCGTTCATGTTGAACAAGAATTGAAAAAAAAATTCATTTATATTAGGAAATGGTTTCATCATCAAGATTTGGGATTTGGGGACAGAGATGGTATTGTTTAAGCCCCTAAGAAACCTAAGAGCAAAATCTTGCTTAGGAAATTCAACAGCTTTGCAATCGCAACTAGACAGAGACCTAAGATTACAAAGTTCATCCCAAAGAACTTTTAATTGAGTGTGAAACGTAGTTACTGAAAGATTACCTTGACGTAGGGAATAAAACTCATTTTGTAAGTCGGAAACCCGAATCAAATTCTCTTGTTTGAACCAGTCATGGAGATCAGCCCAAAGCTCATATGCGGTATCCACCCAGATTACTCCTTGGGCAATCTCTGGAGTTATCGCTCGTAGAAGCCAAGACATGACCAAATTATTGCACTTCTCCCAGGCTTGAAAACGAGAACTCTCTTCGCGCATCTGCTCAATCGACCCATCCACAAAACGAAACTTGTTTTTGGAAATAAGGGTCATCTTCATCGATCTTGCCCAGCTATGGTAATTCGAACCGTTTAACAAGGCAGAGGTAAGGACGAGACCAGGGTTTTCGTTCAGATGAATGTAATATTCATCTGAGGGATCATCGTTCTTGAAGGTTTGAGAGCGAAATCGATCAGAGGAATCGTCATCTGGTACCATGTTGATTATCGAGAAAATGACTTAGGGTTTTGTTTTCTTGATTTTGGAATTTCGGGAGAGTGATAGGCAATGTGTTCGATAAGGGAAAAATGAATATTCACACATGAGTAAAACTGGAGAGAAATAAAACAATTTTATTAAAGGGTAAATTGTATCTCAAGTACAAAACAGAATGTTTATTTATACACAAGCCACAAAACAAACTAACTAACTCAAAACAGCCATAAAAAAATACAACTCAGCAAACAATCCTCTAGCTCAGCAACTTTGATTATCTTGATAGCTCTTCTGCGACTTATCTACAGTCGAGGCCTTGGCGTAGGCCTATTATAAATTTCTGGTCTGCCCCTAAAGTTGGTTGTCTTAAGTTTAAAAAAATTGCAGCGGTTAAAGAGAGTTTGGTGAGGCGGGGATTGGGGAATCCTTCGCGATCATTATGGGAACGTATTGATTCGCTTTTCCAAATTCATCGGCATGTCGGATCCCACCGGAGTTGAGCTGGTCGCCATCCTTGAAGCTTGTCAGGTTTTCTCTTCTTCTCGTTGGTTTAAAAAGTTTAAATTGTATATTGAGTCAGATAGTTTACTTGCTGTGAGATGGATTAAAAATCCAAGCAGTTCACCAATTTGTTTTGCACAGTTGGTCATGAGGTGTAACTCTTTCTGCTTGAAGAATGATTTGAACATATGTTTTGAGTTTAGAGAAAAGAATTGTGCAGCCCAGCAATTAGCTCAACAGGGTATGGGGAGAACCCATGATTTGTTGGATATTTCTGTCTAAAAAGTGCTGATATTTTTGGTTTGATGGCAATGGAAAGTGCTAGTTAGAAGTATGGGGAGGAAGGAGTTGAATGTTCTGTATTTCAAATTTTAAGGAGGTTTTTTAACGAGGCTTATATCGAAGTCTTATCCTGATTGATTGATTAATATTATTTTACTTTCTTCCTTTTTCAAAAAAGAAACAAGAAAATATATTGTTGATATAAATACGGCATCGACTACAAATTGGGTTGTTGGTTGCACTTGCTTTTACGAATCCTTCAATGAAATTAATAAGCTTCTAGATGATTATATAGATATGTCGGTAACTCCAGGCTTGGTATTAGGGTTTTAAATGAGATACAGATATCGCGAGCTATTCAAGTTTGATTTGATTAATATTTGGCTCGATTGGACACGATTCGAGCTCAAATTTTGAATGAGTCGAGTTGAACTATTTAATACCGACTCGAAAAGTTCACGAGTTACTCGAAAATATAATATACTAAATCTTTTAATTTTTTAGAATTAAAGTGAACTAAAATATATGTTGTTGAGTAATAATAATAATTAGGGTTGTAAATGAGGCGAGACAGACTATGAGCTACTCGTGTTTCATTCTGTCAAACCTCGGTCAACACTCGACTCAATTGGACTCAACTCGAGTTCTTAACAAGTTGAATTGAGCTTAAAACTATTGAACTCGACTCAAACTCGAATTCTTAACAATCCAAGTCAAGCTCAACATTACTCAGAGTCAACTCGACTTATATATGCTCTTACTTAGTATGATGTAATCCTATACGTTTCCCTCTACTTTTTTAATTTGCTTTGAAATACATTATACATATGGTCTTAACTAATTTATAATTTAGTCATATTATCGTAATATGATATATATAGTTGAAATAAATTTATTTGACAAAAAAGTTAATATATATATGAATAAATACTATCTTATAATTATATTTAAACTATTAAAAAATTTATTGACAAAATTCAATCTTATTTTGACGACACTATATTTCATCTGAATTGATTTGATTTGAATCGTAGGCGGTTGAAGCATTTCATCATTTACAAGAGTGGTTCTGGACATGGTCGATAGGTTCGGCCGCACAGAGCCCCGAAAACAAGGGCCCCAATTGAGTTCTCTAATTAATATATATAAATATATATTCTCAAAAATATTGTAAAATATATATAACAATTTTTAAAAAAAATTATTCCAAGTATTAATTGTGATTAGGGCCACTCAATTCCATTAATTTTCTAAATGCGATAATTGTATATAGAGTCTTATTGACTGCTACTATTGCTTCTACAGAATAAAGTTCTTTAAAATTGAGGTTTGTGAAGTTATGCTTTCGAACAACTATATCACAAGAAAGATTAAAAGGACTTGTTTTGATGGCAATTGAGGGCGATCTTTTAGAAAAACTTAATATTGAAAGTGTTGTAGATGATTTTGCTTCAAAACATGCAAAGAGAACATCACTTTTTAGGTAATTTCTATGTATTTATAAATTTTAGAAAAAAATAATATTGAAAGCGCCGTAGATGATTTTGCTTTGATGGCACGGGCCGGGTCGAGTTTTTGGACCACGCGACCCGGCCCGAAAATTATATTCTTAAACCCGAACTCGACCCGGATCGACCCAACCTAATTGTTAAAATATAAATAAATTTTAGAGACCTAATTGTAAAAAATTCAATTTTAATAACCTAATTTTAAATATATATATATATATAAAGAGGGAGCATTATTGCGACTATGTCTAAAAAATATATGAAAAAATTATATTATTAATCTTGGGTCAGGTCGAGTCGAATATTTTTTACCCTAAACCCGAAACCGACTCAACTTGAAATCACCTTTAATAAAAACCTAACTCAAAACCGAACTTTCAACAAAAAAAAATCTAACCTAATCGGCCATGTCGGAACGGGTTCCGGCTCGGGTAAAATGGCAGAGTAATATATCCAACTATCGCCACGTTGCTCTAGTCCTCCTTACCATGTTGTCCTCACCACCAATACATTACTATATCTAATTTATTAATGCTATCATTTTATAATAAAAGTTAAATTATAATGATCATTTTATAACTAAAATTAAGTATAATGACTATTATACACAACATTCAAAAATTAGATTATTAAAATAAATATTTAAAGATACTTTAATGACCATTTGTGAATTTTACCTTTTGTTCTATTCACAAGCCCATGTTAGCGTCAACTCATTCGTTTTCCATCTGTCAAAATTTCAAACGGCAAACCATGACTTCCTTTATCCTCCTCCCCTGTTCCATCCCAAAATTTAAAAAAGCCCTCAAACTTTCTTAAAATTAAATTTTGACCCCTTCAAAACCATCTTCTAAATTTCCATTTTTGAAACTTTCTCGTTTGCCAAAAGAAAAGATTTTCCGAGAAAAGAAAGGGGGAGATGACAATGGACAGAGAGAAGGAGAGGGAGCCCGAGCTTGAGAGCGCAATGTACACAAATTGCTTGCTTTTAGGTTTGGATCCGTCGATAATCGGTCTCGGATCATCCAATGGAACCCCTCGGGTCGGACTCTTCCGTCACTCCAACCCTAAATTGGGCGAGCAGCTTCTTTACTTCATCCTATCTTCTCTTCGCGGCCCCACTCAATCCGCCAGAGTAAATTATCATTGTCTCCGGTTCAGTTTACTTTTGATCTGGTCTGTATTTATTTTGAGTTTAGTTTTGATTTTGGATCTTTCAGGATTTCGATAGAGTTTGGCCGATTTTCGACTCAGCGCAATCTCGTGATTTTCGGAAGGTTGATTTTTCGATTTTCTCTTTTTCATTTTATTATTTGTTTGAATTATTGTTTACTTATTGATAATTTAGGTTGTGCAAGGGATAATTAGTGAGCTGGAAGCACAAGGAGCTCTACCAAGGAGTAATTCGAGGGTTTCTTCGCTTGCTACTTGCTGTGGACCAAGGTTAGCTAGATAATTTCTGTTTGCTTGCCAAGAAAATTTAAGAAAGTTAAGCACAATGGAAAAGTGTATTAATTGGCTTGACTCTTTAGCTTAGTTCTATCTGCACTAGGCTCATTACGGCGAATATTTTACAATAGCACTGAGCATTACTGATGTTTTCCAATGTGTTTGGTTGTAGATTTGTTGAACTTTTGTGGCAACTTTCATTGCATGCGTTGAGAGAGGTTCATAGACGGACTTTTGCATCAGATGTTGCTTCTAACCCGTTGCCGGCACCATTGACTGATGTTGCATTTTCTCATGCCGCTACACTACTCCCTGTAACAAAGGTAATGCTGCTCTGTTGACTGTTCATTCATATGAAGTACAATTGTAGTTTCTGCTTTTTTTTTCTCCTTCTCATATCATAGTTCACTTGATTTAGAGTTTCAGCATGAGTTTCAAAATTGATTTTCTTGACACCCATAGCAGTAAATTAACATGATTATAAACAGGCTCAAATTGCACTTGAAAGGAGGAAATTTCTGAAAAATGCAGAAACAGCAGTGCAGAGACAGGCTATGTGGTCAAATTTGGCTCATGAAATGACTGCAGAGTTCCGTGGTCTTTGTGCTGAGGAGGTAAGTAAATAATCACTCATTTGAACTCTTTCTGAGCATTTATGTCAAATTATCAATATAATTAGTGTGGTTTAGGGAGAAACTGGCCGTAAATCAATAGAATTAAGACTAAAAAATGTGTAAGATAGAAATGGGAACTCTTGACAACGTATGGTCATAATTAAGCTGTAAAATAGGTTTACTGCCACAACCTTATTATTTCCCCTTGAATTAATAGACTTTAGAACCTGGAGCTTTTTATAGCTCTATGTTTTCAAGAATTTCAACTTTTATCCTACAAGATTTTTAGTCTTAATTATTGATTTGCTGTTGTTTTCTCCCTAAACCACACCGATAATCCCCTTTTTCCTTTTTGTTAAGTGATGACTTTGACTTAATATATTCAACTAATATCTTAGAGAACTTAGACCACTCATCTTGAGCTCCTTTTGAGTATTTATTTCAAATTATCAATATAACTCTCTTGCCCCTTTTACATTGTTGTTAAGGGATGATTTTGACTCAATATATTTAACTATTGCCTTGTAAAACCTGGATCTTAGGCTTATTTGCAGCAAGAGCTGGAAAAACTACATGATTTGAGGAACAAAGTGAAGTTGGAAGGGGAGCTGTGGGATGATCTTGTCTCCACTTCAAGTCAGAATTCTCATTTGGTTTCAAAGGCCACTCGCTTGTGGGACTCTATATTGTCTCGTAAAAGTAAGTACAAATGAATCAACCATGTTCATTTTTCTCTTCATTATATTGTTTGATTTTGCAACCAAACTATATGTCCAGGTCAGCATGAACTTCTTTCTTCAGGCCCTATTGAGGATTTGATTGCTCATCGGGAGCATAGGTAATTTGCCACCACATGTCGTTATTGTCTTTCTAGACGGTGCATGTCATTTTTCTTTTTCACAATTTTATTTTCCAGGTACCGCATATCTGGATCATCTCTCCTAGCAGCTATGGATCAGAGTTCTCAAGTTCCTTATACGGACGCCTTATCTGTCCACTCTGGTGATTTGGATAACAAAGAACAGAATGACACACAGGTCAATGAAGAGACACTTTCTCGAGTAGATGATAGAAGTGGAAGAGCCCACCAGACTGTTGATGTGGCAGAAATTATCAGATGTTGGACGCATGCATTACAACGTATTCATAAACAGTCACTTCAGCTGGTATTCCATTTTAGTTATTTACTTATTTGTTTATTTTTCTGTTAAGTGAGATGTCTTAGCTTGTACCAATACTTGTCCATCAGTGAGTTAGTCAATTTCTGAATAGCATAATGTCCATATAGTACTAATTATGAATATTATATTTGTTTAATTTGTGGCATTGTAAACTTATCCACCAAATATTTTCACCATTAAGTTAGAAGTTGTGGCAGTGAAATATTCACCGTGTTCTATTTCTGTGGGACGAATCTTTATTAGTTATTATAAGCAAACCCATCATTTAATATTTTCTGTCGGAGATTGTTTCCTAAAGTTCAGAAGATCTGTAAATATTTTGTTATTTATTAGAATCCCTATTTATAAGGGATTGTATTTCTTTACTAGAATTAGTTTCTTTCCTAGTTAGGAGTTTCCTTAGCTAAGGCATAAGTCTATATATTTAGTCTGTAAATCAGTAGCAATTTAACAGTCGAAATATAATAAAAAGATCAGTTTTTGATCAGCCTTTCGACATGGTATCAGAGCCTCTTTTTCTTTAGGCTTTAACTGTTTTGTTAGACAGTATTTGTTCGATTTCTCGTTCCCTTAGAGAAGTAATGATGATTGGAAATAATCAAGTAGAAAGCTCGGCTCTAGTGACTCAAATAGTTTCTGAAAAGCCAACACGTTTGGAAAGTTTTGAAAGAAAATCAGAAACAACAAGGGCAGTGAACCGAGATTCCATGTGGTGTACGTATTGCAAAAAACCTCGACACACTAGAGAGAGGTGTTGGAAGTTACATGGGAAGCCTCAGTCCACAAACAAAAACTTCATAGAAAGGGAAGGATCAACGAGGGGGCAGAGCAGAGCCCATGCAACTAGAAAAGTAGCCAAGGAATCCACTGAACAATCTGGAGAGTTCAATCAAGAGGAAGTAGAGAAGTTGAAGACTCTACTGGAGTCCTTAGGAAAATCATCAATTGCTGGTACATGTAATCTGGTTTTCTCAGGTATATCCTCTTCCTCTTCTCAAAACTCTAATGCCTTGGAATCCTCCATACCTAATCAAACCTCCTGGGTAATAGACTCAGGAGCAACTGATCACATGACCAATTCCCCTCTCAACTTTCTCAATTATACACCATGCCCTAGCAATAGGAAAATTACAGTTGCTGATGGTACCATGATAACAGTTGCTGGTGAAGGAGATGTTGCCATTAGTAAAAAAAATTTGCTTAGAAAAGTTCTACATGTTCCAAAATTATTTACCAGCCTTATCTCAATACCAAAACTTGTCAGGGATATTAATTGTAGTGTTTTGTTTCATTCTACACACTGTTTTTTCCAGGAGCAGGAAACGAAGAAGATGATTGGGCGTGCTAAGGAGATCAATGGACTCTATTATCTTGAGAATCTTGGAGGACAAGTTAGAATCTTGAACACTCCACCCTCATCTTTTTTATCAAATTCTACAAATAATAAAGACCAAATCTGGCTCCAGCATCTTCGCCTTGGTCATCCACCTTTTAAACTTCTAAAGACTATGTTTCCTTCTTTATGTAAAACCTTAGATGTTGAGGAATTACATTGTGATGTGTGTGAACTTGCTAAACACAAACGCTCCTCTTTTCCAGCAAGTAATAATAGAACCAATATTCCTTTTAGTCTTATTCATAGTGATGTATGGGGACCTTCTTCTGTTCCTAACATAACTGGGGCAAGGTGGTTTGTATCTTTTATAGATGATCACACTAGGGTTACTTGGATTTATTTGTTAAAACAGAAATCTGATGTTGCATCGACCTTTCAAAACTTTTACACCATGATAAAAACCTAGTTTGGAGCCGAGATTAAAAGAATTAGATCAGATAATGCCAAGGATTATTTTAATCAAATCTTGTCTCCTTTTCTCTTAGAAAAAGGTATTTTACATGAATCATCATGTGTAAACACTCCCCAGCAGAATGGAATTTCAGAAAGGAAGAATGGACATATTCTTGCTATAACCAGAACCCTTTTATTTCAGAATAATGTTCCAAAAAAATACTGGGGGGAAGCTGTCTTAACAGCTACATTTATGATGAACAGACTACCCACTGAAGTCCTTGGATCCCAAAGTCCTATTCAAACCCTTACAAAATTTTTCCCACATTTGAACCTATCTCTTAACCTTCAGCCAAGAGTGTTTGGGTGTGTTGCCTTTGTTCATCTTCATTCTCCAAACCGAGGTAAGCTTGATCCTAGGGCAGTAAAGTGCATTTTTCTTGGGTATTCCTCTACTCAAAAAGGCTACAAATGCTATCATCCACCTACTAGAAAGGTCTATGTCACTGATGATGTTACTTTTGTTGAAAGAGAGAGTTACTTCACTGCTCCTTATCTTCAGGGGGAGATGTCTTTTAGGGAAGATAAGGATGCAGATCTGTTTTTACTTCAGCAACCTTTGTCCCTCATTGATCTACCTCCTTCTCATTCTGCAAAAATCCAGCCTTCTCCTTCTCATTCTGCAGAAATCCAGCCTTCTCATTTTACAAAATCCCAGCGCCTTCACAGTCCTTACAAACAGAACCCAATAGTCCTCAAACTCCTCAACCAAACAGAAATATTTCTCAGCCCAATGTTCAAGAAACTGCTGGTCCTCTAAAGACATATTCGAGAAGGAAGATACCTATGCAGACTCAATCATCTCCTGCTCCTGCTCTTGCTCCCATTCCCATACATTTTGAGGTACATTCTGAAACTGATCCTGATCATAATGATATGAATTCTAATTCTGAGTTTGAATTTCCTATTGCTATTAGAAAGGGAAAAAGAACCTGCACCACTAAACACCCTTCATATTTGTTTATGACCTATAATAATTTGTCCCCGAATCACAAAACCTTTCTTACCAGCTTAAACAATATTGTCATCCCTAAAACAGTAGCCGAGGCATTAGATAATGAGAATTGGAAAAAGGCTATGCAGGAGGAAATGGATGCACTGGAAAAGAATAAAACCTGGGATTTAGTAAAGCTGCCAGGAGACAAAAAAGCAGTGGGATGTAGATGGGTGTACACTGTAAAATACAAATCAGATGGCTCCTTGGAAAGATACAAAGCAAGGTTGGTGGCAAAGGGGTACTCGCAAACCTATGGGATAGATTATCTGGAGACGTTTGCACCTGTTGCAAAGATGAACACAGTGAGGGTTCTACTCTCCTTAGCAGCTAACCAGGGATGGAATTTACTGCAGTTTGATATTAAAAATGCATTTTTGCATGGAGATCTCGAAGAAGAGGTATACATGGATGTTCCACCAGGGTTTAATTCGACTGTTGGACAGGTAGTTTGCAAGTTAAAAAAGGCTCTATATGGATTAAAACAGTCCCCAAGAGCTTGGTTTGGAAGATTTGCTAAGGTAATGTTAGGGCAGGGTTTCAAACAGAGTCAAGGTGACCATACCTTATTTGTGAAGCATTCATCTTCAGGGGGAGTAACCATACTACTGGTTTATGTGGACGACATCATAGTTACAGGTAATGATTCAGAAGGAATCATCAATCTGAAAAAGTGTCTTGTAAAAGAGTTTGAGGTGAAGGAACTTGGGAGATTAAAATATTTTCTGGGTATTGAGGTGGCACACTCACAACAGGGAATTTTTATATCACAACAAAAATATACTCTGGATCTTTTAAAGGAAACTGGAAAGCTTGGATGTAAACCAGCAGAAACGCCCATAGAAGTTAACCACAAACTTGGAGATTCAGATGAAGATGATATGGCAGTTGATAGGGGTTCATTTCAGAGACTTGTGGGAAGACTTATTTATTTATCACATACCAGACCAGACATAGCATATGCTGTTGGAGTGGTAAGCCAATTCATGCACAATCCTAAGGAGTCACACCTAAGAGCTGTAATGCGAATCTTGCAATACTTGAAAGGTACACCAGGTAAAGGAATCATGTTTAGAAGAGGAGGAAACCTGACTCTGGAAGCCTACACAGATGCAGACTATGCAGGTTCCAGAATGGACAGAAGATCAACTTCAGGCTACTGCACCTTTTTTGGAGGAAATTTGGTTACTTGGAGAAGCAAAAAACAGAACGTGGTAGCTAGATCCAGTGCAGAAGCTGAATTTCGAGCTATGGCTTTAGGAATCTGTGAGTTACTATGGCTGAAGATCATTCTAGAAGATTTGAAAGTAGAATGGAATGGACCAATGATGTTGTACTGTGATAACAAATCAGCAATCAATATTGCTCATAATCGAGTTCAACATGACAGAACAAAGCATGTTGAAGTGGACAGACATTTTATAAAAGAGAAACTCGACAGTGGTTTGATTTGTACTCCTTATGTGACTACTGGTAATCAGATTGCAGATATTCTCACCAAGGGTTTACTTGGCAAGGATTTTCAGAAGTTAACAAGCAAGCTGAGGATGGAGGACATCCATGCCCCAGCTTGAGGGGGAGTGTCGGAGATTGTTTCCTAAAGTTCAGAAGATCTGTAAATATTTTGTTATTTATTAGAATCCCTATTTATAAGGGATTGTATTTCTTTACTAGAATTAGTTTCTTTCCTAGTTAGGAGTTTCCTTAGCTAAGGCATAAGTCTATATATTTAGTCTGTAAATCAGTAGCAATTTAACAGTCGAAATATAATAAAAAGATCAGTTTTTGATCAGCCTTTCGACATTTTCCATCTTTTGGAGATGTTAATAAGATATGTTTATGGTATAAAAGAAATGAATATTTTTCTGTTTGCAGTTTCTAAATTATTTAAAAGTAATTTTGCAATTTGAAATTATGCTTCATAGTTCGATGCAATTATGGGTTGTATGTGCTATTCGTCAGTGTTGAAGATGCTAGTATGCAGTAATAGCATTGCTATTGCTTTGCAGGCAAAAGCTAATGATGGAGAGGGTCCTGATATTTTACGAAGTACACATGATGGGAGGACAAGTGGCCATGCTGAGGCATTAGCTGCAACTCTTACTGAACATCAGCAACACCTGGCTAGCTTTCAGGTAATGAATAGCTATTGTCCATTAAGTAGCTATGTACTAACTCTTAGTACTGGAAATAGAGCTAGTTCTGAGCAATTTTTTTCTAGTTTGATTGACATCTAGGGCAATTGTACATGTCTTGTGTATGTTATCTTCATTGAGTAGGTTTTTTACCTAATTAATTGTTGGGATGAAAGTCTTAGAAACATAAATAGTACTTGGCAAGTGAGTAGGTTTTTAAAGTCTTGAGAAGCCCTTAATATCGCTAGATGTGGTTTTCTTAACTATGTCTGGTATTTGGTATAGAATTTAGCATACACAGGGATGAAAGCCCACCTTTTTTACAGCCGAGAAATGGGAATTCTCTTGGCAACCTCTAGTGTGGTCAAACCTTGATGATCTAGAACCCTAAGAATCTGGCAACTTATGCTTATAGAAAGTTTGTAGTTAAAATTATTTGGAGATTGAGAGCTGATTGAATGGGGATATGAGTTCTGTTCTCTTCTTTCCTTGCTTCTTACATGCATGTTTGTTTAGGAGTACATTTGTATATGTGCCTCTCCTAACTATAAATTGCTGTTATGGTTTTTAGTTATCTCTAAAGGGTCTTTCTGGCACTTTCTTGTCGTCACAAGATACTACTATTAATTTCTAATAGATTTCAAATGCAGGTGCTTATTAACCAACTAGAAGAAGTTGCTCCATCAATCCAGAAGTCAATATCAGAGTGCACGGAGAAAGTAAATAGCATTTCCTCCAACTTACCTGCAATGGCCAAACATCGTGGTCAAACCACCTCACCTATTCAAGCTCAGAGCAGTAGGACCTTGGTAAATGTTCACTCCTTGTTCATGTAATGCAAATATTGATAATATTTTGGAACATCTGAATATTCATGTAATGTATAACATATGACTCATTTTTTAAGATATTTTTCTGTATCATTCAGGAAAGTAGTTCTGATGACGTTGGTGACATTACTTCAAAAATGTCTACCGTTCAGCTTGAGAAGAATTCAGCCAGCCCTCCTGCTTTAAAGCTCCCACAGTTATTTAATTTAACTCCAAATTCATATGGAAAGGGTGGAAGCATTCAAAAGCGACAGACCTTAGCTCCTCAGACCAACCAATTTGACTCTTTGTCTGAAAGGAACTCTATGGAACAGCCTCTAGCAAACAATAACCTGGATAACTCACCTCAAGGTTTGTTTCTTTTCATTCTCCATTTGACTCCCTACATGTTATTGGTTTAACGTCTTCTATCAGTTGAAAGAGGGTGATTAACTCCTTTAGATGAATAATTTGATTCTCGATTTCTTGATGCAGATAGTGATATTTCTTATGTTGAGAACCTAAAGAGATCTGTTAGGCAAGCTGCACTGTCAGTGCCATCCTGCAATTCAGAGTTGTTCCGTGACAGGCAATCTGATGAAAGTTCTGAGCATTTCTTTGTACCTGTTTCATCAACTAATCATTCTCATATGGGACCAGGAACTAAATTGAGCTCGATAAGGACTAAGAGATTATTTTCAACTCAAACAGAAAATTCCTTGCTCGTCAGCCATGCCAGTGATGGTCACATTGGGAATAACTACGACAACTTATCACACATGTTGAACAATCTGGATTCTCCTAATCATGTAGATCAAGCAAATGGATTTCACTCAGCCACTGCTTCTAGTTGTGCGGCTGCTGATTGGCAAAAGTCACTTTTTAATTTGGAAGAGGCGCGGGATCAGGTCTTCTCTCCTCCTTTTCTGATGGACACATCCCTGTTAGTCGATTCTTATGAAGATTTGCTCGGTATGTTGGTTTTCTTGCACGTTATTACTATTAAAAGGCATCCATGTAGGACTGTAGTAATAGGACTCTTTATATTAATGCTTTAATTTGTTTATCCATTAATTATCGTATTTACCAAATCAATGCAAAATCTAGTTCTGCAACTGAGATTTTCACCATGTTTTTGGCTTATGAGCAGAGTTCTATTTGTTTTCGTTTTCTACCTTGTGGTATTGTTTTTGATTTGGAGGCGTTTTGTGCAGCTCCACTTTCAGAAACAGAAACAGCCTTGATGGAGCATTGAGGTGGAGTTTAGACGATTCGGTTCGGATGGTTTTGCTTTTGGTCCTTGGTTGGGATGTGCAGCACTCTCGCATTGATTTGTTGCTTGACACGATACTTGTATGTACTTTAAGCGACAGATCTACAATGCGAGCAGCTACCCCCGCTGAAATCTTGAAGACTGCCTGGTATTATTCTGTAAGGTAACGCAAGCTCTCAAAGAAAGAAAAAGTTTTTGTACAATCTTTTAGCTTAGCTTAGAATTGATCTCGTTGGGGTGGTTGTGGCTTCGGATATGATATATTTTGACCTTTTCTTTATTTTTTTTAATATACTGGTGTGATTACATAGTAGTATTTGTTCATTTTTTTTCTTAACCCTTTCACAAGGTACCCGGGTCTCAAAGAAAGAAAAAGTTTTTGTACAATCTTTTAGCATAGCTTAGAACTGATCTCTTTGGGGTGGTTGTGGTTTCAGATATGATATATTTTGATTTTTTTTAATATACTAATGTGATTACACGGTAATATATATACGTATTTTTTCTTAACCCTTTGACAAAACACACACAAGGTGTTCGAATTTGGGTCTACTAGGACGAATATTATCCTTTTTTTACTGGAGCCACTTGTTGGGTTCGACCTCTTCTTTTCTTTAGGCTCTGCCTGGTATGAAGGATGAAAAAGAGGATAAAAAATTAATTAATCAAGGTTAAGATTTGTAATCACTTTCTTCATTTGATTAATTATTTTTTTATTTTTTTATTAGGTGCTGCAAGATATTGACAGACTTCATTTCATTATAATCATACAATTCCGACGTGTGATGATGAGTGTTTTAGATTGTGATTCTTTACCAATTTCATTATTTTCAATGATTTATTTTTTGGGATTTTATTGTTTCTTGTTTATTAAGAAGTCTTTACCTTTTTGTTTTATTGTCCAAGTGTTCGACGTCATCATTTTAATTTTGATTAATGGAGACTCAAAGTTATTGAATTCCGAGTTTAATATAGTTTTGTTGGTTATAATTTAGAAGTCTCTATGAGTTGGGTTGGGGTTAGTGTTTTTTTAAATTTCTTTTTTTCCCAATTCAAAAACAATAAATAAAATATTAAAAATATTTTTATAGTTAATTATACTTTTTATTAATTAATATTTTCAGTTCAATAGTTCACACTGAAAAATACTACGTGCAAGACTTGACCCCAATAGAGTTGAGCTTGTCAAGTAATATGAGTAGTGTAGGTCGTCTAAAGTCCAAATCTTATCTTTTTTATGTTCCCGAAAACGCCCCTTAGTATCTCCATGTTTGACAAACTACAGAGGTAATCCATAACAACAATTTTTCCGTAGTCAAACTCTTTTGGAGGCCAATGTTATCAGGTTCTTCATGTTGTTTTGGAACAGAGACTCTGTCAGACGCTATAACATTTTGTCTACGCGACCAACATACAAAACCTAATATATAAAAATTGAGTTTATTTTTACCAATCATTTCATATGCTGTCACAAGAGATGACATTATCTAATTACCAACAATAAAAAAGAGGCTATAAATAATTACGCCCCGACGAGAAAAAAAAGGAGGTATAGAAAGTGGGAACAATCACTGCGTCTAGACAATAATGAATTTATAGAATGATACTTCTTCCTCTTCCTATTTTTTTCACTCCGACCCCCGTCTTGTATGCGAGGTTTTGACCTAAATTTACGAGGGGTAAACTGCCTGAATTTACCACAACTACTTTAGTTCTTTTTCTGTTCATATAGTGCATACGGCTCTGGTTGCTTGTTGGGTCGATTCAATGGCTCTATATGAATTAACCGTTTTTGACCCCTCCGATCCCGTTCTTGATCCAATGTTGAGACAAGGTATGTTCGTTATTATACCCTTCATGACTCATTTAGGAATAACCAATTCATGGGGCGGTTGGAGTATTACAGGGGGAACTATTACAAATCCGAGTATTTGGAGTTACGAAAGTGTGACCGGTTCTCTCTTTCCTTGTCACATCCCAAAAACCGGTCTAGTAAAAATTAGGTTCAAAATTTTTATTCGGTTTATTATTATTTTATGGAGTAAGTAAAAATTTATTATTATTTTATGTAGTAGTTAAAATTATTATTATTTTAAGGAGTAGATATGAAGTAGTTAAAATTATTATTATTTTATTATAAAAAAAAGAAAAAAAAAAGAAAAAGAAAAGGAGTAGTTGACGCCAAAGTATTATAAATAGGGGGAGGGAATTGTTTGAATTCACGGCAAAATTGAAGAAAGTTTAGTAGGATACAATCCAATGTTTGATTGGTAGTCCGATATTTTTGATATAGTAATATCGAATTTCTGCCGACGACGGGGTAAGCTCAAATCTCTAGTTAGTTTAAGTTTCGGTATCAAGTATGATTAATATTTTTATATATATTCGATACTGTCTTATTATTTTAATTAATTTTTATCGTAGTACACGAGGTCGATTCAGATCAACTTTCAAGCCCAATAAATAAAAATAAAGCACCGGTCTGTCAAGGTGAGTGTAGATGCATTTGTCTCGGGTGACACGGTGTCATTCCGATATTTTTATGTCTTGATATGTGAGTATAGTCGTGTCAGGGGTAGGCTCGGTGCTGCCCCGTTGCATTAATTATGAATTTATCTGCATCTGGTAAGTACCCTGCATTATTTGGATATGCTCAAAAATGATTATGATATGCTATGTGTATATGAAAATAATAAGAAATGCTATCTGATATGGAGCTACGGCTCATCTTGCTATTTGATATGATATGATCTGAAAATCATGGACTATGTGAATTTGTGTGTATTTATGGACATTGGATACAATTGGCATGCCATAGGAATATTCGAGCTCACCATGTAAGGGAGGACTACGGTCTAGGGCTACGGCCTATATGTGGGAGATAAAAGGATGGAAGTGTAAGGGATACATGGAGCTACGGCTCAGGGCTACGGCTCATTTATGATTCATGATATGGCGTACAGGGAATCCGCGTATCCAATGGTACCAATATAATATGTGTTCGATATGTTATACTATGACATGTTTATGATAAGATATATGATTATATTATGTTATGTCAGTGATATGGATATCTGATCATGTTATGCCTATACTGTTATAGAAGCATGCAAATGAGTTAGATTAATTTATATCTAATCATGACACTCATATTATTGTTAATTCACTATCATGACTACCTCACTAGGCTATGTAAGCCTAACATACGTGTCTCATGCATTTTCAGGACCCTGATAGATTTCCAACATTTGATCGTGTGGTGCAGTTGCAAGTCACATCTCTACCTTATATGTATGATATCTTTCATGAACTCCTAGTAAAGTGGCATATGATCCAACTTTTGTATAAATTGTGTTTTGTAATTTAATAATGTGGTTTTATTTTAGTAATCTAGAAAAGTCCTATTAAATAAATGTTAGAACAATAATAATGATAGATACGAATAATTTTCTAATAAAAATGATTAGAAAAGACTCTAAGATTTTTGTAAGTTGTTAGGCTCATTTAAATTTGTAAATAATTTTAGTAAGATAATAAAAAGAAATAGATTTGAATATTTTACAAAATAGTCACTAAATATTGCATCGTCTAATCAGGTTGATAAATGACCTCCGATAGTAATGAGGTTTTACAGGCTAATAACTAGTAAGTTTATTTTCAGTATATTTTCACGAATTTCAGATAAAGACCTTTAATTTGTGAAAATTACAATTTAGTCCCTAAAGTTTGAAAAAGTTTAAAATTGACCCCAATTGAGTAAGTTGTTAATAAGTTGAGTGTTAAGTCTTAAAAGAGATTAACAAAATACGCTAAAATGATTTTTGAACTTTGAATTTATGTCTCCGATCACCGCATTGTTTTTCGGTAGCGCTCTCCGACCCGGTTCTCTACCAGGCCGGGAAGGGGGTGTTACATTTGTGGTATCAGAGCTAGAGTTTAGTCGATTCTAGGACTAACCAGGCATTCGTTAACGAGTCTATGTCTCATATGCCACTTAGGAGTTGATTAAATATATATTTTGTGACTTGCAACTTACACGATTTAATTCTTATGTGTGTCTAGACCCAAAATGACTGCTCCTACTAATAGGAAAGAAACAAATGAGCCCGATCATGATTCCTCTTCCACTCGAGGGGAAAATGTGAGGCTAGAGCCAAGTACCGAACAAGTGGCTCAGAATGATCCACCTCATCTTCCACCTATGTTATCGGCTCAACAAGACTATTTGATGTCTATGGCCGACATGATAAAACAAGTAGTGGTGTCTCTTCGACAAGAAGCACCTTCCTCATCTGCTGAAGCTGTTCAGCAGATCTCTCGAGCTCCAATAGATAAGCTCAAACGTTATCAAGTTTATACATTTACTGGCCAAGATCTGGATAATCCTGAAATCGCAGAATATTGGCTAGAAAATACTTTGAAAGTAATCAACAAGCAACTGAAGTGCCCCGAGGAGCATAAGTTGGAGTGTGCCTTAGCCTTGATTGCAGATGAAGCACAAAGCTGGTGGCACACTGTAACTCTCACTGTACCCGAACATAAAGTAACCTGGGAATTTTTCCTCCAGGAGTTTCGTAAAAAGTATATTAGTGAGCATTACCTCGCTGAAAGACGTAAAAAGTTCCTCCATTTGAAGCAAGGAGGAAGGCCAGTGGAGCAGTACATTCATGATTTCTGCAAGTACGCTAGATATGGTACTGATATCATCCACACTGAAAAAGAAAAATGTAGAATGTTCATAGATGGCCTCTGCGATGAATTACGTCCTCTTTTTGTTGCTCTGGAAATCAAGGATTTTCAAATTCTGGTGAATCGAGCCATTGCAACTGAAGCTTCTCAAAGAGCCTCGGAAAGAAGGAAGGGAAACCAAGCTCGGCCTGATAAAAGATTCCGAGAAGATTCTAAACCTCCTCTATCTCAAAAAAGAGGAAGATAGTGGGACCAAAGGTCATCTGCCAATCAACAGCTACCTAACTCTAATTATGTCTCTCAATTTCCATCTGGTGGGACCACTGTTACGCGTACAACCTCAATAAACAGTACAGGAGGCTCTGCCAAAAGTTCTCAGATCCTTCTGTGTAATTTTTGTCAAAAGAGACATTTGGGACAGTGTCGTAAACAGTCAGGTTCTTGTTACATGTGCGGAGAATCTGGTCATTTCATCCGACAATGTCCCCAAAATCCACAAGCCCCTACCTCTATAGCCTCCCAGAACGTTCCAGTAAAAGGGAGGGGAATAAATCAAGCACCGTCTGGTTCTTTCGGAAGGCCCCACAACAATAATGCTCCTTCAGGAAGCCGAAATCCAAAGACCTCAGCCCAGATGTACCACGTTCGAGGCCGCGAACAAGAAGATGACCCTGATGTTATTGCAGGTATGGTGGAGTTAGGTTCTGAATTTGTTTATGCTTTGATAGATCCAGGCTCCACGCATTCCTTTATTAGTGAACCTTTGATTGAAAAATACGCCTTAAAATGTGATCATGTTGCTTCCGAAATACTTGTGTCAAACCCATTAGGAGATAGTGTAGCAATCCAAAAGATCTGTAGATCTTGTCCCTTAAAAATCCAAGGAATTCCTTTTCCGGTCAATTTGATGGTCTTACCCTTTAATGAGTTCGACCTTATCCTTGGCCTAGATTGGCTAGCTGAACATCAAGCATGGGTAGATTGTTCTAAAAAGAAATTATATCTCCGTGGTCTAGGTAGAGAAAGTATCACCTTAATGAAATCTAAATGTCAGAGTAGTCTTATGTGTGCCTTAGAATCTACGAAGGAACTAAAGCCTGAAGATATACCCATAATAAGAGATTTTCCTGACGTATTCCCTGAAGAACTTCCGGGACTCCCTCCTGTACGTGAAGTTGAGTTTGGGATAGAAGTTCAACCTGGAACTACTCCAATTTCTATCGCTCCATACAGGATGGCTCCAATGGAGTTAAAAGAATTGAAAGCCCAAATCCAAGACCTTGAAAGTAAGGGGTTTATTCGACCGAGTTCCTCACCCTGGGGAGCACCGGTTCTATTTGTGAAGAAGAAAGATGGATCGATGCGCTTATGCATCGACTATCGACAACTGAATAAAGTAACAATAAAAATAAGTACCCGCTTCCTAGAATAGACGACCTATTTGATCAACTAAAGGGTGCTTCTGTCTTTTCTAAGATAGACCTCCGATCTGGTTACTATCAAATGCTCGTGAAGGAACCAGATGTTTCAAAAACAGCCTTTCGAACCAGATATGGTCATTACGAATTCTTGGTGATGCCTTTTGGACTCACCAATGCTCCTGCAGCCTTTATGGATCTGATGAACCGAATATTTCGACCTTATCTTGATAAATTTGTCGTTGTCTTCATAGACGACATTTTGATCTATTCGAAAGATTCTGTTACTCACAAAGAACATCTTCGGATTGTACTCCAAACCCTCCGTGAAAAACAGCTCTATGCCAAATTTAATAAATGCGAGTTTTGGCTGACCGAAGTATCTTTTCTCGGTCATGTGATATCTTCCGCGGGAATTCAAGTGGACCCAAAGAAGATTCAAGCCATTCTCGAATGGATACCCCCGAAAAACGTGGGAGAAATTCGTAGTTTCCTGGGTCTTGCAGGATACTATCGTAGGTTCGTTAAAGGGTTCTCCTTGATTGCTTCACCCCTAACGAAGCTTCTCCGCAAAGACATTCCTTTCATGTGGACAGTGGACCAACAACGGAGTTTTGACCAGCTTAAACAAATCCTCACCCACGCTCCTGTCCTAGTACAACCGGAACCAGGAAAAGATTTCACAGTATACAGCGATGCATCCCATCAAGGACTGGGCTGTGTCTTGATGCAAGAAGGTAAAGTTATAGCCTATGCCTCACGTCAACTCAAACCGCATGAGCTTAATTATCCAACTCATGACCTTGAGCTAGCTGCGGTTGTGTTCGCACTAAAGATCTGGCGACATTACCTCTATGGTGAAAAGTGTTATCTTTTTACTGACCACAAAAGCCTGAAATACCTTTTGACCCAAAAAGAATTAAACCTTCGTCAGCGTCGTTGGATGGAGCTTTTGAAAGATTATGATTTGGTAATTGATTACCATCCCGGTAAAGCAAATGTGGTGGCGGACGCTCTTAGCCGGAAGCCCACTTCTTCTCTTAGATGTTTAAACGCTCACTTTCGGCTCATGAAGCGTGGCAAGTTATTAGCCGAGCTCAGGGTACAATCGACCATTGTGTCCCTGATTAAAGCACTTCAAGAAGATGATGAGGAGTTGCAACCTATTTTAGCCCGAATCAAGGATGAACCGGACCCTAATTTTGCCATAAATTCTGACGGCTTGTTATGCTTTCGTAATCGTATATGTGTTCCAAACAATGATGATCTTCGGAACCAGATCCTGCGTGAAGCACATGCTAGCCCTTTTTCGATTCACCCCGGAGCTGTTAAGATGTACAAGGATCTAAAAAAGATCTACTGGTGGTCCGGTATGAAAAGTAAAATCACAAATTTCGTAGCAAGGTGTTTGACTTGTCAACGGGTTAAAGCTGAACATAAAGTACCGACGGGACTCCTTCAACCCATTGAACTGCCACAGTGGAAGTGGGAACGTATCACTATGGATTTTGTAAGCGGATTACCTCCGACTCCAAAGAAAAACAACGCAATCTGGGTCATCGTAGATCGATTTACCAAGTCAGCTCACTTTCTTCCTGTAAGAATGGACTTCAGCTTATCCAAGCTAGCAGAGTTGTATATCAGCGAAGTCATACGCTTGCACGGAGTTCCAACATCAATAATTTCTGATCGAGACCCACGATTTGCATCCCGATTTTGGAGAACCTTACAGGAGGCACTGGGAACTAGAGTACATCTCAGTACTGCATTCCATCCCCAAACCGATGGCCAATCTGAAAGGGTTATTCAGGTAACCTCGTTAGTTTCTTTCTTTAAACATAAGCTAGGTATCCTATATCAATTACGATCTTCCTTGTAGATTCTGGAAGATATGCTCCGAGCCTGCATTATTGATTTTGGGAAAAATTGGGAGAAATCCCTACCCTTAGTAGAATTTTCCTACAACAATAGCTATCAGTCATCTATTCAGATGGCTCCTTTTGAAGCGTTGTATGGCAGAAAATGCAGAACTCCTCTGTGTTGGTCCGAACTTGGTGAAAACAAGGTGTTGGGACCACAACTGCTCAGAGAAATAGAAGAGAAAGTTCAAATCATCCACTCTCGATTGAAACAAGCTTTTGATAGGCAGAAAGCTTACGCTGATCTGAAACGAAGAGACATTCAGCATAATGTGGGAGACAAAGTCTTTCTTAAAGTCTCTCCATGGAAGAAAGTATTTCGGTTTGGAAAGAGGGGAAAGCTCAGTCCTCGCTTCATTGGACCTTTTGAAATTTCTGAAAGAATTGGCCCAGTAGCTTATCGACTTGCACTTCCTAGCGAGTTCGATAAAATCCACAATGTCTTCCACGTGTCAATGCTCAGAAAGTATAGATCCGATCCATCTCACATCTTAGAGCCGGAAGAATTAGAGCTGAATCCTGACTTGTCTTACGAAGAGGAACCAATTCAGATTCTGGATAGAGAAATCAAAAGACTAAGAAACAAAAATGTTGCATTGGTTAAAGTCTTGTGGAGAAATCACAAGAGGGAAGAGGCAACATGGGAACCTGAGGACACGATGAAAAAGCAATATCCTCATCTATTCGATTCAGGTAAAAATTCGAGGACGAATTTTCTTAAGGGAGGGTGAGTTGTCACATCCCAAAAACCGGTCTAGTAGAAATTAGGTTCAAAATTTTTATTCGGTTTATTATTATTTTATGGAGTAAGTAAAAATTTATTATTATTTTATGTAGTAGTTAAAATTATTATTATTTTAAGGAGTAGATATGAAGTAGTTAAAATTATTATTATTTTATTATAAAAAAAAGAAAAAAAAAAGAAAAAGAAAAGGAGTAGTTGACGCCAAAGTATTATAAATAGGGGGAGGGAATTGTTTGAATTCACGGCAAAATTGAAGAAAGTTTAGTAGGATACAATCTAATGTTTGATTGGTAGTCCGATATTTTTGATATAGTAATATCGAATTTCTGCCGACGACGGGGTAAGCTCAAATCTCTAGTTAGTTTAAGTTTCGGTATCAAGTATGATTAATATTTTTATATATATTCGATACTGTCTTATTATTTTAATTAATTTTTATCGTAGTACACGAGGTCGATTCAGATCAACTTTCAAGCCCAATAAATAAAAATAAAGCACCGGTCTGTCAAGGTGAGTGTAGATGCATTTGTCTCGGGTGACACGGTGTCATTCCGATATTTTTATGTCTTGATATGTGAGTATAGTCGTGTCAGGGGTAGGCTCGGTGCTGCCCCGTTGCATTAATTATGAATTTATCTGCATCTGGTAAGTACCCTGCATTATTTGGATATGCTCAAAAATGATTATGATATGCTATGTGTATATGAAAATAATATGAAATGCTATCTGATATGGAGCTACGGCTCATCTTGCTATTTGATATGATATGATCTGAAAATCATGGACTATGTGAATTTGTGTGTATTTATGGACATTGGATACAATTGGCATGCCATAGGAATATTCGAGCTCACCATGTAAGGGAGGACTACGGTCTAGGGCTACGGCCTATATGTGGGAGATAAAAGGATGGAAGTGTAAGGGATACATGGAGCTACGGCTCAGGGCTACGGCTCATTTATGATTCATGATATGGCGTACAGGGAATCCGCGTATCCAATGGTACCAATATAATATGTGTTCGATATGTTATACTATGACATGTTTATGATAAGATATATGATTATATTATGTTATGTCAGTGATATGGATATCTGATCATGTTATGCCTATACTGTTATAGAAGCATGCAAATGAGTTAGATTAATTTATATCTAATCATGACACTCATATTATTGTTAATTCACTATCATGACTACCTCACTAGGCTATGTAAGCCTAACATACGTGTCTCATGCATTTTCAGGACCCTGATAGATTTCCAACATTTGATCGTGTGGTGCAGTTGCAAGTCACATCTCTACCTTATATGTATGATATCTTTCATGAACTCCTAGTAAAGTGGCATATGATCCAACTTTTGTATAAATTGTGTTTTGTAATTTAATAATGTGGTTTTATTTTAGTAATCTAGAAAAGTCCTATTAAATAAATGTTAGAACAATAATAATGATAGATACGAATAATTTTCTAATAAAAATGATTAGAAAGGACTCTAAGATTTTTGTAAGTTGTTAGGCTCATTTAAATTTGTAAATAATTTTAGTAAGATAATAAAAAGAAATAGATTTGAATATTTTACAAAATAGTCACTAAATATTGCATCGTCTAATCAGGTTGATAAATGACCTCCGATAGTAATGAGGTTTTACAGGCTAATAACTAGTAAGTTTATTTTCAGTATATTTTCACGAATTTCAGATAAAGACCTTTAATTTGTGAAAATTACAATTTAGTCCCTAAAGTTTGAAAAAGTTTAAAATTGACCCCAATTGAGTAAGTTGTTAATAAGTTGAGTGTTAAGTCTTAAAAGAGATTAACAAAATACGCTAAAATGATTTTTGAACTTTGAATTTATGTCTCCGATCACCGCATTGTTTTTCGGTAGCGCTCTCCGACCCGGTTCTCTACCAGGCCGGGAAGGGGGTGTTACATTCCTTGTTTGATGTTTCTTTATTTTGACATAATTAATTTCTAATATAATTCTCTAATAGTTCACACCATCTGATATAAAAATTTACGTTCGTCCATGTATACTAGAAAAAAATTTGTTCAAAGATTGGGTTACGTCTAAGTTCAAGTTCTATTTTATATTGTTAGATTTTAACTTTTACGGTTGGAAAGATACATTTGGGTATCAAATTTTATTTTTAACCTTCATTTATTATCTTATGATGGGTTTATTTTATAGTTGATAAACTCATAATTATTTTATCTAGACAAAAATTATATGATTAATAAATTATTTATTAATTTAAAAATTATATATCTTTTCATATCAAAATTTTATATTATTTATCTATTTATTAGAGGTTTTTTTATAATAATACAAAACACCTAAATCTCAAACTAAAATATAAAAAAAAAACACTTTTTGACCACATTTTTTTAAAATAAATACTAAACTAGTAATATACGAAGCTCGCAGCCTTGGAGGCATGACAAGGCAATAAGGACGTGGAAATGTATCTGTCCTATCTCAATAAAATTCTCTCCATTTCCCATTCTTAGCCTTCATCTCATTCCCTCCCGAAGCAAATAAAAGGCGGGTTTCCTTCAAAACTTCGAAGGGTAATTTAGTCAATTGGATTCCATCTTCATCCGGAGCAAATCAAAAAGCTTTAATTCGCAGAGGATGTTTAGAAAAGAACATTTTTTTTTTGAAAAATAAAAGGAAATTGGATTAATTCGAACATTTATTTTCCTTCAAAAAAAAAAATAATCAAACAACAACTACATCTAAAGGTTGTTCGATGACGTTTCTTTCTAAATCCATTACTTTAGATTCTATAAAGAAAAGATTGTTTGTAAGTAAAGGATTTTTACCTTCATTCTGGACTAAAGCTGACTCTTTTTCTTATGTTGTTTTTGATGATTTTGTAGGTTGCTTCTGGTGGAAAATGCTGATTGGGTTTTTAAGATCAAACCCAGATCTATATCTTTTGATCTAGCTCAATGCTTTCTTCTTTTCTTTTCAATCTTTGAAAGGTGAGGAAAGTTAGTTTCAAGGAGACAACAGGTGAATATTCTTTGTTCATTTCATTTTAAAGTAATTCAGCTAAAAAGTTAGAGCTTTTGGAGTTCAATTTTATGGTTTGGATGGGGTTAATATGGAGGTTGTGTATGCTGATTGGGGACTTTTGTCATACACTTGATTGATGTGCTGAAGTTTGGACTGGTTTTCTGTGTTTTAGATTTTTTTTTCTTCCAACAATCGAACTGGGTTTTTGTTGCTGTTCAAAGAAACAAGGATTTCTCTGTTGGCATTGAATGAATAGTTGATCTTAGTGAGGATGGAGTTGCACATTTATTGGTGAATTGGCTCATGGATGGCTTTCGGATTATGAGTCGAGGAGTTTTTGGCATCTATGCTTTTGTTTCTGGGTATTCAATGGTGCATTTGCTTTGAAGGGTTTTCTTTTCTTGTCCTGTTGATGAGTTTGTGAGAAGAGATTCTTGTTCAAAGTAAGGATGATCAAACAAATACTTAATAGGCTCCCTCGTAAACCATCTAAGTCGAGTGATAATCGGGAGGGGGGAGCCTTTACCTCCTCGTCGAGTGCTTCTACCAGTTCGAGAAACAGCGATTTGGCGAGTAATCGCTTTGCAAACTCGAGTGGTGCATCGTTTTCTGGGTTTAAATCTACTCCGAGTTCAGGGCTGAATCAAGGGAATAGGATTTCTCAAGTGGTGAATGCAAAGTTGAATGGGAATACTTTCGCTGCTTCCTTTGAGGCATTGCCTAGTTTTAGAGATGTTCCGAATTCCGAGAAGCAGAATTTGTTTATCAGAAAGCTGAACATGTGTTGCGTCGTGTTTGACTTCACCGACCCAACGAAAAACATCAAAGAGAAGGATATCAAGCGGAAAACTTTGTTAGAGCTTGTGGATTATGTTTCATCCGCTAATGGGAAATTTTCGGAGACTGTTATGCTAGAAATTGTAAAGATGGTGTCTGTAAATTTGTTTAGAACGCTTACTTCTCCACCACGCGAGAACAAGGTTTTAGAAGCATTTGATTTGGAAGAGGAGGAGCCCTCGATGGATTCCGCATGGCCTCATTTGCAAGTTGTTTATGATTTTCTTTTGAGGTTTGTGGCATCACCCGAGACTGATGCAAAACTGGCCAAGCGGCATATCGATCACTCTTTCGTTCTAAGGTTGTTAGACCTTTTTGAGTCAGACGACCCCAGAGAAAGGGAGTACCTGAAAACTGTGTTGCATCGCATCTACGGGAAATTTATGGTCCATCGTCCATTCATCCGGAAAGCAATCAACAACATCTTTTACCGATTTATCTTTGAAACCGAAAAACACAATGGAATTGCAGAGCTATTAGAAATACTTGGTAGTATAATCAATGGGTTTGCTTTGCCACTGAAAGAAGAACATAAGCTCTTTCTTGTCCGTGCATTAATACCACTTCACAAACCGAAGTGCATACCCATGTACCATCAGCAGTTGTCTTATTGCATTACTCAATTTGTGGAGAAAGACTGCAAGCTTGCTGATACTGTTATTCGGGGCTTGCTAAAGTATTGGCCGATTACAAATAGCTCCAAAGAAGTCATGTTCTTGGGTGAACTGGAGGAAGTTTTAGAAGCCACACAACTTGCTGAGTTTCAACGTTGCATGGTTCCCTTATTCTGCCAGATAGGCCGTTGCTTGAGTAGCTCGCATTTTCAGGTAAGAATTCCATCGGTCCATTACTTGCAACTTTGCTCTTTTCTTTCTTTACAAAATCCCCTTGACAAAGCATAACTAGTTAAAAACCGAAGATGTCAAGATATACTTGTATTTATAGTTATTTCAATCATAGTTGTAGTTATCTATGTTACTTGGATTCAGGTGTAACTGTCTAATATGGCTATTTGTCCGGTATAGTTATGAGATTCCTATGTATTTGGAGGGTCATTAGTGTATCATATCCCCTATGCCTATTTCCGAGTATATGTTGAACATGGACGCCGGACATGCGAACTTGAAGAAAAATGAAGAGTCGGAGTAATATAGGGAGTTACTGTTTGAAACTGCACCGAATACACACTTAAATTATGTGCAGAACTAGCATGTGAAAGTTTAAATATGATGTGCTAATTTCTTGATGTCTTTGTATTTTCTAGCATAAACAACTCAAACTATGTTTGCAGGTGGCAGAGAGGGCTTTGTTCTTATGGAACAACGATCATATCGAGAACCTAATAAAACAGAACCGGAACGTTATACTTCCCATTATCTTCCCTTCCTTGGAAAAGAATGCTAGAAACCACTGGAATCAAGCAGTGCAGAGCTTGACACTAAACGTCCGCAAGATTTTCTCCGACACTGACCCTGACCTCTTTGAGGAGTGCTTGCATAAGTTTGAAGAAGACGAAGCGCGAGAAGATGAGGTTAAATCTAAACGTGAAGCCAGATGGAAACAATTAGAAGAGATTGCTGCAATGAAAGCTGCAAGTAATGAACCCGTGCTCGTGCCCCCTAAAGCAACTGCTCTCAAGCAATCTTGCTAGGACAAAAAAAGAGCCATTTTAGCCGTCGATGTTTCGTATCCAGGTCTGTATGCAAACCGTGGGCCGATGGATTGGGGACAATGAAGCTGAGTTTTCCCATCATAGTAAGTGTTCCACCTTCTGAAAAATTTGGTTTGCTTGGATTTTGATGTATCACTTGGATTCATCAAGATTGATGCTTTTCTGTGGGGTAAATCTAAAGCCCCTTTTGCTCATATTTGCATAAAAAAATTTGTATATATAATGGATTGGGGGACAGTGAAAACAACTGGGGTTGGTTTTGTAAAGTAGACATCTTTCCCATTCATAATCTTTAAAGGTGGATTCCACTTATTTGGATCAATTTGCTCTTCTTGTAAAATATTGGGGGTATTCAATTCATAAAAGTTTAATTTTTGAAGTTAATATTTCTACTTACTAGAATATGTCTTCATTTTGCTTTGGATAAAAAAATAAAATTTTAATATATGGTAGGTGTAATGATGTAAGTTTGGAGTAAATGAATTTAAAATTAATAATAAATTATTGTAAAAAATATAGGAAATATGAAATAATTTAGGGTAAATATACCCAAGGTCAATAAAGAAGTCATTTTTGTTTGTGTGCGTGTGTTTTTATTTAAATTTTGGTATTTAACTTTCAATTGTTACGTTTTGCTCACTTTCAATAAAAAAATTAGAGGGAAAACTAGTAGAAGGGGTCTGGTGGAGGCCATTTGAGGTCTAAACTTTAAGGGCCAAATTAAAGATTCGATTAAAAAAAATAAAGTTTAAGGTATAAAATGATACTCAAATAATTCAAAATGTTTAGTAATTACTATATTAATTTTTTAAGTTCAAGCCGCACACTTTAATTTTGTCTATGTATATATATTACATATGAAAAACATAAAAAATATATATATGTATGATATATGATTATAGAAAACAGTTTAAATTGAATGCAATTACTATTATAATATTATAAATATTTAAAACAATTCAACTCGACTTGGCTCACACTGATTAAGAAAAGTATTAAAAATACTTATTGATTAAGAAAACCGAAACAGTCAAAACTATTGAATGATTCGGCTTTATAAATATAAATAAATTGTTTTTAATAAGTTAAATCAAATTATCGGTCTAAAATTCTAATTATTAAAATAACTTTAGTAAAGATTGGATTCAAATCTTCGATTTTATATTAAATATGATATATATGGGCCAGAAATGATTTATTAAAATTAACTTTATTTTTAGTTTTTTTATTTAGGGTAAATTAACCCAATGACCACCATATTATGGTAAATGTATTAAAATGACCACATTAAAAAAATCGACTCAATTGACCACCCAAACTATTGAAATTGAATTAATTAAAGCACTGGCCGTTAATGGGCTAACGGAAGGTGACGTGGCAGTTAAAAAAATAAAGGTATAATTACATAGTTGGTCCTCGTTACTTATACACTCTATTAATTTGATCTTAATTTTAATTTAATAAAATAAATTAATTATTTGGTGACACATGTCACCATCTTATTGGAGGACTTTAATTAATTTAATTTAATTAAATTAATTCCCCCTCCAATCAAGTTGTGACACGTGTCACAAGATTGGAGAAGGAAAATTAAAATCTAAAAATTGGGGGTGGGGGGATTCGAACATGAGTTAAAAGGGTGGATGTAACACCCGTGTTTTGGGGTTAGGAGTTAGTCGGGTTGGTTGGTCTGAGTTGGTAGAATTTATTTTAATCAAATTGACCTTAATGTGAGCAAATTGAGTTTAGAAAGAAAGGGAGGGATCATTTTGGTAATTAAACCAAAATAAAAATAAACACCACCTATTAAGTTATCATCTTTCTCATTTTCTTTCTTCTCCACCGTGCATATCATCTTCAAACTCTCTCAAACCCCCTTTACTATTCCCTTTGATTTCTTCATCAATTCAAGGGGTTTTTGAAAGGTAATTATGTTTTCTTAATCTCCTCTTTATCCTCTATCTATTTATAGTCTTAGATTTCAAAGTTATAGAGTTTTGAAAATTAGGGTTTATATCAAAGTTTGGATTTTTAAGGGGTTTTTCATTTTGTTTTGATAAATTGAGTTGGGGCTTTGTTTAATCATGTTAAAATACACATAATATGTTAAAATGAGAAATTTTAGGTGAAAATCCGAAATGGGTATTTATGGCCATTTTTGATTAGTCTAAAACTTGAATTTTGGTGAATTTTAGAGTTAGGTTGAAGGGCTGATGGTATATGTATGTTAGGAAAGTGTTTTGGGACCATTTAGGTGTCATTTGGGTGATTGAAAATATAGTTTTCTGCTGGGTAATAAAGGAGCACGAAAATGAGAAATTTGGTGATTGTTTGAGTTGGAAATTGTTGAAGTGTGGCTTGTGTTTATGAATTGGAGTGGTGACTGAAATTTAGCATTGAATTATGAGTAATGGTTATGTTTTGATTGGCTAGAAACAAGAGGAAACACCGGAGAAGCATCGGGATTGAATCCGAGTATTTAGGAGGCTTGCTTGCTTGTTTGAGTTGCTAAGGAAGGGTGGTGAGTAAAACTTTAAATTATTTTGAAGTTGGTTCAAGTGTGTATTGGATGTGTGGGAATGAGCTTGGTAGGCCATTCCTAGGTGGGAGTTAAATTGGTAGTTTAACTCTTTAATTTTCCATTGATAAATGATATGTCATTGCCTACTTGTTCATGTGAAAAGTGGATTGATTTATATGTATGTATCTTGATATGCATATATGATGAGCATGATATATAATTGGTGGATATATGATGTGATGAAAGAAATTGGCACTAGTATGCTCGGGTACAATGATCGATCATTAGGATGAGTGTGCACACAAATTGAGTCAAAACGTACGTGGCCTTGGTGGCGTTAAGGCACCAAGGAGGAGTACGGTGAAGTAATATTCCACCGGAAATTTATATATATTCTACGTGGCGATGAGTGGAATCCCGTCCGTAGGGCATGTGGCGATGAGTGGAATCCCGTCCATGCAAGGCCGGTGATGAGTGTAATCCCACCGAGGTAAGGTTGATGTTGGAAAATGCGTTCCAACATGTTATCCGCGTATTCGAGTCATAACTAGGTGCCAAAATGAGAATTATGTTGTTGAGCTTAATATGAAGTAAGATGCCATATTATGATTCTTGAACATGTTATTCTTTCATGATTTTGAGGTCGAGTTTAAGATGATGTGAGATTCCATATTATGACCCTTGAAAATAATATGATGATTATGTTGTTGAGTTTAATATGATGTGAGATGCCATATTGTTACTCTTGAAAGACTAGCTAGGTTGACTTGTTGATACCTATGCATGTTGTATGTGAGATTTAGGGATGACACGATTGAACCCTGCATTGTTGTTGTTTTTGGATTTTAGAGCATCCTCACTAAGCTTTTAGCTTACGCTCTCATTTTCAACAATGCAGATCATTAGCGTGGTGTTAGCAAGGAGCAAGGCGAAGGGGCATCCTAAGTTTTTGTTGCTCAAGTATGGTTTTGTAATTAATGTGGTAGTTTAGCAATGGGGCAATTATGTGATTTGCATGAGCTATGTTTGACTCATAAATGGTGTTGATGTTTATGCTTGGCTTGATCTTGTAAACCATGCTATGACTTGATGAATGCTTGTGTGTGATGGCATGTCCTTTTTGGATGTTTAGGTTGCTTAGTTGATATGTGTAAGTCTCACATGTGTTAATTTTTGTCTTTGGTATTGTTGAGACCTTATGTATGTCCATATATGCATAAATTGCTCTTTAATTGGAATGCTATGTATAAATGCTTTAGTCCATGTTTGAATGATTTCCTTGGCTTAAATAGGTGTTCTTGCATGTTTGTATATGCTTTATTGCTTCCTAAAATATGTTTTAAATGATTCTAACTTTAGCCGATCTTTTTCAAAACATCTATGATCCGTTTTTGCACTAAAGCTGTTTTTCCAGTCTCCAAGGCAAAAAGGATCGATCCCCTGGAAAAAGGGATCGATCCCTTCGTTGGCAGAAACTTTCCAATTTTTGCTTCCAGCCTCCAAGTGCAAAAGGATCGATCCCCTTGTTTATGGGATCGATCCCTTGTGATTTAGATGCTAATTTTTTTTTAAAATTGAGGTTTGCAAGCTTTACGTTTTAGTCCTGATTCTCGTATGTGCAATTGCTTGAGTTTGAGATGCCCGTTTGAGTTGAAATTTGGCAGAGAGGCATGAAACATGACTAATTTCATAATGGTAACTTAAAATTTGGTAAAGTCCTCTTAATTTCCAGAATTTACAAATTGGTCCCTAAATTCGTATTTTGTGCAATTGAGTCCCTTATTGTTTTCCGATTGCTGTGATTTTTGAGTATGCTTATCGCAAGAGTATGCCTAGTTTAATGTGCATCTAGACAAGTTTAAAAAGAGAAAAAAAAGGGTCGTTAATCAAGGTTGACTTTCGGGTTGACTTTGGTTTTCCCCGTGTAATCTTCGTAGTTTGGGTCAGCCGTCTAGGCCGGGCTACGGGGGTTACATTTGTTGGCATCAGAGCCTAAGGTTTCCGAGACCTTGGGCACGTAAGTGAGGTAAGCTTGATGTGTTAAGAAACTGTATTGCTTGATATATGTTTTGCCATAAAATCTCGTTGTTTGATTATCCGTATGATGATTTGAAGTATGAATTGTTGTGTTGGTGTTGAGTCGAGTGCCCATTGCTACTATTACTTAATTAAAAAAAAATTGAAAGAGGAGTACTTGAGCACTGTTGGACCCTTGCTTTTGCTAACGTAATCCTTATTTGTTTGTTGTTGTTTGTTGTAGTTATTACTTTGCTAGTTGTATCATGAGACGACGTGGGAGGCCTAGGATGGTTCGATCGGAATCACGGGCAGAGGCTCCGAGAGTTGAGACTCATGTGGGAGAGCATGTGGTTGGAATTGGAGCTCCTCCATTACCTCCACCACCACCACCTCCTCCACCTGGAGTAGGAGGCGAGGCTGGGGCCAATAGAGAGGGACCTCAAGGAGGCCGAGGTGGCCAAGGTGGTCAAGGAATGGCCGGAATAGATTTATCTCCGTTGGTTCAGGCAATAGCTGGGGCGTTTCAGGCTGCAGTAGCTGGGGGTCAGGCAGCAGCACACCGTCAGTGTGAGGGCACCGGATTACCTTTAGAGAGACTTCGGGGACTTGGGGCTGAAGAGTTTAGGGGGTCTACTCCAGAGAGATCCGAGTTGTGGTTAGAGAAGACTGTCCGTATCCTTGCTCAGATGGGGTGTACTGGTGAGCGCAAGTTGGGATGTGTTGAGTCCTTGCTTCAGGGTGATGCCTACACTTGGTGGGTCACCATTACTACAGGTATGGATGAGGCCGAGATCACTTGGGAGTTCTTTGAGACAGCTTTCTTTAAGAAGTATCTGGGTCCGCGATACCTCGACGAGAGGAAGAGGGAGTTTATGGCTTTGCTTTAGGGGAATAGGTCCGTTACTGATTATGAGATCCGGTTTGTCAGATTGAGTCAGTATGCACCTGAGCTTGTTCCTACTGAGGTGGAACGCTGTAACCGTTTCCGTTATGGATTGAATGAAGAAATCAAGACGTATACTCTAGCTTCAGATTATACTGATTTTGATGTCTTGGTAGCGAGGGCCAAGGACTTAGAGCACAACTTGAGTTTGACCAGGCGGTCAGGTGGATCTAGTTCGGGTAAGAGGTCCAGCAACTTTAATAGAGGAGATGCTAAAAGGCATCAGGACAACAGACATCAGTATGATCATAGGCGTGGTGGCGGTAACCACGGTAAGGGCCAACAGGGTTAGAGAGCTGGTAGGAAGTTGCCCACATGTACTACCTACGGGAGGAACCACATCGGTGAATGTTGGGGGAATTTTCATTCGTGTTGGAATTGTGGTGCTAGAGACCACAATAGGCGTGACTGTCCACATCTGGTGGGACAGGCACCAACTCAGGCTCTTGCTAGAGCCAATGACTTTCAGAGAGGCCGCGGGCGCGGTAGAGGTAATTTCCAGCCAAGAAATGATGGCCAGAGAAATTTAGCACATGTAGTTGCAGTCCAGCCGGAGGGCGGAGGACAGGCCAGAGTTTATGCTCAGCGTGGGGATCAGCAGGACACTGATGTGATTGCAGGTAACTTCTCGATACAGTCTTTGGGTTTGCTATCTTTGATTGACTCTGGGTCTACACATTCCTACATATTGAGTGAGCATGCACAGTATTTGAAATTGCCTTGTGAGATGTTAGAGGTAGGAGTTAGTGTCACTAGTTCTTTTGGGGACACGGTAGTAGTTAGGAAGATGTACCGAAGGTGTCCGTTGATGGTTCAGGGACATGTGTTTCCAGTGGATATGATGGAGCTTCCTTTTTATGGTTTTGATGTGATTCTAGGTGTGGACTGGCTCTCAGAGCATAGAGCTAGGATAGATTTTGAAACTAAGCGGATTTCTTTGAAGCTTACAGATGACTATGAGATTGTGGTTGTGGGTGAGAATGTGAAGTTCTTGTCCAATGTGGTTTCAGTGTTAGAGACTAAGAGATTAGTTGAGTTGGGGTGTGAAGCATACCTAGCGTATGTGATGAACCCTAACATGAGTGAGGTTAGACCTCAGGACATTCGGACTGTATGTGATTTTCCTAGTGTGTTTCCAGAAGAATTGCCAGGGTTACCACCGGACAGAGAGGTAGAGTTCAGCATTGAGACTTATTCCGATTCAGCTCCTGTTTCGATTACTCCGTATCGTATGGCACCAAAAGAATTGAAAGAGTTGAAGACTAAGTTGCAAGAGTTAACAGATAGAGGTTTTATTCAGCCTAGTTCTTCACCTTGGGGTGCACCAGTTTTGTTTGTGAAGAAGAAAGATGGAAGCATGAGAATGTGTATAGATTACAGACAGTTGAATCAGTTGACAGTGAAGAATAAATATCCGTTGCCCAGGATTGATGACTTGTTTGATCAACTGAAAGGAGCATCGGTCTTTTCGAAGATTGATTTGAGATCGGGTTATTACCAGCTAAAGGTAAAAGAGGTTGATGTACCGAAGACGGCCTTTAGGACTAGGTATGGTCACTATGAGTTCTTAGTCATGCCATTTGGGTTGACTAATGCACCGGCTGCTTTCATGGATATGATGAACAGGATTTTCCATCAGTATTTAGATCAGTTTGTAGTTGTATTTATTGATGACATATTGGTGTACTCGCGAACTGAAGAAGACCATGATCGACACTTGAGACTTGTTTTGAAGACTTTGCTAGATCATCAGTTGTATGCAAAGCTCAGTAAGTGTGAGTTTTGGATCCGTGAGGTAGTTTTCTTGGGACATATAGTGTCAACCGATGGAATTAGAGTCGATCCGAAGAAGATTGAAGCCATTGTTGAGTGGAAGCAACCGAAGTCCGTGACAGAAGTACGTAGCTTCTTAGGCTTAGCTGGATATTATAGAAGATTTGTAGATGGTTTCTCTAAGTTAGCCGCTCCATTGACGCAGTTACTTCAGAAGAGTGTTCAGTTTGAGTGGACAGATGCAAGACAGAGAGCCTTTGAGAAATTGAAAGAAGCTTTGACCCAAGCACCGATCTTGATACAGCCTGAGTCTGGGAAGGACTACGTAGTTTACAGTGATGCTTCTTATGTAGGGCTAGGGTGTGTTCTTATGCAAGACCGGAAGGTAGTGGCTTACGCTTCAAGACAGTTGAAGACTCATGAGCGCAATTATCCGACCCATGACATAGAGTTAGCTGCAGTTGTGTTCGCTCTGAAGATTTGGAGGCACTATTTGTATGGTGAGAAATGCACAGTGTACACAGATCACAAGAGTTTGAAATACATTATGACTCAGCGAGATTTGAATCTCAGACAGCGTAGGTGGTTAGAGCTGCTAAAAGACTACGATCTTACTATTGAGTACCATCCGGGTAAGGCCAATGTAGTGGCTGATGCATTGAGTAGGAAGATGGCTGTGGACTTGAGAGCCATGTTTGCTAGATTGAGTTTGTCCGGAGATGGTGGCTTGATAGCCGAGTTTCAGGTCAGACCTACTTTAGGTCAGTTAATTAGAGAAAAACAGCTCTTAGATAGATCTTTGGCACCTCACGTTCAAGATATAGCCGAAGGTAGATCATCAGACTACAGTTTCAGTACTGACGGGGTTTTGTGTTTCAAAGATAGAATAGTTGTGCCAGAAGACAGTGACTTGAGACGTACGATCTTGACTGAAGCCCACAGTAGTCCGTTTGCTATGCATCCTGGAAGTACGAAGATGTACCGTGATTTGAAGAATGAGTACTTTTGGGTTGGCTTGAAGAAAGATGTAGCCGACTTTGTGAGTAAATGCTTAGTGTGTCAGAGAGTGAAAGCAGAACATCAGGTTCCCTCAGGTTTGTTACAGCCGTTGAGAATTCCGGAATGGAAATGGGAGAACATCACCATGGATTTTGTTTCGGGTTTGCCTTTGACTCCTACGAAGAAGAACTCAGTTTGGGTGATAGTAGATCGCTTTACGAAGTGTGCTCACTTCTTAGCAGTCAACACTAATTACACGCTTGATAGATTGGCTGATTTGTACATTGGTGAGATTGTTAGACTGCATGGTGTGCCGAAGTCCATTGTGTCAGATAGAGATCCGCGGTTTACCTCTCGATTTTGGGAGTGTCTGCACACAGCTTTGGGTACCCGTTTGAACTTCAGCACTTCTTATCATCCTCAGTCAGATGGTCAGTCAGAGAGGGTCATTCAGATCTTAGAGGATATGTTGCGTTGTTGTATTATTGATTTTCAGGGTACATGGGAGAAGCATTTGCCTCTAGTAGAGTTTGCGTACAATAACAGCTTCCAGTCGAGCATTCAGATGGCTCCGTATGAGGCCTTGTATGGTCGGAAGTGTAGAACTCCAGTCTGTTGGGCCGAAGTGGGACAGAAGTTGTTACCTATGCCAGATTTGCTTAGGGGGACAACTGACAAGGTAAAATTGATTTGTGATTGTTTGAAAGCTGCTTCGGATAGACAGAAATCCTATGCCGACTTGAAGAGGAAGGAAGTTGAGTTCTCAGTGGGTGAGAAGGTATTCTTGAAAGTGACTCCGTGGAAGAAAGTAATGAGGTTTGGCCGAAAAGGAAAGTTGAGTCCGAGGTACATAGGACCGTATGAGATTGTGAAGAGGGTTGGTCCGGTTGCATATCAGTTACGTTTGCCATCCGAGCTAGAGAAGATACATGATGTGTTCCATGTTTCGATGCTTCGCAAGTATAGGTCCGATCCATCACATGTTATGCCTGTGGAAGAGATTGAATTGAATCCGGATTTGACTTATGAGGAAGAACCAGTTGAGATCTTAGCTTCTGACAGCAAGGTGTTGCGGGGTAGATCGATTGAGTTAGTGAAGGTGCGGTGGCAACGTCGAGGTGTGGACGAGGCCACTTGGGAGAGGAAGGAGGATATGGAAAAGCAGTTTCCGTATCTCTTTCAGTCAGGTAATTTCGGGGACGAAATTTCTTAAGTGGGGGAGAGTTGTAACACCCGTGTTTTAGGGTTAGGAGTTAGTCGGGTTGGTTGGTCTGAGTTGGTAGAATTTATTTTAATCAAATTGACCTTAATGTGAGCAAATTGAGTTTAGAAAGAAAGGGAGGGATCATTTTGGTAATTAAACCAAAATAAAAATAAACACCACCTATTAAGTTATCATCTTTCTCATTTTCTTTCTTCTCCACCGTGCATATCATCTTCAAACTCTCTCAAACCCCATTTACTATTCCCTTTGATTTCTTCATCAATTCAAGGGGTTTTTGAAAGGTAATTATGTTTTCTTAATCTCCTCTTTATCCTCTATCTATCTATAGTCTTAGATTTCAAAGTTATAGAGTTTTGAAAATTAGGGTTTATATCAAAGTTTGGATTTTTAAGGGGTTTTTCATTTTGTTTTGATAAATTGAGTTGGGGCTTTGTTTAATCATATTAAAATACACATAATATGTTAAAATGAGAAATTTTAGGTGAAAATCCGAAATGGGTATTTATGGCCATTTTTGATTAGTCTAAAACTTGAATTTTGGTGAGTTTTAGAGTTAGGTTGAAGGGCTGATGGTATATGTATGTTAGGAAAGTGTTTTGGGACCATTTAGGTGTCATTTGGGTGATTGAAAATATAGTTTTCTGCTGGGTAATAAAGGAGCACGAAAATGAGAAATTTGGTGATTGTTTGAGTTGGAAATTGTTGAAGTGTGGCTTGTGTTTATGAATTGGAGTGGTGACTGAAATTTAGCATTGAATTATGAGTAATGGTTATGTTTTGATTGGCTAGAAACAAGAGGAAACACCGGAGAAGCATCGGGATTGAATCCGAGTATTTAGGAGGCTTGCTTGCTTGTTTGAGTTGCTAAGGAAGGGTGGTGAGTAAAACTTTAAATTATTTTGAAGTTGGTTCAAGTGTGTATTGGATGTGTGGGAATGAGCTTGGTAGGCCATTCCTAGGTGGGAGTTAAATTGGTAGTTTAACTCTTTAATTTTCCATTGATAAATGATATGTCATTGCCTACTTGTTCATGTGAAAAGTGGATTGATTTATATGTATGTATCTTGATATGCATATATGATGAGCATGATATATAATTGGTGGATATATGATGTGATGAAAGAAATTGGCACTAGTATGCTCGGGTACAATGATCGATCATTAGGATGAGTGTGCACACAAATTGAGTCAAAACGTACGTGGCCTTGGTGGCGTTAAGGCACCAAGGAGGAGTACGGTGAAGTAATATTCCACCGGAAATTTATATATATTCTACGTGGCGATGAGTGGAATCCCGTCCGTAGGGCATGTGGCGATGAGTGGAATCCCGTCCATGCAAGGCCGGTGATGAGTGTAATCCCACCGAGGTAAGGTTGATGTTGGAAAATGCGTTCCAACATGTTATCCGCGTATTCGAGTCATAACTAGGTGCCAAAATGAGAATTATGTTGTTGAGCTTAATATGAAGTAAGATGCCATATTATGATTCTTGAACATGTTATTCTTTCATGATTTTGAGGTCGAGTTTAAGATGATGTGAGATTCCATATTATGACCCTTGAAAATAATATGATGATTATGTTGTTGAGTTTAATATGATGTGAGATGCCATATTGTTACTCTTGAAAGACTAGCTAGGTTGACTTGTTGATACCTATGCATGTTGTATGTGAGATTTAGGGATGACACGATTGAACCCTGCATTGTTGTTGTTTTTGGATTTTAGAGCATCCTCACTAAGCTTTTAGCTTACGCTCTCATTTTCAACAATGCAGATCATTAGCGTGGTGTTAGCAAGGAGCAAGGCGAAGGGGCATCCTAAGTTTTTGTTGCTCAAGTATGGTTTTGTAATTAATGTGGTAGTTTAGCAATGGGGCAATTATGTGATTTGCATGAGCTATGTTTGACTCATAAATGGTGTTGATGTTTATGCTTGGCTTGATCTTGTAAACCATGCTATGACTTGATGAATGCTTGTGTGTGATGGCATGTCCTTTTTGGATGTTTAGGTTGCTTAGTTGATATGTGTAAGTCTCACATGTGTTAATTTTTGTCTTTGGTATTGTTGAGACCTTATGTATGTCCATATATGCATAAATTGCTCTTTAATTGGAATGCTATGTATGAATGCTTTAGTCCATGTTTGAATGATTTCCTTGGCTTAAATAGGTGTTCTTGCATGTTTGTATATGCTTTATTGCTTCCTAAAATATGTTTTAAATGATTCTAACTTTAGCCGATCTTTTTCAAAACATCCATGATCCGTTTTTGCACTAAAGCTGTTTTTCCAGTCTCCAAGGCAAAAAGGATCGATCCCCTGGAAAAAGGGATCGATCCCTTCGTTGGCAGAAACTTTCCAATTTTTGCTTCCAGCCTCCAAGTGCAAAAGGATCGATCCCCTTGTTTATGGGATCGATCCCTTGTGATTTAGATGCTAATTTTTTTTTAAAATTGAGGTTTGCAAGCTTTACGTTTTAGTCCTGATTCTCGTATGTGCAATTGCTTGAGTTTGAGATGCCCGTTTGAGTTGAAATTTGGCAGAGAGGCATGAAACATGACTAATTTCATAATGGTAACTTAAAATTTGGTAAAGTCCTCTTAATTTCCAGAATTTACAAATTGGTCCCTAAATTCGTATTTTGTGCAATTGAGTCCCTTATTGTTTTCCGATTGCTGTGATTTTTGAGTATGCTTATCGCAAGAGTATGCCTAGTTTAATGTGCATCTAGACAAGTTTAAAAAGAGAAAAAAAAGGTCGTTAATCAAGGTTGACTTTCGGGTTGACTTTGGTTTTCCCCGTGTAATCTTCGTAGTTTGGGTCAGCCGTCTAGGCCGGGCTACGGGGGTTACAGTGGAAGGATGCTAGGCTTGCCACTAGGTCAAGCCTATTTTTGAGTTATGAAGTACCACATATATTATATGTTTATATCGTTATTAATGCCTAGAAAATTTGAAAGTAACAAAATTGGGGCTGGGGGATTCGAACCAAGGATCACTTAGTAAAAAGAATCATGTGCTTACCACTAGGCTAAGTTTATTTTTATGATATGAAATACAACATATAATATATTTCTTATATTAATGTTAATGCATGGAAAATGAAAATAAAATAAAAATAATTAAAGTCCTCCAATAAGGTGGTGACACGTGTCACCAAATAATTAATTTATTTTATTAAATTAAAATTAAGATCAAATTAATACAGTGTATAAGTAACGAAGACCAACTGTGTAATTATACCTTTATTTTTTTAACTGTCACGTCACCTTCCGTTAGCTCATTAACGGCCGGTGCTTTAATTGATCCAATTTCAATAGTTTGGGTGGTCAATTGAGTCGATTTTTTTTAATGTGGTCATTTTAATACATTTACCATAGTATGGTGGTCATTGGTTTAGTTTACCCTTTTATTTATTATTCCAAAATATTTATTTAATATTAGATTTATGAATATAATAGTTAAATATATATTTCAACTACATCAGAGGTAGAAAATTCATTCAAGAAAAAGAGGAAAATTCATAAATATCTTATTTTTCCCAATAAATCATAAGGCTCCTCATTTTTTTTTTATGTTTTAGTTTTTCAATTTTATTTCTGATCAAAACAAAAGGGGGGAAATGGGAGATCAATCAGCCAGAGGAGAAGAATTCGAGAAAAACGCAGAGAAAAAGCTAAACAGCTGGAGCTTTTTTGGCTCCAAATATGAAGATGCCGCCGATCTCTTTGAGAAAGCTGCCAATTTCTTCAAGCTCGCCAAATCCTGTATTTCTTTCCTTTTTTCCTTTAAATATTATCTTCTGTTTGTTTCTCGAGAATTGCTGGATCAAAAAATAAAAATTCGAGATCTTCTGATTAAGTTCGCGACGCAGAAATCTCAATCCAAAATCTATGATTAATATTTCTATCGAGGCGATCAAAATTAGAAAGAAAAACAAACATGGCGATCAAAGATTTTTATTGCTGTTGTTGTTCCTAACTTTTAATTGTTGTATTATGTTTCAGTTTATTGATTATTGTTGCTGGATAATCCCGATTGCGTCAAGAATTAATGTAGTTCTTTTGGAATCAGATTATTGATTAATTACTTTATAATTCAATGGATATTTGAATTGTGATGAAATTGATTTTTAAAAATAAAGCTGTTGAATTTACTCTATATATTTTCTTTTCACAAGGGGACAGAGCTGGATCAATTTATGTAAAGTTAGCAAATTGTCATTTGAAAGTAAGCAGTTGAACAGAATAGCATTTAATTCATTGTAATTAACTGTTTTGTATGATTGAATTTGACCCTTTTATTTGCTCTCCCCCTTTTGTAGTTAGAAAGCCAACATGAAGCTGCTCAAGCGTATGTTAGTGCTGCTCATTGCTATAAGAAAACATCGCCGAATGGTAAGTGATTTGTGCATAGTTTCGCTTAGTGATAATCGTTGTCCGTTACTAAATTTGTGGTTCTATACAGAGGCTATATCGTGCTTGCAGCAGGCAGTGAACATGTTCTGTGATATTGGAAGGATCAGTATGGCTGCAAGGTATTATAAGGTATTGTTTCTTCATTCATGTGCAAGCATAATTTTATAGTGGGAACTTTTCATTTTCTTTTGTTTTTGTTGAAATTTTCTCTCTGTTAGCATGTGTTAGGCATTCATGTTTTTTCATAGTACTGTTACCGTTTTCCCTCTATATCCACAACTTTGTATCATGATGTTGCTTATGGTTATTGATAGACATGGATGCCTCTTTCATGTGCAGGAAATTGCTGAATTATACGAGTCTGAACAAAACATTGAACAGGCCATGGATTATTACGAAAAGGCTGCCGATTTCTTCCAAAGTGAAGAAGTATCTACTTCTGCCAATCAGTGCAAGCAGAAAGTTGCACAATTTGCTGCTCAGATAGAACAGTAAGCATATTCATTTCTAATAGATGTTGGTCTTTCTACGATTTTGTCCTATCTGCTCAGATAAATACAGCTCCCCATGTAAAATTTGAGAAATTTTTATAGAACTTCGTTTGAATTTCTTCAGATACCAGAAAGCCATTGAGATCTATGAAGAGATAGCACGGCAGTCAATTACCAATAACTTGCTGAAGTATGGAGTTAAAGGGCATCTTCTCAATGCTGGCATTTGTCAACTCTGCGAAGGCGATGTTGTTGCAATCACCAATGCATTAGAGCGATATCAGGTTGACGTTTTGGCATCGTAAAAACATGTTTAACTCTGTTTATATTGAACTTTCTCCTCAATCTACATTTGCTTTCTTCAGGATATGGATCCAACTTTTTCTGGAACACGAGAGTGTAGATTATTAGCTGTAAGTTATCACAAAGAAACAGTTTATAAATTTTTTCTAATTTATTTTTCTATTGCTAAAGGAGTTGATGTGATTAGTTTTTTTGATTGCTTAAAGATGCCTATTCAGTGGTTGCATTTTTTCCATTTGTTCTATTTCCCCCCTTTCATTTGCATTGGCTGATGATATATCTGGTTACTGCCTTACATCCGAACCAGAAAACTTGTTAACCTACGATTCTTTACTTCTGATGGTAGTAATTTTGAGAATCCGGTCCTTACCCTTTGAAATTCATATGGTAATGAGCTTTATGCTTTCTGTGACAGGACATTGCTTCTGCTATGGACGAGGAAGATGTCACGAAGTTTACAGATGCTGTCAAGGAGTTTGACAGCATGACCCCATTGGTATGCCAATTTCGACCACAAATGCTTCTCGGATGAAATTAGAATTATAGTGTGTTTTCTGTTTACACAATACCACATTGCAGGATACTTGGAAGACAAGCCTTTTACTTCGGGTGAAGGAAAAGCTGAAAGCTAAAGAAATGGAGGAAGATGATCTTACCTAAAATAGCTTCACGTCACGACCGCCTTGCTTTTACCGGTATTTTAACGGTGATTGCTTCATATTAAGTCTGTGCCCGATTATACTGTTACACTTGCTTAGAACTATTGGTTTAGGAGATTTTGCTTTGAATTTCAGACACAATGCTGGTTATTGGGGACACAATATGTTTGTAATTGGAATACTTATTTTTTTATTAATAAAGTTGAAATAATTGAATTCAAGTCTCTAGGTGATCCATGGGTGTTGAAAATTCCTTCTGCTTTTCTTAATTTTTTTGTTAAAATATTTATTCGTGTTTGACACATTTTTAGATGTACTTATTCTCGAATGATTCTTCAAATATATATGAAGATAACTTGGAAAAGAATCGAATTTATTTTTTCATCGGACATATATTCATATTTGACATTTACATGTGATCTTGTGTATTACTTGATGCGTTTACTTTCCTAATTTAGAAAGGGATTGTTGATAAGTAATTTCAGCGTGTGTATGTGAATTAAATCATCAAGTTTTGTAAACAGGACGAAGCCATGTCGAAAAGGATCAAATACTGTACAAAGTTCTTTTATTATTATTTATAGATAAAGTATTATCTATTCTTCGTGTACAGGAGTTTGTAAGGAATAATGATGTATTGTTAGATCTGGCAAACTTGATTCGAGACTCGAGAACTGAACTGATTTATTTGAATTAAGATCTGAAATTAACCCGAACACGATGACCCGAATTTGATCTGAAAACCGAATTGAATTTTAGTTGAACCGAAAATAGATTTGAATCAATTTTCAACCGAACCGAATAGACCTGAACCGATTTTCAACCGAACTGAAAGCAACCAAAAATGAAAAAATATTAAAAGAAATAAATAAAGATGAGATGTGAATTGTCGCACCACTCACCAAAAAGTCAAATATACATGTTATATAAAGTCATATATGGGTTGGAAAAACTTAACTCGGCCTAAAAACCTGATTAAAACCGATCGAGCTCCTATTAACCAGGCATTGACCCGACCCGAAATCAACCAACTCGGAAATAACAGACTCGAAATCAACCGAACCAAAAATCAACCGAACTGACGTCCTGACCTGATACTCGAACCGAAATCACCATAAACTCGAACTTAAATCGAATGTAGCCAGACTTAAAATGACCCGACCTAAAACCGAACCGAATAATATGTTTACCACCTCTGTGTATTGTTTCCATATTCTTTATTTTTCTTAAAATATTTATTTTTAATACCTATATTCAATGCATATTGGATATTGATATGAGATATGATCCTTCAAGTATATGAAAGAATAAAAATAATGGAACATTTCTGAAATCGAAACATGTTCAAAGTCCGGGTAACATAAATTATGATTGTGATGGTCTAGAGGTCTCTTAGATTAGGTTGGTAGATGGAAGTAAAACTTGCAAGAACACACATAATATATTACTGGTATCTAGAGGTGGCAATCGGGTCATTCGGTTCGGGTTCGGTTCAAGTCGTTTCAGTTCGGGTCATTTCGAGTCTATTTAGAATCGGTTTAAATTCGGTTCGGGTCGGTTCAGGTTCGGGTCTAATTCGGGTCTGTGACGAGTCGGATTCGGTTCGGGTCAAAATCAGATCAGTTGTTTTCGGGTCAATATAGGATCGGTCGCTTTCGGTTCGGGTCAAAATCGGGTCGCTTTCGGGTCGGATCAACATTTAAATTTTCGGGTCAATTCGATTTGAGTTGGGTTAAAGGTTTAGTATTTATGGTTTAGTTTAGAGTTATTGGTGTATGAGATTAATTCTGATTCAACTTGTTAATCTATGCATTTGAATTTAATTAAATATTTAAATTAAAGCTTCATGTATCCATATCAAAATTTTTTGTATAATTATATTAAATCAAAGTTTATTATATAATAATAATAATAACAATAATAATAATAATAATAATAATAATAATAATAATAACGTCTGAAATGAATTAATTTATTAAACTTAGGATCTAATTGAGCTAACTAAAATCTAAAAGCATAAATCACGGACATAATTAAAATAATTCTAAAACTAAATGTGAAATTTCAATTAAATTAATCTAAATTGAAACTCAATTAAATTAAGAAAAAGAAAAAGAGAAAAGACAATTGGTAAAAATAGAGAGAGAAAATACAAAATTTTGGAGGGAAATAAGCCACCAATTTTTTAATCTAGATTGAAAAAAAAGAAAATTGGAAAAAATAGAGAGAGAAAAGACAAAATTTGGAGGGAAATAAGCCACCAATTTTTTAAGCTAGAGATTAATTACTTTTTAGGTCATGTTGCATTTAAAATGTTACATTTTAGTCAACATTAAGTTTTAGTTTAATTTAATTTTGTCACAAGTATCCCACGGTTTAGACTTTGGATATAAAAATCCCCTCCCCATAGTGATATTTAAAAATTAATTTATTTAATTAATATTGAAACGTAAAATAACATAAAATGTTATTATACCACAACTTTGACAAGAGGAACGGTCTCTTCCATGGTATAGTATAAAAAGATAATTAAACATACTTCATTTTATTATTTATTATATTGTTAAAAATAGATATTCGGGTTAAAATCGGGTTAAAATCGGATCGATATTCGGTTCAACTTTCGGTTCGGGTAGCATTCGGTTCGGGTCCATTTCGGTTCGACAAAAAATTTTGGTTCGGTTTCGGTTCGGTTTATTTCGGGTTTCGGGTCAACTTCGGATCATCATGTTCGGGTCAAAATCGGGTTTCGGTTCGGGTAATTCGGTTCGGGTTTCGGGTCTCGGGTCGAGTTTGCCAGGTCTACTGGTATCCAACATATGCTAGAACATTTATGTTCCTCTGACTCTTTATATGTTTCTTTCAAGTATTCGTGTTCGACACATACTCAAACATGAATATAAAGATACGATTCTACGAACACTCGAAATACATAAAATCTTAGAAAAAATTAACATGTACTTGCACATGAATCCGAGTAACATAGACTACGTTTCTATTGTAATAACTATTTGCATTGGCCAAAGCAGAAAATCATTTCATTATCAGAAATCTTCAATTAACAACCAAACTTCAGCTGCTTCTCTCGAACCACGACTTGCAATGGCTGCTGCTCATGAGAATACATCTCCAAATATCCAGCAGCAGCATGCATAAGTTCAAGCACAACATCTGCAAAAGTTATGCAATTTTGATTGGATGATTCTTACAAATTCATACTAGTAAAGATCGATCATCTTCGTCGTCGTCGTTGTCGTTGTCGTTGTCGTTCTGTTTGTCATGTAGAGACCAAAACTTTGCTAGATAATCATCGTCGTCGTCGACGAGAACACGTGTACCGCCATTCTCGTAGTCATTGTCGAGATCATTTGCATGATGATCATAAATCTCATCTTCTTTGTTAAAACTATCCAAATAATCCAAAGCCCCAGTGGCTGAAATCCCGGAAAATTTATGACTTGTCCTAAACTTTTGAGTACCCTTTGTCTTGTCCTTGGACTTACTAACCGGATTCAAATGACACTGGAGACATTGTGACGTCCCACATTTTCCAGTAAAGTTGGAATGGCTGCTGGCATTTGATGTCACATTGGAAAATGATCCGGCAGCCGGGGCCGAATCGAGTGTTTGAACATGTTGTGTTTCGGGTTTCGGGTTCCGTGGAGATGATTGAACCGGGTAAGTCCGAAACACACCATGTAGGCGAGCCTCCCTCTTCATTTTTGGCCTGAAAAATGTAGGCTGGGAATGGAATGATGAGTATGAGAAATGGGGTTGATTATTTGTCTTGTTTGTTAATGTCTTTATAGAGCATGGAACAGGGACCATAGCATATATGCTTGGGAATCAAGGAGTTTCGTCTGGTCATTTTCCTTGTTGGCCAAGTTTGTTTTCGAAGTAGAAAAGTCAATGATTAATGTTTCCTACTTTTGCTGCTCAGTGTTGACCAGTTAGACTCTTGTCCTTCTCTTTTCTGTTCATATGGCGGCGATTTAAGCCTTAAGTTCGATTTTAGTTCCGTAACAAATGTTTATATTTCGATACATAAACTGTGTAAAAAAAAATTACACAACATTTTTATAAAATTTAAAATATAAATCTGGAGTCCTAGCACCCTAAAATCTAAGTCTTAAGCCATAAACTCTAAATTCTAATAATAAACCTTAAATTTTACACTCTATACACTAAAACTCTAAACCTTAAACCATAACCTAAAACTCTAAATCCTAAACGCTAAAGTTGAAAAGCTTGTGTACCAAAGTACTTTTCATAATTTTTTGAATGGTCTAAAGGTGATTACAACGTGGTGTCTGTTCATACATATTTTTAACCTTTTGACAATGCTCATACACCTTGTAGACAAAGCGGTTCTAAGCGCTTATGGAAATTTTGTTTACACAAGCGCCTTAGTTTTAGGATTTAGGGACTTCGTTTTGTGGAAGTTTTGTTTAAAAAAGCACTTTAGGTTTTAGGGTTTAGTGATTCTGTTTAGGGTTTAAAGTTTTATGGGTTTAAGTGTAGTAGTTTTGAATTTAGTGGTTGTTGCTAGAATTCCAGGTTAATGGTTAAAATTTAGGGTTTGTATGTTAAAACCTAAACCCTTAACTATAATACCCTAAAGCCTAAACTCTAACTCTAACCCTTAAATTCTAACTATAAACCCTAAATTCTAAACCCTTGCACTAAAACTCTTAAACCTTAAGCCTTAAAATTGAGGCACTAGTGGAAACAAAAAAAATTCAATGCATGTGCATGTGATAATAATCCAATTGTAAACCCATAAAAATTATTTGAACAAAATAGAATTTAAATTTTCATTATATAATATAAAAGTATTGTTTTTAATTGGGTTAATTACCCCATCCATACATGAAGTATACTGAATTCTCACTTTCATACATAATGGTTTAAAATTTTCGGTTTTATACATGGAGTTTTTCGCCGTTAACGAGTTTGCCCACTTTCGTCACGGAAGCTGGCGTGACATTTTTTCAAAAAAAAAATCACTATTTATTTAAAGGCGTAATAGCCGAATTAGACCTTCAAGGTTTATTATTTTTCAATTTCAACCTTAAAAGTTTAAAAATTCTAAACCTTAAACATTAATCTTAAACCCTAAACCTTAATCCTAAAATTTGAAAATTTTAAACCATAAACTCTAAACCCTAAACCCTAAATCTTTAACCATAAATCCTAAATTTTTAAATCTAAAACAATAAACCCTAGAAACCCTAACCCTTCCAACTACCACCTCCGATCACCTACCAGCCAGTCGTTACAACTTCCGGCGATCATCTCCATAGTTTCTACATTTTCGTCCGACTTCGCCTATGGTCGTAACGTCTTCAGCTGTGACATCCATCAACCGCTTGAACCCGTTCAAGTTCCCGTCACCACCAGATTCGCCGCCCGCCCCGTGCATCTGCCTCAATTTTTGCCGCAAGCCCTATCATTTGGCGTCTGGTACTTTTATCCAGTCACGTGCATCTGCCCCGATTTCTGCCGCTAACCCTGTCGTTTTGTCCTTTTACCATAATCTGGATGAGACCACAGTTAAAGACGGCCATGGGAGTTTCAAGCGGTCGATGGAGGTCACAACTAAAGATGTTACAGCCATGAGTGAAGTTGGGCGGAAGTGGGGAAGCTATTGGGACGGTCGCCAGAGGTTGTAACGGTCGGATGGTGGTTGATCAGTGGTGGTAGTTGGAAAGGGGTTAGGGTTTATTGTTTTAAAATTTAAGATTTAGGGTTAAGTGTTTAAGGTTTAGAGTTAATGATTTAAGGTTTAATTTTTTAAAATTTTAGGGATTAGGTTAGGGTTTTGTTGGGTTTTTAGGTGCTCGATTCCTTCAACCGTTCTTGCTCGCCAAGCGGTGGAGAAGTGGAATTTTGGGTGAAAGAGGTGCGGAAGCTAAAATGATAACGACTACAACCTCCTAATTGAGTTTGTAGTCGTTACTAGCCGTTGGGGTTGAATTGGAGCCGTTTGAGACTTTATTTCCCACCATAAATGCAGTTCTGCAACTCCCCATTTCGAAACGCCTGACCCTGTTTCCAAACACCCTTGAAATAGAAAGAGCCGTTGCAGTCTGATGCAGCACCCGTTTCGAAACACCCTTAGCCGTATCGAAACGGTCGTATCGAAACACTTGTTCCCATATCGAAACGCCCTGCAATTTAAAAGGTGGTTGAGAAATAGTCGTTGGGGTGTTTATGACCGTTGAGGTCGTGCCACATAGGCGTATCGAAACGCTAGGCAAAATTCTCACCCAGATCAAGCCCCGTTTCGAAACAGACAAGGTTGTATTGAAACGTTTTGCCACTGTGAAGTCCCGTATCGAAGCACCTAGAGGCGTTTCGAAATGCTTGGATGATTTTGTTAAATTTGGCTTTGAAAACACATAAAACCTTTTTGAAATATCTCATAAACATAGTTTCAAGTTGTTTGGACTTAGAAATAGTTTTAAATTCTTTTTAACTTTTTCCAAAAATATTTTTCAATTATTATATCAAAACATTAGTTCTACATGTTTAGAATTTTTAAACTTAGGGTTGAAATTGAAAAAAAAAATCTTGAAGGACTAATTTGGCTATTATACCTTTCAATAAATGGTGTTTTTTAAAAAATACCACGTGTTCAATTTTGATTCGTCCGTACATGTCACGTCAGCTTCCGTGACGAAAATGGGCAAACTCGTTAACGGCGAAAAACCTCATGTATGAAACCGAAAATTTTAAAACATTATGTATGAAAGTGAGAATTCGGTATACTTCATGTATAAATGGGGTAATTAACCTTTTTAATTTAAATATTCGTCCATCTCAAATTTCTATTCAATTTTATCGTCGTGTACTTTATAGAAAAGGTAAAATAATTTTCTTTTGTCTCGTATGTTTCTAATTTTTGTCAATTTAACCCCTAAATCTTTAAAAACAAATAAAAGTATCATTTATTGAGCAATACAATTTTTCATTTTTCTATGTTTACAACTTTTAGAGCATGTAACTAAAAATAGGGAAAATATTACATCTACTGGCGGTAAAAACTCAGCTCCTCCCAAAATGTTTTGAAGAATGAATGTTTTGAAAAGAGTGAAGGAACCCAGATGGAGAAATCTCTACTTAAGGCAACCACCCAATAGTGAACTTTAGAAAAAAATTCGATAATACTTGAATTAGACTCATTTATGTATCAAATATTTACATTCGAGTTCGAGTTCGAGTAAAAGTAGATCGATATAAAGATGGAAAATAGATGGTTCAAGAATTGCTCGAAAGAAGGACAATAAAAGAACATATGAAAAAAGTAAAGGAAGTAAGTTTTATGCTCGAACATGAATATAAAGATATGATTCTACGAACAATCGAAATACATAAAACCTTGGAAAAAATTGAACAAATACTTGCACATGAATCCGAGTAACATAGACTGCGTTTCTATTGAAAAAAACTATTGTGCATTGGCCAAAGCAGAAAATCATTTCATTATCAGAAAATCTTCAATTAACAACTAAATTTCAGCTGCTTCTCTCGAATCACGACTTGCAATGGCTGCTGCTCATGAGAATACATCTTCAAATATCCAGCAGCAGCGTGCACAAGTTCAAGCACAACATCTGCAAAAGTTATGCAATTTTGATTGGATGATTCTTACAAATTCATACTAGGAAAGATCGATCATCTTCGTCGTTGTCGTTGTCGTTGTCGTTCTGTTTGTCATGTAGAGACCAAAACTTCGCCATATAATCATCGTCATTGTCGACAAGAACACGTGTACCGCCATTCTCATAATCATCATCAGGATCATTTGCTTGATGATCATAAATCTCATCTTCTTTGTTAAAACTATCCAAAACCCCTGTGGCTGAAAGCCCCGAGAGTTTAAAACCGGCCACATTACTTGTCCTAAACTTTTGAGCACCCTTTGTCTTGTCCTTGGACTTACTAACCGGATTCAAATGACACTGGACCCATTGTGGCTTCCCACATTTTCCAGTGAACTTGGAATGGCTGCTGGCATTTGATGTCACATTGGAAAATGATCCGGCAACCGGGACCGGATCGAGTGTTTGAACATGTTGTGTTTCGGGTTTCGGGTTCCGTGGAGATGGTTGGACCGGGAAAGTCCGAAACACACCATGTAGGCGAGCCTCCATCTTCATTTTTGGCCTGGAAAATGTAGGCTGGGAATGGAATGAGTATGAAAAATGGGGTTGATTATTTTACTTGTTTAAAAATGTCTTTATAGAGCATAGAATTGGGACCATAGCATATATGCTTGGGAAGCAAGTCATCACTTTCCTTGTTGGCCAAGAAGTAGCTTGGTTTCAAAGTAGAAGAGTCAATGATTGTTTCCTGCTTTAGCTGTTCAGTGTTGACCAGTTTGAATCTTATCCTTTCTTTTCTGTTCAAAGGCCAACAATTTAATCCTTAAAGCTTGATTTTAATTCGGTAATAATTAAATATTTCTAATTTTTTGTTCTAAATTAAAAACCCAGAATTAAACAAAGTAGAATTCTATTTTTAATTTATATAATATAAAGATATTATTTTTTGTTTAATCACCCGTATTCGACTCATTGGTCAACTAATTTGGATCGTACAGAAGCCTAACATGGGGCAATCCTCTCAACCAAATTTTCTCCATTCATGTCAGTTTTTAAGCCTTTGGCAATATTTAAGGGATCTAACACATTTTCCCACTAAACCAACGGGTTGTTATCCCAAATTTCTATTCAATTTTATTGTTATCTGTTTAATGGAAAAAAATAAATTAACTTTTTGTCTCATATGTTTACAAAATTTATCAATTTGACTCTAAATCTTTGAAAATAAAAAATATTATTCATTGAACAATACAGTTTTTCAATTTTCTATGTTTACAACTTTTTAATAGTCAAAGTGATGAAAATTATTAACACAGGATTAAAATAGTTATCTTACTTTGTTTTATAACTATCAATTTAGCAATTAACGATAAAATTGAATAGAAATTAGAGAACCAAGTGGAAAGACTTAATTTAATAAATAATAAAGTATAGGACTAACGTTTGAATTTAAAATAGTATATAAACCTGCTCATCATCTCATGTGTCCTGGTAGAAAAAGTAGATATTCATCATCCTTGGGACTCGGGTTTAAGCACCAGTAATGCATGTTGTGTGTGCCGTTTTTAAAAAGACTAAGAAAATTAAACAAATATTACCCTTGCATCACACTAATATATTAAAAAAAAATAGTATAGAAACCTTTAACATGTTTAGAAAAAACTCTAAAATGCCATATACAAATATATTTTTAAAATGAATGAACCCAAACGATCCAAAGTAGGAAAAATTCTTATATAGGACATTCACTAAGCTTGTTTTTATTCTTTCAAGGGTTCTTCCTTTATTAAACAACTCATCCAAGGAAAAAGAAAAAAGAAATCCCAGAAAAAGGGTTTTGAATTTTCGATAGCCTACTTTCAAGAGTATATGAATTTTACATATCGAAACCAAAGTTATACAGCAAATTGATTAAGGATAAATGTTCTGATAAGTTGCATAATCTGTTTGTTTCACTGTGATTCAGATGTATGCTCTTTCTATATACAACAGTCAACAGGGTAAAAGAAAAACAATGAATATGAATTTTACATATGGTATTGTAATTGTTTTCCCTGCATGTTCGATGCTGGGCGAGTTGCTAAGGCTTACACGTTTTCGGAGGCGGATTCGTCAATGGACTTGACAAGCGGCTCCCTGCCCTCTTGTTCGAGTTTAGAAGGAACAGTTGCTTTCCTATCAGGATATAACACATAATGTTGACACATGAAAATAATGTCAAAGATTATTGATACCTGCAAAAAAGTTACACCACAGTTAATCGTGGTAAAGAACATCGAAGGATTTACAGACGAAACTTGAAGCAATGAATCACTTTGCAAGCAGAGTTCAACTTTTACATGCAACCCCTTCATGCACATTTTTTAAGGAATCTTATAACTCGGGGAGAATAAACGACAATAATGGAAGACGGATTGACCGAGGGGGATGCTGTCCGTCACTGATGGCAGATCCTCAGTATAACATATTAACCGGCAGAAGGCATTAAGAGAGCAGTGCTATACAGCATTGGTGGAACATATAATAAAAGGAAATTAGGATGGTGGAGAATATATGACATACCAAAGAAAGCAATGTCTTCCCGATGTTTCCGTAGAAGTTCACCCAAGAATCTGAAAAAGAAATAATCTCACGATTAACTTATTATTATATGAAGCATAATCTTGGACCATAAGATTAATTGAAGGCGCATCATACTTTGATCTATAGACTGCACGGCCATCTGAGCATAATTTGCCAATCCCCCAGTAAAATCGAGCAAAATGTTTCCAATGCTGAACCCGTCTGTACTCTTTCGTGCAAAGTTCATGACTGCCTGAAATTATACTTGACATAAACTTTGTAAGCATCAAGATCAAGCAAAGTCGACATATCGGGAATTGAAGGCAATTAAGAATTAAGACACCAAGAATCTTCCAGTGTTATAAAGGCAACCAAGGACACTACTCAATGATGTTGGTTGATAGAAGAGAGTAGTTAAATTATGGCCAACAACAATGTATGTGATTCGAGGAAACGAAGAAGCTTTCCTTTTTCGAGATCATTCTTGTTCTTTCTTTCTTTTCTCGTTTTCCTCAATAAGATCCGAAACTTAACAGCTCGAGGAAATATACTGCCTTACTAATGGACTTCTTTCATAATCAAAACCTTGATGCATCAATCTAATAGCAGCAATTCTACCAATGATTTGAAACATAACAAACCAGATGATATCTAACCTGGGGAATATATTTGACCACTGTCATGAAAACTTGAATTGCGCTGCAACAAAGATGAAACCAAAATGTTATCTACCTTCGGTTGTTCACATGGATACAAATGATTTAAAATGAAAAAAAAAGGAACTTACTTAAAGATGGAGATTAACCAAAGCCATGAATGGCTAGGCAATGCTACGAAGAAACAAATGGCAGCGATTAACCACACAACAAAGACAATTCCTATAGAAATCTTGGAAACCTTCTGCGTCCCACGCTGCACAAAATCGATCCATCAATGAAACATAGACTTTAAACTTACAAACTCTAGGGAAGTACTCATCATAGCAACGGCGAAGCTAGTGAAACTTACCTCATAAATCACAATCTGAAACAAAGTAATAGCTGTCAACAAAACCGCATGTATCGAAAACGCAACATCATTAGCAGCTACCGGGATCATCTGCATCAAGCATAAAGTCAACAGAACAAAAGAGAAATGGGAAAAAATATATAAATTCTCATTAACAAGTGGTTTCAATTCAGCATAATTCTTGGTCTTGATAACAGTAAGCTAACATCTCAAACTTAAATTAACTATTGAGAATTGATTTTTGTTTTCAATTATTTTGATAGTTAGCTACACAAATTCAACTAATTCAACAAATAAAACATAAAAAGGGAAAATCAGAAATAATAAAACCCCAGGGAATACTAAAAAAGAACCTGTCCAGAGCCATATTTGTCAAAGTATTGCTGCTGAATAACTGGGCTAAAGTAGAGACAAACGTTGTAGATCATATAAGAGGAATGCTTTGTCAAATTCAGCAGCACGAAATCAAAGTTCAACCCAATAACGCTGAGATTTGGAACAGAAAGAATCAAAACTTGGAAACTGTAAGATCAGAGTAAAAAAATTGAAACTTGAAATTTGGGATTACCTTTTTCTTCGAAAATTTAAGAAGACTTGAGGATAGAAACTAATGGACCACGAAAAAAACGCAATCCAACCAAAAGTTTCATATGTGATTTCCAGTGGAAATGAATTCCAAGAAGCCATATTTTCTGGCTGATTTTCCCGGTTGATTGGGGGCAGAGAAAATCAGAGATGGAAAATGAAATTCCCAAATAAGATATTTTCTTTCTGTATCTGGTCCTCCTTTGGGTATACGTTCACTCTTTGTTTTTTCCACCAATTGTAGTTGTCATCAAATCAAAGGGTTCAGTTTTTGTAACATAAAAAATAGGCTTAATTGTAAAAAAAGCCCCAAGTAAAAAGTTGAAAAAAAAATCAATTAAGTCCTCATTTAAAATTTGCAACCAATTGAACTTTTATAATTAAAAGTTTAATCAATTAAGCCCCTTCATTGAAGATTACTTTTTTATGATGTGGCTGAAGGACTATATAATTATGATACATGAAATGTTTGGTTGATTAGTAAGGACTTAATTAAATGTAAATGACAAAAATTAATTCTTTAAAATAAAAACTAAGGAAATTATAAACAGTAAAAAAATATTTTTTTTGAATAGTCTAAAGGTGATTATAAAGTAGTACATGTTCATAGAAATTTTTAACCTTTTAACAATGCACATACACTTTGTAGACAAAACGAATTGAAATGGGTCTCCTATGATGAACATCATCCTCTCTTTTTTTGAGACAATTCGTTGGGTTCAAATTGTAAGAAAATATTAAAAAACTAGACAATTAGAAAATATAATATCATATAAAAATATTAAAAATATACTAGGACAAACATTTGTAGACGTTGGAACGAATATAAATTATACAAAAATCTACACTAATTTTGAGGACATTAATTTACTAAAGAAAATGACATATAAACATGCTAAAGAATACGTTAATTATTTTAATAATAGTGTGTCTGACATAGTAAAGGGTGATTGGCGATAACGGTTTTGTCAGCCAACAATAATCAAATGACCATATTGATGTAATACAGGAGTTTGAGGTTAAATTAATAAAATTAAAAGAAAAAAAGAAATAACATTGCTAATTTTAAAAGTACAATAATTAAATTAGTACTATTAAAAGGAGACAACATTATTAATTTGAGTTTGAACAAAAAAAACATTATTAATTTGAGATTATTACCGTACAAAAATTCCCCTTTAAGCCATAATTAAGCAAGCTCGAAACTACGCATATATCGTAACAAAGGTCTTGTTGAATTAGATTCTATGAACACTTCATTTGTTATCTATAATATCATTTAAGAGTTTGATTGAGTCGATGTTACGATCAATTGAATAGCAAATCAATTTAAAAAGATTAAATTATTTTGAATAATTTCTACTTAAAGAAAAATTTCAGCTTAGGGAAGGAGAAGGTGTCAACTGAGAGTTTTAACCACACACTCTGAAGATTGTTGACTAAAAATTGACCTTATTTAAATATTAATAGGGATATTAGTGTAATGGCACTTTGTCTTTTCATTTATATTTATATTTATATAATCTTTAAATAAAATAATTAAAAAAATTATTTATCTAAGAATCAAAATCATATTTAATATAATATTTTATCCCTCAATCTAGAATCAATTTTGAATAAATTATATATATATATATATATATATATATATATATATATATATATATATATATATATATCACTTATAGCCTAATTGACTGAATGACAAAATCTAATATCAATTATAAATCTTCTAAAATATACATTTTTCTCCAAAATTAAAAAAAAAGTGAACCAAGTTTTGACCGGACACAATTTAATTTCAAATTTAATAATAAAATGAATTCTATATTTGATTTCATAATCAAATTCAACTTTTTACCATCTACTTCTTTATAAATATAATCATCATATACTTGAACATAAATAATATAATGTTCTTAATATGGTATTTAGATTGATTTAGATATATAAATAACTTTCAGTTATGGTCGTTGTTTATTCCTTTTGATTTGAGTAAAGAGTCATTGTAATGGGCCGACGATAATAATCATTGAAAACAATAATATGTACTTTAATATGAATCTTATCAATTCTACTACCATGCCACAAAACATGAGCTCATGTAAAACTTTTTATATTTGGTGTACAGAGGTACGTAACAGATATTACGATTGCGTAACATAAACGCTAAAGATACAAGATCTAACACACGAAATCGAATTTTTCGCGAAAATTGACTCGAAATATTTGATTTAGGTCCATTTTCTTCTGAAATATTATTGAGGGAAGAATACTAGAAAGAGATCTATTGAGAGAGTGGGAAAACTCTTTTTGTTGGAAGAAGAGAGGAGAAAATCATCCTTTTCTAAAATTATAGGATATAGGATATAGAATATCTGTATTGATATTTAATTGTTAAGTGTAAAATAATTTAAATATGTAATTAATAATTAATTTATTATAATTAACGATTGTTGGAATGAACAGTCTCGTATCCCGAATATAAATCGTAAAATAGATATGTATATTACCAAAAAATAATTAATTAATTATATGTACTCGAAATTTATATTATATGGATAAATTATTTTACCCAATGAAGTAATGGGAAATAGAATTAAATAATACTCACCAAAGTCTTGTGATAATATTTGGTATTATTCAAGACTATTCATATATTATATCGACTTTCAGCTTTTAATCATATAAAAAAATACATTTTAATCATATAAAAACCGTACGTAAGTACGTGCGTGCATGCTCCATGCGGTGCACGTACCATATTAAAGCTTAGAAGAAGAAGAATAAGAGTCCGGCAACACCGGTGGCAACGCCAACGACGCCGGAGGCTTTGAGAGAAGCGGCAGCTGACGGTGCCGGTGCGGGAACAGTCAGTGCAGGAGGAGAATCGCTGCTGCCGAGGGCGGAGGAGGCGGAGCTGCCGCTACCGGAGGTGGGAGATGAGGCGGGGGACGCCGAAGGCGCGGAAGCGGATGCCGAAGACGGCTTATCGCCGGTCGCATAGGCCCCAACGACAGCCAAGAAAACAAGGGCGACGGCGAGGATAGCTTGGCGAGCCATCTTTGGTTAAATTTGAAAAGAAAGGATATATAAAAATAATTTTGTTATATATGATTCGAAAGAAATGCAGTACCGTTTCCCTTGAGAAAAAACACTGCAAAACTGATGAATGATTTGAATTGAAGGCAAAGGAAGTGGGTTTATATAGGAAATACTTATAACATATTTGGAAAAATTATCGATTTTCATGGTTTTTAGTTATATATTTTCCATACTTTTTAGAGGTCAGGATTTTATTTTAGAGTTATTTGGTCCTAATAATTACAAAAACTGTTATAGGATCAAACAGAAAGGCCAATAAAATTCGAAAAAAATAGCTCATTGTAATAGATTTTAAATTTTATTTTATATTAATATCTATAATATTCTCATAAATTAAATATATGCTTTTTATATATATTAGAAATTATTCTATGATCTGACATTAGTATTTTCACAAATATACCCTAATATTGTTACATGTTTTATTTAAGATGTAGGGTCTAATGTTTAAATTTTAAATTTTATATTTAGAATTTAACGTTTAAAATTTATAATTTAAAGTCCTGTAAATATAATTTTTTTTTGATAGAATTAAAGGTATGGTTATGAAAGAAAAAAAATTCATTTATAGAACATGAAATAATCATCCATATATATATGGTTCGGACTATCCCTTTTGGTTAGTCATTAAACACGATTTCATTGTCCTCAAATTATTACTATTTAACAAAGTATGAGTTATGAACTTATGATATCAATTATTGGTTGATTTAGTGAAATAAAACTAAAAATATTACATTTAAATTTTTTTTAATAGACTACATTTAAGATTTTACAGTTTAAATAAAAATATTATACATTTTTTATACAAACTTGTGTTTCATATTAGGCTTAATTATAAAATAAGTGCCCAAACTATGTCTCTTTTTTGTAATAGATGCCTAAAGTATTTTTTGACTGAAATAAGTACTTAAAGTTTCATTTTTTGCTTGTTTTAAAGTCAGCCGAGACACATACTTTGACACTTATTTCAATTAAAAATGAAATTTTAGGCACCTATTTCAACCAAAAAATACTTTAGGCACCTATTTCAGTCAAAATAAAACTTTAAACACTTATTTTAATTAAAAAATACTTTAAATACTTATTTTAATCAAAAAATACTTTAAGCACCTATTAAAAAAATATAATTTGGGCTTTGCCTTCGTAATATAACTCTTAAAATATATATGTAAACTTATAATTTATAAATTGTATTTGTCTATTTGAGAATAGGATAAATTACTTTTTTAGTCGCTCAAATTTACTCACGTTTGGTTTCCTTTTTTTTTAAATTATTAATTTCACCACTCAACTTTGAGAATTATTTTTATTTAATCGTTTTCCGTTAATTAAAACATACTTTTAACTCAATAACCTAGAAACTTTCTTTTAAAGAATAGGCCATCTTCCTTTTAAATTTATGGATTTAATAAAAAAAAACCAGAGCTTTCTTCTAAAAAAACTTCTGAAATTTCCTTCCAAAGTTTCAAACCTGATTTTTTAGATTCTCTTTGATTCTACGACGTTGGAGTATCTTATTTCGAAACCCAACGATGAAAGAGGTAAAGAAGAAGGTGACAAGTAAAAGTGTGCAATCGGTCAGTTCGGTTCGGAAAACCCGAAAACCGATGAGACCAACCAAACCATTTGGGGAAACTAATACCAAACTGATTTGAGGTTAAAACAGACTAAACTGACTGACCATTACAGCGGCCGGTTCGGTTTCAAAACCGACATGATAAAAACAGCAAATAAACCGACGAAAACCAAATTTTTAAGAAACTGACCGATAAATAAAACCGACAAATAAAAACCGAGTCCAATGGCAGCCATTTACAAGTAATGATGAACTGAAGTAACCATAGGGTTATCACTGGCAATCTTTCGTTACTAATCCAACAACACAAGGCACGTGAAAGTTGGGGTTTAGATTCACAGGTTTAAAGGCCAGCTATAGCTCTAGATTATACACATTTATACAAATTACATCTCATTGCCGATGTCCTTCCGGCAACGGAACCACCTTGTGAAATGGTACCGTCCGCTGAGGCAAGGCTCCATCTTCCTCGTCATCATCGAATTCCAATAAATACCTAGACAGCAAGCAACAATTAAGTAACTAATAATTACGATAATCAACAAACAGATAGTTCGGAATGAAAAGTTCATGCTCGGTTATGTTCTATTGTTCATGGAAGAAGACTAATATAACAAGGCACCGATGTTATCGTATGATGACATGTGACCTATTTATCTGCTACATTAGGGAAAGAATCGAGGATGTTACTTACTCGTCTGATTTCCTCTGGAAAGATAGAAATGATTGGCAAGCCCCCGTAGATATACACAAGAAATTAGTAGTCAGTTCAACATATAAGAAAGGAAAATAAAAACCGAAGCAACTAACCCGGAGTTATTTGTTGTGTACTGATTACGGAGATGACTGGAATCATTACCTTTCGAGGAGTACTGATGACAGTCGCCTTATAGAGCGCGGTTGTTCCAGGATAAACAGCTAGAACTTGTCTTCCGGAAGGGAATTCTTGAGTACTAGATGGATCGTTCCGCTTGGGGAAAGGTATAATGCAAGATGCAGGTAGCTTGTACTTCCTGAAGTTGCAATAACAAAAACCAAAGTTATTTGTATTTTTCAAGTGTTCTCAAAATCTATGTTGATCCAACTCCTCATTTTTTAATCAATTTTCTTCAACTATGTCTGACACCCGTCTGACACATCTAGGCATTGATGTATGGGTATGACCTTTCAAAAATCCTCCAAGTACACAAAAAAGCATAAAAAAATCGAATATATTCGTGTCAGACACATCCGTATCAATACACACAAGGGTCCAATTGATATAACACATAAATGTGTCGTGTCAAGACAAATAATTGGGCCACCAATTTCTTATGTTATAAAATATAAAAGAAAAAATGCACCAAATCTAGTAGTATAAATACTTAACTGATTCCAATCCTGGTCTCAATATATCGAAACAATAGAACATAAAGCATAAAAGCTTACCTTTGGCCACCACCCTCTTCATCATCACCTGGCTCCTCGTCGAGTACTTCAAATCTGCATAAGGAGATGCAACCTTAACCGAGAACAAAGAATATTCCAAATGGAATTGTCACAAGCCAAAATTTAATGTCTTACGGGAAATGTACTTACTCTTTTGTTTTCTCGTCAAAATTTATCACTTTCACAACGAACCACTCGTCCTTCTCAGCATCCGAGGTGACTCTTGCAGCTACCTGAGTATAAGAGCACATAAAATTAGGTCTACAAACAAAATACCGACGATTGATTACAACAGACTAATGCAATCTGGTTTCATGTTTGCTACATAAGTCTAAAAACTTACCTGCTCATCTTTGAGACTAACACAAGCCTCAATATGACTCCGCATAGAAGGAGAGAGGCGAGAAATATCTGAATCAGATTTCATTCTTTTCCTTTTTTGATCATTACCATCTGCAATTTTTTTAAAGTCAGCTACATAAATAGGGAAGTTCCGATACTCTTATACTAGTATACGAAATCTACACAAAGAAATGAGTTTTGCTTTTTGGTATATCTCACAAATTCAACATTCGAGCTTTGGAAGAACAGAAAGAACACAAAAACTTAAGAATTTTAACTATCACGATATAAATACGGAACCCAGGATCATATCACTTCAACAACTTTTCTGTCATCGGCCCAGGAACTATATGTTTCAGTAAACGACTCGCCTACTGTGGCTTTTAGAAAGGGAAAGAGAGGTATAAGATTGAGAAAATCAAAGTGCAGAAAATTACAGATCTGAATATCTCCTTCATTATTATATAACCACAGGCCACAGCTAACCCTTCCACGGTTGGATACAAATGCCATGGTGTCCAGATATAACCTTAGCTTTTAACTTTATAATAATGGATTTTTAAGATTCGAAAGGATTCATTTGGTCGATACTTTTGCTATTTGCTTCTTGCTTTCCTTTTTTACCTCAATAAAAAGTGAAAAGCAGAAATAAAATGAAAACGAGGTACAAATGACAAAAAGCAAAGTGCCAATCAAACGGAACCTAAATATTATCGTGCAATGGGATTTAAAGCAACTAAAATGTCTAATCTAGACATAATTGGTAGCACACACCCATCTTTCTTCGTTGTTGTCCCGGAGGTCCAGATGGCAAGAAAGCGTCAAGTTGACTTAGTAACAAGTTGGAAATCCTGTATCAATGCCAAAGCAGGGGTTGGTCAAAACAATCAAAACAGTACTCGAAAATACAAAAGCAAATTGTACAAGACTTTGCTAGAGATGGTGAGCATACGTTACTTCTTTTTCTGAAAGGTCTCTAGCTTGAATATATAAAGTTTTCAGTTTCGATAATGAAGAATCTCCAGGTTTCTCAACTACCTCAGGAGCTGCATTTATATACAAAAGTTCGGGATTAGTCTAAAGTATAAACTATCACTGTCAGCAATGGTTAAACGATAATAAGGACAAAGAAAGTAAAAGAAGAGAGAGAATCGATTCTCGAATCTTAAAGAATACAATTTAACCATTAGTATCCAAGACTTTTAAGTAAATTTTCAATCCATTAAAGGTGTAATAAATTACTTGATACAAGACAACAATCCAGAAATTGATTATTTAAAGCATTGTCGAAATCTCTATACCTCAAGGCATTATTCAGGAGCAACATTCATAGAAGAAGAACAAATAATTCTTGTAAGTCTTTGGTTCAAGTTCGGAACTCTTTCCAATGGTAAGCTGGAAGCCTTTCATTTGAAATTCCACAACCAAACCAAAAATTCCACAAGGTTATGAGATATTATAGTGCATCCCGTAGTTTCAGTTAAAGTTTTTAAATGTAATAAATAATGGATCTAAAAATTCCTCCCATGCTACTTCTATACTCCTGGTTGACTATGCGCATCCACGAAACTGCTAATCGAACTTAAACCATATCAAATTAACAACACTATTTTTAGTGTTCCAATACACACAATTAGTTGTTAATTTGTAGAATATTCTGATCTTTTATATCTTCCGTGCAACCATTCTCAAATCAATCAAAACACTTCGGTGAAAAAGAATACCAGGAGCAAAGTTATGACACGAGAATAATGAACTAAAACAGCTCAACGAGTATTACGAAGCTCACTATTTAAAAGGTAATTATACATGAAGCTTTGACCATTAATCTACAAGCAAATTTAACCACTCTCTACATGGAATTTCAAACATATAACGGATAATCTCGGAAAATCACATAACCTCGATTCTCCATGAAAACTCGGCCACGGAAGAAGCCAAACTTACATGACACGGATACCCTACTTAGCTTTAAACCACAATTTTGATCATAAAACCTAGTAAACCACTTCACAAGAACATAGATTCTTTACCAAAAAAACAAATGCAACTAAGTTCCAAAGCAAGTCAATAGTCAAATTCTCCTATCTTTTGCAATTTGATTATCTCTACTCTCTAGTTTCCTTTTCTCCTAAAAACGAAAAAAAAAATATCCATGAATTAAGAAATTAACAATAATGTGCAAAAAAGTTGGCTTATTTATCCAATAAACTCCATCATCAACAAAATTTAACCTCTTTTAAACCAAACCCGACTGAAAATTCAATTTTTTGAATGAAACAATAAAAACCCAGAGAGATATGAAGACCATATTTCAAAAATCTAAAACAAACCCATTAATCTAAGGGGACGAAAAAATCAACCCGGATCACGAAATTTGAAACTAAACGAGAAAAAGGTTGAGAATTTTACTAGCTTGAAGCTTCTTGTGAAGCTTGTTGATTTCGACGAGCACCTCCTCTTGATCTTTCCTTAACCGATCGAGTTCCCTCGAGTTTTCCAAGATTGAAGCAATGTCCGGAGACGACATCGTTTCCTGATTCCTATCTTCGCCGGAAATACAATGTTATCTGTTTTGCCGGATTACTTCCGAGTTGAAGCTTAGATTTTTCACTTCAATTGACCAATTAGTTTGATAAAAAGTTTTTACTTTTTTTTTTCTTTCTCAAATGATGTTTGAATTATTAAATATTTTTACTCAGTAATGATTAGTATAATAGAAAATAAACGCCGTTGGGGGCTCTGTTAAATTAAAAAAAATCTAAGGAAATATCAAACTTATAATTTAAAAATAAATAAAAAATAGTCAATCAAATGGATAAGTTTGATTTTTGTACTTTTTGTTTTGGTTACCCCTTAGTATTGACACGTGTAATTTTTATAGGGAGATTTCCATCTTTGCCACTTGTTAGATTCAAATGTGACAGTTTTTCTGGGCCCCACTTGATATTAAGTTTGGACTAAATTGGAAAAAAATCTTATTGTCCACAAACTTAAAATGGAAATTTATTACCAAGTGCTCACTGCTTATTATTCGGAGATTCGGGTTCAAATCGCTTTGTTTGCAAGGTGTATATACATCGTTAAAGGGTTAAGAATGATTTTAATTTTTTTTTTGATATTCTAGTTAATTCGACTAAGGATTATTATTTTATATACAAAAAACTATTTCACAAACGAGATTATTTTAAGATTTAGAGACTTATTTTAGAGTTCAGAAATTAAATGTTTAGGTTATAAGGTTTGGAATTTAAAGTTTAGAAATATAACTTAGAGTTAAGGTTTAGAGTTTTAAATTTAGGAAAACGTAAATACTTAAACTCGAATTAGAAAAACATTCATTGTCATACCTAATTAGGGGAGAGGAGATGAATTGTTTGGGAATCTGGAAATTAATATGAATTAGAACTAAAATGATGTTCAAAAACCATATCTTTTCGTTTGCATTTCTCAAAATGATGTTTACATCAGTATGAGTAAGAGATGTTTACAACATTGTTTCTAAGAAAGAAAACAAATGACAAGAATCAAAAGAAATCAGTCTCAAAATAATTACCGGAAGGCTTCACATCTAAACCTGGAACCATGTCATTCATCGAAGCTTTCGTCATGTCGGTTCTGGCGAAACAATCCCTCGTTGACAGCTTCGGCACCTCCGGCGGATTTGTACATCGAATGAGTGCCCAATTGACACTCTGAAAGAATGGATGTTGTTTAACTTCGGTAGCCCCACGCCTATATGCAAGCCGATGCTGTGGTTCCTTTACAAGCAAGCCTCGGATTAAGTCCCTCGCTGCGAAGCTCACATTGGGATGATCTGGAAATTTCAATGGCTGTCCGATTATATTAAAGAGTGTTGCCCGGTTCTCGACCCCCTTGAACGGGGTTTTCCCGAACAGAAGTTCGTATAGAAAAATCCCGAGTGTCCACCAATCGACAGCACTTCCATGGCCTTCACCTTTAATGATCTCGGGTGCCAAGTACTCGTGAGTGCCAACAAAGGACATCGATCGAGCATCGGTAGGTTCTGCAATTAGCTCAGGGAGAGGACTCACTTGATGATTCGATTCATTCTTTATTTTGCTATTCTTTTCTTTATTAGGCTTGCTTGGGAAAAAAGGCGGTCCGAAGCATGCAGGATGAGTACAGAATGCTGAATTTTTCGATTCCAGGGTCGAGTTTGATGATTTAACCAGTGTAGGTGAGAAGGTACATCTAAGAGATAGATCGAAATCTGAAAGCATTAAGTGTCCATCTTCTCGGACCAAAACATTCTCAGGTTTAAGGTCTCTGTAAATGATGCCAAGCATGTGCAGATACTCCAAAGCGAGGAGAACTTCGGCCGCGTAAAATCTGCAGAACAACAGAAGAAGATCAATGGCATTTCCTAGCTGTGTTATATCGTACATCTGATGCGGAATTGAGCACTAGAGAGAATTAACTGGAAATGGATCCACAGGTTTCCATGAGAAATTTTAAATGCATGTATAGCAGTTACATTTAAAATGCAGTAATGCAAACTTCAGTGTTGTGCCGCTCCGACTCATATCGAACACATACTCATAAGGGTACAGGGATACCGCCATACTCATGTCGGGAACTTATCCATGCCCGACACTTACGCCGAAATCCAAGTAAGAAGACACACCACAACAAGGGTACATGTATATGACCCTCCAAGAGCCCACTCAATACATGAAAATGACTTTGAAGTTTGAACAAATTAAAAATACCCATGCTGAACATATACCTCTATCCGATATTTACACTCGAGTCCGAGTAAGAGAATGAGGAGCTAACCTGGCAGCATGCTCTGGAAAGTATCTTCCAGGCTGTGTTTGCCTGAGAGCATGCAAGTCTCCTCCAGGGCAAAACTCCATAACCAAGCAGGAAAGCTTCTCTGTCTCAAAATGTGTATACAAGGTGGGGAGGAAAGGATGATCCAAAGATTGAAGAATCTCTCTCTCTGTTTGGGCTCGAAGAAGCTTCTTTCGGCTTGCCAAAAGAGCTTTATCCATAACTTTCATGGCAAAATACGTGTTAGTGCCGGTCAATACAGATTGATAAACACTGCCTATATCCCCACACCCCAGTCTCCTCAACACCCTAAAGTGCTTAAAGTCCAAGCCTCCTTTCATTGATCTAACAGCTTGGATTGCAGCCCATCTTATATCATTTGCTTTGTGGGGCTTGTAATTGGTATTGATCGAACAACTTGAGTCGCTTTCATCACTAACATAACTGGCATTGCTCTCTCTACAGATGCTTATCTTCCGACTCACTTCATCACTTTCACCACTGCTGCTTTCTGTATTGGTGAAACTTTGTTTTGCTTCGGCATAGAGCGACCCAGTGCGGTAACTACTCGAACGACTCAGACAAATGCTTGGTTCTGATTGGGGTACAATGAGGTTGTTCAACTGCATAACACCCGGCACAAGCTTTTCATATTCCGATGAACCAATGGAATTAGAACTCTTATGATCATCAATGAGATGTTTGAAGGAAGAATTGCTTCCTATTCTTGGAATCTTTCCCACCGGTTCAGATTTCACCTTGCTCGAATCAGAATAGTGTTCACCAGCCACAGTTTTTACAGATTGCAGTGAACCGATGGAATTTGAACTCGTATGATCATCAATGGGATGTTTGAAGCAAGACATGTTTCCCACTGTCAAATTCTTCCCTACCGATTCAGATCTCACCTTACTCGAATCATAATAATGTACACCATGCACAGTTGTTTCATATTCCGGTGAAGCAATGGAACTAGAACTCTTAGGATCATCAATAGGATGTTTGAAGGAAGATTTATTTGCCACTGCCAAAATCATTCCCACCAGTTCGGATTTCGTCTTGCTCGAATCATAATAGTGTTTTGCAATATTAGGCAATTCTTCACACACCATGTTGTCACAGGCTGTTTTAAATGAATGCTTTTGAGAACATATTGAACCGTCTGGATGTTGCTCGATCCTAACACCATGATATGTAGAAGAAAGCCCTTCGTTTTCAAAATGTTTCGGTAGTGGAGGCCGAGAAGGCCGCCTAGGCATCCCAGATGTCGAAGGAGGGTTATTGTTTCCCATACCAGATCCTGGATTTGGATTCTTTGATGAAGAAATAACAAGGGATTCCATTGAACAATTCAAGAACACCTATCAATGCCATACCAATGTCAAATTCAGCAAAGTTTTAACATTAACATATACATATACATATACATATACATATACATATACATATATGATAACTCTTTGATAAAGCCAGTAATTGCATAATCTACCAACTTAAATGTCCCAAACACACAAAAAGAAAGGTTACAAAACACAAACAGTCACATACTAAGAATTTATTCAAAAACCAAGAAACGAAAATTTAAAGTTGCAGTCTTAAGTTCAAACAAAATATAATCACCAGAAAATCTGACAACTAAAGAAAACACCAAAGATTACAGAGATACCGAGATATGCATAAACTGTAAATTATCAGTCAAACATATTCTACCCAAAGCTTTTAAAAACTAAAAACATAACCTTTAAAGTTCCTGGATAACTTAAAAATGTAAACTTTTGTTTGCTTTCCGAGAATTAAAGTGCAAGCTTTGGTTACCGAGAAAATGCAAGAAAAAGAAGAACAAGCTTCATTTATATATACATAATCTTGATCAACAAAGAAAAAGAAAAGAACCCATCATAGAGAAAGTAAATTGAAAGAGGCCAGAGCCAAGTTTACCTGATCATAGAACAGGGAAAAGAATGCAGGAGAAGTTGATATTTTCCATGAAATGGAAAGCCCAGAAATTATAGTTTGGGGGGATTTTGCCTTGTTTCAGTGTTCTCTCCTCGAAAGAAACTGTTATTTTATAAATGGAAGTTCTCTGTTATTTTTTCGTCGGTTTTTTGAAAGAAAATTAAGTGGGAAAACAAAAGCTCAAAGCCGTCGTGGAGTGTTCGTCCTATCAAACCAAGTCACGACTCACGAGCAAATAAATAAATAAGGGATAAAACAACATTGGGTCCCTTAACTTGTTAATTTCTTTTAACTTAGTCCTTAATTCTTTTTACCCATTTAATCCCGGAGCTTAATAACTTTTTTTCCAATCCAAACCTTGAACTTAAATCTTATTAAGGTATGATGACATGGCACTTGAATTTTTATCCTGTTTATGCTAGTTATTTTTATATATTACAACAATATTTATTTACGTGGATGTCTATCATGATTAGAACTTTATCAAAGGAGTTTGATTTATTTATTATTAGGAATATTATCTCTATGAATTAGAGTTTAATGTATTATGTACTTCTTATGCCTATAAATAGATGATTCATTGAAGGCATTGTATACAAGTCTATATTTTGAGAATAATACAAATCTCCCTCTTTCTCTCATCTCTTTGTTCTTCTTGTTCTTATTCTTGTTCTTCTTTATTTTATTCACAACACGTTATCAGCACGAGACTCTAATCAACTGAGGTCTTCATCGTTATAATTCAAAAGAAGTTACCGAGAAGAATTCGATTATAGAATAAATCAAAGATAAGTTTTTTTTTCTCCTTATTTTTTTAGTTACCGATTGTCTTTCTCTTTCTATTTTAACTTTGTTTTAATTTTTGAAAATTTTGGAAGTATGTTTGATTTTATTCGAACATTGGAATGAGATAAATTTGTGGCTTCTCACAAACCAAAAGACGAATCGACAGAGACGAAGAGGTTGCGTTTGGTGTAAATTACGTGTGTTTTCTCTTGTTCCTAAAAGGGTTAATTAGCGGAAAAAGTCGATAATGTCGCGCTGTTTTCCTTACCTGCCTCCTCGGCTTTTAAAGCAGGGAACGATGGAATCGATTAAGGTTTGTTGAGCGAAAGTATTTGTGGGTTTTCATTTTTGGTACTCAACTGCTTATGCTTTTCATACTTAATTATTATTATTTGTGTTTGTATATTTGTAAATTCATGAAGTTTGATGATGGTGCATGTAAAGCCTGTTCGATTTATTGACTATATTTTGTAATCATGAATAACAAAGTTATGTACGTAGAACTATGGTAGTCTTTCATATAAATTCATTAAAATACGTACTCTAGGTTTAAGGTTTTTTTTAGTAACAAAGATCTGTACATTAATGAAACACCTTTGTTGGTTTAGTTTTTTTTAAAGAGAGAATTATGACATAGATCCTCTGATTTCTAATATATTCAATTCAGCCCATACATATAGATCTTATTATTATGGTTTCATATATGTTTATTTTTGACACAATAGTTAAACTTTGTATTAAGATTAATATGTGTTTATAATATTTTATTTGATGAATTTGATATTTTAACCATGTATTGAGTTTTACATGTATTTAACTGACTTGGAAAGAGACACGACATTATGAGAAGATGTTTTGGTCATTTGCTACGTCTCCATTTTCCTCGAGAGGAAAACTAATATCGGTAAATTCTGATTTTATTTTTATTCTTTAAATTATGATTTTAATGTGCGATAAATCATGGTGAATTTCAATCTATAAAAAGATTGTTATAAAGTCTATATTTGCTCGAAAGCAATTTTTCTTCTTTATCGAAAAACTCGACCATAGACTTCTCCCAATTTCAAGTTACGAAAATTCTTCTTGATCCAAAAAGTTTTATGGGAGGCATTCCTTGAAGTGAATGCAAAGCATGATGTTTATTCCATGCGATTATCAATGATGGAGCATTCCCTGAAGTGAATGCAAGCATGGTGTTTATTCCATGCAATTATCAATAATGGGGCATTCCCTGAAGTGAATGCAAGCATGATGTTTATTCCATGCGATTATTGGATCTGTTTCATTCCCTGAAGTGAATGTAAACATGGTAAATCATTATTCAATTAGAGACATAATTTCGATATAATCCAAGTATAATTGGCTGGACATCCCGTTCTGCGAGGCTACTGGTCTCAAATGAGGTTTTTAAAGGACCTTGTGGACAGGTTTAACAATGTCGCGTACGAGGATTAAATCTTTGTTCTCTGTGATAAGGATATGTGAAAAAGGTTTTAAAGGCCCATTGGCTCTACTCCATTCCCTGAAGTGAATGTGAGATTATATTATGGAAGGAATAAAAAATCACATTAAAAGTTGTGGTCGTGGTCGAGGCTATGAATATACACATGAAAAATATAGTCGTTTTAAGAATACTTCTACCCGCTGGTAGCGAAGTTATAAGGATGACAAGAGTGATAAAGATCATTCTAAGGAAGTGAAATCCTTTTACCAATGTGATGTTATAAACCATTGGTTTCGTACTTGTCAAACGCCAAAGTATTATGGACTTTATCCATAATCATGAATGATAAATGAAATAAAATATAAACAAAATTTGTTTATGGCGAAAATAATTATGGCGTTATTGGTCCAACTCAATTGGATATTGTTAATTTTCTCATAACCCTTGAAGGGAATAATTTACCATTTATTTTATTTCCCTTATAACCTCTAACAGGAATAATTGTTTTTTTTTTGTTTTTTTATGTTAATTCGTTTTATTTATTATTTATTTATGTTAGTTTGCTTTATGTTTATTTATTTCACATATTATTTATTTACGATTTATGTTAATTTATTATTTGAAGAATATGATTACTTCCGGAATAAAATATACAATGAATTGTGGCTATTTATGCCTAGAATTGTGGCTATTTATGCCTAGCAGATAATGCAAGTACTCATATTGTACTTAAGCATAAGAAATATTTTTCCCATTTAAATGCAAGAGAAAATATGAGTAGTATTTCTCAAAGTACTAAAATATCAATACTCCGGAAGAGCACTTGAAAGTTTATCTCTGATAGATAATCGACTTGATATGATGTGCTATATTTTATATTTTTCATTCCTCGAAGTGAATGATACAAAGTACATATTTTCATTACCTGAAGTAAATGAAACAAAGCACATTTTGAAAGGTGCACAATTATGCATTTCTCGATTAAAATGCAAGGGAATAATGTGAGTACTATATCCGAAAGTACTAATATCACAAAAGGCTCTGGTTGAGCAAATATGTTATTGTCAAATGGAACTTTATTCCATATTCACAGTGCGTTATACTCGTCAAAGTCATAAAGAGAGCAATATGAGTTCGCAAAATATCCCCTTGAAAATTATAGATAACATATGTTATCAATTGACATTTGAAATAAGCCAATATGGATATAAGTTCTGGTAGTCAAAAAGTCAGTTGAAAGCTCTAGGAGAGCTATATATTGCTACCAAAAGATAATTTCAATTGGAAGCTCCGAAAGAGCTAAATATATTCCTATTTAAAGGAACAATTTTGATGGCCGTACTAGACATGTACGAGTAAGATTGAATTACATGTTATGGTAAACAAGAAGTTTACAAATTCAGAGATATATACACACATATATATAGTTGGCATGATCGGTTAGACCATCCTGATCAATAATGGTGCAGAAATTATTGAGATTTACATGCACATGTATTAAAAGAACCTGTAGTTCTTGTGGTGCTTATTCTCAAATGAATGAATTAAATTCCACTTATTAAAGAACGTGAAGTTCTTGTGTTGCTTAAAGGAATTAATTAAATTCCACTTACTAAAAGAACATGAAGTTCTTGTGTTGTTTGTTCTCAAAGGATATAGATGATCCCACTTACCAAAAGAATTAGAACTTAAGGTTCTTGTACTGAAGTTAAGACTGTATGTCTTGCATATCTGAACGAAATATGGGCCCATATATCCACAAATGTGGAAAGTTTTATATGATTTTAGTAGATGCATCTACATTGTTTTATCGACTTACAACCAGAAGTTTGTGAGATTGATTCTAAAAAGATTCAGATTATACAGTTAGACTATTCGTCTTGAAAAGCTAGTGGGTTTATATTTTAGGCTATATCAGTTATTATAAAGCCTATTGATTATGAAAAATATAGTTTAGCAAAATTTCAATTGGATGCCTCCTATTTAATAGCTAAACTATGAGAACAAAAGAGTTATTATTTATATGGTGTTTCCATATAGCAACACTTATACGCATCAAGTCAACGAGTTATAATAAACTCCCCGTTATGATTGGTTTTTGGTCAGAAACCATACATTTCCCATTTTATGATTTTTGAATGTACGATATGAATTGCTCCACCACAACGCACAAAATGGGTAAATAAAAAGGGTTGAGAATATATATTGAGTACGAGTCTCCTTTTATGTTTAAATTCTTAAACATTAATTGGAGAATCATTTATGACATGATTTTTCTCAACATCAGGGGGAGATAATAATCAGCTGGATAGAGGAAAATGAATTATCATTATCTAGATCCTCGTATATGAACTAGAAGTTCATAAGATAATTCATGTTATTACATGTCAACTGCCAGACATATTTACTGACCCAATGAGAGTAATTAAGTCTCATATACCAGCTGAAATGCTCTAAGTTTAAATTACATGTTAGAGCGAGAGAATGTAAATCATGCATGAAGCATGATAGTTGAAATGGTTCCAATGATCAAAATTCTCGTAAATAGAAAGTAATATGAGATGGTCATATATTGGAGGCGGGTGCTCCTAAAGAGACCCAAGACATAACAAATAATAAAACTCTTGAAGAGTTCCAGGTACCTGAAATAAAGATTGAAATCTTGAAGAGATCTCGATGAGTTATGTCATTACGAGAATGGAACCAGAAAATTGGAAAGTTGTCGACAACGATTTTACAAACAATTTTACATAAAATACTTCTATAGAAGTAAAGAAAGAAATCGAGGATCTTGTATAAAATCTATCCATAAGTATAGATATTGAATTGGCCAATGTTGAAAGACGCTTTGAACTTCTAAAATAAAAGTATTTGGACCAACAGTCCAAACACCTAAAGGTGTAATGCAAGTGGGGCACAAATAAGTAGTCGTAAATACGACTTGAACTATGATTTATGAAAAGTTTTAATTACTTCATGGTGGATGCAATTACTTTGGCAGTTTTGAAAAATTTACATGCGTCTAATTATTTGTGGATCCATATTTATCCTTGAAGGATCTAAAATGCTATAAGCATTTGGAAATTTCTGAGGAAATTTATTTAGACATGTCTCATGAATATTTTGGCGCATTTGGTATAATCGCCTTAGTGAATACTAATTGAGAAAATACTATAAGAATGATCAGATTTCCTTATGTATTTTATAAAGGAGTTTGGATCAAGATCTATTATGATAATTTTAGAACTCCTAAAGAGCTTCAAATTGGAAACTCATGAAGTACTTTCAATACAAGTACTTGAATCTTGACATCAAGTTTATCTCGACCTGAAGATCGAGCATTTTTATATATTTCTTTTGTCTATGAATAGACATAAGTTGAAAGAATCTTAAAGAAGATTCAATATGAATAGAGCATATCTATTGAGTATCCCAATAGTTGTAAGATTGTTGGATGTGAATAAAGATAATTATATCTTTTATTGGTCTTGAAGCACTATAAATTAGTTGGCCAAGAAATATCTATGAATATACAAAGATCATTACATTTAGATCTTCAAACATTCGTTGATGCCTCCTCAAATGTCGTAGAAATAATTGTTATGCACGAGGCAAGCCAAAAAATGTGTTTGGCTAAGACTATTGACCCAACATATCCAAAAGATATGTGGATTTACTTTTACAAGATATGATAAAAGCTATCTTGTGTGAAGATAACGCAAGATGTATATCTCAGTTTGAAAGTGGATACATCATGGAACATATTACTCCAAAGTTTCATCCCTCACAATCTTTAGAAAAATGATATTCAAGATTAAATTATTAAGATTCAAAGATCTTTTGTGATGTTTGCATGAGGGGGAGTAAATACGCGTTGCACTCTTTTTCCCTTAACCGAGGTTTTGTCCCAATGGGTTTTCCTGGTAAGGTTTTTAATGAGGCAACATGTTATGCGTATCAAAGATGTGTGTACTCTTTTTCCTTCACTAAAGAATTTTTTTTCCCACTGGGTTTTTATCTTAGTAAGGTTTTAACGAGGCACATTATCTTCATAGACATCCAAGGGGGAGTGTTATGAATATTTATCTATGTGGATGTCTATCATGATTAGAACTTTATCAAAGGAGTTTGATTTATTTATTATTAGGAATATTATCTCTATGAATTAGAGTTTAATGTATTATGTACTTCTTATGCCTATAAATAGATGATTCATTGAAGGCATTGTATACAAGTCTATATTTTGAGAATAATACAAATCTCCCTCTTTCTCTCATCTCTTTGTTCTTCTTGTTCTTATTCTTGTTCTTCTTTATTTTATTCACAACATGATTGTTGTATTTTTATAATATTTTTATGATAGGAGTAAGAAGTTCTTAAATTTTTGAAAAAAATTAATTAAGTTCATAATTTTTTTTTGCATTCAAGTAAGCTCTTGAACCAAGAAATTGAATCAATAAAATCTTGACAAATTTTAATCATTAAATCTTTACAATTTTTTTAGACATTTTTGGCGCATGATACTAGGGGTGATAATGAGCCTGACCGGCTCGCGAGCTACTTGGGCTCGACTCAGTCAAAGTTTGGCTCGAGTGAGCTCGACTCGGCTCGAAACCTTAACAAGCCGAGTAGGCTCGGCTCAAAAAGCTCGTGAACAGGCTCAGAATCTACATATGCACTAAAATAAATTATGTGTTTGTATTTTCTTTCTTTAGTTGGTTGTTGTTTGATTTTGTATTCTTTTTAATTATGTGTTTTTATTATAAGAATATTTATTTATTATTTGAATTAATCTAATTTTTTGCACTTTTTTCCCTTTCTGATCATTGAATTTCATTTTAGTGTTGGTTATGAAAGGGGTTTTTAATGAATCTTTTATAAAAAAAAACTATAGCAAAATTTTTCATTTCGAGCCTACCGAGCCTGACGAGCCCGAGCCGAGCCTAAAATTCTGAGTTCGGCGAGCCTCGAGCCCGAGCGAGCCCAATTACACTATTTTCGGGCTGAACCCGAGCCCGAGCCTGATACACTACAGTTTTATTATGTTGCATTTACAGATTTTTTTAAAAAACACACATATATTATATATATATATAATTTGTAAAGAATTTTTAAATAAAATAAATTTTTCTGAAAGTGTTAAGTGGACACAGTGTGATACGACGCACTGCACAAACATATAAAAAACTGTCAAGATTTAATAGTCAAAATTAGTTAAAGGACTCAATTGATTCAATTTTTTGATTTAAGGTCTTAATAGATTAAATTTATTGATTCAAAGGCTTAATTGAGTGAAAAAAAAATTTGAAAGATTTAATTAATTAATTTAAAAATTCAAGTACTTCTCATACCCTTAAGCCTATTTTTATTAATATATTTTTAAATTATTTTTTACACCGTATTCTAAATTATTTTAAGCTTGTCGTCCCATATTTAGATATGGGTATGGATATAATTCTCCAAAAATGTATATATAAGAAAGGATTAGAAAAAAAGGGTTAATTAAAACATTCCCATTTTAGATAAGTTTGCATTCGATGTTTAGATTCGAGCTTGAGTAACATATGCGTCGAGAATAAGCTGTGGTTTTGCAATTTTTATGCTTCTCAATCCCAAGCAGGATTGCATGGTTTTTCCTTTGCTGCCAGTTTGATCGATTGAATTGCTCCGGTTATGGAACATCGAACACAGATGTTGCTCAAGCACAAGATCATCATCCGTCCGACGAATAGTAACGGCAACGCCAACTTCCGAAAGTAGTAAACTATTGATGAACAAGAATGAAGAACCAATGGGTCAAATAAAGTAACCTGGGGCTGGTACTTCATATTCTTCGGATGAAGCACTGCACCAAACGAACTCGAATATGATTCTTCACATATATACCAAATCTTGGATAAATTGAGTGTGAATCATTACAACAATACAAATTTTGAGTGACTAGGAATAATTTTGTCACAAATATTAACTTTTTATGATAATTTTTTTGTGCGACACTATTAGTATAAATAATTGTGACATAACTTTATTTGGTCACTATAACAATAGTAATTGTGACGATTACATTTTTCACAAATGAATTCTCACAATAAGTATACAATTGTGACACAAAATTCATTGTCACTAAAACTTTGACACATGATAGTGACGATATGTTAAGTGGTCACTATTATTTGACATTTGTTGTCACAATGAAATTACTTGTCACTTAAAGTTTTACTTTTTATTGTGATAAATTTTGTCGCCAATAAAAAATAAAAGTGATGACAAATTAAACATTGTCACAACTCACAATGATAAATTTATTTTTATAATTATAAAAATTTAAAGTTATCATAAACTAGTTTGTCAAGAGTTAAAATATTTTTATAGTATATACTATGTGTAAATTGTTGTTTTAGTCAATTTATTTTGATCAACTTTAGTTCCTATATTTTTAAATTTTAAAATTTTAATTCCAATCCTAACTGGACACCCGCAATACGACTAAATTACAAAGACTAAAAATGATCAAATTAAAGAACAAAAATTAAATAAGCAACTTATGCATAACAAATCAGCTAAAAAGAAAATTTTACTTAACATATTTAAATACTAATAATTCATGTCAGGGTCCAAAATTCAAAATTTAAAAAGTATAGAAATTTAAAGTGACCAAATTAGAGTACAAAGACTACTATGTGATTTTAGCATAATATATGATATAATTTTTTTTGAAAACTTTAAAAGATATATTCCATTTTGATTAGTTTTTTCTTCAAAAAAATCTAAATAGTTTTTTCAACATGCGTACTTCGTATAAGAAACCATAGAAAAATTAGTTAAATTATTATTATAATAATTAGTGTTATAATTAATAAATATTTCTAAAATAAATAAAATTAATTTCAATTACAATTAAACCTAAATATTATTTTTCTTTCAAAATAATATTAAATTTCTTGCCTAGCCTAGTGGATAAGTATTGCACTCTCACCCTAAAGGTTCCAGCTTCAATCCTTTTTGAAGGCAGGAATTGCCTAGCCTAGTGGATAAGTATTAAATTTCTCGAATAACATTAGTGTCTAAATTTAACACTTTTTGTGACTATTTTCAATGTCACTAAAAATGCATTTTTTTTTGTAGTGGATGCATAGTATCATAAATATATATGACAAAAAACGTAACATCGTATATATCCGTCTTCGCTCGACTGCTGTTTCAATGATAAATATAGATAAAAGGACTCAATATCAGTCAGTCTACACTCTACACATCTGTGTATTAATAAGTTAAGAAAAATACATCAATTACCATGGCAATAGTGTTATCTTATATGTTACAAAAGCAGAACGTGCGGTTTACTCCAATCTGCATAATATCGACATGCACTGGATGCAAAACTAATCCGATGGCAAGAAGAAATCGGATGTTAGCATAGACTTTGTGAACAAGTCAGAATTACTAACCTGAGAGGAGAGTGTGCTTGTGGTTTGCCTATTGAGTAATGTAAAGCTCTTGTTTAGCTATAACGTAGCAACCGATGAGCTTTCCTGGTTCCATTATAAATTGTTCCTGAAATGTACCCATTCGCTTACTAGGAATATCGATAGAAAGATCTTTAAAGTTAGGCATTCCCTCTACTTGTAAGCCATCCCCACAAATTAGAAACTGATTTCCGGTGATGAAGGATCCCGAGACACGGATCGCTACACCATCTTGACCATGAGCACGGCATTGAAGTTTTTCTACAACATGCACAAGCTTTTCAGGGGGCCAGTCACCAGCTAATGTGCCCCGGATACTGGACAACATCGCATGGATATCATTTGGACCAACAAACTGCTTCCCCGAGAAACTGAAAATAAAAAAGTCAATTTTCACCAACTTAAAAAAAATATTTCACAACTAAAATACTTTTGCCACATGGACATTCAACTGTAAAGCTTTTAAACGGCATCGTAAGCTTCTCAATTAGCTTCTGCATAAATGTTTCCGATCATGCTTACGCTAATGGCGTATGTATCACCATGGTAATACATCGGTAAGGAGAATAAACGTTAATTATCTTAAATCACAATGTACCGTGAAAACAATGATAGGAAGACACTTGATAGTTTGTTACCTAAAAGTTGAATCTTCATTGTACAGGGCCCTTGCATGCTGCCAGTTTTCATCTGGTCCGTCGAATAGTAAGTAATAGTGTAATGTCAACATCTGATCATGTAAATATTTCTGTTAGTATTAAGCATAAATAAATAAAAAGATAAATAATATGTGAATTCCAAGTTCCGGTAACTTTACTATGTTAAATCGAAAAAATTCCGACTTAAATGCCTAATCATAGTAATAACCAGACCATCTGTTTTATCTTACCTCCAAAGTTTAGCAAAAAAAATTCAATATTTGTTAGTGAAAGTACTCGGATGGAAAAACTAATAGATAAATCAGGCGAGAGTGCGAGACCATATACACCTGATTTTCTATTCTTGGTGGCAGGCCTTTCGTATTAGCAACAGAAAATTCTTTAAACAGATATCAACCTGCTAACCACCATAAATAATGATTGATATTCTCTAACTTTGCCCATCTAATCAGCAGCAGGGTTTTAAATAAATTGGACTACATTTGAAGTTTAAAAGAGTATCTCGAATTTCATGCCTACATCCTATGTGACAATGGAAAAATGAAAAGAACAATGCACTCAAAACATAAATGTCCAAATGTAATGCAAAATAAGAGTCGATATACTCAAATCAGCCAAATCTTTCAGTCTTTGCGTTGGATCAAAAACGCTCCGAACAAATGCAGCTAAATCGACTCTAGCATGCTCATGCTTTTTGATAAACGGGTGGGAAAGAAGCTACAATCAGAAAATATCAGTTTAGCATATGCTAAGTTTGAACTGCCATACACTATGTTGTCCCGACTTTTTTTTTTTTGAAGTATCCATGTCCGACACCCATATCCAACACATCCAGACTCTCCAAATACATAGAAATCTTAGGAACAAAACAAACCCAAGTCAGAAACATACCCATGTCTGAAACTCACAAATGAGTCCAGGTAACATAGGTCATATATTCACCGAGTACAAGTTACCTGCTCAGCCGTTGGTCTGGCATCTGCATCCTTCTGCAGGCAAGCATCAATAAACGAACAGAACTCCAGTGAAAATTTGTCTTTTGGTGGTGATGGGGATGGATCGTCCAAGATCTTACATGGAAATTCAGAAACTTTGATGTCAGAATAAATGAAATAAAAAAAAATATGTAAAGTTTCGGGCAACATTCAATGTTGAAAGATCTGTATTAAAGGAATTGGTATATTACCTGCAACATGAGATTAACAGGTCCTTCATTGGCAGTATATGGGAATTCTCCAGTGCCACATTCAAAGAGAGCAAGACCAAGGCTCCATATATCAGCAGGATAAGAATAGCTCTCATTTCGAATTCGCTCGGGTGACATGTATGTAACAGTTCCAACAAAGGTAGCACACTAATAACAAGTCCGAAGCAGTCATAAGTTATAACCAAAGGTAATGACAGCAAAGAAACAAGCAAGCAAAAATTGATTAATATCTAATGACTAACCATTGCCATTGAATTATCTAGGCCGGCACTTATCCCGAAATCTGTTATTTTGGGCTCCCCCTTAAGATTTACAAGCAAATTTGCAGGCTTGATGTCTCTGTGAACCAAATGCCTAACTCCATGCAAGTAGTTCAGTCCCTATATGATACGAGATGTGGTTTCAACTTAAAAACATGCAGCATATATAGGCCAGTCACAACCTTTTTCATTTGGAAAACCAAAACAGGAACGATGCGAGATATTATTTACCTGCAGGAGCTTCTGAAACATAGATGAAAGGACCGGTTCGGGTATACTTCTCCTCAATCTTAAGATATCTGCCAGTGACCCTCCATCCATGTACTCTAAAGCTATGCTTATTTGCCCCGAGTCTGGGGAATAGAAAGCTCCATGGAATTCCACAAGGCCCTCAGAACAAGGTGCCTCACAAAGCGTTCGTATTTCCGTCAAAAGCTGTTGTCTTTTCTCCTAATATGCAAAACAAATTAATGTGTATGTAAGCCAAATCTACAAACCAAATGATGCTCTTCACTATCGTAATAAATCTAGCTGGCTTTCAAGCGACAAACAAGTACATCTTTGCGGCAAAATTACCTTCTCGAATATATTAATTTTCTTCAATGCAAGAATTCTATGAGAGGGAATATGCATAGCTCTTTGAACAACACTGCTTGCACCACTACCTATTGCCCCGAATATCCGCATCTCATGAGACGCACACTGATACGTCTTTTCACCTTGATCCGTATCGTCCACGGGTGAAGATGTGCACTTTTGCAATCCAAGCTCATTAATGTTATACACTCCATATGATCTACTCAATAAGTTGACGGTTCCACCATCGGACAACTTCAAACAATTCCCCCAAAAAAACAAAAAACCATTTATGTAAGGATCACAAGGATAAAAACTAGCTTCATAATCTCATACAACTCATCGACGGCGAAGTTTACCATGTACGAATCATAAGGATCAAGTGTAGATCCAGCCGAGAAGCCCTTCTCGGCATCGAATAAAGGCGCTAGCTTCTTCCTCAACTCTTCTAATCCCGACATTATAACTCACTATGACAGTAAATTCGACAATGGTGCATTCCTTCTCACACTGTCCAAATGCAGAACCAATCTAATTATCTCATAAAGACGTGCAATAACATGTCTTAACAAACGAACAATTATATCAAAAAAAAGAAAATAATTGAACATATTTTGATGGAAATTCAAAAGGAATTTCAAAGTAACCAACCGTGATTCACTAATCTAACAAAACTAAAGGATAATTCTTCTGTAATTACATGTCCAATTCAAAATCCCATAAAATCAGAAGAAGAAAAAAACACCCAGTAAACTTTCTTCTAAACAATTGATCTTGAATAGAAAAAAAAAGGAAGAAATTATAACAAATTTGGAAATTCCTATAAGAATAGCATCGGAAATTCAAATTCAAACAATCTAAAATCTAAAAAGTAGATAATTCTCATCAGATAGTTACTTGTTGTAGTTTCTATCTTCTCATTCCGACACACAAACGAGTTGAGTTCGATGCAGTTGTCTTCCCTGCAGTTCTTATCTTTTGACTAATTACAGACAAGAACAATGAAAATTGTTGTAATAATTGTTCTCGATTATCGTGTTGAATCTAGTGGGGGTTCTGGACAGGCGACCGCACAGGCCCCAAGAGAGAGGGGACTAAAAATAGAGAACCTAAATTAAATTAAATTAAATATTTGTAAAAAATATAAATTTTAAGTGAAAATGTTTGATTTTTAGATGTTTATAACTTAACTTTTTGTTTGTTGTTTAAGAGGATAATTTAATAATATTTTTTGTATTAAGGTAATTTTTTTGAAAAAAAAAACTTACATCTCTTACTAATTATAAATTAAGGGCCCCATTTTAATAAATTATACAGGGCCCCAAATTTTTTGAACCGCCCCTGGTTGAATCTCGGCCCAATGATCTTAGATTTCTAGAGCCAGTTCAAGCCCACCATTCGCATGGCTAAAAATACCTAAATCATAAATGCTACTTCCTCTGTCCCACTAAAACTGGCACATGTTGACATTTTTCTGGTCAAATTTTTTTAACTTTGACTATAATTTATTTAAATACTTTAATTAATTAAAAATTATAAAAAAATATATTTAAAAACTAGTTGATTCAAGGTTTTTAAAATATATTTTTTCATATTTTTATCAATAATAAATTTTAAATTATAAGAGGTCAAAGTTGAAAAAATTTGACCCAAAAAAAGTCAACATGTGACAGTTTTAGTAGGACAGAGGGAGTAATTATTTTCACATCAATATTTTAATACTAAAATTCCACCACATTTTAGTATAAAACTATTTTTTCCAAAATTTAATAAAAATAATTATATTGTAAAATATTTTATTTATATTTAAAATTTTAAAAATTGATTGTTTTCGATGATATTATTTTAAGTAGGTGTCACTTAAGTAATATCAATATGAATTAGACAATTTAAAAATATATATTTGTAAAATAATATTTTAAGTTTAACTATGATTATAAGTCAAGTAATAAAAAATTTATATATGAATATATTAGTTCTGAGTTTTTATTTTCAAATAATAATTTTTAATTATTTTATTTGAATATTATAAAAGTATAAAAAGATAAAAACATTCCTCTGATGTTATTAAATACTATTAACAAATAAATATATTTTAGTATTTTTTTTTTGGTGTCAAGTTTACTAAAGGTGAAGTTAAGAATTAAAAGTTAACGAGGCTGAGAAAAATATTTTTAGTAGGATTCAATTTCTCAGATTCAAGCAAAATAAGCTTATTTTTACTTATATATTTTACTGCTAAATTAACAATCATTTTATGATATTAGAATAAGTAAAAGAAATTTATAACTTGAATTTTGTATGGTCAGATTTTAAAAAATAGGTCGCAATTTACACGAGACTGGCTCCTACTAGTCTTCTTGTAGCTTCACTCCTAAAAAATAAAACGAAATATACCTGAACTACTGGACGTCTGGAACCGCTTGTGAATCAATCATATCACACTTGAAATTCAAATAAATTTTTGTGTTTAGACTCGAATCGGATTCGAGACTTATCAACTTGGTTTATTATTTAAAGGGTTAATTACTCTATTCATACATGAACTATACCGAATTCTCACTTTCATACATAGTATTTTAAAATTCTTGGTTTCATACTATTAGAATAAGAGGAGTTGGATTGGTTGTTATTGGGTTGTTACAATCTAACTACCGGCCCGTTGTTGTAACAGATTGCAAGCTTTCTAACTTCATTCTGTTATAACAGCTATTGGGCTATATAAACCCCAAATGAGGGAACTGGCCCATTACGTTGGTTGAATGACCAAATATCACAGGCCTACATTCTATTCCCCCTTTCTTCTTCCCCGATTCCTTTTCTCCTCTTCTCTGTTATCCTAGTTCTTTCATTGTCGTTTCTTCTCCGTTCATCGGAGTTTATTCTTTGCCGGAGTATTACCAATATGGTATCAGAGCTATCCGATCCAGTCTTCGATTCGATTCCTTGAGTTTGTACTGTTTTTCCCTCTTTTCTGTGTTCTTTCGAGAGTTCGTGTTCCTGTTTGGATGGCGGTTATTGAGGAAAATCCAGCTGATGCGTCTACAGAGCCGATGTCAGGCCAAGCGTCAAAGATTTCAACCGAGCAATTCTTCGCCAATAAACAGGTGAATGTTCGTCTCGATGATACGAACTTTTTGTTATGGAAACATCAAGTTACCTTTATGATTCGAGGATACGAACTGGAGCATTATCTCGATCTCAACACTCCTGTTCTGGCCAAGATTGTTGCTGGCTCCGACGGCCGCCCTGCTCTTAATCCTGCGTTTCGAAAGTTCAAGAAGCAAGACAACTCCTTAGCTTCTTGGTTGTTGTCAACAATCAGCCCTAATATACTCCCTCAACTAGTCGGCGCAGAATCTTCTGCTCAAATCTAGAACGAGGTGCTCAAAATGTATTCGAATCTGTCGACTACTAAGATAATGTACCTCCATTGCCATTTACGTGCTCTCAAGAAAGGCTCATTGACGGTTCGTGAATATACAACTCAGGTGAAGGAGATATGTGATTTGCTTGCCACCAGTGGCAGTCCAGTTTCGGAAGTCAAAAAAGTTGCAACCGTGCTCAATGGTCTGCCAGTTGAGTTCGAGCCGTTTGTGGCGGCTATCATTGTCAGTCGTGCTCCGTATTCCTTTGATGCCGTTGTGTCTATGATGATTGATGCTGAAGCTCGAATTTCTGATCCGATGCGTGTACCTGTTGGAATTAATGTCACACGCTATGAGGCTTCTTCTAATTTTGATTCAGCTACTCCAGATGGTGTGCAAGGCTTTACTGGTGCATCTCGCCAACAGTCTACATATTTTGGTGGTAGGGGCAGAGGTCATGCGCGTCCTCAGTGTCAGCTCTGTGAAAAACTCGGTCATCTTGTAGACCGATGCTGGTACCGGTTTGACCAAAGTTTCAAAAGTATCTCATCTCAGTCCTCTCCATCTCAGCAGTCTCAGCCACAGCGTTCATCACAGCCTGTGTCACAGCCTCCACCTGTGACTCATGCTCCTATGTCTCATGCTAACATTTGCCAGTTTACTCCTTCGGTTAATGCTACTTATGATCCTTTTGTGAGTTCTCCTGCAGACACAGTAGTAGTTGAGTCTGAGAATACAGTTGATACGGCTCACATAAATTCCTTGATTGCTTCTGGTGCGATGAATGTTGACAACAAGTGGTATTTGGACTCCGGGGCTACACATCATGTCACTTTCGAGTCTCCTGTTGATAAGGCTAGCACTGTGTATTCAGGTAATGGTCGTGTCTACTTAGGAGATGGCTCCACTCTTTGCATTACCTGTGTTAGTAAAGCTATTGTTAATACTTCTGCTAAGCCTCTAGTTGTTAGTCATCTGCTCCATGTGCCTCAGATTAAGAGAAATTTGCTATCTGTCTCACGGTTAATTAATGATAATAATGTTTATCTGGAATTTCATACTGGTAAATGTTTTGTGAAGGACAAGAATACAGGAACCGTCTTACTTGAAGGTCGATTTGAGGAAGGACTGTATTGTTTTCAGCTTACTCGATCTTCTGCTGGTGTTTGTTCTGGTACTACTACTGTTAAAGCTTCTGTTTTCTTTCATACTTCTGATGATGCTTACTGCTCTGGCATTGCCGTTTAGGACACCCTTCATCTAGTATAGTTAGTATGGTGCTGAATAAGACTGTTTCTGTTAATACAAATACTGTATGTGCGTCTTGTCAGCTTGGCAAGAGTCATAGGTTGCATTTACCTTGTTCAAATACAGTGTATTCTAAGCCTTTTGAGCTTGTTGAGGCGGATGTTTGGGGACCCTCACCCATTAGGTCGTCTGGTTATAGATATTATGTGACCTTTATTGATATGCACACTCGCAATTGTTGGATTTATCTGTTGAAAAATAAAGCTGAAGTGTTGAATGCCTTTCGTTTGTTTTCTGCTCTTGTTCGTACTCAATTTTCTAGTACTATTATGGCTTTCCAAACTGATGGTGGGGTGAGTTTCGTGCTCTTGATTCTGAGCTAGCTTTAATGGGTGTTCAACATAGAGTCTCGTGTCCTCATACCTCTCAACAAAATGGTGTTGTTGAGAGGAAACACCGTCATATAATTGAAACTACGTTAGCTCTTCTTGCTCAGTCCTCTTTGCCTTTTCAATACTGGTCGTTTGCTGCTCTCAGCGCTGTTTATCTGATTAATAGACTCCCAACTCCTGTTCTAGGTGGGCTTTCCCCTCATGAGAAACTTTATCATCGTAAACCAGATTATGGATTTCTTCGTGTATTTAGGTGTCAGTGTTTTCCTTGGCTACGTCCTTATAATCGGAATAAGTTTGAGTTTCGTTCTAAACCCTGTGTGTTTTTGGGATACTCTCCTAGTCATCATGGTTATCAGTGCATGGATAGCACTGGTAGGATATTTGTTTCTCGGTTTGTCAAGTTTAACGAATCCTGTTTTCCGTTTAAGAATGGGTCTACTTTACCTAATACTTCCTCCAAGGATGATTCGGTTCCTAGTAGTACTCCTTCTAATGTGTTTCCAGCCTCGGATTTTACTGATGTTGAAGTTCCGATTGAGTTGGGTGTTTGTTCTGACACACAAGGTGGTACTGGTGATAATGTTGAAGTACATACTGACACTCGTGAGGACCGTGCATTAGATGTTGAGGATGGAGCAGTTGAGGTTGGTGATGTGTTCACAGTGCCTGAGACCACAATTCCTGAGGCTTCAGCTGGGAATGGTGATACTGGGCCTCCAGATGTCATGAGCATGCAAGAAGAATTGGATCAGCCTGTTTCTTCTATTCAAGTTGATGAGGTTGGGCCTGTCACTGCGTCTGGGTCGCTCACGGCACCATCAGATGGTCACTTTTGCAATAGTGAAGTTGGGCCAGGTGACACGATCTCGGAACCAGCCCGTTCGTCAGGTTTGGAGGATTGGCCCAGTGATGGTTCACCTGGTATAGTTCCTCAGCCCACCAACACCCATGTTATGACAACAAGGAGCAAGGCTGGGATTTTTAAGCCGAAAATTTTTCAAATCGAAAGTCATGAGGTTCCCTCGTCTGTTTATGAGGCACTTCAGCATCCACGTTGGCATGAAGCTGTCCTTGATGAATATAATGCCTTGATAGCCAATGAAACGTGGGAATTGGTATATCTACCTACAAATCGTACTGCTGTTGGGTCTAAGTGGATTTTCAAAGTCAAATTAAATTCTGACGGTTCGGTCAGCCGGTACAAGGCCCGCTTAGTTGCAAAAGGATTTTCACAGGTCCCTGGGTATGACTTCTTTGAGACTTTTAGTCCGGTGGTTAAGTTTTTCACCGTCAATGTTATTATCTCTTTAGCTGTTTCCAGAGGGTGGTCTATTTTTCAAGTCGACATTAATAACGCTTTTCTAAAGGGCGATTTAATGGAAGATGTGTATATGGTTTAGCCTTTGGGCTTTGAGCAGCATGATGCAAATGGACAGTTGCTGGTTTGTAAGCTCAAAAAGGCATTGTATGGGTTTCGCCAAGCCCCAAGGAATTGGTTCAACAAACTCTGTGATTTTCTGAAAGAGCTGGGCTTTCGGTCATCAAGTGCAGACCCATCTTTGTTTATTCACACTTCTGTTGATGTCGTTACATATTTGGCGGTATATGTTGACGAAATATTGGTCACGGGTACGTCTGCAGTGCATGTGGATAGTGTCCGAAAGGATCTTCATGCGAAATTTTCGCTCAAAGATTTGGGCTGCGTTCATTATTTTTTGGGTGTTGAGGCCGTCCATACTGCAAGTGGGCTTCTGCTTACCCAGCGGAAATTCATTACGGAGCTGCTTAAGAAGACTAACATGCTGGACAGCAAGCCCATTGATACACCTATTGCTTTGGCCCCAAAACTCAGCAAGCATGATGGTGTTGACTATTCTGATGCTGGACAATATCGAAGTACGGTTGGGTCTTTGCTTTATATTTGTCATACACGGCCTGATATTTCTTTTGTCGTGAATAATGTGGCCCAGTTCATGCAGAGCCCGAAGGATGTGCATTGGACAGCCGTGAAACGGATTTTAAGGTATCTCAAAGCTACAATAGATTTTGGGTTGTGGTTTACTCGACCAAATACCTTGAATGATGTGGTGGACTTGTATGCTTTTTCGGACGCCGATTGGGGCAGTGATGTTGACGACCGACGCTCCATTTCCGGCTACTATGTTTATATAGGTTCTCATCTTTTAGCATGGAGTTCGAAAAAACAGCGGTCAGTTTCACGCTCAACCGCAGAAGCAGAATACAGGAGCCTTGCGGATGCCGCGTCTGAGCTTGTTTGGGTCAAAACCTTGTTGCACGATATGGGTGTGAAATTAGAAGATACACCTCGAATATGGTGCGACAATACGAGTACCGTGGCTATGGCAGCAAATCCAATTCTTCATGCAAAAACAAAGCATATTGATTTGGATTTACATTTTGTCCGGGAGAAGGTTCAAGCTCGACAGCTAGAAGTCAATTATGTTCCGGGTCAATTCCAGAGTGCTGATGTTTTTACCAAACCCGTCACAGTGGATCATTTTCATGAGTTGCGTAAACATCTTTGTGTCTGGTCCATTCAACAAGTTCTGGAAAACTGATAAAACCGGGTGAATATTAGAATAAGAGGAGTTGGATTGGTTGTTATTGGGTTGTTACAATCTAACTACCGGCCCGTTGTTGTAACAGATTGCAAGCTTTCTAACTTCATTCTGTTATAACAACTATTGGGCTATATAAACCCCAAATGAGGGAACTGGCCCATTAAGTTGGTTGAATGACCAAATATCACAGGCCTACATTCTATTCCCCCTTTCTTCTTCCCCGATTCCTTTTCTCCTCTTCTCTGTTACCCTAGTTCTTTCATTGCCGTTTCTTCTCCGTTCATCGGAGTTTATTCTTTGCCGGAGTATTACCAATACATACATGGCGTTTTCTGTCGTTAACAGGTTTGCCCACTTTCATCACGGAGGCTGACATGGCATGCACAGAAGCTGACGTGGCATTTTTTCAACAAAAAAATCATCATTTATTTAAAGGCATAATAGTCAAATTAGTCCTTCAAGGTTTGTTATTTTTTAATTTCAATCTTAAAAGTTTAAAAATTCTAAACCCTAAACCTTAACCCTATTTTCTTAAAAAAATAAATCAAACCTAAACCTTTAACCCTAAATATTTAACCATAAACCCTAAATCTTAAAATCTAAAATACTAAACCTTGGAAACCCTAACCCCTTTTCCAACCGCCAGCTTCGGTCACCCACTAGCCGACGGTTACAACCTTCGACAATCGTCCTTATACCTTCATCGCTTCCTTCCGACTTCACTCAAGCCCGTAACGTCTTCAACTGTGACCTCCGTCAACCGCTTGAGACTTCCCTGACCGTTCAAGTTCCTGTCGTTGCTCTACGAAAATTTTAAAACGTTGTGTATGAAAGTGAGAATTCGGTATAGTTCATGTATGAATGGGGTAATTAACCCTTTTTTTTAATAATGAAATATTTTTATAATTAAACTAAATATTAATAAATTGAATTCACGGGTAGGTCTATATTATACAATGTACATTGCAAAAAGGAGAATATTGGTAAGGCACATGCATTACAAGGAATAAAAAAAGAAGGGTAAAGTAGAGAATAGAGATATCCAATGTATCATAATCATAATCATCATAGCCATAATCTAATTTAGATTATCATCAGTTTTATATATTCTTCTTCAATCATTGGTTACACTATCTCCATCTTTTCATTTTAAAAAAATAAAAAGAAAATACCCGATATTGTTTGGACCGTCACAATTATAAATACACGACAAACATATGTTTTTACACATGTTGAACAACCAGTAACGTAAATTTATGTATAAAAGAAAGTTAAATAAGACACGGTTTCAAGCTTCTTTCTCTCCACTTATATTATGGTTTGGAATCTTTCTTGACTTGATAATTGAAGTGGATTCTAGACTCTAAATTATGACGCCTCTCCTCATATATTCTCTACCTCCAATAAAAAAACAGTATTTTCTTAAAACCAATAAAATAAGTAGAAAACAAACAATCAGACCAATAAAACACACTTCAATTAATTATAGCTTGTAACGACTTAAGATGAAACACTAAAAAAAAAAGCATGAAACATAACTCCTTGTCTCTGTCCCTTACATACTTAAGTGTTAAAGTAGGAATGAAAGAAAAACCAACAATCTTGTAGGCTGCTTCGCAAAATAGATCTGATTACATCGACAAATAAACCATAAAAGGAGATCAAACTACTAAAAGACTACCGACAACTGCAAATCAGAACCGAGCATATGAGAAAACTATCCAAAAACACAAATCTACCACAAACGTAGGCGAAAACGTGCCATTAGACATAGGAAAAACGTATGACAAAAATAAATAAAAACTAAAAAAACTAAAACATAAGAAAAAAACAAGAACTAAAACATAAGATAAAAACTAATTTAAATGGTATTATTGATGTTGTACTAAAATGAAAACTAAAAACTATAGATTTGAATTTAGAAATATTTTTAGAAAAACTTTTATTTGTTTTAATCAATGCTACTTATACTTTTCCATTAAAATAATATATAATTTAACATAAAATATAAAGAAAAAGGCATAATATAATATTATATTATATATACATCAATTATTTGATCATGTCCATAATTAAGATTTGCTAATAATCCATATCCACTACGTTTTCAATTTTTGCATATTAATGTAGGACGAAAAGGTTGACTGTTCAATAATGTTGTTATATACAAATTGTACGATATTCAAACGAACAATTAAGAAATGAATATATATGGATTATATGATGCATGCATTTTCTTCTGAGAGAAACTATAATTAATTACCAGTAAGTGTAATAAGATAACACATTAAATTTCATTTAAATTAGACTATCGATAAAAAAAATTTAAATAATTTTAAGGTGATTACAAGATAGTATCTACTCATATATATTCTTAATCCTTTGACAAAGCACATATACCTTATAAATAAAGTAATTTGAACCCGAATTTTTTTAAAATGAACATCATCTGTTTTTCTATTGAAATTACTTGTTGAGTTCAGACTACTGATAAATTAAATGTTCGTGGTTATACATTAAAAAACATGACACTCCTTTTATTTCAATTCTATTAATTTATTTGTTGATAAACATGGACTTCTCACCTGCCAAGAATAACCTAGTTGTTTTTGTTTTCGATTTTTATGTGATAATCTTCACATTTTTTACTGTTGGATGATGGGGGGAATGAATGGCTCAGATTAACTCCTTATTCTCTTTTTTCCCAAGTGATAATCTTCACATATTTACTGTTAATCTCAATCATTCGTTTCACCCATCCAACGGTCCAAAAAACGTGTAAAACTTAAAGAGTTTTACATTGTGTAAACGGATCATCTCTCTATATATATTAGAAACGTATCATTTTAGAAGATTTTTTTACTATATAATATATGCCAATCAACCATCTTAATTATGTAGACAATTAAATATTTATATACATATAAATATGTTATATACGCTTGATATGGCACCATATATATTACTATATTTCTTTTAGTAGTTAAATAAGATTGTTGATGAGATTCAAATCTTAATTACAATTCATTGGTTATTATAAAAAGATTTTTTGAAAAAAAAAATATTGGATTGAATTCAAAGTGAAAGAAATTACAAAATGATTATACTACAATTAGGGTGTAAAAGACCTGAGAAGTAAAACCCATCACTCTGCAGAAAAACTTGTACAGTCTTCTAACAACGATATAGTTTTACCAGATAGCTTCATGAATAATCGAAAAGAATTTGTTTAACCAACCTCATATTGATGATTAAGTTAATCAAATGTCTATAATTGGACGATCAGTTGACATCAATGTACAAGTATATATAATGAACATTGTGCTTGTTTTACTATTATATAGTAGCCTTGTCCCCATTATTACCCCCTTCCTCTTTTGCTTTCTTTTTACATTATTTGTCACTCAAAAATGCTCTTTGTCTATGCTACTTTTCCCATACTTTGTTTATTTGCAGGCCTCTCTTTTTCCCTTTCCTGAAACTAGGGTTTCTATGGACTCATCGTCATCTTCTTCATTGGGACAAAGTGGCAACCAAATCAAAAGACACTGAATATCTTGAACTGTTCATATAGTAGGTAACTTCAACTACAAACACCCTATTTAACCAATGCTTTTGTACATCTATTCTGATTCTTCTTCTTCTGGGTTTTCACACTTTCCTTTTTGGTTCATTTGAAGATCATATATATGCTTGTATCATGCTTATTATAAGGTCTGATCAAGCTAAGTGTTTGGATGTATATTTCACATGAAAAGAAAGAAAGATCTGTCATGTTGGAAATTTAGATCTTTGGGGTGATAGGGTTGGTTTCATTCTATGCAACATGTTTGATAAAATTCAAGGAAGAATCATAGAATCTGTGCATGTTTTGTTTTTTGTTTTTGACTTTTGTTTTTTCATATGGGGGGCTAATAGGCTATAGTTTAAGATCATGAACATGTTTCTGACAGTGTGGTATTTAAATTCAAGAAAAGCTGCTTGGCAGGTGAGAAAAAGAAAAAGTTGTTTGAAAAGAAAAATTGCAGAGATCCAGAAAGTGTTTTTTAAGCAATTTCTTGTCCTTAACCTGTTGTTTTTAAATAAACGAAAGATAAGCTCACAATGGACAGAATCTGATAAAAGAAAAGATGAAATTATGATTGAAAACAGACAAATTCTAATGCTTTTGATTCATGCAAAATGATTAGGGATTAGGGAATAGGGAATGGCTTCTTCCAGCTCTGCAAATTTCCCATGTGCAGCCTGCAAGTTCTTGAGGAGAAAATGCATGCCGGATTGCACTTTTGCACCCTATTTTCCACCCGAAGAGCCCCAGAAATTCTTCAATGTTCACAAAGTATTCGGTGCAAGCAACGTTAGCAAACTGATTAATGAAGTGGCACCCCATCAACGACAAGATGCGGTGAACTCGCTCGCATACGAAGCCGAGGCGAGGCTGAAAGATCCCGTCTATGGTTGCGTCGGAGCCATCTCGGTTCTCCAGCGACAGGTGATGAGACTCCAAAGGGAATTGGCCTCCATTCGCTGCGATATAATCCGGTACGCTGCGGCCGCCTGCGATGAGATGCCGCCAACGACAACGGTGGGAAGAAGTTGTTTTGGTCATGGTAATGTTTACTGTCCTAGTTCTCAATGGAACAATGAACATTATGGAGACAATGGAGGATCAGATGGTGGAAGCCTTTGATATGGCTGAAGCGGTATGTTGTAATTAAATAAGCAAAACAAAATATTGTGGGAACTGAGAAGTCCCCATTTGGATTAGCTTTAGGGTTTTCTAGTTATGGAGCTTGCTAAAGTTCCATATATATATATATATATATATCAGTATTCTTTATATATGTTTTAGGGTCTTTGTTTGAGATTCATATTACCCCCTTTTAATTGAACTCATAAGTAGGTAAAAATAAATGTTGTTATCTTTAGATGACTCGAGCAGGTTTGAACAGTTTATTTGTACGATGTATGAGTTAGAATTATAAACAAATACTATTTCGTAATATGAGCTGGAGTTTGAGAAAATTGTTCAAATTTAGAGAGGAAGCGAGGCCCTTATATACGCATGTGCGTGATGTCAGTAGTTTCAAAGTTGGATTACTCTATGATGGCATTAGGGGGAGTGTCCCTAAGGTTCCTTGGCTTAAACTCTTATGGTTCTCTTCGCATGTGCCTAAGCATGTTGTTATTGGATGGATGGCTATCCTTAGAAGGCTTCCAACTAAAGATAGGCTTTCACGTTGGGGTCTCCAAGTTGAGAGACAATGCGTTTTGTGTAGGGATGCGGAGGAAACACATGATCATTTGTTCTTTAACTGTGCCTTGTCTAAAAAAGTATTGCATGATGTTTTGAGACTATGCAATCTGCACAAAGGTGTTGGCTCGTGGGAGCAGGAGCTTGTTTGGACATATTTAAAGCTGAAGGGTAGATCTTTGTTGGTTTATATTTTAAAGATTGCTTGGTGTTTTTGTATATACTTCATTTGGAAAGAGCGGAACTATAGAGTTTTTAGAGGTAAATATAGATGTGTCGAGGATTTACTGTGCATAAGTCGTGAGGTGGTGTGTTTAAAGGCCTCTGATTCTAATTTTGATAGTAGTGATCATGTTAATAAGCAGCTTTGTGCTAATTGGGGCATTTTGGTATAAGATGATTGTTGTATAGGTTGCATTGTGTATATTGTAGCAGATTTCTGCTTTTGAACAATACAAATAAAACATTTATCTAAAAATATTTATCAAAATTCGATTTGTATGCCTTCTCTGAAAATTTCCATGATCAAGTTATGCCATACTTTTTTGTTGTTATTGATAATAATCTTATAATCCACTATTAATTGGTTTATAGAATAAGACCTTAATTTTTTAAGTAAAATCTTGATGCTGGGATTGAAACAAACTGAATTAAGAGGGAAAAGAGACTTGTTCTTTCTTCAGAAATTCGCCTTGATCTCAATCGGTTATTGATGTGTCGTCATGTTTTCTTTGAGTTATTGATGTGTTACACTCTTTTTTCGTTTACATTGTAGGAATTTTTTTTAACGAGACACGTATCGATGTATTTTCGTATATAATTTTGCCGTCTCATGATTTTATATTGGGTACTCTATTAAGGTCGAAGCCACCAACCTTGCATAGTTTATACGTAACCTGAACCCACCATGGCCAAACCTAAACCGTGAGAAGCCACCGAGTGGTTGATAAAAGTTATAGTATATTGTTTATATATGTATGTATATGTGTGCGTGCAGCTTATATTATAATTTATAAAGTTAATTGTATATTGGTATTAATTATAATTAACTGATTGGGGATGCAATCATTTTGATTCTCTCACACATCATGTTTGCATTATTACAAGCTTCCACACAATCTAATCTAATTCTACTTTCTCAATTTTTTTTTGGTTGTTATATATCTAATTTTAGTGGAGGTGCGAAAATTTTTTATATACACAAGATTTTAAACTTAAAATTTACTGAGATGATACTAAATTATTTATCACTTAAATCAATCTGTTATTATTTTTTTTTCTTTGACAATACACACCGAAGGCAAACCAAATGTCAGTCAAACTAAAGAACCCAAACAAATTGTTACTCTCTAATTTTTCTCTTTATTCTCTCTAACTTTCTCAACCCTAAATCAAGCCTCCTTTGGGCGGCGCCGCTCTAAACCTTGAGCGGCGGCCACCTCCTCCTCCTTTTTTTTAATAATTTTTTTGTTGTTTCGTCTCTTTTTTTGTCGGCGTTTATTTCTCCGACCATCCTTAGTTATTTTGTTATAGAGTTGTCTTTCTTGTTGTTCGAGCTCTGTTCGAGTCTTCGTTTGGTGAGGGGAATTCAAGAATGCTGATGAGAAGTGGGTTCAGCGCCTAGCTTGTGTTTCTACCAGGCTCTTTTGGCGGCGATTCTCTGATTCGTCGTCTCCTCCGACAGTTATCTTGACTCCGTCCCGTGTTTCGCTTGCCTCCTAGTCATCGATGATTTTAGATCTAAACGCGTTGACTCCGTCGATTTTTTTGCTGCATCACCTTCATCGTCCTTTTCATTATGTGCCGTCAAAAGTGGCTATGCAGAAACAAGATCGGTACCTGGCTAGTGTCTCTCCCTTTTTCCCTCGTCGTTTCTGTCTTTTTCCTCCGTGGTGGGTGGTGACTGCCCCTGTTTTTATGGTGCTTTGTATTCTTTTTGTGTGGTTGTTCTGTTGTTGTTTTTTGTTTGTTTTTCTCTTGTTCTTGATCTTTTTTTTTGTATTGTTTTATGTTTTTCTTTCTTCTTCTCCCTTGTATGCCTATATTTAGGGGCGGACCTAGGATTTTAGGTTAGGGGGGCGAATCTATAAATTTTTAGGTGGCGAAAATAGATTTTTAATAAAAAATACATAGAAAAATTCTAAATTTTTTCTAAATCGTATATAATTTTCAAAATTTTAGGGGGGTCGGTTGCCCCCACCAGCACTTCCCTCGGTCTATCCCTGCCTATATTTATCCATGTATTTTTTGTGTGTTGGAATGAATGTCGACCATATTTATGTTCAAAAAAATTTCAATTGAGCTATATTAATATTATATAGTTTCGAGCAATCCAACAACACATTAAATCAATCGGGAATGGAAACAATATGTTTATGTTCAAAAAAATATCATCTAATTTAAATTAATATAAATTTAATAAGTATTTAATTTAAAAGTTGACGAAATAATATTTAACACATATTCAAATCAGCAGGGGCTAAAATTAATATTCGACAAAAAAAACTTGGACGGAACACGTACTCTTCTCACACTCAGAAATAAAAATTTCCGATTTTAATACATGAATTTTGGCAAATATTTTTTTTAAGAATATAAAGCTTAAATTATCTATAGCAATAGCACCCAAACACTTTTTTTTTATAAAAGTCACTAAATTTTTCTTTTATTAAATTCATAGAAAAATCATAATTACAATACATCCAAGAAAAAGAATATTTGGATTAAACAACCCAAAAAAAATCTTACAACCTAAAAACAAAGAAAAATGAAAATTTCTATAGAGATAAGCATACCAACAAAATTGAGCAGCCTCCTAAATCTCCTTGTCGTTGTCCAAACGAGACGCATAAAGAAGGAAGAAGGAGTGGTGCGCGATCCAAGCTGTCAAGCAAAAAGTACCGCTACCCAGGACTGATTTCATCGGCAAACAACCATCAACCGAGTGGGGATATAACTTTCCAAGTGACCACCGACAAAAATATAAATCAGAAACTAGCACCGATTGAATCTCTGAGCGAACAACAATCGATCGCTAGGGTATGCCGAAACATGCCACAAAGACAGATGAATCAAACCACAAAACAAAAACAAAAACATGTCACAAGGACAGAGGAAAAAACGTGTCACAAAGACAGAGAAAGAGATTCTTATTAAAATAAAAAAACAAGAAAACTAATAGATCCGGTGCTCGACAACCAATATTAAAATTGATTGTCGACCACCGATCAAAGGGATTGATCAATGTAGAAAACGAATAGAATCGAAGGAATTTTAGTATGAAGAGCGGCTAGGGTTTCGTTAAATTGCTTTTTATTTAATATATATATAATAGCACCCAAACACTTGAATCCCTCTAATTAAGGGAAATAACATTATAATATACTAAGAGTTTGTATAACGTATTTGATACAAATATCTGTGAATTTATTGGAAGAATTTTAACGAAATTAGTAATCGTAATTTGAATTTTAAAATATAAAAAATAAAATAAAAACTGACTTCCGAAAAATAAAAGCAGGAGAATTAAATTTCAAAGGTTCGAAAATCACAAAAAACTTTAAGTATATTTACCCCCCCCCCTATATATATAAACCAAGGAATATTATTTGATACATTTGACATTATTAAAGTAAACAACGTTGGATCAACATCAGTCTGGAGTCGGGGTGTTCAATCAGTCGGTTCGGTTAATCGACCGAACCGAATTATTATAAGTTCATTAACTAATTTTTTTAACCGTTAATCGAACTAATTTTCTTTTCAAAATTTTTTAACCGAACCGAAAAAAAGTTTGGTTAATTCGGTTGAGTTTTAAATTAATCGAAATTTGTTATAAAATTTTGGATAAATTACACAAATGGTCACTAAACTATGCTAAAATAAAATTTTAATCACTGAACTTTTAGAAGTTAATTTTTTTTATTAAACTCATCGAACTATTACAAAATGATGATTGACTCATTGCACTTATAAATCATTGATAATTTTTTTTAAAAAAATAATGACCATAATTCAATATATGTAATAATCATTTTGTGCTAATTTGATAAAGTTTATTGACCATTTTATAATATATCAAAAGATTTGATATCATTTTATAATTTTTAAAAGATCGGTAACCAAAAATAAATGAATAAATATAATATTTAATATATAACAATTTCGATTAATTCGGTTAACCGACCGATTCGAACCGAATTAACCGATAATCAAAGTTAAAAAAAAAATCTTAATCGTTAACTGATTATATCTAAAATTAATCGAATTTTTTGACTTGATCAGTTAATTCGGTTAAAACTGAAGCATGAACAACCTAGTTTCGAGTTAAATTCTGGACAACTCATACGGACCTACTCGGAAAGAAAAGGAAAAGGAAATCAGTCACCAGCCTGCAATTAGTCTATCTTTCTTGGGCCACTAGGAATTCTAAATCTGCCAAATTCGTGGATCAATTAGCCCAAAAAGATTGCAAAGTTTGGTTCTTTGCATCAGGAGGCGGCTCGGAGCTTCCCTGCAACTGCAAAGCAAACCGAGTTCGCTCTTTTCACCAGCATACCCTTCGTATTAAAACTGGTAATTGATTCCGAGTTGATTGAGCTCTTGCCTGCTTTCGTTAAGCTTTCGAGTTTCCTGGTAACTTTGATGGCTCGAATTGTCAGCAATTTTTAGTTTTTTTGGTGAAATTAGTGAGATTGTTATGATGGGTAGTCTTCAGTTTGATTTTCTAATGATTTTCTGCAGTGAGATTAAGGAAACGTTATAGATTAAGTTAATTCTATCTTTGTCTTCTTGATGACTCGAGCTTCTCTCAATACCTTAAACCATGGCTTAGTAAAATCAGCCAATTTCCATGGAAACTTCGTATCAAAATTACCCTTTTCTTCAGCCTCATCTTCTTCACTTCAAACCATTGAGAATTCTCAGAGCAAACCGCTCATAAATCCACTTTACAACCTTCTTCCCGAGACCCAAAACCCCAACAAAATAGTAGACCTCATTTCATCCTCTCTCAAACAAAACAGTTCTCAGTTAACCCTTCTCAAAAATGACATAAAACCCCTCATTCCTCATTTGGGTTCTCATGAAATCACAAGGGTGTTATTGAGATTCCAGTCTGATTCTTTTTCAGCTTCTACTTTCTTCAACTGGGTTAAAAATGATTTGGGTATTAAGCCTTCTTCACATAACTATTGTTACATTGTTCATATATTGACTTGGTCTAAAAACTTCCCTTTGGCAATGGAATTGTTGTGTGAACTGATTGATTTTGTTAAGGATTGTTCGAATTGTGAAGATGTTTTTGAAAGTTTGGTGCTTTGTAGCAAAGATTGTAACTTTGATCCGGTTGTTTTTGATATGCTTATTAAGGGTTATGTGAGAAAGGGTATGGTTAAAGAAGGGATTAAGACCTTTAGGAACGTATTGGAAGTTGGCCATTTGCCCTCTGTCATTACTTGTAATTGTCTTTTGAATGGATTGTTGAGGTTGAATTTTATTGATCAGTGTTGGCTAGTGTATGAAGAGATGGGGAGAGTCGGGATTCATCCGAACACGCACACTTTTAATATATTGACTAATGTTTTTTGCAAAGATGGAAATGCTGATAAGGTTGATGAATTCTTGGAGAGGATGGAAGAAGAAGGGTTTGATCCTGATCTGGTAACCTATAATACGTTGATTAGTAGCTATTGTAGGAAAGGGAAACTCAACGATGCATTCTATTTGTATCGGATCATGTATAGGAGAGGTGTGGTGCCGGATTTGGTTTCGTATACCGCGTTGATGAGCGGTCTTTGTAAAGAAAGGAGGGTGAGAGAGGCACATCAGTTATTCCATAGAATGGTTCATCGAGGTTTGGATCCGGACATTGTGTCGTACAATACTCTTATTTCTGGTTATTGCAAGGAGGGGAGGATGCAAGAGTCGAAGTATTTGATGCATGAGATGATAGGGAACGGGATTTCCCCGGATAGTTTTACTTGTCGAGTTCTTGTGGAAGGATATGCAAAACAGGGAAGGTTGGTTTCAGCTTTGAATTTGGTTGTAGAGCTGAGGAGATTCAGGGTTTCCGTATCTTCCGATATTTACGACTTTTTGATGGTTTCTTTATGCCATGAGGATCGGCCATTCGCTGCAAAGTCTCTCCTGGAAAGAATCTCTCAGGATGGTTATTTACCTAAACCGGATATCTATAACGAATTGATCCAGTCGTTCTGCAGATGCAATAGTGTGACTGATGCATTGCTCCTGAAAGCTGAGATGTTATGTAAGAGAATAAAGGTTGATCTGGTTGCGTATAAAGCTCTTATATGCTCGTCATGCAGAATAGGTAAAGCTCGTGAGGCAGAATCCTTGATGGAAGAAATGCTTAAATCTGATATCCTCCCCGATCCACAAATATGCAGGGAGCTAATCCAATGCTACTGCAAGCAATCAGATATGGGTAAAGCGGAGTCGATATTGAGCTACTTTGCCAAGGAATTCCAGATTTTCGATACCAAAAGCTACAATATTCTTGTGAGAACATATACAGAGAGTGGTGATATGGACAAGTTAATGGGGCTTCAAGATAGAATGATGAAACTAGGGTTTGCACCTAATAGCTTGACATGCAAGTATGTAATTAATGGCTTATTGAAAGCTAAGAGATTAAATAATCATAAGTTGCTTGGCTCTCAAATGCAATAGTCAGCTGGTTGCTTACAGTTTTGTATGTACAGATTTCATTTCATCTTGTAACTTTTTACCTTTTAAGAAAGATTCGTTGAACCCTAAACTTAATTATATTGGTTCGAATTTTCTGCAATATTTTTCTCTATCTTTACATTGCAATTTTTTAGGATTATATTTCTAATTTCCTAATTAAAAATGAATACAAACTGCAAACTCAAATACAAAACTGAGATGGGAATCAATTCCCTAGCATTTTTCAGTAAAATTCAAGTAAAATCTCAATGGAATTTTCCTTTTTTAAATTTTAATCCTTTGTCCTAAAATATAATCTCAAAAGACAACACAAGTTGCCACTCAGGTAGAACTGTTAATCCTTGTGTGGCGACAAGTTTAAACAAATTTAATGTTTTACCTTACTGTACAAATCCAAAAGACCCCCCCCTATTTCAACATTCCTTGCTTTCAGGTGACTCTTTCACACTAGATGTTGGAGATGGACTATGCTCTGAAACTTCAGCCAAGCCCGTATGCTCGACAAAACTCTTTACACCGGAATTCTCGGAGTCCTTGTTGTCCAAAGCAACTTCCTGGGAGATGCTGCATGCAAAGTTTTCTTCTGTCTGGACATCATCAGCTTCTAAAGGCTCCTTTGGTGTGGAAGATGAGGTTTCTTTGCTATTAGGATCATTGCTCGAATTGCTAGATATTAGCCATGAAAACTGCAGATTGTTGCCTTGCCAGCATTTACCATTTACAAATGCCCTTTCTGCCGAGAGGCGTGTGCTGTAAGTTATACGAGCTGAGCAATTCCTCAATGTCTCGGATACCATACTGTCATCATCATTTTCTACATCTTCCAGCTCCACAGAGAAAAGGCCACCATATTGTGAGAAGTGCTCCTTCAAAAGATCAACCTAATAATTGACAAACAGATTTCAGCTGCCTTTCATTGACAACAAAGGACATACAAAGCAATCCAGTTTTATGCCATTAAGTGAATACCTCATCATTATAACTAGACATCTAAGAAGTTATGTTGTTATGACTCTTCATTTTTCTTGAAGCATTTATGCCTAACACGGTAACACCTATATCCAACACATCCAAATATGATATACGAAAATTGAATGACACATACTCGAGTGCTTACATTTGAGTCCAAGCAACATAGCTAAGAAGGCCCATTGTTTGGGCAATGTACTTATTTCATCTTTCTAATTTCAAGATGTAATAGAATATGAATCATGGGAAAATCCATCATCGCAAAAGATGGAGCCAATACCATTTCTTAAACGAGGAAAGGGAGAGAGCAACTCACATGTGCAAAAGCAGATGGCAATGGTGAAATAACTCTAAAAGCAGTAGGCCTGTTATCCAATTTGTATTTATTCACCGGGAATGGATGTGCTACTGGTGCTGACTGACAACAGTGCTGCTTTGATTTAGGACTTTGGGACAGAACATTCTCCGTTGACATGTCCTTATCTGTCATGCCCATAGTGCATGGTGTTGCAGCAGAAGTTCCAGGTCCAGAGGATTTTGGAGTTGAAGCTTTGGAAGGATCAGCCGCCATGCCCACCTTTTGCCTCTTGGCAGCTTGTTCAGTATTGTCTTTGACCCCACTAGACTGCAAAAAGGTTGAAATAGACGAATGTTAAGCCTACCTTAATATGGGTTGCTATTACACATTTATATTTTAAAAAACCTAATGTTCTGGTTCATCATTCTTTCTCAACTTGTGTCAGACTGTCAGCATGTATATGCAGTGAAACAATTGGAAAATAAAAGGCATGCATGTTTGGCAACGCACAATAGTGAAGTTTTCCCATCACTTAACTACAGCATTCTAATCGATTTCAAAACTACTATGAGAACATGCAACGTGTGACCTGATTTCTATGCATAACGTTCTTGAGGCATAAAATTACTCAAAGACCGGATATTTAGGAATATAGTATATAAAAGTAAACTAAGTTCCCAGTACCTGTTTCTCAAGTTTGTCCAACTGGCGCCGGAAGTCATTCCGCTTCTGTTCCAGCATTTCCTTCTTCTTGCGTAGTTCCTCTTTCATCTGCTCCAAAGTCTCCAACTTTTTCTGCGGTGGGGATGGAACCATGGGACCATTCATACTAAGAGGCTTGCTCTTCAGAGGAACAGGTTGAAGATTATCTTTTCCTCTATTGGCAGCAGGCTGAGCTGAAATAGCAGAAGCTGTTAGAGCACGTGAAGTTACTGATGCACCATTGCCACTGTTTATGCCACCATCAGGAATGTTATCTCGATTGGCCCACCACAGCTTAATAAATCGGTTACCCATTACAGCATCAGGTGCCTTCAGAGCAGCTTCCGCCTCCTCCCTCCTTGAAAACTGTACAAAGGCCCGTTCACTATTTAATGGAATATAAATGTCAATAACCTCTCCGAACTTACTAAAATGAGAAAGAAGAGCTCCTCTTTTGTTGCTTTTCTGGGGAATCCCATTGACAAACAGTGTACGCTGTGCCTTTTGAGTTGGTTTTCTGCTATTACGCAAACTATCAGTCTGTGACTTAAATGGTGAATCCATAACTTTGGAGCCATCACCCTTACTGCTGACCCGCTTCACCCAACTGGAAGTACCTTGAGTGCTAGGATATGCTTGTTGTTCTTCCTTGGTTTCATTCTCAAGACAGTCCAAGGATGAGAGATCAATTTTATCTTTGGTATCTAATCTAGATCTTGAGCTACCAGTTCTACCCATTGCAGCATCACATAACCTGCCATGATGACAATCGGAGATATCATCATTTAGAAAGGATTCTGTTTCATCAATCTTGGGTGAATGTAGTCCTGAGAGTGCAGCCGATGCTTCCAGACCATTGTTATTCCACAAGGGTTGATCAGGATCATACAAATCAGCACCACTTACACTGGTAGAACCAGCACCATTCATACCTAAGGCATCCTTGGTCATTCCAGGTTTGCAATTTTTGCTATGTAGACCCTTTCCGTTCATCGAAGTTGTTGGAGGAACACCTGAAAGTAGTGCTCCACGTCCAGCCGGTGTTGGTAATAATTTAGCAGTTGGAACCGCAACATGAAGGTTAAACTGTGACAGACTCTGCAAATCAGAAAAGAAGCCACTCTTAAGTAGAATACATGGCGAATGGTAGCTGTTTCAAGGTGATAAAAATGAATCAAAGCCAGTGAAGGACTTCCCTACCAATGCAATTTGGATTTCAGATTTGTGTATACATTATCATTATGTATGAGATGAGAAGTTAGATGACACTATAAATTGGAAAAGAAACCACTTCACCAGTCAATATAGAATGTTGAGCAAATACCAATGATGTAAGAAAAAAAAGTATACTTGCAGAGATCTCTACAATTGTAGCACTTTTAAAGCAGATAATTGATCTATAAGCATGAAGTTTCTTGATTTGCGTTAACTAATCCCACCATACTATTTTGGAGGCTTTGTGAGAAAGGGGCCATGGTGGTCGGAGATGCAATTAATGATGGTGGTTTGTGTGTGTGATCGGTGGTTAGGTATTTGTTGTTTGAAGAAGATGGAAAGGATATTTTCCAGAGAAAACAATGTGTTTCTCTGTATTTTCTTATTATTCTTTAACTATTCAAATGTGTGTACGGTGAGCCTTTAAATAGGCAATTACAGAGTTTTAGTATAGTTAAACTATACTTTTATCTCTAATTTAAATAATATTTATCCCTAATTTAAATAAGACTTCTAATAAATCTAATCAATTGTACATTAAATAAAACTCTACCACTTCTCAGATAACTTACACTCTCCCTCAAACTCTAACACTTCTCAGATAACTTACACTCCCCCTCAAGCTGGTGAGCAAACGTAGTAGAGCACCAGCTTGGATCTTGAATGTGATGCCCTACTCATATATCTTCTGTTGTTTCTTAGAGAAAAAAAAAGATCTCCCTTTTTCGGGAGCCATTGAGTTGAACAACTAGGATATAATCATGTTGTTCTTTGCACGGTCATTGTTGAAAATTTGCAGCTGATGTTGCTGGTTTCGACATCCTTCTTGAGATGACTACCAACTTTGTTGTAGTTGTTGGTTCTGCACCTTCCTTAGATGTCTTCCAGCTTTCCTCTGTCAATGATGATCTTTTTCTGGTTTTTGCATCTTCTGAGATGTCTTCCAGCTTTTTCTGCCATTCATGGACTAAGTAGCTGCTTCCATTCAATAATGATCACAGGAATCTACACTCTCCCTCAAGCCGGTAGTTACACGTACTAGAGTCCCAGCTTGGATTTTTGATGTAGAATCCCTTGAAAAATAATATAGTTTTTCTTTAAGGCTAAACTAAAACCTTTTCTCCTATCTTTTTAGGATTGATGGCTAAGATAGAACCAAATAGTTTTTTTTAAGGCTAAACTATAACCTTTTCGACAAAACAACAAAAATAAACGAGCAGAAATTTCACCAGAGATGTAAGATTCCAACGAAGGAGAAGCCAAGGAACGAGCGTGGCCTAATGATAACAGCGGAAAAAAAAGTGTGCATATAAAAAGAAGAGAAAAAAAATCAGATCAGAGATGGCAACAGTGGTGACGACATCAAGATCGTTGTTGGCTCATGATACCATGTGAGAAAGGGGCCATGGTGGTCGGAGATGCAATTAATGATGGTGGTTTGTGTGTGTGATCGGTGGTTAGGTATTTGTTGTTTGAAGAAGATGGAAAGGATATTTTCCAGAGAAAACAATGTGTTTCTCTGTATTTTCTTATTATTCTTTAACTATTCAAATGTGTGTACGGTGAGCCTTTAAATAGGCAATTATAGAGTTTTAGTATAGTTAAACTATACTTTTATCTCTAATTTAAATAATATTTATCCCTAATTTAAATAAGACTTCTAATAAATCTAATCAATTATACATTAAATAAAACTCTACCACTTCTCAGATAACTTACACTCTCCCTCAAACTCTAACACTTCTCAGATAACTTACAGGCTTCCCTTCCAGAAGATACTTTAAGACCAACAGCATGGATTCTAACTTAGCAGAAAGAGTAGAAGAAGGCAATCTATGTGGTATGCATGTTATTTTTGTAGGTTAAGAAATGGATGAAAAGTAAATAGAATATCAGGAAAAGTAGAAGGAAAAAAAGGTTGACAGCAAATACAGTTGCTAGGTGTTATGCAAAAATATTAGAAAGTAACACGACAATAATTTGCAGAATTAGAATATTTAGACTAAAACGTAACAGCAGCAGAAGGTTAAAGCCCTGCCTCTGGTGGTACTGCAGCATTTAATGCAGGTATATTGCCAACAAAAGCAATCAAAAGGTGTTAAAAAGGAAACATAACAATCAAAAACATTTTTAAGGCATTTTCATCCTATACTCTTTTTGTTGGTAACCAGAGAAGATAAACCGGATGAACATGGCAACCTCCCAGGCTGGTCCTTGGGTGAAATTAAATTGCCAGTTTTTTAGAGATTTTGTGAAGTGTTGCTGTGTAAGCGATTACATGTCAAAATCAAGACAGACATTAACAAAATTCATACCTGAACATCTTCAACAACGATACGATTGACCCCATGCTCCATCGGGCACATATCTCCTCTTAGACAAAATCCACGTTCCTCAAAGTCTCTACAACGCTGGAGAGGAATGCCTCTATTCAGTGAAGGATTCTTAGGTGGTCTGAGAGCCCCTTGTAAACCAAGAGGATGGAGTGTTTCTAGGCTACCATTAGGTATTCCCGGCATAAGCCCAAAGGCACTACTTGAAACATTTGACAATCCCCTTCTTGCGAAGAGACTTGGAGCAACAGAACCCGGCTGAACCATTTGAGAAGCCATATCAACCAAGTTGAACCTAGAATCATGTTGATTCCACGAAGAGTTATCCCTTCCTCTTCCCTTACCAGGACCAGAATCTCCACTGAATGTTTGGTTTGACCTAATTCTCTGGTTCAGATCCCAATTTTCTTGGGGAATTGATGCAAATCCAGGGTGTCTTCTATCAAACTTAGACGTCAAGTAATTTTCTGGAGGCAAACCATTATAAGTTTTCGAGACTTCACCTGCTTGAGATTCAATTTCTCTGACAGGATGCCAGTTTTCAAAAGGTTTCTTGTGCTTTCTGTATGGTCTTGTAAATAGTGGATCCATAGAACCTCTCTCTAATGATTGAGGGTGTCTATCCCGCTTGCGATGCTTATGGTTGCGATCATCGTCATCACTGACCTCTTTCTCCTCTGGATCACTAATGCAATCAGGAGAACTACCACCAAGTTTAGGTAATGAAACTTTCAGCTCCATTGGATCAATAAACCTGTGTTCTTTTACAGCATGCAAAGCTCTAAACTCTAACCAGAAGCAGCAGTCAAACAACTTGAGAAGCAATTTGTAGAAAGACCTAAGAATGGAAAAGGAGTTAAGGTAGGTAATAACAACATAAAACAGTATTGAAGAAAGCAACTGTTGCAAAATGCAAATTAAATTTGCAGATGTTAAGGACATTTACATGAATGGATCAATAGCATCACAGACAACTGAATATAATCTATTACAACCATTAGAAAATTAGAGCTGTACCATAGCAAGAGATTATGAAGTAACACTTGAGAGCTCCTGCATGTAACCAAACATGCATTGCACCAAATAATGGTTCAACAAACAGACATATCTATATGTTATAGAAGTTAAACCCATAGACAAGTAAACTCCTTCAACTTATCAATTTGTTTCTTAGATTGAATAGAGTTTGTTCTTAAGCAGATTAATCTGTTTTTAACACAAATTTTGATGCACTTAACATAAGAACCACATGTGCAAATGAAACTCATATAAACCACAGACCCAGAAACAATAAATCAATTTGGGCAACAATACCAATGAGATAGACTCTAGAGGCTAATTGCATTTCCAATGCTTTTTAATGAGGTTCCTGATATTGCAATAACTCCATTTTCTAGCCCAAGTGTCAATTAAGGAACATTATGTTCAATGCAAATAAACTGCCATAGGCCCACATCTGATATCAGACGTCAGTTTTCAGTTTCAAGTCCATCTACCAATGTTTTAGAACTAAGAAAAAGAATGGATACACAGCTATATCCAATGGCTCTTTTTAGTCCCATCAAAAGCATATCATATGAAGTATAATCTCCAAGATGACCTTATGCAGTTATGCTCACTAAAACTGAGTCATTCGAATGCCAAAAACTTATGCAAACATAAGCACCAAAGAACATACTGATTAAACCAAATACCTTAAAAAACACTATTTGAAGATATGTGGTTTTCACACTCCTTAAAGATCTTTATGCTCAATAAAACCTAGTCATTCAAACACCTAAAACTGATACCAACATTAATATAAAAGAACAATTGATTGAAACAATTGCCTTTTAACAAAACACTATTTGAAGATTGATGTGGTGTTCATGCTCCTTAAACTCATATCATAACTAAAATTAAAGAAAATGGTTACAATTTGTTAATAACTTCTATTTCACTCAAAATACTTCAAAGTTATTGAACTAGCAAACATAATTAACCACATCGAAACCTCCAAAGAAGAACTTAACAAAATAAGATAATGCTTATCGAGCTTGAGTGCTTAATGGTAAAATATAATTTCAATAAGCCACACGCCAGTAAAAATTCAATCCTAGAAAATAACATACCTATAGAGGCAAAAACTAATAAAAATATAATTTCAATAAGCTTGAGTTCTAACCTAAGGAAAACGAACACAATAACATAACCAAACTGCGAAAACTGAAATTTCAAATTAAAGAGCAATAATGCTTAAAACAACGAAAATATCACAATCAATTTAGTCGATAATCAAGAACATAGCTAGAGGCAAAAACTAATAAAAATATATTCAAATTGAGCTCCTAGACATATGGATTATCACATTTAAAATTAATAAATGCAGACGAAATTCAAATAATTAGGAAAAAAACAAAACAAATAATCTAGTTTTCGCAGAAATAAATTAAGGAGCAAAAGAAATTACAGAATATTCTAGAAGCACAGAAGAAGGATGTCGCCGGAGCAATCGTTTGATTCCAGATTGAATCAAACCGCCGAAGCGGCAATGAGAGAAGGTAACTTAGGGGGCGACGGAGGTGTATCGCGGGAAGAGGAAGAGAAAGAATGATGGAGAGAAAGGAAGGCAAAGGAGGGCAGGATTGTAATAAAACTACAATCAAGGGGTAGAGGGTTTATGAGAGCAGGGGCGTGCAAAATTCATCTGAGTCGAAAAAGTTTCAATTTTTCCATTTTTTAGATTTGAAAAAATTTAAAATAAAATTTAAGCTATAAAATAAAATTTTAGATAATTATAAAAATAATAATTAATAAATTGATTTTTAAATTCGAGTCGAATCTCTCTAATTTTGTAAGATATATAGACATATAATGTATATATATAATGGTTATAGAAAGTTTATTTAAATTGTAATTAATTAGTACCATTACAATTAAATTTTAAAAAAACTCGAATAATTAAACTCAACTTGACTCGAATCGAATCGAAAAAATTTCAAATAAACTTTAAGTTATAAAATAAGACTCGTCAACACGACTAACTTGAAACTTTTTTCCTCGATTCTCAACTCAACTCCATTGAATGCTCACAATATGAGAGTTTTTTTTAAGATTTGACAAAATTTTGAGAGAAGAAGGTGAAAACGACGGAATTGGATATAAGAATAAATAAAATTTTGTGGGTGCGGAAATCATTTTTTTTCATAGTTTAGGACTGCTTGTGTACTTTACCCATAAAATTTCCTAAGTACGAAATTAAGAAAACAAATGGATTTGCAATTGGTTCCCATTTCTTGAAAATTTTACAAATTGGACATAAACCTTTTTGCTTTGTCTTTTTCGGGTAATGGTTAGGTAAAATAAATTTAGCAATTCATGTATGATTTTATAAATTTTCATATCTATATATTTTGAGATATTTGTCAAATTTGAAAGTTGTGATTGGAGAAAAATGGAATAGACGATGAAAACAATAGAGGGATATTTACATTTGGCTCCCGTTTATTCTTTTAAAATTTATTCATTGGATGCCTTTTTTGCCATCAATGTTTTAGATTTATTAATTCATTATTCATATTCTTATGTCATAGGGTTCCTTTTCTTTTCATTATTGTCCCCACTCAACCTTATAACGCATTTGTCACGAGTTAATCGTATTCGTGATGGTCATTGTCATGGTTGTACGCCCTGTTTAACTCACTCATGGGTGATTGGAGTAAAATCAGACAATCAAAGGATCGCTCCGATACCACTTGTTACAGGGCCATTACCCTCTTCCCAAAAGACATGTCTAATAGAATATACAGCGCCACCGTTTATATATTACAAGACCTTCATTTTCATTTTCGATGTGAGATTATTGTCTCCACCTCTTCCTCGACGTGACACTTATTTTGTAATTTTATAAATTTTGATATTTCAATATCAACCCAATCAGGAAAAAACTAAAATATTTTATCTTTAAATATTAAAAGATATAATGAATTTTTTATTTTTTTCTAACGTTTATATAATTTTAAAATAAAACAATTAAAATTACACGTTTAATGATCAAACTCGTATACTTTTACAAACCAAACGTGTATTTAATAAAATTTATGCATAAATTTTTATCACTCCATCTATAATTATTGTTTAATAATTCTTTTTATATTTTTTATGTGAAATGTTTTTTTTATTAAGAAAGGATGCCATGGTTGGCCTCGTTAAAAAACCTCCCTAACCTAAATGGAGGAAAAGAGTACCAACCAAAGCATTACAGAAAAGCGGGATCGTCCCGGCACATAAACACAAAAAAAACTAAGCCGTAGGACAAAATTTAGTCTTCATGCAACAAAACAAACACCGCATCCGGTGGGCTATCGAAATTAACTCACACTATACCCATCCCAGGGGCCCAACTTAGCGAGGGCATCGGCTACACAATTAGCATCCCGCGATATATGTCGTAACTCATACGCGGAAACCCTTGCCAACAAGCGATGAATCGCACCCACCAAGGACCGAGGGCCCACACGTATCTCTTCTCTTCGAACCATCTTAATCGCCTCAATGCAATCAGTTTCTACAATCACCATCCCCACATTATACTTGAGTGCACACACCAACCCTTCATGTATCGCCCAAAGTTCCACCTCAAGAACATTGCACCGCCCTATCATCTTCGTAAAACCGCTAATCCATCTCCCCAAGTGGTCACGTAACACCCCACCACATGATGCACGACCATTGCTTCGATTATAAGCTCCATCGGTGTTGATTTTACACCACCCATTGGGTGGAAAACACCACCTTTGACGAGCAGCATCAGCACACCGCACAGCAGTAGTACTGCTATCGCGCTGCATAGGGAGCTGCCTGGCCCACGCTCTTTCCGCTTCACTCACCATGCGTCGACCTTTAGCCAAAATTTCATCAACACTCGGCCAAATCCCATTGAATACCAACTTGTTCCGTGCCAACCAAATAAGCCAAACCAAACTACCAAAAAGCAGCCCCCAATTCTCCACACCATTACCGACAACCATGCCCGGTTTCAAATTACCAATAATCCATTGCTCAATCGAAGAGGAAAAAAACCACCCTCGGTTTGCCGATGGAACCAACCGCATCCAAAGATCCTTCACAATAGGGCAGCTACAAAACAGATGATTAAGAGTTTCCGTCCCATGTCCGCACACCAAACAAACCGCCGTGTCCGCAAGGTGCCGCCGAACCCGTTCGCTATTTGTTAGCACCCGACCTTTCCACACAAGCCATAAAAACAAACGAATCCGCTGTGGCCCCATGAAAAATTTCAAATATTTCCAAATATGACATTCATCACCCATATCATTCAATCGAAGCATATCATAGGCAGATTTTACCGAAAAACTTTGCGAAGTACTCTACCGCCAACCAACCTCGTCTTCAACGTCCGCCGCGACAGGAGGTTTAACAGCAGCGATGGCATCGACGATATCCCCCGGCACCATGCGCGCAAGGCGCCCAAGATCCCACTGCTCCCCTGCCGTGGTCATGTGCACCAACGGAACAAAGCACTGCTGCTGGTCGGGGGGAATAACAGCTATTTCCGCCAACGGACCAGCATCCCGGAGCCATCGATCCCGCCAAAAATCAATACACTCGCCGTTACCCACCTTCCACATTAGACCATCGCGAACATTCGGCCAAATCGATACCATACTCCGCCATAAATGAGAAGCGCCACGCCTAGCCAAGGTATCCGGAATAAGAGTATAACACTTATACTTCGCGCGGAGGAAACGGACCCATAGTTGCGTATGCTTAGCAACCAAATTAAACGCAACTTTTATAAGGAAAGCGTCATTTTGAGCACATAACCGCTTAAAGCCCAAGCCTCCAAAAGGTAACGGCTTACACAAATCAATCCAACTTATCAAGTGCACTCGTTTCCTATCCTCACCGTGACCCCACACAAAATCCCGTATTAAACGCTCGATTTCTTCACATATACCCACCGGCAACTTCGTTGTTTGCATAGCATAGTAAGGGAGAGTAGACAAGACTGCTTTAGCAAGCGTTACACGACCCGCAAATGAAAGATACCTCGCTTTCCATCCTGTTAAGCGATCTCGTACTTTTTGGACTAAATATTCATAAGTCGACCGAGTAACCCGTCTATGGAGAATAGGCACTCCAAGATACCGTCCAAGATCCGACACTTCCGAGAAGCCAACCACAGCACTTAATTCTCTCCGCATATCAACATCCACATTCTTACTAAAAAATATATTAGATTTCTGAACACTAACCTTCAGCCCTGAATATCTATAAAAGTCAATAAGCACTTCCTGAATCACATCAAGTTGCTTTGCCGATGCCTCTGCGAAAAGAACCATGTCATCCGCAAACATAAAATGAGAAATTACTGGGCTGTTCTTTGCTGTACAGAACCCTTTCCACATTCCAGATCCCACTCGCAGATTAATCGCCCGACTAAGGCGTTCCATACATAAAACACTACAGATACGGAGAGATAGGGTCCCCTTGCCGGATACCCCTCGTAGGCGTAAATTCCTCCGTAACTGAACCATTCCACACAATCTGCGTCGAAGCACTAGACACACAACCAAGAATAATACTACGAATACCCGCTGGAAACCCGATATCCTGTAACGTATCATCAATGAAACTCCACTCCAATATGTCATACGCCTTCTCCAGATCTATCTTTAAAGCCATCCAACCCCGCTTCCCTACCTTGCGTTTCATTGAATGCACTATTTCCTGAGCAATGATAATATTATTCGAAATAGCACGGCCAGACACAAAGCTAGTTTGGCTCTCCGACACCCAACTTGAGAGGAAAGGTTTTAGCCGGTTAACCACAACCTTCGTTATCATCTTATATATAACCGTGCATAGGCTAATCGGTCTAAATTGACTCATCGATTCTGGCGTAGCAACTTTGGGTATCAACACCAGAAGAGTTTTATTAAGAGATGCAGGGATCGGCTCACCACTAAAAATCCGTCGAACACACTGGCAAACACTGGGTCCCACTATATCCCAATTCTTCTGATAAAATCCCGACTGTAAACCATCCACGCCCGATGCTTTCCACGGACCCATATCAAACAAAGCCACCCTAACCTCATCATCCTCCAACGGTGCAGCCATAACACGCCGCGTATGATCAGACATGGGCGGAAAAAGACCCCTAACCGAATACTGCCCATTGCAACCTGTATCAGCTGTAAAGAGTTTGCTATAATAGTCAATCGCATGCCGACGTAGAACATCCTGATCAGAGCTCCAACTCCCATCACTGAGCTTGAGGGCCACAATTGCGTTAGCACGCCGACGCGCCATAGTCGAAGCATGGAAGAATCGGGTATTTCTGTCCCCCGATAAAATCCACTGACTTCGCGACTTTTGATACCACAAAGATTCTTCCTCCTCCAAGATTACGTCTAATTCCTCACGCAGTTTATACCTCAACTCAATCAAATAATCAGAAGCATGTCTCCTTAGAGCTCTATCGACGCCTCGAATACGTGCTAAAACACGTTTTTTCTTACGCCCGATGTGCCCAAAATCTTCCTCATTCCATTGTTTAACCTCAGCCTGAAATCTATGAATATTATCGCCTATCGGCCCATTGGTTTCCCAAACAGATTCCAACAGAGGCCTGAAGCTCGGATGCTCCTGCCAAGCCGCCAGAAACGGAAAGGGCGCGAACCCCTCTCACGACGAGAACCGCCCGGAAGCACAAGTAAAGGGCAATGATCGCTCCCCACACGGTCCAGATGAACAACCAAAGACACAGGAAACTCCTCAAACCAAGCCATATTCGCCAAACATCGATCAATGCGCTGAAACAGATCACCCCTAGACCAAATAAATTCTTACCCCTTGTAATCCATTTCAATCAGATTCGCCGAAGAAATAAAGTTTCGAAACAAAGAACTCACGCCGAGCGCAGCACTCGAACCCCCCCCCCCATCGCTCCTCCTTACGGACTATCGCATTGAAATCACCTCCCAAGATCCACAGACAATCATCCCCAGGATTTAAGCAAGATAACTTATCCCTCAAATGCCGACGAACACTCACATTAGGACTTGCATAAACCACAGTAAAGAAAAACCAGTTGGGTCCATTCTCCTTCCTAAACCTCCCATGGACAAACTGATTAGAAATAGAAAGAAACTCCACATCAAAGCCATCTCGCCATAAAACCCAAATACCCCCACTAAAGCCACGGGCTTCCACACGAAACGAATTAGGAAAACCAAACCTCTGCACCACTCTATCAGCCTCCGCAAAACTCACTCTCGGTTCAAATAAAGCGACCACCTGTGGATTGTTAGTCCTCACAAAATTCTTAAAGTGACGGCGAAATTTAGCACTCGCCGCACCTTGAGTTTTCCAGAACATTAAACTATCCATCAAAACAAAATAAAAGGAAGGAAAAACTTACTGAGCGGAAGGAAAGTTCTCCTTCCCAACACCCGATACATCAGTCGAATCTACGCACACAGTGGTCTGTTGAACGTCAACCTTCTGCATAAGTTGATCACTATTCCCCGCACTCGGATCCTGGATGTTATCTAACTTGGCCGAAAGTGACTGTACCCACTCTGTTAAAACCGGACGAGGCGGTACCCGCGGTTCCGTCTTTTTCGAAACCTTCAAGCTTTTCTTATTCACCGCTTTTATACCCGCTCCTCCCTTTCCCGGACTAGTACCATGTCGCAATCGTGCCGTGGATTTAAAATCATCACGCCCTTCACTAATAGAAATAGCGCGATGGGCTCCTACCGCAATCCCTGGCGAGTACACAACCGTGCTAGGCTCAATATTTCCAACGGACGGGACGACTTGTATCACACAGCTCGTATCCACCACCATCGTATCCACTGATTTTGCCGGCCCCTTCATCACAGGTGCTTCAACAACCCCTTCATTGGCCACTTCCTTACCTTTGCTATTCGATCCGACCTTCCCGCGCACTCCTGGCGCAACCACATCCAAATTGCCCCCACTAGAATTACCAGCAGCGGTGCTAGACGATGCAACTGCCGAATGTATCCCCTGCTGCGCCCGTCGCGCCACTGCCGGCCTGCCCACTGTCGGTCTCTGTGGCTGTACTGCACCCGTCATTACTCCCATACGCGAACCCTCCTCATCCGTTAAACCCTGCAAAGCCTGAAACCGTGAACCATTGTTTTCTTCACACGAATTCTTGGCTTTCGGTACACTAATTTTGGGACTACGCCGACGATACCTATCAACCACCATCCACAACCCAAAGAGAGTATCCTCAGTCACCGTTTCCTCAGGCCTTTCCAAAGGAACATGTTCATCCTGCGGGTTCCCCTCCGAAGTACCATTATCCGTGGCATGCAAACCACACATATCCTGGGCATGTCCATAGCGGCTGCATTTAAAGCATATTAAATTGAGACCCTCATACTCCAATTTTTGAACAAAACTGTCGATACCGATACAAGACAGCAAGGTTTTACTAAGGTCAACCGCCACCGCCAACCGTGCAAATCGTCCACGCTCGCCCATCGATGTGCTGTAATCAATCTTAATAACTCGACCAATAACATCAGCAATCCTCCTGAAAAGAGCCTTCGAATAATACCGGTACGGCAGACCCGGCAGCCGAATCCAAACCACAACTTGAGAAGGATGTTTTTCAGTCGTCGAGAAATTCCGCGACCATGGTTGTACAGTTAAATAGCAGCCAAACATAGTCCATGGTCCGCCCGTCAGCACCTTCAAATAATCTTCATCCGATTCAAATTTGACTAAGAAATAATTATTAGCCAAGTCAATAACCTGGAAGTCTCTTTCCGTTCTCCACAACACATGCACACGATTAACCAGAGTCCTATAACCAATCGAGCGTCCAAGAGGACGAACAATAATAGCACGTTTCATACTATCGTCAATCTTTGAATGAACACGTTCCGAAAAAGTAATTTTAGGGTAAATACCACTTCTATCGATCACAAAATCGGTATCTAAAACCTCCAAGCCTTCATCAATAACCCCCTCGGTCGCCTGCCCGCCGGCCACGGCTCCCACCAGAGTTGCCGTATACGATTGCCGGGGGCCATGTTCAGTCTCCTCTGGACGTCCATCGCCACTGCCTCCACGCCATCGTGCGTCCCAGCCCCATCAGCCGGGTCAGCCGGTAAGCCCGTAGCAACCACTAGTTTCCCATCAGCCTGCTTATCCAGCGATAAGCCAACACCTTGGCTCTGCACCGGCACCTGCCCAGCCCCGTCCATCGTCTCTTGTGGCTGCTCGCCGGGATCCGCCGGCGGCTGCCCATGCTTCTCCGAATTTTGTGGAGGATAATTGAAGTTCATACTAGGGTTTTTCTTAGTTACAACAGTCACTTTTGTGAAATGTTTTCTTTAGTCATATTGTGGGTGTTGTAAAATATAATATTAATAATTTGCATTAATATAAATTCTGATGACACATCTAAAACTTTTTCAAAAATAAATTCATTTGAAATAATACATATAATAATACTCTCATGCATCAAATACACAACTCATATATAAAATTAGAGTTACTTATATGTAAGGGTGTTCATTGTCGAATATCAGATTAAATCCAATTCAGATTTTTTGAATACCCGAATTTTCGGATCGAAGATATAGTAATTCGTATCCGATTAAAAAAATTAAATATCCATATATTTGCATATATTCGGATCGGATTATTCAAAAATATAATTTGATTTTATTTTTTTTTTCGAATTTGAAAGTCGTATTTATAAAATTTTTGAAATTTCAAAAATAACAAACAAAAAATTGCTAAATATAACAAGATTCGCATATATAAAAATTTTGATTTTTTTTTAATTTTCGAATATAACAAGCACCAAATTGTTAAATTAACAAGATTAATATTCATGAAATTTTGAATTTACATATCTTCAAATTTTCGAATAATCCGAAACTTGAAATATTGCGATCCGTATCCGATCCGAAAAATTTAAAACCGGATCAGATATCCAAATTTTCGGATCGAATCAACAAATAATCGGATTGAATCATTCAGATCTAATATTTTTGAACACCCCTACTTATATGTACATAATTTGAATTTAATATTGAACAATATTATCCAAATTGGAAATATATTTCTCAACAATGAGGTGGGTTTGATCCCTATCCATAAAACAGAGTACATTTCATGGTCATAAATCAAATATGAGCCAACTTACATTTCAACCGGAAATATATTTCTCAATAATTAGTCACTGCTATTGACGGTGAATACCTTAATTCAAAAAAAAAAAAAATTGAACCGAGCCAACTTACCAAAACAATTCCCATTCAACCCAAACAAATATGAGCCAATCAGATATGTGGGGGAATGTTAATAAAATGAAAAGTCGAAATAATTCAAATTATTGCAAGTATACACAAATGTGAAAATGAGAAAGAAAAGAAACTCGAGTGTCAAACAAGAAGAAAAGAGTGAAGAGAGGGAGAAATGGAGAAACCTGAAAGCAAGTAAGAGGGGGTGAACTGGGCCCCCCCAAGCTCCGAATAAGTTCAATCAGAATCAATGATAATTCCTATACATGAACATAAATCAGTGATACCAGGTTTACCTCCCAAGCCAACCTCTCGGTGGATGTATATCGCTATCATTCATTAGCTTATCCAACACCACATTGAGGTCGACAGACTGCCCGTTCTCCGTTAACTTTCTAACCGTTGCTCTAACATGGTCCCTGGGAAATCCCATGCTGGTAACTTTGTCAATGACATCATCAATGGGAACCTTGTTTCCAGGTCCAGACGGAGCTGGTCCGCCACCAACCCCGGATGCAGTGGGCAATGCATGTGGTAGTACCCTAGCTGTTGGAAGATGTGGATAACCACTTCCGGTAGAAGATGGGAGCTGCGACATTTTCATTGGGGTGCTACTGCCATATTGTGGAGATGATCCACCATAACCATATGGTTCACTTGGCCCAGATTGTGGGATATATCCAGTAGAAAACCCGGGACCAGGCCTTCTGGATGGTGGTTCATGCATTTGAGGTGGGGTCCCAAAATACTGTTGGGAGGAAGGAGGGCCACTGGGAGGCTGGCGTAAGTTTTGTGGATATGTCTGAGAAGGAACATAAGATGCCTCTTCAGGATGGTGGCCTATGGGAGGTTGGACTTGAAGGGGCTGTGGTGGTTGAGAGTACTGAGGTGGAGGGGATGGTTGATATGGCTGATGAGGCGGTGCTGCAGGAGAGGGTTGTGGCTGCTGAGCAGGAGGCATTTGGAATTGTTGATTTGGAGTCTCTTGAGTTTGGCCAGACGGTGGGTAGTAAGCATCTTGCTGAGGGACAGAAGGAACTTGCTGTGCATGAGGCATCGGGAATTGCTGACTTGGAGTCTCCTGAGGTTGGCCAGGTGGTGGATAGTAACCATCTCGTTGAGGGGCCGAAAGAACTTGGCTCTGAGGGAATTGGTCTGGATGTGGCAGATTTTGCTGGGGAACTGGAGGAGTAACAGTAGGTGGATGGGGTGCAGACGAAAGTGATTGCGGAAACGCGGCAGCCGGAGAAAGCTGTTGGTGAGATTGAAAAGGAGCAGATGCAGCTTGTTGCACGGAATCCATATGTGCAGTGCTATGAGTTTCTGATGGCTGGTCTGTCTTGGTCACCTGCAGCTTTGCAAACTGTAAAAGATCTTCAAAACTCTCTTGCTTTTCTTTTACAACATGCAATTCTGTTAGCACCTGCACATGGTTGACAAAAAAACATAAAAGAATCACACAAGCCAGTGATCAAAGTACAAGAACACGCATAATCTAGCATTAGAAGCCTACAAAAATCCCAATAAAGACGACAAAACACTGTCCCTTAACAAAACTACACGAACAAATATTTCTTGCAAGTAACCTGGGTTCTTACATGCAGCTAGAAAATTACCCCGTGCAAGTTTCGCAAGTGCCATGAAAAATCACAGCCAGATTCGCATTCTAATAAGTAATTGTAAGTGAGCAAGAAATCAACCTTGGCTTTGGAAACCAGGTATGATTTCTTCATTTTACTAATGGATGAAGATATAGGAGAAATGAAGTCGATCAGTTTTCAATTTAGAGAGACCAAGAACATAATAAAAGACAAAATCAAGTGTCTAGATGGTGTGACAACTTCATATCCTTCAATATCATGTCTTCCAATGCAGTTTGCTAATTTGATTGCTACAAGTCAATCACAGCCACTTGAGCTAACAAGATACACAATATAGATCTACTTCTGAAGCTCTTAAAATCATCAATTAAAGCTGCAAGACTTGAGCTAACAAGACACAATGTTTACCTAATTCTTCCTCTATACACCAATGGCAGCCAAAACAAAACCAAATACCAAGGGAGAATATATTTTAGAAAAAACCTTTTTTAAAATCTTCTCTAGATGTCTCATTTTCCCATCAGTGCTACCATGATTGTGTTCTATAGACACCTTCAAATCATCCACAGAAGTCTCGAGGTTACTGGTTCTACTCTCCAGCTGTGTAAGTCGGGCACCAACACCTTCTAACACGTGCATCAAATTATCAGTGTGTTTCTTCATGGTTCGGTCAATGGCAGCCACTAATGATGTCTCAACAGCTTTTTGGTCCTTTTCTTGAACGTCTTCTACAGGTTGAAGTGAGTCAAGAGAACCATACTTCTGTCCACAGTGTGGAAAAAGAAAAAGTAAACAGTAATGCAATTGAAGAAACCCAACTGAATCTTGAAACTACTAAGAAATCAAGTTGATACCAATAAAAGTTTACTAATCTAACTATAATGGGGGGAAAAAATAAATCTCAAAAAACCCACATGCGTAGAGAGATTAACTATCAAAATATTAACTCCAGGTCCACAAGATTATTGTTCAAACTACATTTCATTGAATATACTCTGGAAACTATTTTAAAAAAATCCAAGTAAAGCATAGTAAGTTTAACTTTCAAAAGATTAACACCATATCAATAAGTTTATTAATCAAACTACATTTCACCGAATAAACTCCAAAAACTATATAAAAATTCCAAGTAACTTTAATTGAATCAATTCAAAAAATTATAAATATCTAGAAAACAAAATCATATCCATTACTTATCAACAAAAAACCAAAAAGAATGGGAGGTTGAAGATTTACCTTAATTTTAGAATCGATAGAACTGGGATTGTTATTAACTCCAGGGGCATCAAGGCTAGCTGAAACAGGTCGGATCGGATGGAAATCATAGCTAGGAACGATCTCTTCCTTGTTATTAATCCAGTTAGTACCAGCACTAAGCCCAGAAGCTGGATCGTGAACATCTTCGTTTTGTGGTTGATCAATCAGATTGATGTAATCTTTGCCGGAATTTTGGGGAGGTGAAGAAGATGATGATGTTAAGTCCATTATTTGCTTGTCGATGAACTGCAATGTATTCATCAATGAGAAAATCTTTAGTTATTTGGTTTGTTTGGGTTCTTTTATCTTTTTCAATGACTGGACTACACATTTTTATACCATTTAAATAGAATTATCTCCGATACACAATCAAATTTCACCAGTAAATTTAACAAACTGACATATTTTGTAAGGAATAATAAAAGAATAAAATTATATAAGGAAGAAAAAATATGTTAATTTTTTAATCCCATTAATAGAATTTTAGAACTCTTCAACAGTGCATAGAAAATAGGCTTAACTAAATATAATACAAAAAACTCCATTCAAGGAGAAAACCCAAACAAACCCTTATATCTCTAAGATGAGCCTCAAGGCTCTCTAAGTCCATAAAGATTATTGGCAAAAACATCGGGATATGGTTATTTTGTTACCAACAAAAAATACTGAATTGTATACAAAGCATATGGAAAAAAAGTAAAAATAAGAAGGCATGTGACCCGCATGTGTAGTTGAAAAATTCCTATGTCAATGTATAAAAATTACCTCTAAAGGAAACAACATTACAATTCTTAAACAATGGCTAGTAAATTATAGATGGAAAAGTCAGAACTCAAAAGTCAGTTCATTAAAGAGATTCCTTTAGTTCAATATAAACAGGTAAATAATATATATACCCTTCTTGTCAAAGAGCTAATCAGTCAAGCAAAATGTTCAGTTTCAGTTCTGCTTTTGCTTTGATAATCAGAACCATTTCTCTCAAGGTTGATCAGTTTGGCAAAATGTTCTGTTATGCTTGGATCAAGAGAACCATTTCCCAGGCAGATAAAAGTTTAGCAAAATGTTCAGTTTCAGTTTTGCTTTTGCTTGAAACACTAGAACTAGATACCAAGCAGCTAAAAATGACTAATCAGTTGTTCTTATGCTTTTCCAGTTTCTTAATTCTAGCAGGTTCTGTATTAACGAAAGAAAGAAAGAAAAAATACTTTGAAATCATGAAATTCTATGTTTCTAGTGAGCTTGACTCAGGTTTATGTTAATTCAATCGTGTTAAATGTTGAACATTCATTTATCTGACTCAGCTCCTGTGTTACTTCAACTCTTCATTTTTCTTAAAATAAACATGTCCGATACATATCAGAACATAAGCACGGAAATATGATGCTACAAGAACACTCAAATACAAGGAAACCGAGGAAAAAATAAATGTATCCATGTCCGACACATCTAAATCAAGTAACATTGCTTAATTCTGTGAGTTCAATACATCAAGGTATTTCTCTATTAGAGATTTTTACTTCTTAAAAAAAATCTTGATTCTCACCTCTCAGACAGAGCAATTTTCACTACTGAATTTACTCATTCACAATAATCTCACTAATTATACCACTATCCTTATAGACTCATGAAACTTTTAACTCAAACATGAAATTATTACATTTTAGCTTCAAGTTGAGTATCTCTTCATCTTCTAACATATTTGAATGCTGAAAATTTTATCACGATATATTATAAATCAAAAGTAAAATTGACAATATACTATGCTTAATATTGATTTTTTATTGATTTTTTATCATTATTTTTTAAGCAAAAATAATAAAATCGACAACAAAATATGAATCCAACAACAATACGTTTCACATTCAATTATAACCTGATTCGATAACATGAAAAAAAATATCCCCATCATATTTTGCTAATAAACAATCAAACACTTAGAGCCCTAATTTCTACTTTTTTATCAGGAAATCCAGATAGCCATCCAAAATCATAAAAATTAAATTCAGATCTGAGAAACCGAAGAGAGCATTAACGGAGTTCGAAGTACCTGAAGGCGTCGGTTCTAGGAAGATGATGCGAGAATCGCTCTTTAGTTTTTTATTTCTTCGATCAGAAACAAATTTGAATTTTGGGCTATTTTTGGGGTTTTCTTAGAAGTATCTTTGCAGTGTTTTCTACGAAAGAAAGACCGAATGGGAAAGAGAAAGAGATTGAAGCAATATATGTATTGGTTTTCTTTTAAAAAAATTATTTTGGATTAAAATAAAGTATAATAGTTTTTGTCTGGTTAGATTTTAATTTTTAATTTTAATAAATAAATTATTTAATTTTTTTAAAATCAAAATTTATGTATTATATTTTGCATTTGATACGTGTAGTTTTGACTTAAATATTGTACCATTTTTTTTTCAATTTAGGGCATAATCGATTTTAATTCTCAATTTATGATATTTTTTTACAGTGCATGTAAAGTAGAATTCAGTTAAATCCGACTATGAACAATATTTTTCTCAAATTACCTCTGCCGCAACATTAAGAATGGCCTGAAGTCGGATTTTGTTGTTTACTCGAAAAAATTAATGGAGCAGATGAAAAGTTTTCAAGATTTAATTTGAACAATTTAAAACAAAATTTGCCTTTGGAATATCAATAGACAATTTGTTGAGAAAATTATTTTTTCATGGACTAATAAAAAATATTTCAACAATTTTACTAAAGCCTAACCACTATAGACATTCATATCACCCAAATTGTGCAAGTTTCACACAATCTCGTTGACTTACACATTTACTAAATAGGGTAAACTACATAAATGACCACCATACTATTGGAAAAGTCGCGATTTGACCACCTTACTTTTTTTCAAAGCAATTAAACCATCATACTATTAAATTGGGTGCAATTTGGCCACTAGCCGTTAGAGGTTAACGGCAGGGTGACGTGACAGTTAAAAAAATAAAGGTATAATTACACATTTGGTCCTTATTATTTACACATTCTTTCAATTTAGTCTTAATTTTAATTTAACAAAATAAATTAATTATTTAATTAGGTGGTGACACGTGTCACTACCTGATTAAAGGAAGAAAATGGAGAAAACAAGATATGCGCTCACAGGGAATCGAACCTGTGACTACCAACAATAAGGAATGTTGGCTTACCACCACGCCAAGTGCTGTTTTGTGATCTAGTTCATACAATATATTATATGTATTTCTTCGGCTCTCATTTTTGACCCGACAACACATGCTGACTTTGACCAGTTTAATTTTCCGCTCAACAGCTACATCGGGATTAAGCAAGTAGTTTTTGGTGGATCTGAACTGGAGAAATGGAAGGATAACTTGACAAGTGAAGATGCAGGCTATAGTGTTCACAAAATTTAGCTTCCCAAACTTAACATACAAGCGTTTTCGGCTCATTATAAATGGGCTAAGGTTCGAGGACTTGATGTGAAAGTTACTCTTAAAGTTCAAAGGTAGTATCAACCAAGTCCGAGATTTTGAATCAGAAAACATGCAATCTTTCTACGAACCTCTGTACAAGATTGTTGTTTCTGCAGATATAATAGCTTAATTAACAGCTTGCTTGTTCCTCTTATTGGCTCCGGATTTGGCTACTATTAACAACATTAAGTCTTGTAATGGCCGCCCACCTTCTTCGAATTCGGTTGGTAGTAATTATCTGCAACCTGAAACCATCTAACCATCATGCTCGAGCATTATTCATAGTGCAACAACAAGCAAACCAAATCCAACCAAGTGTTTAGGTGTTCCAAAGTAGGCTTGGTTTGTATTCATTAAATGCTCACACTCAAGTTGCTAGTAATGGACGAAATGAAGGCCTCTCACTGACAGTCCAAAACACCAGTAAATCAGGCAAGTTTTGATTACAATTGCAAGAGTATAGAGGCAATGATTGCCTTAATATTTAAGAGAATTTGAATTACCGTGCCAAGGATTCCACAATCATGGCCACGGTGATCAGCGACTGAATTATGAAGTCATAACAAGACACACTGCCGCTACATATCATCAGTAGTTTACACCAAAAATTGAAAAGCCCTGAGAATTTAGAGAACAAGGGGTTGAGCAAAGACAACTTCTTACCGCAAAAATCCTTCCAGAATCTGAGCACCAGCACTATCAAAATTAACAAATATGTTTACAATTTAAAGACCATCGCAATACAGCAGTTGGCGTGATGGTAAGCCAACACTCCTTATTATTGGTAGTCACAGGTTCGATTCCCTGTGAGTGCATATCTTGTTTTCTTCATTTTCTTCAATTTATTTAATTAAATATAAATAATTAAATCCCTCCAATAAGATAGTGACACGTGTCACCACCTAATTAAATAATTAATTTATTTTGTTAAATTAAAATTATGACTAAATTGAAAGAATATGTAAATAATGAGGACCAAATGCGTAATTATACCTTTATTTTTTTAACTGCCACGTCACCCTACCGTTAACCTCTAACGGCTAGTGGTGGTCAAATCGCGACTTTTCCAATAGTATGGTGGTCATTTATGTAGTTTACCCTACTAAATAATAAGATAGTTCTTGCTTATAACATCTTCCAAACTCTCATACATTTTTTATGTGGGATAGAGTGTTTTAAGCACTGTATTTTTCTCAACAATATTTTTAAGTACCTCGCTTTGAGCATCAATTTCTCATTTATCATACAACAAATTTGAGCATATTATATATAAATTTAAAGGTTTTATGGAGTAAAATATAAACCGTAATGTTTATTATTAAAAACTCCAAATTTACTAATACTAATATGCCTCCAAATTTATTTTCCAACACTTAATTACTAAATTCAAAAATTATATATTTTTATATAAATTTATTTATACGTACATAATTGAAATATATTTACAATTGTATAAAACATATAAAAATATCTCTAAAATAATTATCAACACACGACCGTATATTAAAATTAATTGATATTATTATAAAAAAACATGTCTATGGATACAATTATATTTTAATTTGAAGAATATGCAACCGAAGTATTTATATTGTTTGAGCAAGTATACTTGAGCGATTAGCCAAACTGTGTATTTTTATTCTCGCATATTTTTTTAAGTCGTGAATTTTAAACTAAAATAAAAATTAGAATTTGTCAAAAAAATTATTTACACCGCTAAAGCTACTAGTAAAAATGTATGCTCAGGGGATTGGATTTTGAACCACCTGCTGTCTTGATTTCTATGTTGTAACCTGTTCATCGCATCACCTGCCATTGTGTTCCCCCCACAATGTAGCTCCGATTAATTTGTTCAAAGGAAGAAGAGAATGGTCTATCATGAAAGAGAAAAACTTGTCTGCTAAGCCAAGGATGATTGCCTACAACCCAAACAGATAAAACACCTTGTGTGGTGCAGGCAAGTCATCCTTGGCTACCGGACAAGTTCTTATCCTTATGGAAGACCTCTATTCTTCGATATCGAATCCGTGCATCGACAATCTCTAGGGGAGGAAGACAAAGTCTAGCATGAATGAAAAGAGCCTGTCAAGTTAGCCAAGGAGACTGTCTGATACCCAACAAAGGGTATTCAAAGAAAATCACTCCTAAAGGGAGCAGGCAAGTCATCCTTGGCTACCAAACACAACTCTTATCTTCATGTTAGACCTTCCTTCCTCTCACGAGTATTACGAGCTCGAATGGCAGTGCCAACAACACCATTTCCAAACTCTATATTTATAACAGATTTGCATTGCCATTTGCCGAGCATGCATACTTTTGAATTGATCCCTTCTCATCCATAGAGCTTTTTCCCTTACTGCAACACTCGTTGCCCATAATGGAATATATTCGTTTCATATGTAGTAGGGACTCCATGTTTTCTAAGGAAAGGTCTTGAAGTTTCTGACCATGCTGGTGGCCAGGGGCGGAGCCAGAAATATTTTTAATGGGTGTCATTTTTTTGAACGGTATTTAAGAGGCTTAATTATTTATAAAGAGGTGTCATTTTATTTATTAAGGGTATAATTTTATTTATAAATGGGTGTCAATTATATATATATTTTTTAATTTTTTCATATACAAATTATGTAAAAAAATACGATTTCCAAAAATTTTTGGGGTGTCTCCCTTAGTAGCTCCGCCTATGCTGGTGGCACCTTTGGTCAGCCAACTTGCACTTAAACTTAGCTCCCCTCCAAAAAAAATGTAATGCTACGGTTGTTGCAGCATGATCTAGATAAGCATACCAATTCCTTTCTTAGCTAGGTTTCATTTATGCTACCATGTGCATCGGTTAGCGGTGGCGGATCCATTTGTAATTCAGGGTAGATAAGTGTCGACCTTGAAATTTAAATTATTTTCTGTTAGTTATCTATTTTACTTTTTGCGTCAACCTTGAAATTTTGTTTATGCTCACCCACATATAAATTATAATCAAAGGACGACTAAAGATGCCCATATCTGTATTCACCTAGTTAAAAATATTTCTAGATCCGTTACTGTCTGTTAGGCTTGGATTTGACTATCGAGGGCTAGCCCTAAGAAACGTCAAAAGCATCTAGCTCTTGGTTGGCTAATGTATTAAAGCTATATCGTGTGACTGATCTAGAATAAAAAAACGTTGTTCATAAAAATTAAGAGTTTCATTAAGTTTGCTCCCCCCAGATTTGACCAGAAGCCAATTGCTTCACAACCAAAATCAGACGAGTTGGTAGGAAAGAAAACTGATGACCGAGGGAAGGGCCAATACTTTGTGACTACTTTTTAAAATTTTTGGTAAAACTACATCCGATTTCAACTTTAATGCTTAAACTATCATTTCGTCTCAAATTACTTTAAAAGTTAATGACGTTGAACAAAAAAAAATCTGACAAAATAACCAATAAGATCATAACACATGATAAACGTCATCGATAATATGGGTTACACAAGCATGTAATGCTTTCTTATTGGTTGGTATAGCTACCCTTTTCTTTTAACGCTGTTAATCTTTTAAAATTATCGGGATAAAATGATAGTTTAAGCATCAAACTAGACAAAAAAATTTTAAAAAAAAATTGAGTAAAGTTGAAGTGATAAATTTGACTTGCATGCAAGAATAAAATCTGATAAAGGCACAATATATTGGTCTATACATTGGTAGTAAATGCTGATAGAAACACCCAAATGGACATATCAATACCATTTGAGATGCCCCAACTGACCAAACCAAACCAATACCAAAAGAACATAAAATGTCAATGCCATTTGCACCATGCAATGGCTTTTCGTCCCAATTGACTTTCCTTGTGCATACATTTTCTCCGTTCACAAATGCATTTTGGTATTTATTCACTTTCTTTAAGTATCTTTGTCTGGTTTTACGAATCTGTAACATGGGCGGATGTAGCATAGAAAGTGGGGTGCAATTGACCCGCTTGATCTGTTAGGTATGAGGTTTTCAATGTGGTAATATAATTTTTTTTATAAGAAATATTAGATTTGACCCCACTTAATTTGTTAGGGTATAGAGTCAACAATACTTATTGTAGTTATATGAATATTTCATAACTCATACTTTACTCATGACCTCACTAGGTGAAAATCCTAACTCTGCCACTAATTGATAATTAACAAATATTGTTATTGAAATATTGGTAAGACGATAAAGGACTTATTATGAAGTTTTCAATTAATATTACTTTTTTTTTGTTTTTGAAAAGATAAAATAAAAACTTAATAAATACCACTCCCTGCATCCTTCTATTTATGTATTAAAAATAAATAGAAATTCTCTCTCATTTTTAGTGTTCTATTTATGTACTCACACTAAAAGTTAAGTTTATGATTTATAGTTTAGGGTTTAATGTTAGGGTTTGTGGTTAAGGTTTAAGAAATTTAAAGAATGGTGTATTTTTTAGGGTGTAAGATTTAAAATTTAGGGTTAAGACTTAAAATTTAATTTTATAGTGTTGGGGCATAAAAAGACATCAAAAAGGGTATATAATTTTTATTCATTAAAAATGAGGGTTATTATTTTACTTATCTTTGATAAATAATAAAAATGATATTAAAAAGACACCAAAAAAAGTATATGATTTTTATCCATTAAAAATGAGGGTTATTTTACTTATCTTTGATAAATAATAAAAATGATATTTTTACTAAAAAAAGCCGGAATAATAATAATAAAACACGGTTGAAATAGTAATTTTCAGGAAAAAAGAATTCCCCTCCAATCTCAGCCCCAAAAATGCTAGGCAGATGCGGAAAAAGGTTTCAACAATTTATAATATAAATACTGTTATTTCATAAACTAACATCAATTGCGGGGATAGCTCAGTTGGGAGAGCGTCAGACTGAAGATCTGAAGGTCGCGTGTTCGATCCACGCTCACCGCACTGATTTTTATATTTTTGCTCTTTCCAGATTGTCCTTTGCTTCTGGTTTTGCCTGGTTCGTTTTTCTTCATCTTTCTGATCAGGACTACACCCGTTTGATATATATGTATGCAAATGCAATTAACTAACTTTCAGTGTTTTTCATTATTCAAATTTTAGCACAAGTTAACGAGATTTCAGTTTTCAGGAACCGATGGCACCGGACTCGGACTTATAATGCATCATCTTAAGCTTGGAAAGTAAGTAAAAACTTAACAAAACTATCCAACAAGTGTCCATTTCACAGAATGAAGGATGTTCAACATTTGGTGCTTGCATATTCCAATGCAGGATAGAACGCCATTATATTTATGGTACTTGTTTTTCCTCCGTTTTTCGGTATCGGTCACTTTATCAATGGCTATATGTAATAAGTTTGGTAATCCATTGTTCTGTAATTTTGTTTTTCCAGTTTAGAGCTAGTGAAGCTTGTGGGAAGAACTATTGGATCAGAGAATCACAGGTCACCAAACAGGCCAATACATCTCACCAGTCGCCTTCTCCGTCGCAGCTCGAATCCTGACATAGGTCCAAAGTTAGTCTTACATGGATACAATATGCTCCGCTCTGTCCATGGAGAATCGTATCGAATATCGATTATCGAATATCGATTATCGAATATCGAGTTAGATGCTCCGCTCTACCCACAGTTGCAACCACTGATACCTGTACTGAACAATGGACATTATGCCTGATCAGTTCCCACTTAATCTTGCTGAGCTTACGAACAGGTTATTTTGGCTGCCAACATGATCTTTAACTTCCTTAAACTCCGGCATACGGAAACTCGTTGATATTACTATACTTATTCTGCAGTGGATATGGTGTACATCGTAGTGAATTAACATAATTAAATTTGTGATTTATTTCATGATGGTAGATTGAATTCACTGTGTTTTCTCTTCCTGGTATGCTTCTCTTTTACGTATAATATATTATGGGAAAATATCTCATGCACTGGCAGTAGAAACGGAATGTTTCACATGCGTCATAGTTTTAAGGTTTATGGTCTCAGTTTAGGATTTATGTGTATGGGTTTAGAATTAAGGATTTGTGGTTAGAATTTAAGATTTAGGGGTTAGGATTTAGATTTTAGGTTAATATAGTTAGAGATTTGAGTTTTAACTTATAAACCCTATATTTAACCTGAAACCTTAAATTAAAACTATATCAACTAAATTCAAAACCTCAAAATCGAGGCGCTTGTATATAGAATAATTACCCATTTCAAATATCTTATTTGTCTTCAATCTTCCTCAAAATAAATAAAAAGATAAATAACAATTGTCAGAAGTGGGATTTGAACCCACGCCCTCTCTCGAAGACCAGAACTTGAGTCTGGCGCCTTAGACCACTCGGCCATCCTGACATGTCGATAAGATTGGCTCAAATTCATCTTAATATGTCGTGTAGTCAAAGTACATGTGCTGGCTGTGCTTCTTTGATCCTATGTTTTTTTTTTCCTTAATTAATAAAAATCTATTGTCTTCCCATATATACTATAAAAATGTTTTCTAATAAAGAGCAAACGAGTAAAATAGGATATATCGACATATGGTAAAGAGAAGGTTAAAGTAAACCTTAAAGTATTGATCATAGCGAAAGATCAACTACCATTGGTGCAGTGAGATAGGACATTAAATCTTTTTAACAAAATTAAGAGTTCGAAATATGATATTATGAATAGAACAATTGAGTTGGAAAAGTCATCCTATTATGACGAATCTCTACAATATTTGATTTGGATTAGGTAATTAATAAATTAGATATATATTGCACTATTTCATTAATTTTATTTTTTTACACCAATATTGTTACTTTTTCCTCCTATGTATACACACACAATTGTTTCTAGTACATTTTGTGCAACATATAATTTTTTTATGTAATTTGTTTTAGAAACTATGTATATCATCATACTTTAAATGGGTCAAATTTTTCATAATATACACGAATAGTCAAAGTACATCTGCTGGTTCTGCTTCTAACTTCCCTAAAATTAGATACATCGTATGTTAACCCTCATGGATTTTTAAGTTGGCCAAGGATTTATTTCATGTTCTGTTTTTTCTTAATCAGCTAAGCCAAGGATGATTGCCTGCAACCCATATAGGTCATCAAATTTACCTTGGTGAAAAACACCAAGTGAGGTGCAGGCAAGTCATCCTTGGCTACCAGACAAGGTTTTTTTTATTCTTATGGAAGACCTCTCTTCCTCAATATCGAATCCGTGCATCGACAATCGCTATGAGAGGAAGACAAGGTCTAGCATGAATGAAAAGAGCCTGTTAAGTTAGCCAAGGAGACTGCCTGATACCCAACAAAGAGTATTCAACGAAAACTACTCACGGAGAGAGCAGGCAAGTCATTCTTGGCTACCAAACACAACTCTTATCTTCATGTTAGACCTTCCTTCCTTTCTCGTGTATTTCGAGCTCGAATGGCAGTGCCAACAACACCATTTCTAAACTCTATTTATAGCAGATTTGTATTGCCATTTGCCGAGCATACATTTGAATTGATCCCTTCTCATCCATAGAGCTTTTTCCCTTACTGCAACACTCGCTGCCCATAATAGAATATATTCGTTTCATATATAGTAGGGACCCCATGTTTTCTAAGAAAAAGTCTTGAAGTTTCTGACCATGCCGGTGGCACCTTAGTCAGCCAACTTGCACCTAAGCTTAGTCCCCCTCCAAAGAAATGTAATGTTAGGGTTGTTGCAGAATGATCTGGATATGCATACCAATTCCCTTCTTAACTAGGTTTCATTTATGCTACCATGTGCATTGGTTAGCGGTGGCGGATCCACTTGTAATTTAGGGTAGACAAGTATCCACCTTGAAATCTGAATTTTTTCTGTTAGTTATTTATTTTACTCGGAAGAGCCAATGCTTTGTGACTACTTTTTAAAATTTTTGGTAAAATTACATCCGTGTTTAAACTTTAATGCTTAAACTATCATTTCGTCTCGAATTACTTTAAAAGTTAATGACGTTGAACAAAAAGAATCTGACGAAACAACCAATAAGATCATAACACCTGATAAACATCATCGATAATATAGGTTACGCAAGCATGTAATGCTTTCTTCTTGGTTGGTATAACTACCCTTTTCTTTTAACCTCGTTAATCTTTTAAAATCATCAGGATAAAAAGATTGTTTAAGTAACAAACTAGACAAAAAAATCTTTAAAAAAATCGAGTAAAGTTGAAGTGATAAATTTGACTTGCATGCAAGAATAAAATCTGGTAAAGGCACAATATATTGGTCCATACATTGGTAGTAAATGCATACATTTCCTCCGTTCACAAATGCATTTTGGTATTTATTCACTTTCTTTAAGTATCTTTGTCTGGTTTTACGAATCGGTAACATGGGCGGATGCAGTATAAAAAGTGGGGGTGCAATTGACCCGCTTTATTTGTTAGGTATGAGGTTTTCAATGTGGTAATATAATTTTTTATAAGAAATATTAGATTTGACCCCACTTAATTTGTTAGGGTATGAGGTCAACAATGGATGGAAATTCTCTGCCCCTTTTCGGTACCCCTACTTATGCCATACACTTAAAATTAGGTTTAGGGTTTGAAGTTAGGGTTTAGAGAATTTAGGGTAGGGTATATTTTTTAGGGTATAGAGTTTAGGATTTAGTATTTAGGGTTAGGGCTTGAAATTTATTTTTTAGTGTTAGGGCATATATAGGGACACCGAAAAGGGACAGAGAATTTTTATCTGTGAACAATACTCATTATAATAGTATATGAATCTTTCATACCTTATATTTTACTCCTAACCTCACTAGATAAAAAAATATGGCTCCACCAAAACAAATATTGTTATCGAAGTATTGTTAGGATGATAAAGGACTTGTTATAAAGTTTTCAATTAATATTACTTATCTTTTGCTTTTGAAAAGATAAAATAAAAAATTAATAGATACCACTCCTTGCTCTATGATTCTATCCTTCTATTATGTATTAAAAATGAGGGTTATTTTACTTATCTTTGATAAATAATAAAAATGATATTTTTACTAAAAAAGTTGGAATAATAATAATAAAATTAGGGGTGAGCTAAACTTGATTCGACTTGAAAAATAGAATTTTTCGACTCGACTCGGGTAAAAGAAACTCAACTCGAAATTGCATAAATTCGACTCGTCTCGACTTGAAAAAATTTCAAATAAAGTTTGAGTTGTAAAATGGAAACTCGAATAACTCAAAATTTTAATAATTAGGGATTGATTTTTAAGTTCGAGTCGAGTACCTCAATTTTCCTGGTATAAATATATCGAAATAAAAAAATGAAGAAATATATGCCACATATGAAGAAGTATGTATGCATATCTTATATGATTAGAGAAATTCGTTTAAATTAGAATTAATTTATACTATAACATGATATATAATTACAATTAAATTCTTATAGGAAATCGAAAAGTTGACTCAAAAAAAATTCAAATAAAATTTGAGTAGAAAAATATAACGTTCAACTCGAATATTTTTTACTCGACTTGACCGAGCGATCACCCCAAAATAAAACATGGTTGAAATAGAAATTTTCAGGAAAAAGAATTCCATCCAATCTCAGCCCCAAAAATGATAGGTAGAAGAAAAAGGTTTCAATAATTTGTACCAATAAATACTGATACTTCATAAGCTGATATCAATTGCGGGGATAGCTCAGTTGGGAGAGCGTCAGACTGAAGATCTGAAGGTCGCGTGTTCGATCCACGCTCACCGCACATGATTTTATATTTTTGCTCTCCAGATTGTCCTTTGCTTCTGTTTTTGCCAGGTTCGTTTTTCTTCATCTTTCTGATCAGGACTACACTCGTTTGATATATATGTATGCAAATGCAATTAATTAACAAAACTATCCAACAAACTATGGTTAATTAATTAACAAAACTATCCAACAAGTGTCCATTTCACAGAATGAAGGATGTTGTACATTTGGTGCTTGCATATTCCAATGCAGGATTATGGTACTTGTTTTTCCTCGGTTTATCAATGGCTATATGTAATAAGTTTGGTAATCCATTGTTGTGTAGTTTTGTTTTTCCAGTTTAGAGCTAGTGAAGCTTGTGGGAAGAACTATTGGATCAGAGAATCACAGGTCACCAAACAGGCCAATACATCTCACCAGTCGCCTTCTCCGTTGCAGCTCGGAATCCTGACATAGGTCCAAAGTTACAGTCTTACATGGATACAATACCTATTCGAGTTAGATGCTCCGCTCTATCCATGGAGAACCGTATCGAATATCGATTATTTTTTTTTCCTGTTTTCTTTGTTACCCACAGCAACATCCTTTAGTAAGTCACAGTTGCAACCACTGATAACTGTACTGGACATTATGCCTGATCAGTTCCCACTTAATCTTCCTTATATGCTGAGCTTAACAACAGGTTATTTTAGCTGCTGCCAACATCATCTTTAACTTCCTCAAAATAAATAAAAAGATGAATAAAAATTGTCAGAAGTGGGATTTGAACCCACGCCCTCTTTCGAAGACCAGAACTTGAGTCTGGCGCCTTAGACCACTCGGCCATCCTGACATTTCGATAAGATTGGCTCAAATTTATCTTAATATCACGTGTAGTCAAAGTACATGTGCTGGCTGTGCTTCTTTGATCCTATGTTTTTTTCTTAATTAATAAAAATCTATTGTCATCCCACATATACTATAAAAAGGTTTTCTAATAAAGAGCAAACGAGTAAAATAGGATATATCGACATATGGTAAAGAGAAGGTTAAAGCAAACCTTAAAGTATTGATCATAGCGAAAGATCAACTACTATTGGTGCAGTGAGATAGGACATTAAATCTTTTTAACAAAATCAAGAGTTCGAAATATGATATTATGAATAGAACAATTGAGTTGGAAAAGTCATCCTATTATAACGAATCTCTACAATATTTGATTTGGATTAGATAATTAATAGATTAGATATATATTGCAATATTTCATTAATTTTATTTTTTTACACCAATATTGTTACTTTTTCCTCCTCTGTATACACACACAATTGTTTCTAGTACATTTTGTGCAACATATAATTTTTTTATGTAATTTGTTTTAGAAACTATGTATATCATCATACTTTAAATGGGTTAAAAAAGAGTAGTAGTTATAAATGAAACTAACCATGTTGGGGTAATTACAAAATAGAGAGGAATATTGAACCAAATAAGTGTTTCGGTGGAAAAGCGGATGGTATTCATCCTAGAAGGTACGGATTCAAATCGTTCTGTTTATAAGGTGTATGCCCATTGTCAAAGTGTTAAGAATATGTATGAACAGATACTACATTATAATCATCTTTAAATTATTCAAAAATACATAAAAATTGAATATAATAGGAAACGAGAAAGAGGCAATGTTCTTCAATGAAGATGTTCATCGGAATGTAACTAAGATTAATAATTTGGAAATGTACTCGTCTTTAGGGTATTTCTGGAATGTACTGTTCAAAAAAATACATAAATTTGTACCCGCCTTTAGTGGTATTTCTGGAAATGTACTGTTCAAATTCGAATTCAGTTGAATCCGACTTTACATGCACTGTAAAAAATGTCATAGACTGAGAATTAAAGTCGACTGTGCCATAGGTTGGGAAAAAAATTTGGTGCAATATTTAAGTCAAACCTCCAGTTTTGATATTTATTCTTATATTAATTGAATTATTCGTATATGTATTAAGTATAAATTTTTATTATAAATGTACACTAAAAATAAATATATTTAAAATTTAAGATTAATAATTTGGTAATAATTTGTTTGGCTAGGGATGATAACATAATTTGAATCCGATTTTATCCGAAGAAAAAATTCTGATTCAAATCCGATATAAAAAGTTTGAATCTGAATTCGAAAAAGGTCTAAGTCCTAATAGAAGGTGGATCAGATATGGACATCGCCATGTTCTGATCTGAATCCGTTCTAAATCTATATTCTGTAACATCCTGATCCCGATCCAGATCTGAGGTACTACATTCGGGTCACCCAAAACTAACCCATCAAAAATTTTAGTTAAAAACCATAAGTTTAGCCGTATTTTAAAAGCATTGATCATCCACTGATTCATGTAATTAAATAAATATTTAAATAAGTTTACAAAATAGGATCTCCAAGTTTAAAACACTGTATGTCAAAATAATATTTTAAAATAGAGTTACAGACTCAATAGTGGCAAGGTCCTATGAATACATTAGCCCAACTAAAATAACAAGTATTGTACTCTGAAGCGAACACGGTGCTGGGAAAACCTTTCTTGATGAGCTCCTCCAAGGGTGACATGTCAACCTACGCACGGAAAAACTACACATTTGTACACTGAGCTAACAAAGCTCAATGATACATTTTTACTCTACCACAATTCGTGGCTATCATAAAATAAGCATGCAAGATTATATAGTAGAGAGAACATAGATATGGCTTGCTATCTACGAGCTATCATCTAACCTACACCAGCTAGAGTCCTTAGAGTACCTATCTCAAGGCAGCAACGAGTCTACAAGAAGTCATATAAGTTTCCACAATATCATGTCATACTCGAGGACGCATCACCTGTCGAGATACTCGAGCTCACACAACCTATCGAGTTAATACATGCCATACTCAGATCACCTAGCTATATGATGCATATTGTCACGGGGCCATTACCCTATTCCCAAAAGACATGTATAATAGAATGTGCAGCGCCACTGTTTATATATCCCAAGACCTCCCCTTTTCTTTTCGATGTGAGATTAATCACCCCGCCTCTTCTCAGACGTGACATTCTCCCCCACTCAACCTCGTGACGCCCTCATCACGAGCTTCCGCTCTCATTATTGGCCAATTGTCACGGTTGTCCACCCTGCCTACCCTGCTCACGGGCGCTCGGCGTGAAATCAGGCAGTCAAAGGGTTACTTTGATACCACTTGTCACGTGGCCATTACCCTCTTCCTAAAAGACATGTCTAATAGGATGTGCAGCGCCACTGTTTATATATATCCCAAGACCTCCTTTTTCCTTTCCGATGTGAGATTAATGACCCCGCTTCTTCTCAGTCGTGACAATAAGCTAACAATCTAAAGCAACCACATAGCATACAATATAGATTCATACATCATCCACATAAAGGCCAACGAAACCTTACTTTATTTGTGTTCACACAGCCGTCGAGTCAATGGACCATGCCTGGATCACCATAGCCACAGATACGCCCTAGATATACTTGGATCACATTAGCCACAAGTAGTCTTTATCTGAGGTCACTCAGCCAATCAGGTTACTCGAGCTCACTCATCCCATAGAGTTAATACTTTATCTCAATCACCATAGCCACATATAGGTTTCTAACCGCACCTAGATCACTTAGCCCATGAGTACTTCAGATGTACTTGATCATTCAGCCCGAAGTACACATCCCCTTAATATAAGTACCGTAGTACTGACCCTAGGACATCCAGATTCCTTTTCATCTATCATAAGATAATACATGCTCTTCGAGCATTCATACACCTCACCAATAGGTAAATGGCACCAAGCCAAGCCACTAAACAAATGCCCCAAGGCATGACACTAAACATCACGGTTATCAAGAGTCACCATTTAATAAGTTATAACACGTTATTATATCTATGAGGGTTAAACCTTGGTTTCTTAGTTTTAAATTTATTTTACCCCAATAGGCCTTAGCCTTCGAATTATAGATCATTTACTGGAACTAGCCTTACTACCACAAAATTCTACATGTTATGTAGAAAAATCAAGAAAATAGGTTGGTGACCAAGAAAATAGGTTGGTGACCTAAAAAACAAGTTGGTTATCGATACACAAACCCAAAATTCGTATATGGAGTTTGTAAATCACCCCTAATACCCCTAAAACCCAAAGGCACAACCCAAATCAAATCTTTACATTATAAAAAGTAATTTAAGTGGTTTCCTACTATTTTTACACCTTATTAACAATTAATTCGAATTTCACCATTAAAGGCTCTAAGTTACTTTAACACCAAAACTAGCAACCTTAACCACAATATCAAGCAAGGCAATTACTTTAGGATATTCAAGAATCAAGGAGTCAGAAATGTATTGATCTTGTAGTAAAATCCCCAAATTTGCTTCACACACCCGAAATCCTCAACTTTGTCTCTCTAGCTCCAACTTGAATAAACCTCAAGGCACCTCATTTATACCTCAAAACAAGGAAACGAACCAAGACTTAACTCAAACACCAAAGAGAGGTCTAGCCACATATTAACAACCTTGAAAAACATGCAAGAAACCCCAAGAACTTAAACCCCTTCAAAAACCCATTAACAAAGAACTCACCTTTATACCTCAAGAATATATTTTTCTTGAATCTCTTGATGGGGAGATTAACATACTTGAATTTTGGACCTTGGGCGGAAGATTTGATGTATAAAGTTAGCTCTTTTAGTCCAAAATGGCCATGAGTGTTTTAGAAAAAAGAAGAAGAAAATGTGTTGGGTGGTGATCTTACCAAGACTTTCTTATCCCCTCCCTTAAAACCCCACGCGATAGCCAATACAAAAAAGGGAATGACCAGCCTTTCTCTTTAAAAGGGATATAATTATCCTATAAAACCTCCTACTTTCACCCTTGTCCCCAAATGGTCCCTTTTCAAGAACAAATGACTCGATCTTCATCCAATAGGGCCCAAACTTGTCCTAAAGAGACCAATCACCAAATCTAACACGATGGTCCCTAATTCGGGTCAACGCCCAATGTTGACTCAGAAATTTGGGTCGTTACATATTCGATTCGAGTACGATCCATATATAAATCCGGATAAAAACACTTAAACTCTCAGATCTAAAAAATATAGATATATATTGAAATCTTAATTAAGTTGAATTGAAATTATGTATATTTAGTATATATTGAAATCCTAATTAAGTTTAATTGGGATTATATATATATGTATCTATATATATATATATTGAAATTAGGATTATGTAAAACTAATATTTAATTTTGATATAACAAATAATTCAAGGACTAAATTGCAAAATAAATAAATTTCTAAGTAATCAAAATACTTGATTTTGACAAGTAAAATTTATACTTAAAATGTTTTGAAGTCAAAACTTAAACCTCATAATTTTTTCTAAGTGTTTCAAAGCCAAAATATACAAAATTACTCAGGCGTTTCGAAACACCCTCAAAGTGTTTCGATACGTTTTGTCACTGGAAACGTGTGTTTCGAAACGGACCTCACCCGTTTCGATACGACCTTCATCTGGGCTTTTGATTTTTAATTATTGTTTCAAAATAGCTCACTCCCGTTTCGATACGGGGTTAAGTAATTTTAAAATTGGGCATTAAATGAACTAGCCGTTACTTGTCAGAAATTAATTTTTGAAGATTTGGTTAAGTGTTTCGATACACCCCAAGGCTGTTTTGAAACACTCATTTACAGTTTCTAAACCTTTCGATACAACCCTTATCTGTTTCGATACGGCCCTCTTTTTTGCATTTTACAGTTTCAAACTATTTCAATACGACCTATAGCCTTTTCGATACGGGCCTTTTTTACACACAAAGACTCTTTCTTTTTTAGTGTCCGTTACGATACAGAGGTCTCGTGTTCCGATATGAGTAGTTGCATAACAACATTTATAGAGGGAAGAGAGAGCCCCAACGGCTCTATTGATGATCTCAACCACCAAAACGACTAGAAATCAATAAGAAGGTATAAAAACAACTCTCCAAAGCTACAACAACAACTATTGAACCTTCAAGCAACATCAAAGCATTCAATCCAAACCCTTGTACCTTTAGTGTCAAATTCTTGTACCCAACTCATTTAAAATTTTTCATTGTTAATCTTTTTAGAGTTTGGGGAGTGTTTAAGTGTAATTGGGTAAACAATTAGCCTTTGAGAGGTACAATCATAATTTGCCTATCTTCTTTTGTAAAAGAGTGATATTGGATCAATCTTTGGGTAGAGAGATTGATCGATTTGTAAGGTTTCCTCCTAAGCCGAGAAAAGGGGACGAATTCAAGTTAGTGAATTGTTGAAATCCTCAGTAGGGTGCTGAGATAGTGGATGTAGAGCTTGTTCGAAGCTTGAACCACTCTAAAATTGCCTTGTCTTCATTTTTTAATTATCCATTTGCACCCTTCAATTTTTATTCCACCAATTCACCCACTCTCGATGATTAGCCATCATTTGATCAACTCAACAATTAGTATCAGAGCTACACTCATTGGAAGGATTAACACCCTTTTAAGTAGATCTTGGAAGAGTTTGATCAAGCACACTTCAATCGATATCTTGCTATGGCATCCACCTCCAGCCAAAACCTCTACGAGTCTCTATTCATCACCAAACTACCATTCTTCAATGGGGATAACTATCCTTATTGGAAGAACTGGATGCGACTCTTCATCAAATTAAACGACTACATGGTGTGGGACGTGGTAGAAGACAATCCTACAATTCCAATGAAGAGAGATGGTGAAGGGAGGCTTGTTCCAAAGACTAAAGCCGAAATAACCGATGAAGATAGAAGACGTTTGCAAGTCAACGACAAAGCCTTGCACATAATCTTTTGTACTCTCGGTCCTGACATATAGTCAAAGGTGTCTTCAATTTAAAGTGATAAAAAAGTGTGGGACACCCTAGAGACTACATATGAAGGAACAAATGACGTCAAGGAGACGAAGATCGGGTTGCTCAATTTGAGTTATGAAAACATCAAAATGGAAGCCGATAAAAGTGTCTCCAAGATGTTTGATCGATTCTCGGTCACTATCAATGGACTAAAGGGCTTTGGTGAAGTTATTCTCGAAGATAAGCTAGTCCGAAAGCTACTCTACTCTATTTCGGAGTCTTGGGATGGCAAGAGGACGACCATCATCGAAGCTCAAGATTTGAAGACTCTCAAGCTAGACACCCTTGTTGGATCTTTACTCACCCATGAGATTATAAAGCAAGGGAGAGAAGAAGAAGAAAGAGAAAAATGTATAGAAGAAAGAGGTTGAAAAGAAGAAGGTAGTAATCGCACTCAAAGCATCATACAACTAAAGCGATTCTAGTGAGGAAGAGGAAGAAGAGATGGCCATGTTGGCCAAACGAATCACTCGATTCATGAAGTCCAATCGAGAAAGAAAATTCAATAGAAGATGAGACTTCAAGAATAAAGGGAAAGAGGAAGAAAAGGATCAACTCATTTGTTATGAGTGCAAGAAGCACGACCATATCTGAACCGATTGCCCTCAATTGAGGAAGAAGAGCTTTGGGAAGAAGAACAAGCTCAAGGCTCAAGTGGCAACTTGGAGTGATGAGGAGTCATCCGAGGAAGAGGAAGAAGTGTCAATCTTTGCCTCATGGCCCTTGAGAAGGATCACATGGTAAACTCTAACTCATCTCTTACTTATGATGAATATGATGCGTTACAAAATATTTATGATGAATTGTTTGAGAAATACAAAGAGTCTATTTTGAAAAACAAGAAAACTTTTTATGATTTAAAATCTCAAAATGAGTCTCTTTCAAAAACCAATTCTGAATTAAAAAAGAAAGTTTTATATTTGATGAATCTTTCAAATGAGCTTAAAAAGAAAAATTTTGATGTTGAAAAACATCTTTATGATTTTCAAGATTATCACACTAAGGAAGTCGATAATCTTAAAACCTCTCTTGCTATTGGGAAAAATGGTTTTTACAAGGGTAGTTCTTCAAAAACCCAATATGTAAAGAGAAAGGATTTCAACTACAAACAAAGAGGTTTTCAAAAGCAATCCAAAGTTAAAAGAGTTAGGAGTGTATGGGTTCCTAAGGAACTCATTATTTCTAATAATATAAATGCAATTGCTTCTTGGATTCCTTAGGGAACCAAACTTTTGGGAGCTAACACTTGTGGACCCATAATGGTTTGGGTACCAAAATCAAAGAACTAATCTTTGTTTGTAGGGGGAGCATTGCTACAAGACCAAAGCTTCAAGTCAAAACACATGGTACCTTGATAGTGGATGCTCAAGACACATGACCGAAGACAAGAGTAGATTCATAGAGCTCAAGCCAAAGCATGGTGGAGTGGTGACTTTTGGTGACAACTCCAAAGGTTATATTGAGGGGATTGACTCTATTTTTAATCTCTCATCCATTCTCATTGAAAATGTATTACTTGTCAACGGTCTTAAACATAATATTTTGAGCATTAGTCAACTTTGTGATAAAGGTTTTGATGTTCATTTTGATAAAAATGGGTGTAAAATTGTGAACATTAAAACAAATGAATTAATGATCATTGGTCATCGTATAGGAAATATTTATATGGTGCATTTAGATGACATACATTCATCCCTTGCATGTTTAGTTGCACATTATGAGAATGGTGCATGGTTGTGGCATAGGAAACTTGGGCATGCTAGCATAAATGTTTTAGAAAAATTGGCTTCCCAAATCTAGTTAGAGGTTTACCCAAACTACAATTTTTATTAGATAAAATATGTGATGCTTGTGCTAAGGGTAAACAAAATAGAACTTCATTTAAACACATTAATGATGTTTCAACTAGTTGGGTATTACAACTAATCCACATGGATTTATTTGGGCCTTTTAGAACTATGAGCTTGGGTGGTAAGTCATATGCATTTGTATTGGTAGATGACTTTTCTAGATACACTTGTGTTCTATTCTTAAGTACTAAGGATGATGCTTTAGAAAATTTTATTACATTTACAAAAATTACCCAAAATGATATTGATCATAAAATTTCACATATTAGAAGTGATCTTGGAACCGAATTTCAAAATATGGGTTTTAAAGATTTTTTTAATGAAAATGGTATTAGCCATAATTTTTCGGCTCCTCGTACTCCTCAATAAAATGGGGTAGTTGAGAGGAAAAATAGAACTTTAGAAGAGATGGCTAGAACTATGCTTTGTGAAAACAACTTACCTAAGTATTTTTGGGCGGAAGCCACTAATACGGCTTGTTATATTATTAATAGAGTAATGATTAGTCCTATTTTAAAAAAAAAACACCTTATGAGATTTTAAAATCCGAAAAGCCTAACATTAGCTATTTCCACCATTTTGGTTTTAAATGCTTTGTTTTAAACAATGAAAAAGACAACTTAGGTAAATTTGGTGCTAAAAGTGATGAATCAATATTTTTGGGGTATTCCCTAAACTCTAAAGCCTATCGTGTATTTAATAAAAGAACTTTGATTGCTGAAGAGTCTATACAAGTTGTTTTCAATGATAACCTCCTTCCGAGGAAGGAATCTTGTGATGATGGTGATGTAGGGATCATTGATGCCATTGATGGATGACAAATATCAAAGGTGGATGAGATTCCAACTAAAGAAGAAGAAACACAAGATCCACCTCTTGAAGCCTTGAAGGACTTGGCTCTTGAGGAAAAGAAGGTGACATACCCAAGGGAGTTCAACTATGTCAAAGGTGGTGAAATCTTGGGAGATCCATCCAAGGGGGTAACTACTAGATCTTCTCTCAAACTTATGAATCATGTTGCATTTATCTCATGCATAGAGCCTAAAAATATCAAAGAAGCATTAAAAGATTATTTTTGGATATTGGCTATGCAAGAGAAACTTAATCAATTTGAGAGAAGTAAAGTATGGACATTAGTTGATAGGCCTAATAATCAATCTACTATAGGAACTAAGTGGGTATATAGAAACAAACTAGATGAGAGTAGTAGCATAGTTAGAAACAAGGCTAGAATGGAAGCTATTAGGATGCTTCTTGCATTTGCATGCTATCATGATTTCAAGCCTTTTCAAATGGATGTAAAAAGTGCTTTTCTAAATGGTTTTATAAATGAAGAAGTGTATGTTGAACAACCACCTGGTTTTGAAGATCCAAGCTTTCTAAACCATGTTTTTAAACTATCTAAAGCTTTATACGGTTTGAAGCAAGCTCCAAGAGCTTGGTATGAAAGACTTTCAAACTTTTTAATTGAAAAAGATTTTGAAAAAGCAAGGTGGATGCTACACTTTTCATTAAAAGATGTGACAATGATATTTTAGTAGTTCAAATATATGCTGATGATATTATTTTTGGTTCTACTAATGAATTTTATTGCCAAGAATTTTCTAAGCTAATGCAAGGTGAATTTGAGATGAGCATGATGGGAGAGCTCTCATTTTTCTTGGGGCTCCAAATCAAGCAAAGGAAAGATGACACCTTCATAAATCAAGCTAAATGCATCAAGGATATGCTCAAGAAGTTTGGCTTGGAGAATGTGAAGCTTCAAGCCACTCCTATGAGCTCATCAATTAAGCTTGACAAGGATGAATGAGGTAAGTGTGTTGATTCTAAGCTTTATCGTTCTATGATTGGATCTTTGCTTTACCTTACCGCAAGTAGACTCGATATCATGTTTAGTGTTTGCTTGTGTGCTAGGTTTCAAGCTAGTCCTAGAGAATCATACATAGTTTCTATTAAGAGAATCTTTAGATACCTTAGCGATACACCTTGTTTAGGTTTTTGGTATCCTAGAGACTCCTCCTTTGACCTTCATGCCTTCTCCGATGTGGATTATGGGGGATGTGTTGAGTTGATCAAACAATTGCAAATGGCCAAGAGGGGGGTGAATTGGCAATTAAAAATTTTGTGAAGAGAATATTGGAAAATAAAATGACACAAGGGGTTATAGTGGTTCAAGTTCAACAACCGAACTCTACATCCACTACCTTAGCTCCCACTAAGGATTTTCCAAAACAATTCACTACTTGAATTCGTCCCCTTTTCTTGGATGAGGAGGAAACCTTACAATATCGATTAAGCTTTTCAACCCCAAGCTTAATCCACTCAAATACAAAAAAGATTTTTGGTAAACTCAAGTATCTCCTCTCAAAGGATGATTGTCTACCCACTTACAATTATAGCAACCCAAAAACTCTCAATAATATGACAAAATGAAATACAAAGAGTTGGGCACAAGAATATAGCTTTGAATAGCTCTAGGATTTGGATTTTTGCTTTGATGATGCTTGAATGTGTATTGTTGATCTTCCTGGTGAAATGAAGCTTGTATTTATACCCTTGAATCAGTTTCTAGCCGTTTGGATCATTTGACTTATTGAAGGAGCCGTTGGGAACATTTTTCCAGCTATTAAGGCAGCTCCCCAGCACCGCGTATCGATACACGACAAGGGTGTATCGATACGCTAGTTTAAATTCAAACTAGCCGTTGTGCGTAAAAACAAAGTGTATCGATACACTAGGCGTATCGATACGGTCCAAACTCTCTGTCAAGTTTGTTGCATCAAAGCGTATCGATACAGGGGTCGTATCGATACGGTCCAAACTCTCTGTTAAAAACATTAATTTGTTGCATCAAAGTGTATCGATACTGTGACCAAGAGTATCGATACGTTGTAACGGTCAAAACAAATTTTCAAATAATTATGCTTGGCGTATCGATACGGTTATTACGCGTATCGGTACGGTTGCCCAGATGAACACGGTATCGATACGTATGGAAGGCGTATCGATACGCTATGTTTATTCAAAATTACAGTGAGTTTCAAGTGTATCGATACGGTGTGTGTATCGATACGCAGGGCCATTTTTGCATAATTTGGCTTTGAAAAACATGAAAAAGGTTTGAGAAACTTGATGTTTTGAGATCCAATCTTCAAACAAGATTTTATACAAAACATTATGTTAATATTTGAACCTTTAAAGAGTTCTTAAAAATTTATCTATTTTTGCAATTTGGTCCTTAAATTTTTATGTTATATCAAAATCAATTTTAGTTTTACAATCTCCCCCTTTTTGATATAACAAAACCATAATAAATTTTTAAGTTTTTGAAAACTTTGAAAAAGGCTTTTCTCCCCCTTGCTTTAAGATAAATGTTTTCAAAACAAATTTGTTTCTCCCCCTTACTTAAAGATTTAGAATTTTTGAAAAATTTTGACCTTTACACAATGAGTCCTTCTCCCCCTTTTTGTTAGAGCAAAAAGAAACACAAGGATTAGAATAATCAAGCATAGGAATATCAATCATAAAACACAATGCTCCAAATTCATAAACCAAGCAAGCAAGCATAATAATCCAAACCTTTTTTAAAAATCCTAAAACATAGAAAATAGGCATAATTCAAGTTCTAATAAAAATGCAATGAAATCCTAAAATGTCCTAATATGAGATGCATCTATGCGTCTCCACCATCATCATCATGGTCATCCTCATCATCGTCTTCCTCGTCGTCATCTTCTCGAGGTGGTTGGTTCCTTCGATTTTGGTTGATCCAAGCACCATGGAAAGCGGTAAGAGAAAGATCCATTGAGTCTTGGCGAGCACTCAAGGTATCTATTTTCTTGTCCATGCCTTGGAGTCTTTCTTCCATCGATGTAAACCGATTATCTATAGCGTTGAAGCGACCGTCCATAGCATTGAACTTTTCATTGAGGAAAGTCATGAGATTTTCCATGGAGGAGGAGGAGTCATGAGAAGCACGGCTAGAGGATGCGCGAGAGGCATTGACCGGGGCAGCGGGAGGATCAGCTTGAGGGTTGCGAACCCATTCATTGCCGACAAAAGAGAAACCAGAGCGAGAAAGGGAATGCTCATCTATGGGTTGACCAAGGTTTTCGGGAAGGTCATGTGTGCAATCAACACCAAGGGAATGAAATAGACAACTCAAGGCCGTAGTGTAGTAAAAAGATTGAACAAGTTTGGTGTGACGGTTTTGAACCAAAAACACAAGATCGGCAAACATAATTTGACAAAGATTTGGTCGTTTACCCTCCCTAAAGCATGTAAGCCAAAAATCATCAATTTGACGAATGGTAGAATATCTACCACCCGAGGGACGAATAAACCAAGAGATAATAAGATGAAGTATACGATCATGAGCATCTAAAACTTTTGCCGGACCTATGTAACCCGAACCTAAAGAGTGTTCATCATCTATCCCAACATCCTCAAAACCAAAAACAGTGCACAAGACTTTTTGATCAATTAGAATAGGAGTTCCCATAACCGAGGATTCAATGGCAATAACATGCTCATTGGCGTCATCATTGACACAACAAGCATTTGAAAAGAAGACAATGACAAGATTCCTATATAAAATAGGAGGAATATTCAAAAAGGTTAAAAGTTTCCATTGCCTAATTAAAGGAAGATATTTAAATTTGAATTTTGCAGAGTTTAAAAACGGAATAGACACGATTCGTTCTTCCCTAAGATTGATTCCCATACAAAGCTTATAGGTTTCTCTAGCTACGGGTGTGGGAAAACTAGTTTGGATAATATGAGGAAGGTTAGGAGTGGGATTACCCTCATCCTCATTAGAAACGGAAGCGGTGCGATGTCTCTTATTCCCTTTTTTAGGTGCCATAATCCTGAAAATACATCAAAAAGGATTCGAATATGTATGCAATTAACATCCAATTTAATCCAATAGATTCTAATAATTCAAGGTAATTTGTTTTTTTTTTTTAAAAAAATTGTTTTAAAGAATATTTACAACAAATTTTAGTTTTCGAAAAATTTTTTTATCGAATATAAAATATATTCGAACCAAAAAAAAATTTATTTTTGAAAAATTTTATGAACAATATGAAACCCATAGTAAGTTAATCATAATGTATATTAAAATCAGTTGAAATAATAATTGAAAATTAACGAAATTTAAAGAAATTGAAAAAGAAAAAAAAATTTACCTTGATTTCTTAGAGTGGATGAAAGAGGGTGTGTTAGTGCACAAGATTGATGCCCAAGGATAGCCTTGATGTATGAAGTAAAATCCCTCAAGAAGTTTTGAAGATTTGTGTAAAATTTTGAAGAATTTAGAGGGTTTTTATAGGGGTTTTCGGTTAGGGTTTTTGAAGAAGAGAAGAGGAGTTTTAAAATTTTTGGATTTTGATTAAAACAGCCCTAAATAGGCTCTCCGTCCGTCGAGTATCGATACGCTACGCATGCGTATCGATACGCTATAACCTAATATTATCTTTGTCGTTTTATGTGTATCGATACAGTTGACGTATCGATACGCATCGGTGTTGACTTTTCCCTTGACTCTTCCCGTATCGATACACTACTCTGTATCGATACGCATTCATCTGCAAAAATCCCAGATTTGAATACCGTATCGATACGCTGATATGCAGTATCGATACACGCTTGCCTGTTTCTGCAATTTTGGTATTTTTATGTGCAAAAATCCAATTTGAAACGCCCCTAAATGCATGTATGTGTTATATGAACAAATTTTAATGACTTAATATGATACATACTTCCCTTAGCAATATGTGTAGGAGCAAAAAGAACAAAAATAACATAAACATGAATCACAAACAATCTCAAGCAAATTTTTGTCATTTTGGGACCAAAAAAAAAATTAAGAGAGACAAGTTAGACCTAACTCTCTTCTAAGTGTCCAAAAGCGCTCTTTATCTAAAGGTTTAGTAAATATGTCTGCTAATTGGTTCAAGGTGTCAACAAATTCTATAACAACATCATTTTTCGAAACATGATCTCTAATAAAATGATGTCTAATTTCTATGTGTTTAGTTCGAGAGTGTTGAATGGGATTCTTAGTGAGACAAATGGCACTAGTGTTGTCACACCTAAGGGGTATGGTTTCCATTTTAACACCATAGTCTAAGAGTTGTTGCTTCATCCAAAGGACTTGAGCACAACAACTCCCTAAGGATATATACTCTGCTTCAGTGGTAGATAAGGCTACGCTATTTTGTTTCTTAGAGAACCAAGATACGAGCATACTACCTAAAAATTGACATGTACCGGAAGTACTTTTCCTATCTATCTTACATCCCCCATAATCCGCATCCGAAAAAGCATGAAGGCTAAAAGTTGAATCCTTAGGATACCAAAGACCTAAGGTCGGTGTGTCTATTAGGTATCTAAAAATTCTTTTAATGGCAACAAGATGTGATTCTTTAGGACTAGCTTGAAACCTAGCACACAAGCAAACACTAAACATAATATCCGGTCTACTTGCGGTAAGATAAAGCAAAGAACCTATCATGGATCTATAAAGCTTAGAATCAACACATTTACCTCCTTCATCTTTGTCAAGCTTTATGGAAGAACTCATAGGTGTGGCTTGAGGTTTTGCATTCTCTAAGCCAAACTTCTTGAGCATATCACTTACGTATTTAGCTTGATTTATGAAGGTGCCATCACTCATTTGTTTGATTTGGAGTCCCAAAAAGAATGAGAGCTCCCCCATCATGCTCATCTCGAACTCACCTTGCATTAGCTTAGAAAAATCCTTACAATAACACTCATTAGTAGAACCAAAAATAATATCATCAACATAAATTTGAACTACTAAGATGTCATTGTTATATCTTTTTATGAAGAGTGTTGTATCCACCTTTCCTTTTTCAAAACCTTTTTCAATTAAGAAAGTTGAAAGTCTCTCATACCAAGCTCTTGGAGCTTGTTTTAAACCATAGAGAGCTTTTGTAAGTTTAAATACATGGTTTGGAAATTTTGAATCCTCAAAACCTGGTGGTTGTTCAACATATACCTCTTCATTTATAAAACCATTTAAAAAGGCACTTTTTACATCCATTTGAAAAAGCTTGAAATCATGATAACATGCAAATGCAAGTAACATTCTAATAGCTTCCATTCTTGCTACGGGTGCATAAGTCTCATCAAAATCAATTCCCTCTTCTTGAGTATAGCCTTGAGCAACAAGCCTAGCCTTGTTTCTCACTATATTACCGTTTTCATCTAATTTATTCCTAAAAACCCATTTTGTACCTATAGTAGATTGATTATTAGGCCTTTCTACTAATGTCCAAACTTTACTTCTCTCAAATTGGTTTAATTCCTCTTGCATGGCCAAAATCCAAAAATCATCTTTTAAAGCTTGTTTAATGTTTTTAGGCTCAATGCATGAAAGAAATGCAACATGATTCATTAATTTGAGAGAGGATCTAGTGGTTACCCCCTTGGATGGATCACCCAAGATTTCACCATCTTTGACATAGTTTAACTCCCTTGGGTAAGATACCTCTTTTTCTTCATGAGCTAAGTCTTTTAAACCTTCAAGAGGAGGTTCTTGTGAGTCTTCTTCTTTAGTTGGAATCTTATCCTCTTTTGATGTTTGTCCTCCATCAATAGTATCAATGATTCCTACATCATCATCATCACAAGATTCCTTTCTCGAAAGGAGGTTATCATCGAAAACAACATGTATTGACTCTTCAACAACTAGAGTTCTTTTATTAAATACACGGTAGGCTTTAGAGTTTGAGGAATACCCTAAGAAAATGGCTTCATCACTTTTAGCATCAAATTTACCTAAGTTTTCTTTACCATTATTTAAAACAAAACACTTACATCCAAAAGGATGAAAATAGCTAATGTTAGGCTTTTTGGACTTTAAAATCTCATAAGATGTTTTCTTTAAGATTGGCCTAATCATTACTCGATTTATTATATAGCAAGCGGTATTTGTAGCTTCTGCCCAAAAATATTTAGGTAAATTATTTTCGCAAAGCATGGTTCTAGCCATTTCTTCTAAAGTTCGATTTTTCCTCTCAACTACCCCATTTTGTTGAGGAGTGCGAGGTGCAGAAAAATTATGGCTAATCCCATTTTCATTTAAAAACTCATCAAAACCCAAATTTTGAAATTCAGTTCCATGATCACTTCTAATATGAGAAATTTTAAGTTCAAGATCATTTTGAGTTATTTTAGAAAATGTGATGAATTTTTCTAAAGCCTCATCTTTTGTACTTAAGAATAGAACCCAAGTATATCTAGAATAGTCATCTACAAGCACAAATGCATATGATTTTCCACCCAAGCTCATTGTCCTAATTGGCCCAAAAAGATCCATATGAATCAATTGTAAACATCTACTAGTAGAGACATCATTTATGGATTTAAAAGAACTCCTATGTTGTTTACCCTTTGAACATGCATCACAAATTTTATCATTTGAAAAATTAAGTTTGGGTAAACCTCTAACTAGATTAAGGGAATTTAATTTTTCTAGAACACTCATGCTTGCATGTCCTAACTTTCTATGCCATAGCCATGAGTCATGTTCATCATGTGCAACTAAACATGCATGGGATGAATGGATGTCTTCTAAATGCACCATGTAAATATTGCCTATTCTATGTCCTATGAGCATTGTTTGATTTGTTTTAATGTTTACAATTTTACAACCACTTTTATCAAATAAAACATTAAAACCTTTATCACATAACTGACTAATGCTCAACAAATTATGTTTAAGACCGTTGACATACAAAACATCTTTAATGTAGATAGAAGAGTGATTACCAATAGAGCCTATTCCTTCAATGAGTCCTTTTGAGTTATCACCGAAGGTTACTACTCCACCACTCTTAGGCTTTATTTCCACAAATTTACTTTTGTCACCGGTCATATGTCTTGAGCATCCACTATCAAGGTACCAAGAATTTTTGCTTGAAGCTTTAGCCTTGAAGCAATGCTCCCCCTACAAACAAAGAATTTAGGCCTTGGTTTTTGGTACCCAAATCATCTTGGGTCCATGAGTGTTAGCCTTTAACAATTTGGTTCCCTTGGGAATCCAAGAAGCAATAGCATTTAAGTTATTAGAAGTGATAAGTTCTTTAGGAACCCAAACATTTCTAATTTTATGACTTTTAGTTTGCTTATAAAAATTTCTTTGTTTAGGTATAAAATATTTTCTTTTTGTATATTGGGGTTTAAAATGATTTTCTTTCTCAAAATTCTTTTTCCCAATATCAAAAGATGTTTTAAGATTATCTACTTCCTTTGTGTGATAATCTTGAAAATCGGAAAGAAGTTTTTCAAGTTCAAGATTTTTAGTTTTAAGATCATTTGAAAAATTAACTAAAGATAAAACTTTCTTTTCCAATTCGGAGTTATTTTTTAAAAATGCCTCATTTTGAATTTTTAAATCAGAAATTATTTTCTTGTTTTTCAAAATGGACTCCTTGTATTTTTCTACTAACTCATCATACACTTCTTGAAGTTCATCATAAGCATCTTGAAGTTCTTCAACAGAAAAATCTAAATTGTATGAATTAGAGGTTACCTTTGATTCATCATCGATGGCCATGAGACATAGGTTGGCCACTTCTTCCTCTTCCTCAGATGACTCATCATCACTCCAAGTTGCAATTTGTGCTTTGAGCTTGTTCTTCCTCCCAAAGCTTTTCTTTTTCAATTGAGGACACTCGGAACGAATGTGACCCGGTTTGTTGCATTCATAGCAAGTAATTTGGTCTATCTCCTCTTCCTTGTTTTTACTCTTGAAGTCCCTTCTTCTCATGAATTTTCTTCCACGATTTGACTTCATAAACTGAGTAAATCGTTTGGCCAACATAGCCATTTCCTCTTCTTCATCCTCACTAGAATCGTTTTCTAATTGTGAAGCTTTTAATGCGATTCCAACTTTCTTTTTCTCAGCTTCCTTCTTTTCTACTATCTTCTTCTCTTGTTCTCTTCCCTTTCTCATAATCTCATGTGTGAGTAGAGATCCAACAAGAGCATCTAATTTAAGAGTCTTTAAATCTTTGGCTTCAATTATGGCCGTTCTCTTGCTATCCCATGATTCCGGAAGAGAGTATAACAACTTTCTCACTAGCTTGTCTTCGGGAATGATTTCTCCGAAACCCTTTAAACCGTTGACAATGACCGAGAATCGATCAAACATTTGGGAAACACTTTCATCGGGATCCATCTTGAAGTTTTCATAGTTTAGATTGAGTAGTCCAATCTTTGTCTCCTTTACATCGCTAGTCCCTTCATATGTTGTCTCGAGAGTGTCCCAAACCTCCTTGGCATTTTCGATTGAAGACACCTTAGAGTAGATATCCGGACCAAGTGCACAAAATATTACATGAAGAGCTTTGTCGTTCACTTGCATCCTTCTTCTTTCATCATCGGTCATTTCGGCTTTGATTTTTGGAACAAGCCTTTCTCCATCTCTCCTTATGGGAATGTATGGACCTTCTTCAACTACATCCCACACCATAAAGTCGGTAGACTTAATGAAGAGCCTCATCCTATTCTTCCAATAAAGATAGTTATCCCCATTGAAGAATGGTGGCTTGGTGGTGGATTGAGATTCATAGTTGGAGGTGGATGCCATTGCTTGACTTGTTGTTGATCAAACTTTCAACTTTCCAAGGATCGACTCAAGAGGGTTGTAATCCTTCTAATGAGTGTAGCTCTGATACCAATTGTTGAGTTGATCAAACAATTGCAAATGGCCAAGAGGGGGGTGAATTGGCAATTAAAAATTTTGTGAAGAGAATATTGGAAAATAAAATGACACAATGGGTTATAGTGGTTCAAGTTCAACAACCGAACTCTACATCCACTACCTTAGCTCCCACTAAGGATTTTCCAAAACAATTCACTACTTGAATTCGTCCCCTTTTCTTGGATGAGGAGGAAACCTTACAATATCGATTAAGCTTTTCAACCCCAAGCTTAATCCACTCAAATACAAAAAAGATTTTTGGTAAACTCAAGTATCTCCTCTCAAAGGATGATTGTCTACCCACTTACAATTATAGCAACCCAAAAACTCTCAATAATATGACAAAATGAAATACAAAGAGTTGGGCACAAGAATATAGCTTTGAATAGCTCTAGGATTTGGATTTTTGCTTTGATGATGCTTGAATGTGTATTGTTGATCTTCCTGGTGAAATGAAGCTTGTATTTATACCCTTGAATCAGTTTCTAGCCGTTTGGATCATTTGACTTATTGAAGGAGCCGTTGGGAACATTTTTCCAGCTATTAAGGCAGCTCCCCAGCACCGCGTATCGATACACGACAAGGGTGTATCGATACGCTAGTTTAAATTCAAACTAGCCGTTGTGCGTAAAAACAAAGTGTATCGATACACTAGGCGTATCGATACGGTCCAAACTCTCTGTCAAGTTTGTTGCATCAAAGCGTATCGATACAGGGGTCGTATCGATACGGTCCAAACTCTCTGTTAAAAACATTAATTTGTTGCATCAAAGTGTATCGATACTGTGACCAAGAGTATCGATACGTTGTAACGGTCAAAACAAATTTTCAAATAATTATGCTTGGCGTATCGATACGGTTATTACGCGTATCGGTACGGTTGCCCAGATGAACACGGTATCGATACGTATGGAAGGCGTATCGATACGCTATGTTTATTCAAAATTACAGTGAGTTTCAAGTGTATCGATACGGTGTGTGTATCGATACGCAGGGCCATTTTTGCATAATTTGGCTTTGAAAAACATGAAAAAGGTTTGAGAAACTTGATGTTTTGAGATCCAATCTTCAAACAAGATTTTATACAAAACATTATGTTAATATTTGAACCTTTAAAGAGTTCTTAAAAATTTATCTATTTTTGCAATTTGGTCCTTAAATTTTTATGTTATATCAAAATCAATTTTAGTTTTACAGGATGTAAGGTAGATAGGAAAAGTACCTCTGGAACATGTCAATTCTTAGGTAGTATGCTCGTATCTTGGTTCTCTAAGAACTAAAATAGTGTAGCCTTATCTACCACCGAAGCAGAGTACATATCCTTAGGGAGTTGTTGTGCTCAAGTCATTTGGATGAAGCAACAACTCTTAGATTATGATGTTCAAGTAGATACCATACCCCTTAAGTGTGACAACATTAGTGCCATTTGTCTCACTAAGAATCCCATCCAACACTCTAGAACCAAACATATAGAAATTAGACATTATTTCATTAGAGATCATGTTGATACCTTGAACCAATTAGCGAATATATTTACCAAACCTTTAGATAAAGAGCGTTTTTGGACCCTTAGGAGAGAGTTAGGTTTAACTAGCCTTCCTTGACCCTTTTAGGTCCCCAAATGGCCAAAATTTGCTTGAATTTTGAATGATGGTCATGCTTATGTGTTTTTTCTTCTTAATGCATCTATGCTTGTTGCTAGGAGGAGTATGCATCAGTTTTAGTCGTTAAATCTTGCTCGTATATCATTCACATGAATTTAGGCTCGATCTAAGTTGGCTCTTTGGACATGAAACTGCCCAAAATGCATTTTCTGGTAAGAATGTATCTAAACAGTTAAATCTGTTTCGATACGGGCTTAATCTAAGGTGATTCCAGCAGTGAATCGTATCGAAACGGGCTCTTCGCGTTTCGATACGGGTTCGAGGTGTTGTTCCGAAACAAAGTCAACCTGTATCGAAACGAGTCTGGTACTGAAATGGCTCAATAGCATATCGAAACACGGTCGCGCATATTTCTTTAAATATGCATTAAAAGGTATTAAACTTTAATTAAAATACCAAGTCTCTTTTTCTCTCAAACCCTAACCGCAAAACCCCTATAAAAACTCTTCAAATCACTTGATTTTTCACATTAAAACCTAAATTTTTTTAGGGTTTTTAATCTACATATCAAGGCTGGAGCTTTGCAAGCAATTTAGTGCATCAATCATCTCTCATTCATCCATTATCCCATATCAAGGTATAAAACCTTTCTTTTTTATTTTCAATTTTCGTTTAAATTTATAGGTTGTTTTTAATTTCTTTTTGTATAAAACATATACATATATTATAGATTTTCAAGTTTTTGCAAAAAAACATTCAAAATATCAAAAATTTTTATTCAAATATAAATTTATACTGTATAATTTTTTAATCTATTTTGTAAAATTCTTTTCACCAAAAAATTATTTTATGTTTATATATATTTTAAAACTATATTGTATAGTTTTTATCAACACCTTGATTATCGAATTGCATATTGGATTGAATTTGGTTGATTTACGCATACATATATTTTTTGTGTCTTGGTTTATTCCAGATTTCAAACATGAGTTCTAGGAAGTGAGTTCGAACTAATGAGGCTGGTGGAAGCTCCAACATTGATGACGATTCTACTCGTCCAAATCTCACTTTACTCTACCAAAAGTCTCTTCGAAACAAAGATGCCTATACCAATTTCAAGCTATTTCAAGATCATGTTATCTGACGTGGGTGTATCGTTTCTATACTCTTTTTGGATTTCAAACGATTTCAATTCTGCTATCTCGACTTATTGAGGCGTTGGAATTTTATGTCTTTTTTGGGCTTACCTGGTACCTTGTACCGTAACATTGTGCTTCTATTCTATGCCAATGCTCGTTACATCTCCAATGTCGGCCAAGTGGTTTCCATTGAGTCCTATCTCATGGGGAAGAAGTTCAGGGCTAATCCGGAAACTTTGGGCAATGTGTTCGGGTTTGAAGATGATGGAATTTTGGATGAGAACTCGTTGGGCCATACCTTTGGTGGCTCCGTCGTGGTCCTTGATGCTCATGATCGCTTGCTTCATCTCATGGTCTCGTGATGGTTTCCCCCTTCTAGAGGAAAGTTCTCCCACATTAGGCAAGTGGATGATTTTTGGATTTGATGCTTTCGTGAGGGACGTCGGCCAAATCTTGTGACCTTCTTCACCTATGGCACGACCTTGAGCTACTTGTTCTCTAAGTTTGGGATCGATTGCTCGCTTGACTATCTAGAACCTCTCAAAGTTCCCATCGATGAGCGCACACTTCTCTGGCGCAAATTTCATTTCATTGATGGAGAGTGGACTCGTGTCGAGAATCATCCTCAAGTTGCAGCCCTCGAACCTCAACCTCAAGTTGCTCCGCAAAACAATGAAGCCCTCACGACCTTTCTTACCGAGCAATTTAATGGCTTGAGCACCCACATAGACTCCGGTTTTTCCACTCTTGATACTCGCCTCACTTCCGTGGAGGGACATATCCAAAATGTTGAGAATCACATGTAGAGCGTTTTCTGTTCTCTAAATATGAGCACAAGTGCACACTCTTGTCAAGTTATAGTATAAAAGATATCGTCTCCCACAGGGATTGGACAACTTGATTCGATTCATTGTTCCTGCACAAGAAAAGTAAATGCACAATTAAGTTGGTTGTTTAATAAAATAAAAACACAGGTAAGTAAAAGGGAAGAGATCAGATTGATAGAATGGGCCGGGTTATGCTGATGTTTAGTGTGAAACTGCGTTGAATAGGACAAGTTGCTTTGCGCTGCCAGACTCTGCTGCCTCGGCGGAGGATGACAGTTAGGCTGCTGAGACACTCGCTGCCTCGGCGGGGGAATGGACTTGTGTCTAGGCGGCAAACTCGGTAGAACTACAAGGCTCGGCAGAACGCTTCGAAAGTGATCCCGCTTATGTCTAAGTCAGAATGATGTTGATGCCCACTGTAGATAATACCAGTCGCGGCGTGAATCGTGCAAAGACAGCAATGCTTGGTTCGTCCTCTTTTAGCCGCCTCAAACCCTAACCTATGTCTAAGCTAGATTGATCAACATTGTCTATAGATGAGATCGTACTTACTCCTTTCGTGAGTTCGACTCTCTTGATACGAACAAATGGATAGTAATCAACTAATCTTTCGCCTTAATTGAAAATTATGAAGAACATGGAATAAGCAAACCTTGAAGCTTTATTGCAAAAACAAACTTAAAATCCTAAACAATCATTCTCACACTAATTACAACATAACCCAAACCCAAGGAGAATTTTAGAACATAATGGCGGTAAGAAAACCTAAACTATGTGTTGCGTGTAAAAGAGTCCTATCGCAAATAGTGCAAGTGTAAACGACGCAAGTAGTAAAGTGATACTTGGAGTATCGGATATCGTCTCCACAGGGACTGGAAATAACTCTATCCTTGAATTGCTGCACAAGAGAGAGATAGTTTAATTGGATTGTGAAGTAATCTTGATAAACAAATTAAAATAAAAGATGAAAGAATCAAGTTTAAGAAATAGGCCAGTATTGATTTGCTCAGTAGTGCAGGTGTTGCACTGTAAGAGGAACTTATGTGTTCTATCATCGTCCCTGTCGCGGCAGAAGTCTGTTGATGTCGCGACAGCGATCACACAACTCCGTACTTCAAGCTTGGGAAGAATCCCTGCTATGACTTGTCCTATCCCTAGGCCCAAGTTCTGTTGATGGACACTTCTTGGATAATACCTCCCGACGTGAATCAAAGGGTGAACACCAATGTTGTTGAATTCTTCCTTAGCCACTTAACCTCGTACTTATCCCTAAGCCGAGATGGTTTAACCATAAAATGGAAAACGCGTATTTATTTCATTCGTATGCTTGACTCTCTCGATATCAAACAAATGGATAACCTCACAATGCTCTCTCGATACTATTGCGAGATATGAAAACCAGAATAAATAAACTTGAAGCTTTTTATTACTTGACAGAAAATTCCTAAAACAGTACAATCCTTGCAACTACTTTATAGAATCAACCCTTAGCCCTATGGGGAGTTTAGAACATGATGAAGAGGGGAAAACGACAAGGGTTTTGGGGAAGATGGTTAGGAATGAGATATCCTTCCCTAGGTCGAATTACATGCCTTTATATAGGCCTTAGGTCCAAGTTTTCTAATATGGCAAGAATACAAGTTTAAACTAAAGTACAACTCTATTGGAGATTAAATCTTCTGAGTATATGTCTTTAATCCTTCCTCTTTTCTTGCCTTGAGTTTCTTCCTTGGATTTTGGGCTTGGCCTTCATTCTGCCTCAGGGCTCAGTAAAATATAGGAGTGGTCCACGATAGATCGGCTTGAAATCCTCTATCTGTCGAGCTCCACTTCACTTTTCCACTTCACCCTTCAGTCGTCATGGCTGCCACGGCAGTGGCCACGACAACGTTTACTCCTCGACTCCAGTTCTGTGATCCAGCTCTGCTCCTTTGCTGCCCTGAGTCCGATTCGGCAGATACCTGCAAAAGTGATCGAAATAAGTAGCAACTGTGCCATTTTATCTAATTGTGATGTATATGAAGAAATCTATCCTAAATGCAATGAAATATGCTTGAATGCAGCAGAAATATGGGTAAATGAGGGGTAAAATATAGAACTTTTATACACTCAACACTATGCCTAAGGAAAACTTAAGTTGTTTTGAAGTAAAAGTACAATGGGTATATATAGGCATTAGATAGGTCTAGTTCTTCTTGAAGTAGAAGTCTTCAAAGTAGCTTTTGCATTAAATGCAACCTTTAATTCTGACTTCTTTGAGTTGAATGTGGACTTTATCACGTTGCCTTGATCCGCAAGTAATCTCGAGCTCCTCCTTCGGCGGCTCTGCCTACTGCTACAATCATTGGAAAATTGAGTGGACATCATCGATAGAATCATGATTTTCTTCTCTACAGATCGCACTCCAGTTCTCCAATTTCTCAGTTTGTTGTCTTGGGCGGCAGGTATGGCGGCGGTAACTACTCGGCAACTGATGTCTTTGTCTGGAACTGTATCAGTACAACTCCTTGGTCTGCTGTCGCGGCGGGTTCCGGCGGCACCCTGCTGTCGCGGCAGGTTCTGGCGGCACCCTGCTGTCGCGGTGGGTTCCGGCGGGAAATTTTCTTGCATGCACCAAAATACATACCAAAACAACACCTTTTCCACAAAATAAACTTAAAATATGTAACCAAGCTTAATGGTGAAGGAAATTATGAGAATATGCATTAATACCTAATTATGTAACTAAAATGTGCCTAAGTCTAACAATAATATGAGTAAAAAGGGTAAATAAAATAAGACTTTTAGACACTTTACATCGCCTCACCTCGGTTGAAACTCAACAAACCTCTATGGACATGTCCTTTACCGATTTCTATGGCAAATAGAGACAATTCCGAAGGAACAACACCAATGATGAAGATTACGATGATGATGAGCCTTTCCATTGCATCTCATCTAGTTTAAGATTTCCCTATTTTTATGCACCTATTTATGTTTTTACTTTAAGACATATGCTTTGATTTATGTTTGGATGTTATGGTTTGGATATTATGTTTTGGAGTTTATGGGCTTAATTTGCTTTGGTTTCTAATGCTTAATGAAATTATGTTGCTTTAATTGTAGTTTGCCTTGTGATATATTGCCATATTCCTTTATTGATTTTGATCTAACAAATAGGGGAGAATGGTTAAGCTAAGTTTTTAAAATCTTTTTCAAAACCTAGCTTAAATTTAGGGGGAGTTTACTTAAAAATTTACTTTAGTTTTGTTATATCAAAAAGAGGAGATTGTAAAACTAATATTTGATTTTGATATAACAAATAATTCAAGGACTAAATTGAAAAATAAATAAATTTTTAAGTAATCAAAATACTTGAAATGTTTTTAAGTTAAAACTTAAACCCCATAAATTTTTTTAAGTGTTTCAAAGCCAAAATATACAAAATTGCCCATGCGTTTCGAAACACCCTCAAAGTGTTTCGATATGTTTTGCCACTGGAAACGTCTATTTCGAAACGACTCTCACCCGTTTTGATACGACCTTCATTTGGGATTTTGATTTTTAAGTATTGTTTCGAAACGACTCACACCCGTTTCGATACGAGGGTTAAGTAATTTTAAAATTGGGCATTAAATGAACTAGCCGTTACTTGTCAGAAACTATTTTTTGAAGATTTGGTTAAGTGTTTCAATACACCCCAAGGTTGTTTCGAAACACTAATTTACAGTTTCAAAACATTTTGATACAGCCCTTATCCGTTTCGATACAACCCTCTTTTTGCATTTTACAGTTTCAAACTGTTTTGATACGGCCTATAGTTGTTTCGATACGGGCCCTTTTTACACACAACATCTCTTTCTTTTTTTAGTATCCGTCTCGATACAGGGGTCCCATGTTCCGATACGGGTAGTTGCAGAACATCATTTATGAAGGGAAGAGAGAGCCCCAACGGCTCTATTGATGATCTCAACCGTCCAAACGGCTAGAAATCAATGATAAGGTATAAAAACAAGTCTCCAAAGCTACAACAACAACTATTGAACCTTCAAGCAACATCAAAGCATTCAATCCAAACCCTTGTACCTTTAATGTCAAATTCTTGTACCCAACTCATTTGAAATTTTTCATTGTTAATCTTTTTAGAGTTTGAGGAGTGTTTAAGTGTAATTGGGTAAACAATTAGCCTTTGAGAGGTACAATTATAGTTTGCCTATCTTTTTTTGTAAATTAGTGATATTGGATCAATCTTTGGGTAGAGAGATTGATCGATTTGTAAGGTTTCCTCCTAAGCCGAGAAAAGGGGATGAATTCAAGTTAGTGAATTGTTGAAATCCTCAGTACGGTGCTGAGGTAGTGGATGTAGAACTTGTTCGAAGCTTAAGCCACTCTAAAATATCCTTGTCTTTATTTTTAAATTATCCATTTGCACCCTTCAATTTTTATTCCACCAATTCACCCCCTCTTGGTGATTAGCCATCGTTTGATCAACTCAACAGGTTATATATATATATATTGAAATCCTATTATAAGTTGAATTAGGATTACAAGGCATGAAATGCTTTTTGAAAAACCCTCTAAAGTTTAGAGAGTTTTATATTCTAATTTCAACTGGGTGAACTACGTAGAGGTCGGAGCGTTATCATTGCGACTTAGGAATCAACATCGTGGATGGATATCTGTCTTCTTCAAATTCAGAATTCTAGATTTTAAACAGGTAATTCTTCACCCTTAATCACCCCGGTTCGTTTGATAAAAAATATTTGTTATTTTTATTTAAATATATTTGTTTGAGTTGTTACTTTAAAAAAGGAAAAAATAATTGGATACGAACTTTCTAATTTGGATTTTGAATTTAGATATTTTATTGGACCAGACTCAGATTTATGTAATCAGACTTGATTCAGACTTAAATTTTTTTGGAGGTCCAATTATTAATTGGATTGGACTTTATAAAGTTTGATCCATTGCCATCCCTATGTTTGGCATACTCTCAAAAATTTTAAAATAATAAGAATGTTAAAAATAATTAAAAAAACTCAAATAACATTTGTAAACCTTAATCTTTTCGTGATGTTTCAGTTTAATCGGTGTACGGTTTTTTTTGTCAAAGAACTTTCGAACTTCATAAGAAAAGGGCGGGAAAGTTACAACAAAGGTAAGAGCCCCGAGGGAGCCTCCTGAAACCAAATAGGAGAGCAAGAAGAGTCCAAAATGTTTTTAGCGACCCAGTCGGCCGCTTGGTTACAACAACGAGGAGTAAAAGAAAAAGAGCAAGACTGAAAAGTCGAGGTTGATAAACGAATGTCTTCTTCAATGGCTGAAGATTCCCATATAGATAGGGAGCCGGAGGTAAGGCGTTTGATCATAGCTTGACAGTCAGATTCAATAATGATACTAGGGAAACCTGTTTTCACGGCCATAGAAACGCCAAGCCTGATAGCAGAAGCCTCGGCAGACGATGCTGAAGAGGCAACTAGGGAGACCGTATTTCCAATAAGGATGGATCCGGATGAATCCCTTGCAATTGCTGTTGCATAGCTTTACCCGTGGAAATGTCAAAAGCCGAATCACAATTGATTTTTACAATGCTAGGAGGAGGGGGACCATGTCTTGCATTCGAACGGAGGAGCATGAGCATTACGGGTGACCTTGGCATTGGCCTGGCTGAATTCTGCGAAAGCGCTTTCCGCTCTAAGCCAGACATCCCACGGGGAGTCCACTTGCCTTTCAAACAAGAAGACATTTCAGGCTTTCACAAAGCCCATAGGAGAAAGGCAATCAATGTGCATACTTCATTGAAGTTACCAAGTCTACGGAAGCCATTAATTTTCTCCCACCATTTGGCAAAGCCAGGATAACCTGAAGTCGCGGGAGAGTAATTAAACCCTGAAGCTCTTCACACTGTCTGAGCAAAGGGGCAGAAAAACAGTATGTGTTCAATGCTCTCAGCCACATCCCCACATCGAGGGCAACATTCAGACATGAAAAGGATCCATGAAACCAGGCCGCAAGGATTCCTCTAGTGGGGACAATATTATGGCACAGCTTCCACAGAAAGGTCCGGATTTTAGTTGGGACTTTCAAACCCCATATGGATCTCCAAAAATTCTTGTTCCTGCTCGACGAGTCACTCGGTGATGGATCGCTTCCTGACTCATGCATGTTTTCAATGAAGCGGTATCCTGATCGAGCCGAGTATGCTTCGTCTCTTGAGGCCGCCCAAATGAGGGAATCCCTAACCAAGGGACCACCAATAGGGATGGCGAGAATCGCCTCGACTTCAGAAAGAGATAACAGGTTAATGAGATTTGTTCGGTCCCATGATTTCTGATCATTCCCCAAGAGGTTAAAAATTGTGATATGTGGATTATCGGATGGTGTCCGGATGTTTCATGTAATTTTTGTGATAAGAGCCTTATTAAAAAATTTAAGGTCCCGAAACCCGAGACCGCCCTTGTCTTTGGGAAGGCACAATTTCTTCCAATTGAGCCAATGAATACCCCTATCCTTGGCGCTAGAGTTATTCCACCATAAACGCCCAACCAAAGAACTCAACTCGTCACAAAAGGTGGAAGGAAGAAGGAAACACTGCATGATATAAGAGGGGATAGCTTGGGCAACAGCTTTGATAAGGATCTCTTTTCCTGCTTGGTTAAGAAATTTAGCCTTCCATCCTTTGAGCTTATTTCTAACCCTCTCCTTGATAAAGTTGATGGCTTATTTTTTGTTTCGCCCCCAGATAGAAGGAAGGCCAAGATACTTGTTGTCTTCTTCCATAGGGCAACAGCCGAGAATATTGGAGAGGTGGTGCTTCAAACTTGAGCTCACATTAGGGGAGAAAAAGATCGAGGATTTGAGGAAATTAATTGTCTACCCCATTGTTCTCTGGAATGAGTTCAAGACCCTCAGAACTGGTTCATAATTGCTTACATCAGCCGAGGAAAAAAGTAAGCAATCATCAGCAAACATAAGTTGACTGAGTGTGGGACACCTTCTCTTGATTTTGAAGCCTGCAAGGCGGGACGACTCCACCTCCTTTGAGATGATCCAAGAGAAAATATTTGAGATGAATGTAAACAGAAAGGGGGAGAGGGGATCCCCTTGTCTAAGACCTCTCCATGGATAGAATTCCTCATGTCTTTCGCCATTGATAACAAGAGAAAAGGTAGTGGATGTCACACATTTCATCACGCGGTGGATCCACAATCCGCAGAAGCCCATTTTGGTCATAACAAAGCGCATATGATTCCAAACAACTTTTTCATAGGCTTTTTCCATATCAATCTTGAGCGCCATGACTCCTTTATTCCCTCTCTTTGCTCTTTTGATCGAGTGAAAGGCTTCGTGGGCGAGGATAATATTGTCTTGAATGAGCCGCTCATTAGCAAAGGCAGATTGCGAGATCAAAACGATATCCGAAAGGAAGACTTTTAGCCGTGAGGCCAGGATCTTTGTGATGAACTTAAGAGAGAAGTTGAAAAGGCTAATAGGGCAGAAATGATTGACTTCACTCGGGTTCTTCTTCTTTGGAATGAGAACAATGCTACTTTTATTTAACCCGTAATAAAAAAAGGCTTGTGTTGAAAAAGTGAGACATCATTGCAATAATATCCTCCTTAATGATTTTCCAGAAGGAATGGTAGAAACAATCGGGAAAACCATCTGGTTCTGGGGCTTTAGAAGCCCTCATACTGAAAACCGCACTCTTAATCTCCTCTTTAGAAATATCTTTACACAGCTTCATGTTCATATCATCAGTCACCAAGATAGGGATAACCGTTTCCAGGCTTTGGAAGTCAATGGAATGGTCTTCAGGAAGCAAGCAATGTCCAAGGGGTCTTCAATCCATTCTCCATTGTAATTCTTGATTCTACATATGGAGTTACTTCTTCTGTGTTGTAAGGTTGTGGCTTGGAAGAACTTGGTATTTTTATCCTCAAAGTTAAGCCAATCAATCTGTGAGCGTTGGTGCCAGTACCTCTCCTCGCTTTCCCACATATTGTCAAGTTCCTTTTTGAGTTGTTTTGATTTTGAAAGTTCCGCTTCACTTAATGGCTTCCCTTGAAGAGCGTTGATTTGATTCAGCAATTCTTGTTTCCTTTGATTGGTGCCCTGGAATTTTTGCTTGCTCCACTTCATTAGGGAAAATTTGGTTCATTTGAGCTTCCTACCAAATCTGTGTGAAACCCTTTCTCGAAAGAGCGGATCCCGTCCTTTGTGTACTGTAGCGGGGCACTCCTCATCCAACAACCACTTGGACTCAAATTTAAAATCTTTCTTATATTTTCTGTTCAAACTCAAAGGGAGAATGACTATGGGAGTATGATCAGAAGCGAGCACCACATCAAGCATGCCTAAAGCTTTAGGGGGAAAATTGATGCATTCACCAGAGCAGAGTGCTCGGTCTAATTTCTCAAGAATGAAATTGTCGTCGCTTCTTTGATTTGACCAAGTGAAAGATCCTTCTTTGATAGGAAGTTCTAGGAGCCTCGAAGAGTCCATAAAATTTAAGAAGCTGTCGGCTTCAGCAAAATTGAAAGGGGTGCCGCCAAGTTTTTCTTCTTGACTTGTCACGATATTTGAATCACCGATCACAAATCATTTTTCATTCGTGGAGCTTCTTAATTTTGTCAGGCCCTCCTAGAAGGCCTGTTTTTCCTCTCGGTATGGGGGACCATAAATGAAGGTTCCATACCATTCCTCCCCCTTGAATGAAGATCTTTGCATCGATGAAATTTTTATCGTAGGCGATAATAGAAACCTTCGTCTCGTTTGTCCACCATAGCGATAACCCCCCTATCGGGCCGTCGGGATCCACATAGAAGGAGGCATCCATTTTCATCTTCATTTTAATCTTCTATATGAATCGTTTCTTCTTCTTAGTTTCGCTCAGAAAGACAATAGTCGGCTTATGCTTGGTGATTGAATTTTTAAGAGCTCTCATAGTTTCTTTATTACTCGGCCCCCTAACATTCCATGCTACAATGGCCATCACGACACAAACAACAGAAGGAAAAACTAGCAGAGATAGGAGAAACTCTCAAACAAGCAGTAAAGAAGCAGACCAATGGAAATAGTAGGACCAATCCAGCACAAACAGTCCAAACACATGAAATCAGTTTAGAGCAAAAAGGGAAAGGTAACAAGAGGTGGGTTCAAAACTGACCATGGGCGGGATGGAAGTGGGATGAGAAAACTAGAACCGGGGGCATTGATGGGGGAAGGAAACAAGAGAAACGACGCACCTTCTCTTGGAAAGGAGGAGCAACCGCACCAGCAGTGGCAGCGAAGAGAATACAGTAGGGCCGATCAAAAACCAACCGAAGAGCATACCCCTCTCTCGGAGCAAAACTGCGAGACTCGTGTAGAGTCCTTCGACTGGACCCAGGGAAAACGCCGGAAAAAACAACGACTGCTTCGAGAGGGCGCGAAAAAGACTAGCTCGCTATAGTCTAGACGCAACAACAGAAAAATAGTCAGAACCACCAAGATGGGCGCGACGCCTTAGGCAGTAACACCGGAAACACCCCATGAGATCCCGAACCAACACACAATCCCTACTCACCGACACAACCCAATCAGGATTCGAGAACCGACATAGCTGCTTGGAGGGGGAAGCCAACACTCGAAGACAGGCAAATGAGAAACAACTCGAATTGAGTTGATGAACGGGACAAGGTCGGGAAGCTAGGGTTCGAGAAATTGGGGGTTTTTTTGCCAGACTCCAATACTTTTTTCTTTTAACTCTTTTGGTGTACGGTTTTACTCTCATGTTCATACGTTTTTTAAATCTCAGTATTGGTTGATTTTGAATTATTATTTAATTAACACAAATATTTTATTTATATTTCATTGAATTGTTGGTTATATTTTATTGAATTTTAATAACTATTAAGTAGTTAAATGAATTTTTTAGATTGGAAGATCGAATAATAGCACAAACAAACAAAAAAATTAAAATTGGTCAGATTTTATAATTTGATTGTAAAAAAGACATCTAGTAATTAGAATTGAGTTTTTACAAGTTTAGCCTGTTAAGTAGGCTACAACGCCCAAAATATTTTAAAAATTAGAAAAACGTTAAGTTAGGATAATAATAAAATTGTATTTTAGTCTCTAAATATATAACTTATATTGTTTGCCCTCATAAATTTAAATATTTTTAAATTATCTCCTCAATAAATAATGTTGAGTTATGTCATTGCATAAACATACATGTTTGTGTAACCGTTGTAATTAGTGAGTTCTACTGAATTAACTATAATTTGAGTATTCAATTCATTAAGGATGCATTTGGAAAAATATCATGTAATTTGACTATTTATGGGAGGGTGAAAAATGGTGTAACTAGATCAGTAATTAAACTATTCAATTTTAATAACAATAAAATAATAACCATCTTAGGCCCAATTTTCGTCTAAAAATTGACTATAGAAGCTTATTCGAACAAAAAAGGCCCATGTAGAACCGCACGGTGAGTATTATTCGGTTTTAATCGAGTTAATCGACCGAGCTAAAATAAATTAGTTAATTGGTCGGTTAATTTTAGGTATGATCGATTAATAGTGAAGAGTTTTTTCTTCAAATTCCGATTATCGATTAATTTAATTTGAAATCGGCTAATCAATCGAAATTATTATATATTAAGTATTATATATAGGATTATTATCTCATACACATGTGGTGAAAACTTTGTGTTTCTACAAGCGTCTTATTTTTAGAGTTTTATTGTATGACTTTATAATTTAGGATTCATGGTTAGAATTTAGGGTTATGATCTAGGTTTTAGGGTAGTATGGTTAGGGATTTAGATTTTAACCTATAAACCCTAAATTGTAACCATAAACCCGAGAGTTTTTTCTTCAAATTCCGATTATCGATTAATTTAATTTGAAATCGGCTAATCAATCGAAATTATTATATATTAAGTATTATATATAGGATTATTATCTCATACACATGTGGTGAAAACTTTGTGTTTCTACAAGCGTCTTATTTTTAGAGTTTTATTGTATGACTTTATAATTTAGGATTCATGGTTAGAATTTAGGGTTATGATCTAGGTTTTAGGGTAGTATGGTTAGGGATTTAGGTTTTAACCTATAAACCCTAAATTGTAACCATAAATCTGAAATTCTATCAATAGCTCCTAAATTCAAAACTCATACACTTAAACCCCTAAAGCCTAAATGAAATCCCTAAACCCTAAAACTAAGGCACTTGTGCATGGAATAATTACGCTTATATATGGATTATTATCCCATACACATGCAGTGGAAACCTTTTGTTTCTATAAGCGCTTTAATTTTATGGTTTAGAGTTTCATTTTATGGTTTGAAAATTAAGAGTTTTAGTGTATGAGTTTAGAATTTATAGTCCATGAGTAGAATTTAGGATTTAAGATTATCTATATATTGTCACTAAACTTTAAAAGTTATAAAATGATCAAATGAGCACAAAATGATCATTAAATTTGTTGAATTATTATAAAATGGTCATTAAACTTTTTAAAATTTATCAATAGTTTGTAACGTACAATAATCATTAATAGTTCAATAAATTTAATGATTAGTTTATAATTTTTGAAAGTCTAGTGATTAAAAAGATCATTTTAGTTTAGTTTAGTGACCATTTATGTACTTTGCCCAGAAACTTATAACAAATTTCAGTTAATTCAAGAACCGACCGAATTAACCAAAATTTATTCAGTTCGATTAATAAGTTTTTAAAAGAATCCATTCATTTAACGGTTAAAGAGAAAATATCGATTAATTTGATTTTGGCTAATTCGGTTCGGCCACTAACCGAATTAACCGAATACACACCCCTAGTCCTTGACTCGACGGTACATGCTTACGCCCACAGTTATTCAGGTTTACCTTCAAATGACGGAACTAAAAGGTGCTGAACCATGGTAAGGCCAGACAAGCTTTTTTTGCTCTAAAAACGCATTTTTAACATTCGATATACATACAATATGGTGGTCAATAAATACAACAAAGTTACCTAACTGAGATTCAAGCAATGGCGTCTCAAAATTTGCAAGAGTCCAGCTTAAGAGACGCCGTGCATATGTTGTGCACTAGAAAAACAAAACAAACAAATAACTTCTATACACCTATTAAAAGAAAGGAGCCCTTATGAACCCTAACATCGACAAAGAAATAATCGAGCAGTTTATGTATCAACCATCGTCACAATCGTTTCACCTTCACTCTTTGTCGTTGACCAATGCGTTTAACTGTTTCTCTAACTGCAGAAAGGTGAAATTAACTCGGTTTCAGACATTAGGTGAACAAAAATAAAGCTATTTTGCAACCAAAACAAGAGACAGCGTATGCACGACTATGTTACCGAACTCAGATGTACGTGTTGGATAGGAACATGTATCTAACTTGGTTATGTTCATTTTTTTTCAGTATTTTTCATATATTTGGAGGGTTAGATCTCCATTCCCATTTCCGAATATGTATCGGATCTGAGTAGTCCAAATAAAATAAAGAATCGGAGCAACGTAGATGTATGGTAACGAATATGTATCTAACAAGGTTATGTTTTTTTTCTTTCTTTCTGCATTTTCGTATATCTGGAGGGTTAGATCTCTATACCCGTTCCCGAACTTGTATCGGATCTAAGTAGTCTAAATAAAATAAAGAGTTGGAGCAACATACATGTATGGTTATATTTGATACTTTAACAATATATATTCAAGATTAATGCACAAACCTGCACGTTCTTCATTTTCTGTCTCTGCAATTCCTCGCTGAGGTTTCCGACGCTGACAACATAAATAAAGTTTCAGTAAAATGTGCATAATAAAGAAAGAAATTCCACACCGTGTTGTGCTTCACCCAATACCTCTGTTGCAACTGCAGCACCTGGAATTGCAGCTCTCTCTCCCTTGAAGAAGAAGGCGCTATCTGCACGTAAAATTAAGATTAAATCATTACTTAAGAAAACTAAAACCTTTTAACAAGTGTATCTCTATATGAGAAAACATGTCTCGTCATGCGAAATCCAACATCAGCATAAGCCCGGAAACCATGCCATATGAAAGCATACATGAAGAGAGTAACGGACACCATGGAGAAGTTAGGGTTGGTACCTGCAAAAGGTCATTGATGCCCACATCTGTCAAATCCCCAAGCTTACCTGTGTAAGTAATAGAAGCCAAATTTAACATCATATAATTTCTTCCACAATTACACCGCAAAAATGCAGTAGATCAAAATATAGAGGCTTACCAGAACTTTGCTCCACATATTTGAACAGTCTAATGATTTCTTCCTGTTGGCAATCATTAAAAAGAATAAAAATAAGAACTTGATTTACAGGAAATCTCTATGAGATGAGATAGTGCATACAAAAACTAATGTACCCTTTGCAAGGTGTTCTGTTGCAAAATGCTTTGTAGAGATGGGAGAACCGCACTAACTGTAGGGTTCAGAGATGGATTCATTAAACCTCCGAGAATCGGGTTAAATATGGAGTTTGTAGGTCCCTGAATGAGAGAAAATAATGGCAATGGTTACAAAGCCATTGCCTAAAAGCTAAATTAATAAGTTCAATCCTTATTATTCTTCATCCGAAAAATATGAGACTATATACAGTCATAGAACTAAGACAGTTTGTAGTAGCAACTTTGTAGGCTGCAATGAGGAAGTATAAGCCAAAATGTTTTCATGGATAAGTATAACAATCGAGGTATCAGAGGATAAACTTAACGAAAAGCAATGACGTCTAACATGAAAAATATGTTTGAAATTAGAATATGCAGTGGAATCATAACAAGCGAATTAAATTCATAATCAATACAAGATGATCACTTGCAACAAACAAAAACGATTATGAAACCAAAGCCTTCAGTGGAATCATTTAGAATATAGCCCCTTTAGCAGAAGTATAACTTAGTGTGATCTTAAAAATGTAATAGATGGCATTATATGTAAATCATTTTGTTGATGCAGCATTTGGATGATGCCTAAAATATGGTGTCAAACTGTGCAGACATTTAATGATCCAGATAAATTTCATAGCAGTATATCATAACAGACAGGAAAATATAGACAGGCCATATATGCAGCAATTCCCAACTGTTCAACTGATTTCAAGTAAAGTCTGTTTATCAGTAAAAGGATGCATGTTATTGCACAGCAGAAGAAGACGGCGCCCAATAGGCTGCAAAGTTTCTTTAAACAGATGAGGTAAACATTTCAATATATTGCAGATGTACCTTGGGACTGAGTTCAGCTGAAGTCACCTTAAAGCGTCCCCGTCGAACAACGGATCCCTCTGATGCATCCTCTGATAAGTAAAAGAGGCAAAGAAACCAAACTAAGTTTGTTAGGCTAAAAACAAATAGCATATAAGTATAAATAGAAGAGGGGGGGGGGGGGGGGGGGGGGAAGGAAATACCTGATGACGTGTAATTTGTTTCTCTCCTCTGCCGATACAACAATGGACCACTGTAGTTGTGTGCAGATTGAAATTTGGGCTGTGGCAAGTCCCTTCAAAACATTTTTGATGAAAGTAAATGAAAATGATAAAAGCGAGTTCTTTTTAATTACAGAACAATGGGGTCAATGACCAAGTCAAGAAGACAATCCCTATGTCATGGGTAGCAGATCATACATCTAGGACTCTCTTAACTTGAAATCCACAGAATTTAGGAACTCAACATATGCCGAAATTGATGATGGGTAAACGATCTTCATATTTGTTTTAGGGGAAAATCGCTTCAATTATTTTATCATGTTTGGTGATAACAGTTTTGCAGCTCAGGGTAACTTCACTTAGAGCAAAGCTTACCTGTCACCATTTCCGGTATCCTTTTTAGGAGAGACGGTATTATCAGGTATTATTGGACCGCTCAAGAACTTTTTGTGCTCTGGAATGACCTGATGAGGTAAAGAGCCACTTTGCCTGGAATTCTCACCCTTGTTTCTACTAGCATCTTGGTCTGCAGCTCTTGGTGACTTTATAATGAATGGCTCGCTTCCTGATTGATTAACCCATTTCCGATTTGGGCTCTTCGCACCCTCATCATCTTCACCAATGTCAAAACAGCCTCTGCACCAATTAAATAGTTGCATAAATAAAGGAAAGAAACTAAATTACCCAAACAATTTGGTCGACAACCTTTATTTCTCCAAAATAATAGTAATTAGTTGAAGAGATACAATACACGTGTTTAAATATATAAAGAAGATACTTAAAAAAAAGCACATTACTTAAAAGATGAAGGATTAAATTTGTGAGAAGTTACTGTTTTCTATTTGGAAAAAAGAAACAAATACAATTCGCAATATCTTAGAATGTGCCAAATGTGAATAATTGTTCGCAATAGAAAGTCAAGCAAGCATAAAAATGTCATACTTGAGTGCTTGAAGAGGTTTAATAGGAAAAGAAGCAAGTGAACTCTCGAGATCTTGAAGATCATTAAGCCCGTCCTGAAACAAGTTAAAGAGGATATAAATCTTGAGGTACAAGCTTTAACCATTCGGGCTTAAAGCTCAATTAAAGAGAAACAATTTTGGGTTATAACTGGTACCTCCCTGCTACTTGGAGCAATAGAATTACCAGCCATTTCAGAAGACATTCTCTCCACTGATAATCCAACGACACCATTCCTGTCACTTTGCTTCTTGCTGCCATCTTGATCTTCTGCATTCGGCACATCATCATAATCATGAATCTGCAAGTAAAACAGTCGGCATTTCTGATGAGATAAAAATAGTAGAGCAGGTCTTGGGGTACATCCACATAAATAATGTAAAAGCATCCAATATAAAACCAATCGGTAATAGGTTGAGGGCCCCGACATAAATATAGAACCATAGGAAACCCAAGACTCGATAGATGCTGAATAACACGACTTAACAAACAATAAATTGAGCTGGGCAATTGAAACTACTTACAAGTGCAGCCTGACTTTTCAAGTCCTCCAGGTTGAAATTCCAGGCACTGATTCCTCTCATATACTCTTGCTGCAAGGTGAAAGGTTCATATACAAAGTGACCACCATGTAATCATAATTTTTTCTCTACCTAGGTTATTCATTAATTGAAGTAAAATTAGCTGCAATAGTTTCTCTTAATCTTTAAGACCTGGGATAACTGTGAAACTGATAGCAACTGGATCACTCAGAATACAAAACCTAATAAATTTAGTCAGGCATGAAGGAAAGAACCTAGCACTACGAGTTACTTTTTGTTGAGAAATGTAAAATGGCTCCATTATTCACCTGCGATAATTGCTCCTTGTCCTCATAGAGAGCCTTTTTCTGTACAAGAAGATCAGCTTCTTTTGTCTGAGACATAAAAGACAGGATCAGAGTGCCACATTTGTTCCCCATCTTAAACAGAGCACAAAGTAAATAAAAACGGTAAGCAAGACACCTTGAGCACCCTAAACCGTTCACCTAATGGAGCAAAGCCATCGAGAATGGTTCGAGCTAGATAATCAGAGGAGCGTGCATTTTTAAAGAAAGGATGCTTCAAAAGCTTCTCTGAAGTAGGACGTTTCTTAGGGTCCTTCACCAAGCAAGCAGCTACCATCTCCTTGAAAGACTAGAGAATAATATCACTATCAGAATGATGCTATAGATACCAACAAGCGATACCAGTTGCTACGACAAAATTGAAAGAGCACAAACCTTTGAGAACCTCTTGTCCCTTTCATAATCTAGACCAGGAGGAGCATTTTGCAAGGTCATCAATAAAACCTGCAGAGAAATGGAAGTAATCATTCAAACCAAGAGCTAAAATAAAAGACAACAGCAAAATGCATACAATGATAAACTGATATAACTATCAGAAAACTAAGAGATTACTTTCATTGGCGGATACTTGGAAAATGGGGCATGCCCATGAGCAAGTTCAAGCGCTGTTATTCCAAAAGACCAGATGTCCGCTCTGTAAAGAGGAAACTGAATGATTCGAAAGGTATAACAAAGTAAAAGAATGGAAGGAAATAAAAAGAAAAGAAAAAAGTACATATCAGAGAGGTAATCAACTCACTTAAAGTCATAACCATGCAATTGCTGCATAACTTCTGGAGCCATCCTGATATTAAACAACAATAACGAGACATGTTGCGGTCATTATCAACTCTGAAAACTGAATTTACTTAATGAAAATACCAATATAAGTAAACTCTTAGAGGGTTAGAAGGCCTAGGGAGAACAAGTACCAGCAAGGAGTTCCAACAAAAGTGTTTCTGGAATGCTGTCTGTCTCCATCAAACATGCATGCTGACACTCCAAAGTCTGCCAACTTGACAGCACCATTAGAATCAATTAAGATATTCCCAGCCTGCAAACATAAGTTATGAATATATGCAAAAATAAAGACAAAATCCCCAAAATGAGGAGGAAAAGGAACAAGGACAAAATAACAGGCAGTCAACAGTTGACGCATTGCCAAAGAAACAAGAAAAAGTCATATTGAACTACTAGACTAAGAGCTTAGTAGCATAAAGCTCGGAACAAGGCTATTTTTCCAGCATTTATCATATAATGTTAATTACGTTATAAAAAGAACCATATTTTTTTTCAAGAGATTGTTACAAAATATAGCTTAAGTTGTATCTTAGCGAAGAGGAAGTCAATAACTAATCAACTTGACCTCTGAAATTAAAGTAGTTGCAGAAATAAACAAGAAAACACATGGCATAAAAATAAAACAAGAAAGGGCAATTAAAACCTTCACGTCTCTGTGAATGTGCCCATGGGCATGAAGATAAACAAGAGCTTTAAGGACTTCACGCAATAAAGTAGCAATGATAGGCTCTTCAAAACCTTCTGGATAATCAGATTTCATTATATGCAGGCAAGACCCCCCAGCCATATATGGCATCACAATCCAAAGGCTGTGACCGGTAGTAAACGAGCAAAGTGCCCATAGTAAATTTGGGTGATCAATCAAGCTCATGGTCTGCACCTCTCTTCGGATGATATCCTGCATCAATCGTGAACAGATATCATATATTAATGCCAACTATTGATGCGGCAGAGTTGCTGGGACTCGTAAGGGATGGGTATTGGTAAACATGATTTCCAAACAACAGATTGTGAAAGATGGTACTTACCAGATCAGTATTGCACTTTTCCAAATCAAGAACCTTGATAGCAACAATCTCATTAAGTGGAATGCATAAAGCCCTGTACACAGTTGCACTGACGCCTTCTCCAATTTCTTCATATAACTTATAATCTTTTGGATTGACTGAATATCGTTTCTCCAAAGTATGCTCCATGGTTCCCTTTTACAGCATACTATTATCACTCTCTTTACTCCTAGATGTTCCCATTAACAAAAACAAAGTTTTAACTAAAGATTGGACTGTCAATTTTATGCGGGGCTTCTTCCAATTTAGTAGCATCTTCTCCTTTTCAATGCACAAGAGTATACAAGTCAACTGACTTCATCAAGGTAAATAGTCTTACCCAATCCTTTTCCTTGCATGCATCTACAGTTTAAACTTTAAACCTCAATATCCTAGTAAATAACAGAGAAGACACCAAGTATTCTGTGATTGAACTATTGGAATCCGCAGTAGACTGTTCAACAAGAGTAGTCAACAAAGCTTACGAGAAAAGTCAATTACCCTGGATGGCAAAAAGAAGCCTAAAGGTTAGCAAATGTCCTATGGCACAAATCTAACAAATCCACTTGATAACTAATAAAAAGTTCAGCCATACTAACCAAGAAACAAAACAAATAGAGCTAACAAGTGGCCCGTCATCAGAAAGGTAAATAGCATGCAGTTTTAATCCGTACAAAACCAAGAAAAAGGTGTTATTTCTTACCTGAAAACTTATTCCCCCGAAAGAACTATAAGAAATACTAAAAAAGAAAAGAAAAGCAAAAATTGAAGTTTCTACACAAGTAAAAAGTACGAGATGCAGTTGAAGAGAAAGATAGCAAAATATAACACGAAATTTAACATTTATCACTGCAATTAATTTTATGAACCAAAACAAAAATTGAATTAAACGGACAATTAATTTCTTTAAATTCTTTTACCTTTTATGCAGAAATCCAGATTAACTTTATTGAAATAAATAAATAAAATAGGCAAATTATTTTACATCATTCTCTAATTTAGTTACAAAATTAACACAAAGACAAGTCTTAAATTGAAACTATCGTTCCAAATTCAAAGTAATGAACTAGGACGTAATATAGCATTCATAAAATTACCTAAAACTGTCCACAAATTCCTCGAGAAAACAACTAAAACTATAATCAAAATTAACGAATTCCAAACGACCTCCAAAGCAGCAGCAGCAGCAGCAGCAGCAGAAGAAGAAGAAGAAACTAACTACAAATTCATAAAAGGAGAAGACGAAGCAGCTAAAATTACAAGAGATTTACACAAACCTGGTATTTAAGCGGATTGAACCGGAGCTGAATCTGATAACCTCACCACCTCCTTCTAACGATGTCGCCAGACTTCATTTAAAGGATTTTTCAGCTTCCATTTTTGATTTTTTCCATTCTTTTAAGACAGATTCTAATGATGACAATTTGCGATGGCAATAATTGGTAGACAGATATTATGATCAAATAAACAAATCCGTCGAGTTTTTCAGGTCCTCTGATTGGATCAAATCTTCAACTTTCACAGTTTGCTAATTAAAAATAAATAAATAAAAAAACTTCGCAGTTTTTAATTTTCTAAGCTTTTGTTTTAGCAGAGTAAAATGAGAGCGGAAAAGTAAATATATTTATGCTGGAAAGTGAGAAGATTTTTTTATGAGTAGACGTGAATATATCGTATCGTGTATTTTGGGCGTTAAATCTTAAAAGTAGATGTAAATAATACTTTTCTTCATTTTCTGGGATAAGGAAACATTTAGTCCCTGAATTTGGTAATTTCTCCCAATTTAGTCCTTAATTTTTGCTATGTTAGTCCAAAACTTTTCAAATTTTCTGATCTCCAAACTTGGACTTTTAGTCGTTTTGATTGTGTGATATTCTGAACTTATAACTTTTTTTCTTTCTAAATTATACTTTATTATTATTTTAGTACTCGAATAATTTTTTGATTCAATTTGTCTATAAACTTTTCTAACGTAAAACATGTTACCGCTCAATTTTTCGTTTAAAAAGGATCGTGTGGCCCTCTAAGAATATGTTGTGTGATAAAAAAATACATATTAAATTAGAAGAAAAAAATCAAAAATTTAAAATTTTAATAAAATATCAATAATTTAAAAATATATACTGTTTTCTTTTACATTTTTGGAATTTTTACAATTCTTTTGAATTTTATTTTATGTAATTTTCTAAAATAAACACATTAAAATTTTTAAAATAATAATAATGAATTTTGATACGAAATCATTTTTTGGAATTTTTACATTTTTATTTCTTTTAATTTTTAAAATATTTACTTTATTTTGAATTTCACATATTATAATTTGGAAAAAAAAATCATATTCTTTTGACAATAGTTTGTTTTTTAAATGAAAATATTTTAGATTTTTTAAAAGATTTTATGAATTTTTGCAGTTTTTCTATTTTAATATATTTTGTGCCAAGTGACATTTTGGGAGAATTTGAGAAGGGCAACATGTTCCATGTTTGAAAAGTTCATGGACTAAACTGAAACAAAAAATTCTTTATGTACCAAAGTGACAATAAGTACAAGTTTAAGGGCAAAATATTATTTAATCCATAAATAAGTTTTCTTTTTAAAAGTTTCAATTGGTGATGTTATACAAGATCATTGTGTCACGTCATCATAAGTTTCTAGGCTAATATGAGGGGGGGGGGGGGGATCAAAATCAAGTTTAAATATAACGAAATTTAAGGTTTATGTTAAAAATAATTAAGGTAAATGTTGTTTTAGTTTTTTTTTGTATAGTTTTATTTTATTGATATGTTCGGGATTTGTGGTTCTCCCTCTCAATAATATTGTTTTTAGGGTTCAAATTTGAATTATGTCCTTGAAAGTGCAACGTGTCTTGTCATTGTTTGTACCCATACACCTCCCATGCACTGACGGTAGAAAACGAAAAGATTCCACAAGTGTTTTGGTTTAGGTGTACGGGTTTAAATTTTAAGGTTTATAGTTGGAATTTAAGGTTTATTGTTAGAATTTAGAGTTTAGATGTTATGGTTTAATTTTTTTAAGGTAATATGGTTAAGGATTTAGGTTTAAACCTAAAAATTCTAAATTTTAACTCTAAACCCTAAATTCTAACCACACCTCTAAATTCAAAACTCATCCACTAAAATCCCTAAACACTAATCCAAACAAAATCTCGATGCCTTTTATATATTATAATTATATTTACAATATTAAATAATGAATTTATATCCAATATATTAGAGAAGTTTCCATAAACGCCTTAGTTTTAAGGTTTAGGAACTTAGTTTAGGGTGTAGAGTTTAGGGGTTTAGGTGTAGGGGTTTAGAATTTGAGGGTAATGGTTAGAATTTAGGTGTTAGGGTTAGGATTTAGGAATTAGAGGTTAAGGTTTAGGTTTTAGTGTAATATGTTGAGGATTTAGGATTTAACTTATAAATCTTAAATTCTAACCTTAAACCCTAAATTCTATCCACAATCCATAAATTCTAAACTACAAAACCTAAACCATACACCTTAAATTGAGCCTCTACCTTAAAATTAAAGTGCTTGTAAAAACTTTTAGTTTTCACCTATATCAAATAATTATCCATGAATAATTATATGAATTTTAATAGTGTATTACATGTTGTAAATAAAATAACAAAGAACAAGAATGGAAGAACAAAGAGATGAGAGAAAGAGGAAGATTTGTATTATTCTCTAAATATAGAATTGTGTACAATGCTTTCAATGAATCATCTATTTATAGGCATAAGAAGTACATAATACATTAAACTCTAATTAATAGAGATAATATTCCTAATAATAAATAAAATCAAACTCCTTAGATAAAGTTCTAATCACGATAGACATCCACATAGATAAATATTCATAACACTCCCCCTTGGATGTCTATGAAGATAATGTGCCTCGTTAAAACTTTACTAAGATAAAAACCCAGTGGGAAAAAAAAATTCATTAGTGAAGGAAAAAGAGTACACACATCTTTAATACGCATAACATGTTGCCTCATTAAAAACCTTACCAGGAAAACCCATTGGGACAAAACCTCGGTTAAATGAAAAAGAGTGCAACGCGTATTTACTCCCCCTCATAAAAATATCACATAAGATATTTGAATCTTCATAATTCAATCTTGAATATAATCTTCAAATGTTGAAATAGAGTATGCACTAGTGGATAAATCTTCCAAATTATTGCTTGAAATGATTCATCAAATACTATTCTTCTGAAGATCATGAGGGACGAAACTTTAAAGAGATATGTTTCGTTTTATCACATTTGATGTATCCACCTTGAGATATAAATTATGCATTATCTCTACATAAAATAGCTTGCATCTTATCTTGTGAAAGTAATTCACATATCTTCTGGATATGTTTAGCCAAACACATATTTCGGCTTTGCCTCATGCATAGCAATTATTTAAGGCAATGGTCTCGTAGCACTTAGATAGTATTTCTGGACCAGCTAAGATATGATGCTTCCAGATCAACTAATGTATATATGGTAATTTTAGACCAAGAATATCATCACCCTTTTCTCGAGGGCGGAATGAATCTTTGTTTACATTAAGAGACCTAGCAACTAAATAGTGGTCAACAAATATGCATTATGCATGTAAAGTCTCTTTAAACATTTTTCTGTATATGCCGATTGTTGCACAAGGATTTCATTGTTAAAGAGATCTTTTCATGAGTCTCAATGAATCGCCAACATATAGAATAAAAACAAAGACAAATCCAGAGCTAAACCTCTTAATAAAATGCTCCAGAAATTAAATCACTCTTATAGCCTTCCGCTAATAAGTATTCAATGGGGCGATTATACCAAATGTGCCCAAAATGTTTTAATCCATAAAAAGATATATTCAATATAATTGAATAATGTTCTCGAGAACTTGAATTAACTGTTTCTGGCAGTCTAAATCCTTCCAGAAGCTTCATGTAAATGTTGTTATCAAGAGGCTTATACAAATAAGATGTAAAAACATCTATTAGGCGGAAACTGAGTTATTTCATTTATTGTCAGACTATTTAAAAGTAATTGCATCCACCACCTAGGAATATATTTTCCTCATAATAAATTTCATGCCTTTGTGAGAATCTTTGCAACCAAACGAGCTTATATCTCGTGATTTCTCCTTTTGATTTCTCTTTCTCAAAAAGGCTCATTAATATCCACGAGCTTTACACATTTCAATATACGGGCTATAGGCCCAAATACTTCTCTTTTCGAAAGGGATCTTAGTTTCGCCTCAATTGCCTCTTTCTATATTGCCCAATCATTTCTTTGTTTACATTGTCCAATTGACAATGATTCATGATCCACATCATCAAATAAAATCTCTAGTGCTATATTGCATACAAATGTATTATCGACGTCGATTTAATTTCAGTTCCACTTATTACCAGACATGACATAATCTATTGAGATCTCTTTATTATCAGGTACCTGAGTCATGTTAATGCCTCTATTGGAGACCTTTTAATCTCTTCTTGAGATTCTCATAATTCATTGATTCCTCGATCAAACCATCATAACTATAGCTCTCTTCTTTTTTTTTCGAGGATTTTTATCTTTGGAACCTACTTGTCTACCACGCTACAGGCGTAAGTTAGACTCATTAGCAACTAGAGTTTGTCCTTCCGGAACATCAAATTTAAACAGAGCATTCATAGCTGGTATATGTGACTTAGTCACTCTATTAGGGTTAGCAAAATCATCTGGCAATTGATTTGCTAAATGAATTACCCTTTGAACTTATAGTTCACATTGTTGAGTACGTGGATCAAACTAACATAATGATAATTTATTCTAATTTATTTTTTTCCCAGCTATTTTATTTTCTCCCTCTAATGTTGGGAAAACTGACTCATTAAAATGATAGTAGTAAATTGAGCTGTAAATAAATTCCCTATCAGAAGCTCAAGATATTTAATTATCAAGGGAAATTTGAATCTACATATATATTCCCAACCTCCTTTGAGAACTCATCTTTGTGCGTTGTGGTGGAAGAATCAGAACATATACCGCACAAAAAAATCTAAGATGGAAAATATTTGGTTTTGACCAAAAACCATTTGTAATGGGGAGAACTTATGATAATTTGTTGGCTTGATGCGAATTAGTGATACTACATGTAAAATGACATGTCACTAGCATTATGAAGACCGATTGTCTTTATAAGGTAATCTGGAAAAGTGCTCATAATTTTATCAACTGAGCAAGTAGCCTAGAAAACACCAAGTTATGGGTTGATAACAAGGATACATATGTCCATCTATTCGATGCATCGATTAAAATCGTAAAATATCTAGATGGACTGTAAGAAAGGTGTATGGGCCCACATATATCACCTTGTATCCGTTCTAGAAATTAATAGATTCACAATCTATCTTAGCTGATGATGATTGAATAATTGATTTGCTTTGATAGCAAGTATCACATGAAAAACATTACCTTGAAGAAAATTTTAGTTCTTCAATAATGACCACATGAAAGTGTTAACAAATTTTTGCATCATAATTGAACCGGGATGGCCTAACCGGTCATGCCAAATAATAAAGTTATCAGTAAACTTCTTATTTACAATAACATGAGCTTCAATTTGTACTAATTCTTGTGTAGTACAATATGGATGACAGTGCATATATTTTTTTTCAAGATTTTATTATTGTCTTGAGTTATACTTGTAATATTGAGATAGTCGGCACCCCTCGACTAATATTCTCAATATATTTCTGTAAATATATTTAAAATTTAATAAGTCTCTTTGTGTCTTTGACGAGTATAATGCACTGTGAAAATGGAATGGAGTTCCATTTGACAATAACATATTTGCTCAGTCGAAGCCTTCTGTGATATTAGTACTTCCGGATATAATACTCACATTATTCTCTTGCATTTTAAATGGGAAAATATGCATAGTTATGCACCTTTCAAAATGTGATTTGTTTCATTCACTTCGGGGAATGAAAAATATTAAATATAGTACATCATATCAAATCGGTTATCTATCAGAGATAAACCCTCAAGAACTTATTGTTCTTACGAAGCATTTATATTTTAGTACTTTGGGAAATAATACTCATATTTTTCCCTTGCATTTAAATGGGAAAATATTTCTTACGCTTAAGTATAGTATGAGTACTTGCACTGTCTGCTAGGCATAAATAGCCACAATTCATTGTATATTTTATTCTGAAAGTAATCATATTCTTCAAAGAATAAATTAACATAAAGCATAAATAAATAATATGTAAAACAAGTTAATATAAAGTAAATTAACATAAATAAATAATAAAATTAACATAAAACAAAATAAATAAAAGATCAATTATTCCCTTTAGAGGTTATAAGGGAAATAAAATAAATGGCGAATTATTCCCTTCAAGGGTTATGAAGAAATTAACAATATCCAATTGAGTTGGACTAACAACGCCATAATTATTTTCGCCATAAACAAAATTTGTTTATATTTTCTTTCATTTATCATTCATGCTTATGGATAAAGTCCATAATACTTTGGCATTTGACAAGTACGAGACCAATGGTTTGTACCATCGTATTGATAACATAAAAAATTTTGATATGATATCTATCATTCTTGTCATCCTTATAATCCCACTTTCGGTGGATATAAACATTCTCAAAAGGATCATCTTATCCATGTCTATTTTTATGGCCTCAATCGCGACCACAATTGCTAATGTGGCATTTATTTATTTATTTATTCGCTATAAAAATATCACATTCACTTCAGGGAATGTAGCGGAGGCCAATAGGTCTTTAAAACCTCATCAGTGATACTCTGGCACATAACTGAGTTTTATTCACTAACCATATAATGAATTATCATGTTTGTATTCACATCATGGAATGAAACAAATCCAATAATCGCATGGAATAAACATCATGCTTGCATTCACTTCAAGGAATGACATAAGTCCAATAATCGCATGGAATAAACATCATGCTTGCATTCACTTCAGGGAATGCCTCCCATAAAAAAATTGGATCAAGACGATTTTTGTAACTTGAACTTGGGAGAAGTCTATAGTTGAATTTTTCGACACAAAAATAATATTGCTTTCAAGCAAATATAGACTTTATAACAATCTTTTTATAGATTGAAATTCACCATGATTTATCGCACTTTAAAATCACAGTTTAAGGGAAAAATAGATTTTACCGATAATGATTTTCCTTTCGAGAACGATGGAGACATAGAAAATGAACGAGACAGCTTCTCATAATCCCTTTATATCACATCTCTTTCTAAGTCATTTAAATACATGTAAAACTCAAAACAAGGTTAAAAATATTAGCTTTCACCAATAGAATAACGTAAATAAAAATTGATCTCAATATAAACATATTGAAGAAACGTACCTCTTTTGATTTTATCTTGATTCAAGCCATACCAAAATAAATTAACCAATTTATAAACCTCTTATGTGGATGTACGCACATCACCTTAAAGCGGTGTTAAAGAACAATGCTACACCAATGACATCAAAATGGTTGAACGTTGTTTGATCAAATTCACATCAAAATGGAAAGCACCATAACCAAGTGCATTGATACTCGAGATTGAATTGTTACCTATCCAAGTACATTCCCTGAAGGTTCCGCTGAAGGTTAAATATATAAACTTGGTCCAATAAACATCATATAATATTAGATCGAAATAATTATTAAATAATATATTAAAATATACCAACCTTAATTTGTGAGTGATTAGTCAATCACTATATCTATATGTAAATAAGTAAAACATACCAGACTTTCCAAGCTAAATTGAATATATGGTACATGTGATCGCCAATATCAAATTGAAATCTTTTCGAGAATCACCAACAAGAATCAGGGTAATTGGGCGAGATTCTATGGTTCGCTCAAGCCTTCAAAACATGTTACCATACTTTTTCAAAAATAAATATCAAGTTAAAATATCAAGATATAAACAATCAATAACAAAAATGTGGAAAAAAAAACTTATCTTCGGTTCAACGTAGAATTAAATTTGTTTCGGTAACTCCTTTGGGATTCAAACAAAGAGCACCAAAATCTTTCGAGCAAACTCGTGCTGATAACGTGTTGTAAATAAAATAACAAAGAACAATAATAAGAACAAAGAACAAGAATGGAAGAACAAAGAGATGAGAGAAAGAGGAAGATTTATATTATTCTCTAAATATAGAATTGTGTACAATGCCTTCAATGAATCATCTATTTATAGGCATAAGAAGTACATAATACATTAAACTCTAATTAATAGAGATAATATTCCTAATAATAAATAAAATCAAACTCCTTAGATAAAGTTCTAATCATGATAGACATCCACATAGATAAATATTTATAACATTACATAAATTTTGTGCAGTGTGTTTTTAATTAAGATTTTTTTTGTGTGCAGTGTATTGTCCTGTGATTTTATCGACACTGTAATAACTGACAGAACTAGTTTAGGATTACCTCGAACAAGGATGCCTCAGCTATCAACTCTAACCCAAAGGAAGTCAACTTACCTTTCCCTCTTTTGGAACCTTCGATGGCTAGTAGGCCTGGCAGCTCGAAGGAAAGGGGTACCAATAATAGCAAAGGTTTGGATTGTCAATCTGAAGTAAATCCTGGCCCTGTCCTTCAGCCTCCGGGTTGTCTCATTCAAAATCAAGAAACATCTGTTACGATGCAGCTGGCCAACTGGGGTAACCTGCTTGTTGTAGGTTTTGATAACATGGAAGTGTCTACTTGCAGGAAAAGGAAAAGATCAGAAGAAAATTTTGAGTCCTTTGGCCAAGCAAAAAGAAAAGAAATTTAGGAGAAAATCTCAAATGGGATTGTCCAAGTAGCCCCAAATAACTGGTGCATTTCCGAAAAGGGATGGGCTGAAAACGATGATTTTTTGAAAGCTGCATTATTCCCAACCTCATTCATGAATACTTCAACTATCATCAGGGACATCGAAGGCAAGAAAAGGGGGAAAACCATTAGCTCTCAGAGGCTTACCCTAATCAGAAAAGCAGTTTGCCGCAAATTTTCAATGGAATGCTCAAGGATGATGATCGACGAGGTGGGATTGATCGAACTGGGTATTGACCCGTTTGGTAAAAAGATCACAAAGATACCATCTATGTGCATTGACGATAACTTCTCTATAAATGAAGAAATTCAAGTAAGCGATGATGAGGACAAGTCCAAAATGACAGTTCCAGTTTCTTCTCCTCTTGATCAGATTGAGACAGCTCCGGAATCGGATGACTCCCTTGAGGGTCATCCGGAAGAACCATGAGGCCTTGCTTGCATCTTGTCTGCGATAGGAAGGGTCCCAGACGAGAAATTATATCTGTACCTTCCTCTTGGATCTTGAGGATACCTACAAGGACCTGTGATCCAAGGTTTTCAAATTTGCATTCGATGTTGGGATCAAACTTTGTCAGATGGAGCAAGGTTCTTTAAGTCGACTGTTAAGCTTGCTGGTGTTTTCCGTTGCTGCTTGCCTTGAAAAGGACCAACCGTTATTGGTAGGAAGCCTGTCTCTGGATAGAGCTCTCAGGCATCTTCGATGGAGCACTAACAACAACTGGTGGTGGTGGACTGGTTTTGTTCCTTGCCGATGGAGTCTGGCAAGTTTGTTATCGAAAACGCTAACCACGGGGGTTTCGATGGTCGCGTTAGTTTTTAAGTTTGTTTGTTGGGTCTACGTTTTAGGTTTCTGATGTCTCAGGTTGCCTGAGCCCCGACGTCGTCTTTGGGTTCTGCTTAGGGTTTCTTGTTGAGAAATATTTTGATATAACAAATATGTGAAAAATGTTTTAGGGACTTGTTTAAAGATTTCAAAAACAATTCAAAAGCCCTTAAAACGTGACAAAATGTTTTGAAAGAGTTCGACTTAGTACCTATATCAAATTACACCTTTAAAAGTCGACAAATGCCCAAAATGTTCATTTTCAAAGGAAAGTTTCGAAACTATACTAAAGTTTCGAAACTTATCAGGGCAGTAGCACTCTGTTTTGGAAACCTAAGCAAAGGTTTCGAAACCTTCACAAGGTTTCGAAACTTTGGCCCTGTAACGGCTCCAAACGGCTATAAAACGGCTAGTTTTTTGAAAACCCTCTTAAGGTTTCGAAACCTCTCAAAGGTTTCGAAACTATTGTGCAGAAGAGCATTTAATGCTCAACTTAAATGGCTTCCAACGGCTCCGAAACATCCCCAACGGCCATAAACGGCTAGATACTCATTCCACACTATAAATACAACCCAAGGACACTTGAAGATAGCAAGAGATGATATCCAAGCTTCATGATCAAGAGAAATAGCGTTTAAGTCTTTATCTTCCTCATTTCTCTTGTAAATATTGTATAGAGAGTGTTTTGTTTTTCATTGTTCTTATTCTTTACACTCTTGTGAGCTCAACTCTCGTAAACACCCACCTTGTGAGGTATATTTGTTTACATCTTTCTACCCTTGTAAAAGGAGAGGTTCTAGTTTAGCCTTGAGAGAAAAACTAGAGTGGTTCTATCTTAGCCATTGAAAAGATAGGGTTGTAAGGTTACCCTTTGTCCTCAAAAGGAAGAATTCATTGTTGAGTGAATTGGTAAATCCTTAGTGGTGTGCTAAGGTAGTGGATGTAGACTCGGTTGAAGTAGTCGAACCACTCTAAAATCATCGTGCAAATTGTCTACATTTATTTCGGTTTTAGCCAATTCAACAACCAAGCTTTTACAACCCTCCTTGACGGTTTCGGTGATCGATTCGAGCGTGCTAACAAACCCAACAATTGGTATCAGAGCCTCGTCTTCATCGAAGGACTAACATCCAGGAGTAAAGATCCAACGCTCGTAGTCCACCGTACAAGAAAATGGCAAGCGGTTCTACAATGATTTCATTTGAAGAAGGCCGCTCTATCATGTGTCCTCCTCTCTTCAAAGGAGAAGGTTACTTCCAATGGAGCAACATCATGAAATATTTCATCCAAGGATTCAACCTTGATATTTGGAAGATTATCATAAATGGACATTCGGAAGCTCCTAAGAAGAAGAAGAAAAGGAGTGTCAATGACACAAAGAAGGACCATCTCAATGCAAAGGCTATGCACATTCTTCTCTGTGCCCTAAGTGAAGAGATTTCCAAGAAGGTCTCCCCATCCAAAAATGCCAAAGAAATTTGGGAGAAGCTTGAGAAATTCTATGGGAAAGAAGAGAAGAAAGATGATGCTTCATCATGTGCAATCCTCCCCTCAACACCTAAGGTGGATGGTGTTTTGGCTCTCGATGAGCCCGAGGTATCTTCTAACTCAGATGAATTAAATTCACATTCTTTTGATGAGTTACAAGATGCATTTAATGAATTATATTTGGAATTTGAGACCATGAATTCCAAATTTAGGAAAATGATTTCAAAACTCGAAACTGAAAATAATTTTCTTTTAAAAACAAAAATGGATTTTGAAAATCAAAATGAAATTTTGAAAAATGATTTGGAATTTTCAAAAACAAACAAAGATGTTTTAGAAAAGGAAAATCTTGATTTAAAAGTTAAGCTTGAAAGCTTAACAAAAGAAAAAGAAATCATTTCTAATAATTCATCTCATCCCATAATGGCAAAATGCTCACATTGCCATTATCATGGTCATTCGTTGCATACTTGTCCTATAAAGAAAAGAAAAACTTATAGGATTAGACAAGTATGGGTTCCTAAGGGAACTAGAGACATTGAAATTAATGTTAATGGATCCAAAGCAATTTGGATACCAAAATCGAAGTAAATGTCTCTTGTAGGTGTGTTGGAGCAAAGGCAAGAAAAGCAAGAATTTTATATGCTCTAGTCACACAAGTGAAGAAGATAGGTAACCTCTAAACTTAATGCTTTTATTTTTTATTTTTTTTGGTTATCTAATTTCTAATGTTCATGCATTTGAGCTTTTATTCAAATATCTAAACAAGCATGACATTATTTGAAAAATTTTATGCATATGAGTCTAATGGTTTCATTCATATGTTTGCATAAATTTTTTTAAGACTTGGATAAATTGAATTTCACGTGTTTTAAATTGATTTGATTCAATTTTGAAATTCAATGCCTTTAAGTGTCAAGTTTTGTGCTAAAAACTTAATGAAATGCTTGAGTAAGGGGGAGCCAAATTTTAAAACAAAATTTTTAACTGAATCAAATTTTTTAAACCTCCATTGTTATTTCGAGCTTAAAGTATTTTAAATTCTTTTTGATATAACAAAAAGGGGGAGAATTTGGTTTGAAAAATTGTATTTTCAAATGAATAAGAGGGAGCTACTTACTTTTTAGATTTTCATCTCTTATTCACATTTTTAAACGTTTTAAACTTGAAGGGGGAGAATCCCAAACAATTTTTCAAGTTGGTTTTATTATATCAAAAAGGGGGAGATTGAAGAACTAATGTTTTGATATAATAATTGAAAAATGTGTTGGACTGATTTAAAAAGAATTTAAAACATTTCCAAAAGTCCAAACAACTTGAAATTATGTTTAGGGAAGTTTTCAAACCGTTTCGATACTCCCAATAAACCCCATTGTTATTATGTACTATAAAGATTTGAATTATTTTTGATATAACAAAAAGGGGGAGAAATAAGTGAAAAATTAAGGGGGAGCCTTTTGTCAAAAACAATTTTTCAAAGAAGTTTTGTTATATCAAAAAGGGGGAGATTGTTGAGAAATATTTTGATATAACAAATATGTGAAAAATGTTTTAGGGACTTGTTTAAAGATTTCAAAAACAATTCAAAAGCCCTTAAAACGTGACAAAATGTTTTGAAAGAGTTCGACTTAGTACCTATATCAAATTACACCTTTAAAAGTCGACAAATGCCCAAAATGTTCATTTTCAAAGGAAAGTTTCGAAACTATACTAAAGTTTCGAAACTTATCAGGGCAGTAGCACTCTGTTTTGGAAACCTAAGCAAAGGTTTCGAAACCTTCACAAGGTTTCGAAACTTTGGCTTAAAGGTTTCGAAACCTTGTAAAGGTTTCGAAACTTTGGCCCTGTAACGGCTCCAAACGGCTATAAAACGGCTAGTTTTTTGAAAACCCTCTTAAGGTTTCGAAACCTCTCAAAGGTTTCGAAACTATTGTGCAGAAGAGCATTTAATGCTCAACTTAAATGGCTTCCAACGGCTCCGAAACATCCCCAACGGCCATAAACGGCTAGATACTCATTCCACACTATAAATACAACCCAAGGACACTTGAAGATAGCAAGAGATGATATCCAAGCTTCATGATCAAGAGAAATAGCGTTTAAGTCTTTATCTTCCTCATTTCTCTTGTAAATATTGTATAGAGAGTGTTTTGTTTTTCATTGTTCTTATTCTTTACACTCTTGTGAGCTCAACTCTCGTAAACACCCACCTTGTGAGGTATATTTGTTTACATCTTTCTACCCTTGTAAAAGGAGAGGTTCTAGTTTAGCCTTGAGAGAAAAACTAGAGTGGTTCTATCTTAGCCATTGAAAAGATAGGGTTGTAAGGTTACCCTTTGTCCTCAAAAGGAAGAATTCATTGTTGAGTGAATTGGTAAATCCTTAGTGGTGTGCTAAGGTAGTGGATGTAGACTCGGTTGAAGTAGTCGAACCACTCTAAAATCATCGTGCAAATTGTCTACATTTATTTCGGTTTTAGCCAATTCAACAACCAAGCTTTTACAACCCTCCTTGACGGTTTCGGTGATCGATTCGAGCGTGCTAACAAACCCAACATTTCTGTTTTCATGTCGTCGCCTGGTACAGGCTTGTCCGATGCTGTCTGCGGGGTGTCTAGGAGGAGGGAAATTGTTATTTTGTTTGGTAGCAGTTTCATTTCCCTTTTTAGTTTGAAGTTGTTTCCGTGTTTGGTTTGTCTGTTAAGGCAGTTGCCTTTTATGGTTCAATTAATGAAAATTACTTTTGATCCAAAAAAAAGAACTAGTTTAGGATTGGGTCATGATCCCACAAAATATTAAAATTTTAAGTTGTGAACATGATAAATTATTTTTTTACCCCTAAAAAATATATTAATTCATTGTTACCCTGAATTTAAATATTTTTAAATGCATCCAATAAGTAAATGTTGTGTTCCACACTATTGCAAATATCAATAGGTAGAAAATATGATCAAATCTTAGACATAAATATAATACATGCCTTGAAACAACAATCAATTGGATTGTGAGATAAAAACATTTAATTTTTAAACGAGGTTAGAAATTCAAATCAAAACATTTGTAAATGAAGTAATGGATTGAATTTAAATTTTTTACAGTAAAATATAGGAAAATGCATAAAGGAACTAAAATAGTTTAAATATTGTATATTTTATTTTAAAAAATCTAAAAAATTCAAGAATAAATTATTTTTTCGTTGAAAAGATAAAGATCATGTTTGGTAAAAAGAGGTCTGAGCCAAAATTAGTGGTTTGAGTAAAAAATTGAGGTTTGACCGGTCAAATCTGCTAATTTGAATGTTGGATAAAGAGCAGATTGAAATAGCGGATTAGGGTGAAACCTCTAATTTTGAAAAAGCTGCTAGTAGGAGTTTTTAAAATTAGAGGTTTTGACGTAAAAGTTATAAAGACCCTTTTACCGTTAACAATTATCAAAGATCTCCAAATAACCTAAATTTAACTATTTCTATTTTAATTCCTCAACCTCGCCTATTTACATTATGATATTTGAAAACTAATACTTTTTGTTTTTTTCTTTTTATTCTCACACATTTATATTTGTATTTAAATTTAATATTTAATTAAATTATATTAAAAATAGTTATATAAATAATAAATTAATATATATATCCTTCAAATATGCTTAGTAATGTTATATTAAAAATTATTTTTCATAATCTAATTAATATTAATAGATACAAAATATTGATAATTAATAAACTATTCAAATAAATATCGAATATAATTATGTCATTATATTTCATTTTGCTTGTTTATATAATCAAACATCTATCAGCTATTAGTTAATTTTACCAAAAACTTTTATACAATCAGGTAATACAATCCGCTACTCAAATTAGCTAATGCAACCAACTATCAACTATCGACTAATGCAATCCTTTATCAGCTATCCGCTAATTGTCAAACATGGTCAAAAGTTCAAATTTTACTTTTTAGGGACTCAACAAGTGGTCTTAGCGAAAAAGAAGACGATGTTCATCCTAAAAAATCTGGGTTCAAATCGCTTTCTTTTCAAGATATGAGTGCCTTGTCAAAAGGTTAATAACAGCTATGAACATATATTGCCTTGTAAATTGTAATCACCTTAAGACTTTGAAAAAAAATTTACCTTTTAGAGTGAAAATGCATACATTAATAATAAGGAATAATCTTATATACATGCAGTGGAAACTTTAGTTTAAGAGTTTAAGGTTTTAGTTCAAGGTTTAGAGGTTTAGATTGCAAGATATAAAATTTAAGTTTATGGTTAAAATTAGAGTTTAGGTTTAATATTTAAAGATTTTAATTTTTTGAAAGCTAAGGTGATAACAAGTAGTATATGTTATGAATATACTCTGTTAGGCTTGATAGGCTCGATTTTCTTCAACCGTTATGGATTGCCAAGTGGTAGAGAAGTTGAATTTTTAGGTGATTGAGGTGTGGAAGCTAAAAGATGAAAGACACGATAATTTAGAGTGGTTCAGCCTTTTAACAAGCATCTACATCCACTACCTTAGCTTCCCACTAAGGATTTCACAATCAATCCACTAATTGATTCGTCCCCTTTTCTAAGATTAGGAGAAAACCCTTACAACGATCAAAACTTTTTAGCCTAAAGCTTGATCAAACACTCTATACAAGAGACAAAGATAAACAAACTAAAATCCCTTTTACAAGGTTGATGTTTGCACACGAAAGCACTCACCCGAACCTAAACACTTGAGCAAATTTGACAATTTAGGCTCACAAGTGTTGTCTATACAAGGAATGAATAAATTAAGCCCTAAGACAAATTTCTCATCATAATGTTGTTGACAATTGAAGCATTAGTGTTTCCTTGATGCTTGGAGGTCCTTTTTATATTCTCAATTGAGTTTGTAGCCGTTGGTGACCGTTGGGATTGATTTGAAGCCGTTGGAGCCTTTATTTCCCTCATTAATTGCAGTTCTGGAGCTGTCCGTATCGGAACACGAGAGGCCGTATCGGAACGTCCTTCTTCAGAACTAGCCGTTGAAGCCTGATGCAGTACCCCATATCGAAACGCCTCTGGTCGTATCGAAACGTTCTTGAGGAGTATCGAAATGGTTATAAACCGTTTCGGTACGGATGACCGTTGAGCTGCATCCAAATAACCGTTGGGAAAATATGACCGTTGGGGAGGTTTTGACCGTTAGGTGTATCGAAACATCAATGGGGTGTTTCGAAACAGAAACCCTTCATATCAAAACGGGCAAGCCCTGTTTCGGTACGCGTTTTCGTAGTTTCAAAATGTATCGATACAAATTGCCCCTGTATCGAAACGAGTACCTTAAAAACACTGGTTTGGCTACTTAAAAACGTTTCAAACATTGTCAAAACCTTTTTAAACATCCTCAAACTTATTTTCAAGTTATTTTTGACTTAGAGAATATTTTAAATTCTTTTTAATTAAGTCCAAAATATTTTTTTAATTATTATATCAAAATATATATTTCTACATACTCTCAACCATTTGACAATGCATGCTCAATCACCCTGCTGCAGTTGCTGGTGCTCGAATCCGTAACTTCTAAAAATAATAATTGTTTTCTTAACCACTGAAGCAAGTTGGTTTGTGCAAAGATTTTAATTTTAGATTAAGTATGATTGTGTAAAAAAATTTAACGTATGAAATAATTGTCCTAATAATAAATGATAATTACAAGTGTTTAGAGCATTTGTCATCATCTTTCTCGCCATCATAAAAATCCAGGAAATATATTTTTCTTAATTGTTTTTTTTTTCATCTTCAACGTCCAAATCATACTTAGATAATTATACTACCATGATTTCAAATGGCCATTATGAGTTTTGTTTTTTTATTCATTTATAATCATTTCATTATTTCAAGGTATAACCTCATCATGTGATGAGATATTCAATTGGATCATAAAACAAGAAATAAATCACTGAATATAAAAACATTTCCCCAGATTTGTTTCCAAATGTTTCTGTATTTTTAATTACCATTTGCAAAATTTTATAAATAAATTCAATTTTATTCTCTTCAATCTTAATATATTTTTATCTTTTTCTTGTCATTTTCATCTTCAATAATTCTCCTCAATTATTTAATAATTGGCTTAAAACAATCTCTACCCATATTTCATTACTTGAAAATTTTCATTATTTGAAACTAATAGTAAAAAAAATATTAAATTCTTCAATCTTATTACACTTTTTAAGGTGAGTCTGTGATATAACAGTCTAATTTAAAGTTAAAAACAATACAACAAAAATATTAAGAAATTCGAAATCTAAAATGTTATCACACAACTGAAATGTTATTAAAAAGTATAACATTTTAAGTTCCCGACAAGTCTCGAAACTTGTCATGAAATCACAAATCAAGTTTCAAAACTTATCGAAAAACCACTAACCCTAAAATGTTAATACATTTTTTGATAATATATCAATTGTATAGTAAAGTTTTAAATTTTATATTTTCTAACATTTTAATTGTGTCAGTTTCTAGCCTTAAATTAAGGCATCTCGTCTTAGATTCACCGGACTTTTTTAGAAATTAAAAATAAAAATCAAGTGGGAACATTTTTGTTCCGAGTACGGAAGTGTCACTGTTGGTTCACATGCTCCATTAGCCCTTTTCTTTTTATTATATTTATTTGTCATCACAAGAATCTTCATTCCAAGCCTTGGAAAAGGTCGTTTTGTTTGATATTTTTCCTCTCCGGGCACTCTAGGGTTGCCAAATATGTCGCATTATGGACACGAAATCATCTGCAACTCTGCATTTCATTTGCTTGTGCTTGTCATTGTTGTTTAATGTAGCTTTTAATCTACTACGTGGTATTTTCAATGTATTTAAAAAAGAGTGTGTTTATTCCGAAAAATTATTCGATGCATATATTATGTAGTTCAGGGGCGGTTCAAAGATTTTGGGGCCTGTGCAATATATTAAAATGAGGCCCTTAATTTATAACCAATAAGAGATATAAGTTATTTTTTTCAAAAATAACTTTAATACAAAAAATTAACTTATATACACACATAAGTATATATATATATACACACACATAATTATATATATATATACACATAATTATATATATAAATCTATAATTTTTTACAAATATTTAATTTAATTTAATTTAAGTTCTCAATTTAGGGGCCCTCTCTATTGGGGGCCTTGTGCGGTCGCTCCTATCGCGCCTGTCCAGAACCCCAACTGGTGTAGTTTTTAAAATTTACAAATAATTCATCTTGTTGTATGAGTTAAAAATTTAGTTTATGATTTAAGTGTATAATTTGTAGATTCCTAGAATTTAGTGTTAAAATTTAAATTTTAAAATAGTAATTATGCAAATTTATGTAGTTTTTATGACAAATACTTTGATATACAATTTTTTTTTATTTCAGGGTTTAGATTGTAGTTTAAGGATAAGTGTTTAGAGCTTATTGTTTAAGGTTTAGGATTTATAGTTCAAGATTTAAGGTTAGAAAATTAAGTTTTAAATTTTGTACTTTAAATATGAATGTTTGTTTAAATTCTTTTTATGCAACTTATGTATCAAAATACAATCTAATTTTTATTACATGTCTATAAAAAAGTACTCAAAACAAAGGTCCTCTGCCCCCTTTTTAATTTTATTACACTAAAAAATCAAATCTTAAACTCTAATCCTAAATTCTAAATCATAAACCCTAAAAAATATACCATACACTCAATACTCTAAACTATAGCCTTAAGCTCTAAACCATAAATTTATTTTTTAATAATTAGGCACAAAAACACCAAAAAAAAGGACAACTGACTTTTACTCCTCGGTCGATTGGAAATTAATGTAGCTTTAATCTATTACATCAGCATGTATATACTATTTTCTTACAATATTTAATTCAAACTATCAATTAATAAATAAGATATTAAGGATTATATTAAAGTAATCCAAGTTATCCACGCGACCATCTCGGTGAAGTAATTGTTAGTTCGTGGGTTAATTAGCATAAACTTATTCAAGAGGTAAAATAAATTCCATACTCAAAGCCCATTCAAGTTGGGCCTTTAGAGTGGGACTTCGATGAATTGCTAGATATAATACATAACGGGAGAAATTATTGGCTGTGATCACAGATTATATGGTGAGCCGGGTCTATTTAATAATTTTTTTTGTAACGGAATATTGCACTTGCACGAACAGAATTTTCATTGTTCGACGAGAAAGATATACCATAACCCAGAATAGATTTAGGAAAGTGGACTAACAAAAAGACATAAATTAACTAGAACTAGGAAGTAACAAAAAGACAGAATTTTCATAAATTAACTCGGAATCTTCACTTTTCTTTATGTATATGTGTCTGATGCATATCTGGACATAAGTATGGGGATATGATACTCTAACTCCACGGGCCCTCTAAATATATGAAAAAAACTTTAAAAAATTGAAATGTCCGTGCTGGGAAACATACTTATATCTGACACTAACACACTAGCATAAACTTTCTGGCCAACAGGTAAACATGTACTCACTGGGTTACCAATGGCATAGACTTTTTGGCCAACAAGTAAATCCGCAGAGGTACCAACGGGTACCGGTCTTAGTTTGTCTTTAGGCGCATCAACACGCAATACAGCAACATCCTTGTCTTGGTCAAATCCAACAACTTTCGCATCATAAGTCGATTGGTCGGCAAAAGTAACCCTGCAAATGACAAACACCAATTTAAAACTTTAAATACGAAGTACAAGAAGGTTAAATCATCTTCATCCTTTATTTTCCATGCTTAGATAACCAAATAGAGATAAAATTCCATGCATTTCCAATACATTCATTCCAAACACTACTTCAAACAAAATCCATAAAGATCTCCATTACCATTCCATGATTATTCAATCCCAAATTCCCAATATAATTTTAGATTCTATAGTTCCCGTATATTTATATACATATATTATATAGTTTTGCATGTAACCATACATTACATAGTTTTCGTATACTTATATATATGTATTGATGCTATAAGGATTTTATGTATTATATCTATACATATGTATGTGCATATATTTGTGGTTTATTTAAATTTCGTCTCTTTTATTCGTTTTCGTTCAAGTTGGTTTATTTCTGGGTTTTTTCCATTATCTCGTTATTAGCTCACGGTCCCGGTGTTCGCGTAGGAACGGTATTCCGGATACTCGGATATCGACTCTTTTGGCGCCGTAGGGCCTTAGATTAGATTTAATTTTGGTATTCATGCATTTCATTTTTTTAAATCGTTTTCAAAAGTGCGGTTTCCTTTTATTCGGAAACGAACGAGGCCAATAGCAGTCGTAGTGGTGGTGGTTCGGGCGTTCGCTCTCGAATATTAGGATTTTCGAAATTTACTCGCATGTATAACCAAGTTCCGGTTAAAATCGTCACTTTAATTCGTAAAATTTGATTCTAATTAAGTGGTAAAGTTTTGGTACTAATTTTGGGCTCGTCGAGGGTGCTAATTCTTCCTCGCGAGTAACCGACTCTCGAACCCTTTCGAATCTCTGGTTTCTATTCACAGTGTCCGGTCTACCACTTAAAGTGGCCGGTGGCGACTCTTTCTATTTTTAAAATATTTTTTTTAGCTCCCTATTTTTTAAATATTTTTTAACTCCCTTATTTTTATCTGCTTTTTTAAAAGAATCCTCTTATTTTCAAATATCTTTCTAAAATCCATTTATACCCCCAATTTCCAAAATCACTTTTTTTTAATCTTTTTCTCAATTTCCAAAAATTCACCCTTTTAACCCCTATTTCATATTTCAAAATTTCTAAAATATCCTTCCCACCATACTTATACATATACCTACACCTATACCTATAAAAATGTTTTTCAAAAAAAAAATAGTCGCTACACTACTAGATAGAAATATTGATATTGTAGTAGTAGTAGTATAGATATGGGAATAAATTGAATGACATCGAACATGTAAATAGTATCGGTATTTATAAGTAAAATCGGTACTAATCGATAGAAATGTCACATATGTCGGGAAAAAATGTTTATTTAACACGGAGGGAGACATGTTAATAAATAATATGGTATGATAACCATTAATAAAATGTTGTGTTGTGTTTTATGTGTGGTATAATTTATGTGATATAAATAAACTTATGTTTTGTTGGTAGGTGTGTGAGCAAAGAGGATGAGACGGCTAAGGTCGTGGTGGCTAAGGCCCGTAAACTTGTGTCTGCCTTTATGAAATTTTAGTAAGTTAAAATTGAATTTGTATTTAATATTTGAAGTTGGTTAATTTGTTAGATTGAATTTTAAATATGATATATTTGAATGAACGAATGTATGTATAGTATAAATGAATGCAAATGGATAAATGGTGGGAAGAAGAAAATGGCTAATGAGGTAAGTGTGAAATTTCAAATAGTTGAATGTGTTTGTTTATTTTTCCAGTAATGTATATATGAGGTAAAATTGTAATATCTTTTGAATGATAAAGGTGAGAAAAACATTGGGAAAGAAGTGGGGGAAAATGATTTCTGATAAAAAAGGTCGTATATTAAAATACACTTGCAGCAGAAGAAAGCATATATAGAAACAAAATCAAAAGGCGAAGATACGGCTAATGTTAAGAAGGTTAAGAAGGTAAGAGTTGCATTACTTTTAGTAATAATTGTTAGTATTTTATAGATGTCTAAATTTGATGTAAATAACTGTATGTTTGTAGGAAGCACCCACAAGGTGTAGCATAAAGAAGTTGTCGAATTTGTTTGAAGAAATTAATAGTAAAAAGATAGATGGTGTAGTCGTAGAACTTGGGTTTAAGAGTTTACTTGGATTAAAATCGCGCGAAATTCGTCGCGATCTGTGTCGTGAGTTAGTGGAAAGCTTTGGTGTCGAAAGCTCAATGATGAAGTTTAATGTCCACGATGTTTCTGTAATGGAAGATGATGTTGAAGCTGTTTTGGGGTTAAGAAATGAAGGTCTTGATGTTGGGCGCGTGAGTAAGGAATGTAATAGGAAAGAATTAAGTTTGAAGCATAAAGTCATGCCGAAGATTTCATATGTTGATTTGGAGGCAGAAATATTAAGTGGTGAATATGAGGGAGATGAATTGAAAGCCAAGGTGATTCTTTACATTGTTGGTGTCTTTCTTGCTCCAACTTCGGACACAGTGACCTCAACAGAAAGTTTGAAGTTATTGTGCTCTGATGGGTTGAAAGACAAACTGAATTAGTGTAAGTTTGCATATGAGAGATTAATTCATTATATATCGAAACATTATTTTGGTGTCGGTCAATCATACATAATTTAGAGTGATTATTGTAACGGTGGGTTTAATAATTTTTCATTACTAAAGTGAAACGCATCAAATCGTGTTTAGTTTTAGGGTTATATCACTTATATTTGTAAGGAATGTGGAGGTCAAGGAACGTGTATGGGTTACTAGTATCGGTACTTTTCAGCGAATACTGATAGGAACATAAAGTGAATGGCATCGAAGCTATAAACTACATCGGTATGTATAACATATATCGGTATTGGTCAGGAAAAATTGCACATATGTAGTTCAAAAAAAATTTCTCGCATTTGTATTGCCTATATTGGTGGTAGTCCACATGGATGTTACAATTTAGTATTTAAATAATTGACCATTATAATTATCTCTATTATGGAGATTACAAATCCTAAACCTATCAGCAATCATTTTCGACTAAAAAGAAGAACACACGAATTGCAGGTGTGAAGGACATGGTTGCAATGGATAAGGATCACGAAATTTCGATTTGCAGGTGTGATAAAGAGGCAGTGTTGAAGACGCATGGACATATGACAACCCAGGCCGACGATTTTATGAGTGTTTGAATTACGAGAATAGATTCTGCAAAGCCTGTAATTTTTTTGTGGTACGATTTTCCAATGAATCTTCAGACAAAAATTTTTCTTCTCGGTCTCCTGAAGAAAATCAAAGCCAACGATAATGTTGAGTTGTGAGAAGCTCGATTTGTTCAACCGATGTGGCTCACCAAGTGGTGGAGAGGTGGAATTTTGGGTGGATTTGGTGTGGAAGCTAAAATGTAAATGACACAATGATTTTAGAGTGGTTCAACATTCTAACCAAGGTCTACATCCACTACCTTAGCTTCCCACTAAGGATTTCCAATCAATCCACTATTGATTCGTCCCCAATGTAAGCTCACAAGAAAAACTTAGCAAACTAGAAATCCCTCTAAAAGGTGTTTGTTTGCAATTCTAAGCACTCACCCAAAACTTAAACACTTGAGCAAATATAACAATGTAAGCTCACAAGTGTTGTCTAAGCAAGGAATTTAAAATTTAAGCTCTAGACATATTTTGACATCATAATATTGTAACAATTGAAGCATTAACTTGTTCTTGATGCTTGAAGGTCCCTTTTATACTCCCAATTGAGTTTGTAGCCGTTTAGGACCGTTGGGGTTGGATTAGAGTCGTTGGAGCCTTTATTTCCCACCATAAATGCAGTTCTGCAGCTTGGCGTATCGATACCCTTCAAACCGTATCGATACGGTCTCGAAGAGGAATTAGTCGTTGTGCTCTTCAGCTGATGTGTATCGATACGCTTACCTAGCGTATCTGTACGGTCCTGAAAATTAAAAGACCGTTGGGAAAATGACTGTTGGGGTAGTTAGGCGTATTAGTACGCGACTAGCCGTTGGGCTATTTCAAAGCACACCGTATCGATACGACTAAGCGTATCGGTACGGGTTTTGGCTATTGGAAAATCTCTGTAGTTGAAACCCTAAGGCGTATCGGTAGGGTCCGAGACCGTATCGGTACGGGCACTTGAAAAGGTTGGTTTTGACTACTTTAAATGTACTTTAAATCATTCCAAAGCCTTGTAAAACCCTTAAACATATTTTCAAGTTGTTTTTGACTAAAAACACGTTTTAAATTCTTTGCAATTTAGTCCAAAACATTTTTCAAATATTATATCAAAACTTAGTTCTACAATCTCCCCCTTTATTATATAATAAAACCAACTTGAAAAAATTGTTTCCCCCTTTGTATTTAAAAATTGAATAAGAGAATTTAAGATTCAAAAACAATTAAGCTCCCCCTTATTCATTTGAAAATTCAATTTTTCAAACCGTTTCTCCCCTTTTTGTTATATCAAAAAGAATTTAAAATTGACATTTAGCTCAAAATAACTTAGGAGGAAAAAAAATTGACACACTTAGAAAATTTGGTTTAAAAATTGGCTCCCCCTTACTCAAAGCATCATAAGAATGTTAGTTCAACATATATGATTATCTAGTTGACATAAATGAAAATAAATCAAATAAGAAAAAAAACAACTAGATTTTACCACACTTGAACCCAAGGGAGGATGTGAAGCCTTCCTTCTTCAAGTGTTCTTCCTTTGTGTGCATGGAGCTCCCCCTCAATGTTTGACTTGTTGAACACTCTCCATCACACCTAGCAAAAGACAATCAAGTAATTTTTGGTATCCAAATTGATTTGGATCCATAGACATTAGTAGCACAAAATTTAGTCCCCTTAGGAATCCATTTTTCAATTTCATCATTTTTAGTTGAAGTGATTAGTCCTTTTGGAACCCAAACACTTCTAAAACATTTACCATTCACAAATCTAGGGGCACTAGATTGTCTTACATAAAAATTTGATTTTCCAAAACTATTTTTCTTTTCAAGTTTATTGGAAATCAAATCTTTTTCTTTTTGAACTTTAAGAAGCAAATTTTGTAAATCAAAACATTTTTGTTCAAAATCTTTCAATTTTGCTTCAAGTTCAAGATTTGTTTTGGAAAGCAAATCATTTTCAATTTTTATTTTTGAAATCAACTTTTTGTTCTTGGAAAATGATTCCTTGAATTCCAAAAGCAAATCATCATAGGCATCTTGCAACTCATCAAATGTATAAGAATTTGAAATAGATGAGTTAGAATTTACCTCCCCCTCATTGAGGGCCATCAAGCATAGGTGGGCTACTTCATCATCGGTGTAGTCTTCATCACTCCAAGTGGCCACATATGCTTGTTTTGAAGATGATCCATTCTTTTTGGATTTGTGGGAGTCCCTCATCTTCTTCCTCGATTCATGCTTGGATTTATCCATTTCACTTTTTATGAACCAGGTGAATTTGTTGAAGAGATAGGCCATCTCTTCATCTTCACTTTCCTCCTCACTTGAATCTACATGATGGCATGTGGAGGATTTGAGAGCAACGACACTTGCATTGATGCCTAGCTCCATGATCTTCTTCTTCCCCATAGCTCTAATCTCTTCCTTCTTCTTCTCATCTTCTTTGTTTTTCTTCATTATTTGGTGAGTGAGAAGTGACCCCATTAGTTCATCAAGCCTCAAGGTCTTCAAATTTTTTGCTTCGATGATGGCGGTCCTCTTTGAGTCCCATGACTCGGGAAGGGAATATATGAGCTTTCGGACAAGCTTCTCTTCCGGGATGGCTTCTCCATAACCTTTAAGACCATTGGTGATGGTGGAGAACCTATAAAACATCTTCTCGATGTCCTCTTCCGGATCCATCTTGAAGTTCTCATACTCTAAGGTGAGGAGCCCGATCTTGGTCTCTTTTACTTTATTAGTCACCTCGTATGTGACTTCAAGCTTGTCCCACACCTCCTTGGCACTCTCACAAGAAGACATCATTTCATAGATGTTTGGGCCAAATACACAAAAAAGGATGTGCAAGGCTTTGCAATTTAGCTCCATCTTCTTGCGGTCATCGGCACTCTAATCCGCTTTTCTTCCTTGTGGCACGAACGGACCATCTTCTACTATGTCCCAAAGCTTGTAGTCCCTTGACTTGATAAAGAACTTCATCTTTGTCTTCCAATGGGCATAGTGTGTTCCGTCAAAGAATGGCGGTTTGTCGATTGATTGCGTCATGAGCTGGTTGAATGAAATAGTGATCGAGCTTGCCAGATCTTCTCAATAGGATGTTAATCCTCTTCGATTGAGCCAAGCTCTGATACCAATTGTTGAGTTGTGAGGAGCTCGATTTGTTCAACCGATGTGGCTCACCAAGTGGTGGAGAGGTGGAATTTTGGGTGGATTTGGTGTGGAAGCTAAAATGTAAATGACACAATGATTTTAGAGTGGTTCAACCTTCTAACCAAGGTCTACATCCACTACCTTAGCTTCCCACTAAGGATTTCCAATCAATCCACTATTGATTCGTCCCCTTTTCTAGGCTTAGGAGGAAACCCTTATACACCGATCAAGCTTTCTACCCAAAGCCTTGATCAAATATAACAATGTAAGCTCACAAGAAAAACTTAGCAAACTAGAAATCCCTCTAAAAGGTGTTTGTTTGCAATTCTAAGCACTCACCCAAAACCTAAACACTTGAGCAAATATAACAATGTAAGCTCACAAGTGTTGTCTAAGCAAGGAATTTACAATTTAAGCTCTAGACATATTTTGACATCATAATGTTGTAACAATTGAAGCATTAACTTGTTCTTGATGCTTGGAGGTCCCTTTTTATACTCCCAATTGAGTTTGTAGCCGTTTAGGACCGTTGGGGTTGGATTAGAGTCGTTGGAGCCTTTATTTCCCACCATAAATGCAGTTCTGCAGCTTGGCGTATCGATACCCTTCAAACCGTATCGATACGGTCTCGAAGAGGAATTAGCCGTTGTGCTCTTCAGCTGATGTGTATCGATACGCTTACCTAGCGTATCGGTACAGTCCTACAAATTAAAAGACCGTTTGGAAAATGACCGTTGGGGTAGTTAGGCGTATCGGTACACGATACAACCGTATCGGCACGCGACTAGCCGTTGGGCTATTTCAAAGCACACCGTATCGATACTCTAAGCGTATCGGTACGGGTTTTGGCTACTGGAAAATCTCTGTAGTTGAAACCCTAAGGCGTATCGGTACGGTCCGAGACCGTATCGGTACGAGCACTTGAAAAGGCTGGTTTTGACTACTTTAAACGTACTTTAAATCATTCCAAAGCCTTGTAAAACCCTTAAACATATTTTCAAGTTGTTTTTGACTAAAAACACATTTTAAATTCTTTGCAATTTAGTCTAAAACATTTTTCAAATATTATATCAAAACTTAGTTCTACAGATAAGGACAAACGAAATGAGAGATTTGCTTGGGTTTTTGCAGTTATAGGTTCAATTGCATTCACTGCATTTTTTATGGGTATGCAATGAAGAAAGTGTAGAGATAGAGGTTTCTTTTTTTCAAATGGTGTTTTGAAGTTACAAGGGAAAAAATAGTTTAAGTGGCACTGATATATAATGAATCTTGGGTGGGTTATATTAATGAAAGATATGGTTTAAGTTATGTTTGTATGATGAATGGTCATATTTTATAACATTTTTAGCCTTAAATACTGGTATGGAATGAAAATTTAGTTTATTATGATGTAATGTTAACGAAAGTTATGGTTTAAGTCATCACGCGTTTTGTAACGTATAGAGTAACATTTTAAGAGATGAGGTAGCCACAAAATACTTAACCATAAGTGGGGACCGGGGAAGGTTTAATATTAGAATATACAACATGAACAGTACCGATATGAAATGAACAATACCCATTCAAAATGTGGAGATATTGTTTAAGATTAAGACATATGGGGTGGTAAATTTGGTAGTTACCTTTTTATCATATAATTTGTAATGAATCAGGTAGGTTTTGTGAGATATATTGTAGGTATCTTTTTATCACGCATTTTGTAACATATAGATTAATCCTTTAAGAGATAATTTAGCTACAAAATTCCTTACCATAAGTTGGGTGAGTTCAAGATTAGGACATATGGGGTGGTAAATTTTGTACTTATCTTTTTAACCATATAATTTGTAACGAATCACGTAGGTTTTCTGAATAATATGTTGTAGGTATCGTTTTTATCACACGTTTTGTAACATATATAATAATCCTTTAAGAGATAATGTAGCTATAAAGTTTCTTATCATAAGTTGGGTTGGTTTAAGATTAGGGCATATGGGGTAACAAATTCGGTAGTTACCTTCTTTACTATATATTGTGTAAAGAATTAGGTAGGTGAGGTGAGATATGTTGTAGGTACGAAATTTCTTACGCATTTTGTAATATATAGGCTAATCCTTTAAGAGATGAGGTAGCTACAAAATTCCTTACCATAAGTTGGGTTGGTTTAAGATTAGAACATATGGGGTAATGAATTCAGTAGTTACCTTATTTACTATATATTTTGTAACAAATTATGTAGGTTAAGTGAGATATGTTGTAGGTACAAAATTTCTTACGCATATTGTAACATATAAGGTAATCCTTTAAGAAATGAGGTAACTACAAAATTCTTTATTAGTTCATAACCCAGGGTTCAGTAGGTAGTTCTCAATAAAAGGATTAAGTGAACTTACCACCAAAGATGTTGAGTTTTTCTAAAAAAACTCTTAAAAAATTCAATCCCAAAAGTCTGAAAGTTCTTTTTGAGGAAAGACATGTTGAATTCACCGATTTATGAGGTTGAATTTTTTAATCTTAACAATTTCTTATCCAGAGTTTGGATGATACATGATTTATGAACTTGAAGAAAAATCACCTAACACCTTGTGAGGTTGAGCTTATACAAAAGCTCTTAATTATTTCATAGTCATATAAGGATGGTTTATTAAGACAAACCTGATGAAATGACCTACGTAAGTAAGAAGGGTTAACCATCTTCTATGTAAACGTTAGGCCGTTTTTCTAGTACACTTTCTATAATCTTGAGGTAAGATATATATATACATATATATATCTTACGCATCGAGAACTTCGGTGGATGAAAGGATTAGTTGTGTGTTATGAGTTTACCCTAATTTTAGAAAGTTCAAGACTAGTTTCACTTTTCTAAGAGAAGAATCACTCATCATCACTATATACTAGTTCAAGATACGTTCACTACTGATTAAGCAACTAATCTCGATATTGCTCTTTTGATAAAGATATTTTTTGAGTTACGGGAAAAAAATTTCACATCTGTGGGGGAATGTTGGAATAAGAAGAGTCACAATCCCACATTGAGTGAGAAAATACCAAGGCAAGGGTATTTATAGTGACAATTCTCTCCTCCCTTGTTGAGTGATAGAGAACAAGGGGTAATCTTACACGCCGCCATTCATCCAGCACAAACATGTCTTCAAAGATGTGATATATTGGAAACAAAATCTTCCATCCTTTTATGTGTTCCAACAACAAAATATTAAATTCTAAATTATAACCGTAAAAAATACACACCCTACACTCTAAACAATGAGTAATGCCAAGGAGTAACTTGTTGGGAAAACAAGGAATTGGTATTAGCAGCTGATTTGAATTACTTTATTTTGTAAAATTAAATGAATACTCTCTTTTTAAAAATAATCCATAAAAACAACTCCATGAAAAAAGCTCACACCTTTTCGGTTCACATAAGTTTAATTTATGTTTAATCAAAAGCATGTTTTAGCTTAATTAAAAACAAGTTGTGTAAAAAAATTTAGGTAAATTATTATTTTTTTCTTTTTACCTATCTACTCAACATAAAACTCACATTTAGTTAAAAATGAGTTTAAAATTCACTTCCGACTAAACAGAAGTTTTATCCTACATTGTTGAAAAGAGTATTTTTCTACATAAACTGAATGGGAATTGTTTTTCTGGATAATTTCAGAAAAAGGAAATGTTCTTTTAATTTTGTCACTTTATGACATAAAAGATAAAAGGAAACTTGTTGCAAAGGGGAAAATAAGAAGAAGAAAAAACCATATTCATCTTCCGATATATTATGAAAACAAACATTTTAATTTAATTTATTTCAAACAGTAGTATTTAAATTCTAAATATTGCTTAAGAATGATAATCCACCGTTTTACAAAACCAAGTAAAAATAGGTAAATTAGGTAAGTTTTCGCTATACTAGCAATACAATAATTGGAGAAGAAAAAAAGCTTGGATTTTGTATTGTGCACCAATAAAAATGAATTGAACCATTTTCCTTTTATGGCAAGCACGCCTCACTTGGATTCTCTTTCGAATCCAAAATCTTTTAGCGTGATTATGGAAAGGATGAGTCTACCACGTGCGACGAATACCGATGAGCACCACTAATGATGAACACCGATGAACACCATTAAATTAATTAATAAAGATTTAAAATTTTAAGGACCCGTAATACAATTAAGAATTATTTTTAAAAATTCAATTAAATTATTTTTTATATATATTAAAATTTTATTTTTTAATAAGGGTAAACTATATATTTAGTACCTCACCTATTTTCGTATTTCTATTGAACCCTCATTATTTAAATATTATTTTAATTTGACCCTATTCTTTATAAAAAATAATTTAACTCTTAACCATCAACCTAAAACCCTAAACTATTAAACCTTAAACCATTAAACTCTTAAACCTATACCCTAAACTATATACCATTAAAAATAATTTCACCGTCATCGATTCAATTCAATTCAATGAATTGTTGAATTCTCCTCATGCAACGATGGCTAATGGCAGCCCTGCAGTGTTTAAGCATGTTTCTCCGAATTCCTTTTGTCATCAACCATATCATCTGCATAATACGAAAGGCTCCTTGATTACAATTCAAAAACAGGAATGAACATCTTTTTATATTGATTTTAATGCGTAAAATTTCCCATAATACATTTGGAATGAACATTGTTTTAAACACCCAGATACACTAAAATTCTGATTAGAAAGTAAATGATCCGGATACACTAAAAGTTTATGCTAATTTATGCGATGATACTGCCAAGGCTGTTCTTCGTCAGGTCAATATATCCTCCCCTTCTCCATATCATTTTAGTTTAATTTCCCTTTTTCCTTTTAATCGCTTAATTTTTTTTAAAATTTTACAGGTAGAGTTCTACTTCAGTGATAGCAATATTCCGAGAGATACCTTTCTCAAGAAGAAAATCAGCGAAAGCGATGATGGCAGTATCCTTCTCTTTTCAAAATCTATTTCCCCCCGTTATTTGAATCATATTTTATTTACATATTCTATGATTCTCTTTGTTGTTGTTCTTGACTTCGATTTTTTTAAAAAAGTGGTTTGTTTGGCATTGATTTGTTCGTTTTCAAAGATGAGAAGCCATTTGAATTTAAGGGATGTGAAGGCAGAAGATGGGTTAGAGAATTCAACAATTCATTGTATTGAATTGAATCGATGATGGTGAAATTATTTTTAATAGTATATGGTTTAGGGTATAGATTTAAGAGTTTAAGTGTTTAAGGTTTAATAGTTTAGGGTTTTAGGTTGATGGTTAAGGGTTAAATTATTTTTTATAAAGAATAGGGTCAAATTAAAATAATATTTAAATAATGAGGGTTCAATAGAAATACGAAAATAAGTGAGGTACTAAATATAGTTTATCTTTATTAAAAAATAAAATTTTAATATATATATATATATACATATAATAATTTAATTGAATTTTTAAAAATAATTCTTAATTGTATTATGGGTCCTTAAAATTTTAAATTTTTATTAATTAATTTAATAGTGTTCATCTGTGTTAATCATTAGTGGTGTTCATCGGTATTCGTCGCACGTTGTAGAATTTTCCTTACGGAAAACATCACTCCTTTATCAAAAAGGTTATCAAAATATCCCTTTGCCCCACCATTAAAATAGAAAAAGAAACTATTCACATCTGGAAAATGTAAACAGCTTTTTAAATTGAAAAAATGGAAAAATTCTACAACGGGCGACGAACATTGATGAACACCACTAACGATGAACACCGATGAACACCATTAATTTTTTTTTAAATTTTAAAAATCTAAAGGACTAAAATTATAATTAAAATTATCTATTAAAAAATAAAAAAATTATAAAGAAATATTATAAAAATATTATAATTAAAATACTTACTGTAATTTGCGCTGACAGTGCTCTTTCCTTTCCAACTTATGTTTCTAATAAATCAATCTTTGCAGACATTGTTCGAGCATCTGCTTCGATGCTAATGAGTTGAGACTCCGAGAATTTCTTTTTTTCATTTGCATTAATTGATAGAATCAAGATTTTGTTAGGGTTTAGGAGAATGAGGTATATTTGATTCTAACCTATTAAAAATTATAAATTGATTTCTATTTTTTAAGAGATTGATTTTGTTAGGGTTTAGGAGAATTGGGTATATTTGATTCTAATTTATTAAAAAATTATAAACTGATTTCTATTTTTTTAAAAGATTGATTTTGTTAGGGTTTAGCAGAATTGGGTATATTTGATTCTAACCTATTAAAAAATATTATAAATTAACTATTAAATTTGATTTTTATTTCTTAAGAGATAATTTTAATTATAATTTTAGTCCTTTAAATTTTTAAAATTTAAAAAAAAAATTAATGGTGTTCATCGGTGTTCATCGTTAGTGGTGTTCATCAATGTTCGTTGCACGTGGTAGACTCATCCGAAAAAATGACAGTGTTTGCTACAAAAACAAAAGGGTTTACATATCATAAAAAAATACTAACATAAACCCATTTTTAAGAAAAAGAAGAAAAGTAGCATATTAATCTGTGCAAATGTATGGCCGCTCTGCTCATCGTGTTGTTATCACAAGCGGATGGAAGTTTATTGCACTTTCAAACAAACGAACAAATAGAAATGTTTATCCTACAGATTTGTTGTCTGAATATTACACTAAAAAACTTAAAAGCCTATGGCTTGGTAAAATGTAATAACAAAACCAGAGAAAACAGAAACACTGAGATCTTGTTGAAGAAGAAGGAAAGGGAGGCAGTGGAGATTGAGGTTAGAACTTGGAAATACAAAGGTTATTTAGAGGCAGCCTCTAGGGCAACATTATAGTGTGGCGCGGGTGCCAGCAGGATTAGGGCAGCGGGTAGAGGTGTGTATATGGAAGTTGAGTTTCGGGCAAACCATTTTAGTTGACCAATTAATAAAGAATATGGCAAGTTGCAGACAGGCTTTCGATCTTATCTATGCTCAATTCTATACAGATCTGATATCTCAGGCAAGTACGATTCATTGTGAGTTGTGACGTGTAAATAATGATATTAATCAAATGTATAATGTCAGAAAGAAAAAAATGTGTTTAACGTATTATTAGGAATATTGACCCAAATATTTCTTTTTGATTTTTTATTCCACAAATAGAAATGCTCTCAGATTAATTCCAATTCTAGGGATGATTACTGTACAAAAACAGAAAACAATGGGTGCACAGCCTGTTTTTGAACAGTGTTTTCTAGGTTGAAACATTGTTCAAGCTCGGATTCCTTCCCCCCAACCTTTGAAGAAGCCACGCTGCCACGTGGGAATAGCTGGGAGAGCCGAGCACTGTTCAAAGTCGGATTGCCCACCCCCGATTTTAAACAGTGCACCGAATAAATAATGGTGGTTGGCAGGCGGGTGGCAGGTGGGTTCACGGGGTGGCAGCCTTAATTTTATTTGTTTTTTTAATTGGTTGAATGAGAGGTGAAAATTTTGTGGTTGAAATTGAAATGAGGTGAAGATAAATAGGGGTTGTGTTGAAGGTTGAAGAAAGAAGGTAGAAGATAGAAAATGAAGATTTGGAAGAAATTTTGTAAGTATTTATATTTTATTTGAAATTTTTTTTGTCAAATTTATATTTATATTTGTAATGTATGTATTTTTTGTAGTTACAGTTTTTTTTTACTTTTTCAGATTATTTTTTTTAATTTTATATATGTTAGAATTTTGAAGTTGATGTTTGAAATATTAGAATTTTTGTGTTAAATAGGTTGTTGAAGAGAAGAAGAAGAAATTTTATGAAGAGTTTGAGAAAGAGAGATTTGAAGAAATATAGTAGGTATAATGCAATTTTAATTTGGTGGTTGAATTTTATAAATTTATGAAGAGATTAATTTGTTGTTTTTTTTTAATTTTGGAGTTGATATTTGAAAATTTTAATATTTGAATATTTCTATTGTTGTTAATTTTATGTTAGATTTTACAAAGGTGGTGTTTTCCACCCGATGGGTGGTGCAAAATCAACACCGATGGTGCTTATAATCGTAGCACTGGACGTGCATCTTGTGGCGGGGTTTTGCGTGACCATTTGGGGAGATGGATTGGCGGTTTTACGAAGATGATAGGGCGGTGCAATGCTCTCGAGGCGGAGCTTTGGGCGATGCATTAAGGGTTGGTGTGTGCGCTCAGGTATAATGTGGGGAAAGTGATCGTAGAATCTGATTGTGTTGAGGCCATTAAGTTGGTTCGAAGAGAGGGGATTAGTGTTGGCCCTCGCTCCTTGGTGGGTGCGATTCATCGCTTATTGGCAAGGGTGTCCGCGTATGAGCTTAGGCATGTATCGCGGGATGCTAATTGTGTAGCCGATATTCTCGCTAAGTTGGGTCCCTGGGATGGGTATGGTGTGAGTTATTTTGATAGCCCACCGGATGCGGTGTTTGTTATGTTGCATGAGGATTTAACATGTCCTACGGTTTAGTTTGTTGTGTTATGTGCCGGGACGTTCCCGCTTTTCTGTAATGCTTTGGTTGGTACTCTTTTCCTCCATTTAGGTTAGGGAGGTTTTTAATGAGGCCAACCATGGCATCCCTTATTAATAAAAAAAATGTTGAAAATGTTTATATTTGGAGTATATTGGGAGTAAAATGAGTATATTTGGAGTTGAATCAAAAAAGAAAAAAAACATTTTTAAAATTTATTTGTAATTTTGAAAAAAAAAACTTAGGAGTTGACATAGTAAAAAATAGGGAAAACTACACCGGTGGTCCCCAAACTATTACAATTTTCCTATTTTGGTCCCTAAACTATGTTTTTCGGCAAAACCGTCCCTTATGTTACATAATTCTCCTGTTTTGGTCCTCCAACGTTAAATAGCTAACGATTTTGCTGACGTGGCATTTTTTAAATATTTTTTAATCATTTCTCTCCCCTCTTAAAAAATGCCACGTCAGCAAAATCGTTAGCTATTTAACGTCGGTGACCAAAACAGGAGAACTATATAACATAAGGGACGATTTTGTCGAAAAACATAGTTTGGGGACCAAAATAGGAAAATGGTAATAGTTTGAGGACCACCGGTGTAGTTTTCCCTAAAAAATATTCAAGTTTTTTAATTGAAGAGTTATTAGTAGAAAGATGTTTTTTTAAATTTATTTGTAATTTTGAAGAAAAAAAATTAACTTAGGTTAGGAGTTGGTTTAGGGTAAACAATATTAATGTTTTAATTTAGGATTTTTTTAAAAAATTATGTATGATTGTAATTAGGGTATTTATTATAAGTAGATTAGTGACTAGTTTGTAAAAATGTTAAAATTGAAGGTTATAAAGCGAAAATAGTCAATTAGTGAGTAATTTGTAAAAAAAAATAAAGTTGAAGAGTTTTAAAGGGAAATTAGTGAATGATATAGGACTAAGGATTAAAGTTATATTAGTAATAGTAGTAGTAGTCAAAAAGATGTTTTTAAATTTTATTTGTAATTTTGAAGAAATTGTTTTATTTAGTAAATTTATTTAATGAATTTTGGGAGTTTTATAATTCTAGTTTTATTTGTAATTTTGAAGAAATTATTTTAAATTCTTTTTTTATTTTTAATTCGGTAAAATTCAACGAAATTTAAATTCTAAGCATTTATTTAGTTATTTAGTAGTGTGATAAAAGCAATAAAAATATTAATGAATTTGAGAGTTTTTTTTTTAATAATTAGTGACCTTAAAATTGTATGTATTAAAAATATGGATGTTATTAGTCTTTTAATAGTAGTGTAGTTGAATTGAAATTTAAACAAAATTAATTTATAACATCTAGTATTATTTTTAATTCGGTAAAATTCAACGAAATTTAAATTCTAAGCATTTATTTAGTTATTTAGTAGTGTAATAAATGTATTAGAATGAAAATTTTAATTGCGTAGAATTTTACAAAATTTAGTCTCGGGTTATAATATATTCATACTTATCATGTAGGATGGTTGAGCAAGCTCCTTTATTGAGATTTCAGGATGAACACATTAGTAGTTTGCCGGTTTCTGAGATGATACAATTTTGTTAATAATTGATTTATTAGAAATTCAATTATGTTAATAATATTTTGTTTGGTTTATCCCTTTATTTATTGACGTGTTAATTACAGGATTTTGAGGATACATTTAAACATCACCTGACCATGGCGAAAAATCCTCCGCACGATCGAATCACTGAATGGTTGCAACAATCTGGATTTTATTATGCGACATTCCTTCGAGGGTACAAGTTGGTGCCCGGGTTGATTGATGCTCTGATTGAGCGTTGGAGGCCGGAAACCCATACGTTCCATATGCCGTGTGGGGGATGCACGATCACACTTGAAGACGTGGTCATGCTTATTGGGGTACCGGTAAACGGGGCACCATTGACCGGGGAACACTCGATCGAACAGACTGAAGTTAGACCTGAAGCACTTTGCGGTTATTTTCTTGGGAAGGTGCCGGACAAATCAAATTTGTCAGGAAGTCGCGTGAAATTGGGTTGGTTGCAAAAAGAATTCAATCTCAATGAATATAGTTCGATTGATGCGGTTTATAATGCCAGTCGAGCTTATATTCTGCAGCTCATTGGCGGTATATTGATGCCGATAAATCTGGCAATCTTGTACATACACGGTATCTACGCTTTTTGAGGTACCCGTGGGAAGCTACTCAATATAGTTGGGGATCGACCATATTAGCGTTCTTGTACCGTGAGTTGTGCAAGGGCGCTAAAATAGTTAATGGTCATAAGGTTCGAGGTATTGGTGGATGTTTGTTGTTGCTGCAAGCATGGGCTTGGCAGCGACTTCCATTCTGGACACCGATTACTCGAACACCGGTACAGTTCCCTCTTGTCGCTAGGAAATTATCTTGATTTTATGTTTAATTTTTGTGAGAATTTGTGGTAATTTTAAATTATTTTTTTATTAATTAAAACATTAATTGTGAATTGTATGCAGATGGTGCGAGAAAAAAGCGCACACGGGATTGGCGAACAACAACTTGAAAGTGTTTAGAGCGGAAATTGATTTGTAATGTCAGGAGCGAGTATGTGGTTAACTATATTTTTTACATTAATATTTTTTTTACATTATAGTTAGGTCTTATTATAATAATCATTATTTTTGCAGTTTATTTGGATGGCGTACTACGATGATCGCATATTTGTACCAGATGAACTGTTGAAAGATTCTAACATATGGTGTACGGTTACACCGTTGATCCACTTTGCGATTGTCGAGTTCCACTTTGCCGACAGGGTGCTTAGGCAATTTGGCTTCCACCAGCCTATTCCGTATCCACACACTCAGCATGATTATTTGCACAATTATGATGGACGCGGCAGGGCAGATGTTCCATGGGAAGTCATACACGCTGAGTACGTTATGATGTGGAACAACAGAGATTCAACGATACCATTTCGCGCTGAAATCGAAGAGGACGATTTTGATTTTCAGAGGTCAGAGTACCTGATTTATTTTTTTAACAATGGAAAGCCTTACTTAACTTCGGTCGAAGAACGGGAACAATGTCAAACATTTAAGAAAAAATATGGCGGTAAAGCCGAGTCTTCTAATCCAGCAGCAACGGCCGCATATCAAAATCTCGTTTGGTCTCAAAATTCTGAAGGTTGGCCAACAACTTGGGAACATCCAGTGCGCTCGCCAGTTATTTGGGAAAAAGAACCGACCCCAACACATCATGCAGAAGAAGTGGGCCAGAGCTCCTCCGATACTCACGAGTTTGCTGATGTTGATTTATACACACCCGAGTTTATTCCTCAACAGTTACCTCGTTACTCAAACTTTGAACAGAGAATGTATTTTCAGGAAATACAAGATTTCCTGAATTCACCAGAGTTTTTACCTCGTTACTCCACGGGTTGCGTGGACACGTACACAACACCGCCTCCTATACCATCGGTGAATGAGGAGGATGCTGGAGAGGTGGATGTTGAAGAGGAGGATGCTGAAGAGGTTTCCTGAGGAAGAATTGAGGCCACAACGTAAGAGGACCAAAAAACACACCTATTTTTCGACCATATCCGCTCATTGTCAAAAATTACGTAAGCAGATGCAAAAGAAAAAATGATGTTATCTTTATTTGTGTAATAACTTAGAGTAATGATTGAATTTGAATATTGAATTTTCACTATGTGTTTTGTTTTTTTATTTATTATTCGTTCGTTGTTTGGTTAAAATATGATATAAATGGTATATTTTCGGTAAAATAGTGAAAACGTAGTAAATGAATTTGAAACGTTCTAAAATTTTGTATGCTATTAGAAATATTGTTTTTAAGGTTTCTGTTAAAATTTGGTAATTTTTGGAAATCGTTTGGTAGATGAATTCGAATAAAAACAGTTTTTAATATTTTACGAAATGAAATGGTCACTAAAATAGTGAAAACATAGTAAATGAATTTTAAACGTTCCAAAATTTTGTATGCTATTAGAAATATTTTTTTAAGGTTTCTGTTAAAATTTGGTAATTTTTGGAAATCGTTTGGTACATGAATTCGAATATAAACAGTTTTTAATACTTTACGAAATGGTCACTAAATAGTGAAAATGTAGTAAATGAATTTGAAACGTTCTAAAATTTTGTATGCTATTAGAAATATTGTTTTTAAGGTTTATGTTAAAATTTGGTAATTTTTGGAAATCGTTTGGTACATAAATTCGAATAAAAACACGCCATCTTCCTTTCAAATTCTGGCTGTAGTAATTGATACCATGTGCCATAATTATTGTTTGACTTAGCATCAACATAAATCAAAACACATCACTGTATACACGTATATAACTTAATTTGAAAGAATGACACTTACCCATGCTCATAATCTCACTGCGAAGGTACTGATTTTTGAATTTTTCAACGGCATTCTTTCCGATGTGACGAACACAGTATGCAGGGTATGCATAGGGAGGTGTCCAACGACTTCCCTCTCGATTAATTTCTACTTTGATACCCGTCTCTCGATCAGAGATAATACAAACCCCGTCTTGGAGGACCACATGCTCACGCAAATTTGTCAAAAAGAAATCCCAAGCTTCAGTAGTTTCCCCTTCAACAATTGCGAATGCAATCGGAATGACATTGTTCTCACCATCTTGCATAACGGCAACTAGTAGTATGTGAGAGTATTTCCCATAAAGCCACGTTCCATCCACTTGGATCATACGCTTACAATACGGAAAGCCGTCAATGGATGGCTTGAAAGCCCAGAACAGTCGATGGAAAAATTTATACCCTTGAAGCAATTGCCCGTACGCATCTTTTGTTTGATACATGACTATGGTGCCTGGGATGAACTGTGTCATTGCCATCAACAACGCTGGTAGCTCATTATACGATCTGTCATAATCACTGTACACTAAATTCAATGCCTTATCCCTTGCACGCCACCCCTTCTTGTATTGTATTTGATATTGAAATAGTTGTGCAACAGTTGCTTAAATGGTTGAAATTGGAACCCTTGGATTTGCTTCGACCAACTTCATCACGTGATAGCTTATTACGCTGGAGTCCAATTTGATGTAGTCCTGGTTGATGGTTGTTCGTAAACATGTGTGATCGCCATTTTACTTCGTGACCTCCCAACGACCACTCTTCTTAAGCTTCGTTACACGAATCTTCCAGTTGCACCCTGCTCCGTACTTCACACACTTCACAAGGAAAGTTTTTGTGTTGGATTCAGCAACCGCATAATCTACATGTTGTCTGATATTATACTCTTTAATTGCCAATATAGCTTCGTCATTTGCCTTAAATTCCAGCCCCTCAGCCAAGTCGCCATTCTGACTAGAACTTATTTGGGGCATATCTGGAAATTGTGGCGCCCTGATCGCATCGAAATCCACCGAGTGCATATGAGCATGAGCTTCGTATAATGTAATGTCGCCCCCGGTCGGAACAAATTCTCCAACACTGAAGTTAGGGGCTTGACCATCGTTATTCGGGAACAAATCAGGATCCCCAATATCTTCATCTTCACTGAAATCTTCTAATGATTCTCCCCATCGGCCACGTCCAAGTGCAATATTAGCATCAATATCAACATTCAGTCCGTATGATGGATCATATGTTGACGACCCACCTTCATGAAATCCACTAGATGTCCTAGTTGCCAACATTGCAACAAAACTGCCTCCGGACATATCAATTTCGTTACCGACACCCATTTGACTAGATTCTCCGGTTGCATTTCTAGAGGGGATAGGAATATCAAGCATCGTGGCAAACAACTCGACATTTCGAATTCCCATTGACTCATGCTCTGCGATCATAACTTCTACATCTTCATTATCTTCAAGAGCAATCGCGAAATATATGACTGGATTCAAACATGTCATCTACCGGTACTGCAAACTATGAATCGGAGCTCCAATTTTTTCCGATATCTCCTCTTTCAATACTCGAAGTGTGATTTCTTTGTTAATTCTCATCTGCGTAGGCCTTTACGAATGAAATACGACACCAACATCAGATTTTACCATTTGTCCGTTGTAATGGACAGTCACAAAACAAATGTTGTTGCTCATTTTCTCTACATATTCGAAAAAAGATTTTACAATTAATTTTCAAATAACATCAAAAATATACAGATAAAAAAATAATATTTCAAAACAACTTACATTTTTTCTTCCAACTTTCTTCTTCTTCTACTTCTTTTTCTCCCTCTTTACTCAAATATAACTTAAACGGTTTTCTATCAAACTACATTCTTCAACACTAACATAACCTATTTAAAATAAAATCCAACTTGAATATTTCCCTATAATACCCCTACACGAAAATTAATATTCACTAACAGATTTATAATAAAAAAACTACACTACCCCTACATAATTTAAAATTATTTAACAATTAATTTTTTTACTAACCTACACCTGCACCTACACCACTATTATTTCACATCACTGAAACCTACACCTGCACTATATCACATCACTGAAACCCTACACCTGCACCTACATCACTATTATTTCACATCACTGAAACCTACATCTGCACCTACACCTGCACCTATATCACATCACTGAAACCCTACACCTTCGCCTTTATCACAACACTGAAACCCTACACCTGCACCTACACCACTATTATTTCACATCACTGAAACCTACATCTGCACCTACACATGCACTTATATCACATCACTGAAACCCTACACCTGCACCTACACCACTATTATTTCACATCACTGAAACCCTACACCTGCACCTATATCAATTAAAAATATTTTAAATCAAATTAAAAAATATTAATTAAAATAATTATTCGAATATTTTTTTTAGTCTGAAAAGATTGATCACTGGATTAAAAATTAGGTTATATTTTAGTACATTATTAGTGTAAAATATTTTTTCAAATAAAAATAAAAATTAAGATCTCATATTTATAATATTTAATATTCAAATAATAATTACTTATTATTTTACATTCGATCCAAAATTAAAATAAAAATTATCACATCCTATTCAACCAATTAAAAAGAAATTAGACATAAAAAATATCACCTCTTATTCATCCAATCAAACCCCCCAAATTCAGTCAACCCATGCACCTACACCTGCACCTATATCAATTAAAATTCAATCAACAACAAATTTATCACCTCTCATTCACCCAATTAAAAAAACAGATTCAAATATAAAGTCTGCCACCTGACCTGCCTGCCACCCACCAATTAAAATTCGGTGCACTATTCAAAGAAAGGGGGTGGGCAGCCCGACTTTGAACAGTGCCCGCCCCAATTAAAAAAAATTTCAGATCCATTCCAAAGCCTGCCACCCGCCTGCCAACTACCATTATTTATTTGGTGCACTATTCAAAATCGGGGGTGGGCAATCCGACTTTGAACAGTGCCTGACTCTCCCAGCTATTCTCACGTGGCAGCGTTGCTTCTTCAAAGGGGGGAAAGGAATCCGAGTTTGAACAGTGTTCCAACTTAGAAAATACTGTTCAAAAACGGGCTGTGCACCCATTGTTTCTGATTTTGCACAGTAATCATCCCTAGAATTGGAATTAATCTGAGAGCATCCCTAGTTTTGGAATAAAAAAATCTAAAACTAATATTTGGGTCAATATTCCGTATTATTTTGTCTCATATTTTTATTTATTTTTGCACCTAATATTTTATTTTAGGTTAAAATGAACCCTTATGGATAGAAATGTTAGTTGACTAACTATCAATATAGGATGCAGATGTGGCACTTTGCTAACTCAATAATTTTTATTTTTTTTAAATGATAAATTATTTAATTTATTGTTTTTTAGTTTTTAAAATAATAAACAATAATTTATTTAATCTATTAATGTTTTTAAATTTATTTTTTAAAATTGAAAATAATAAATAATATGTAACAATATGTATTCATCGCTGTGATATATTAGTCACCAAATTTTCCTTTTCGAACAACACGTTCCACCAGGGACGGAGCTAGGATTTGAAGTTGAAGGGGGCAAAACATAAATTTTGAAAGGGGGACAAATTCACAATTATCCCAATTTTTTCAAGAAAAATATAAAAAATTAAAGGGTAAAAAAAAAATTCCCCCTACCGATGGGGCCACAGCCCCTCCCATTAGAGCTGCGGCTCCGTCCCTGCGTTCCACCTTCATTTTCATGCTTTCGTACATTATCTGCAAGAATAAAAATGTATAAATTCTTATAGTTAAATTTTGACTTGTAATTAAACACAATGGACTCCTTAATAAGATTTCATAATTTATTAGTAAATCTAAAACATTTATATATTTTACCCTCGAAGAAAAGAAAGACTAACGAGTCATGTCAGCATTTTTCAACGAAAAGTAACGAGACATCAAAATAAAAGCGAAATAAAAATTGGTGATCTTAATGAATGTTTTAAAAGTTTGATGGCTAAAATAAAAACATCTTAAAAGCTCAATGACTATTATGTGCTTTATCTTAATTTGTTTTCAAGTTTTACTCCGTTCATATGTCCTTTTGCAACAAAATATTAAAATAAATTGATACTAAAGAATTGTAGGTATTTAATCCATAAGAAATTAAAATGAAACGAGAAATTAAACTTCAATTGAAACATAAAATTACTTTAGGAATCAGAATTAATATCGAAATTATTGGTAGGGATAGGAGAAGAGAAAGAAAACAATATACAATATAGCTATTGGTTTTTATCAAAGCGTTATATTGTTAAAAGAACACCTTTCGGCACGAACCAAATTGTCTCAGTGATTAAGAAAACGGATGTTATTTTTAAAAATTGAAAATATATTCAGAATAGATATTACTTATAATCACCCTAACTTTCAAATTAAAATAACACCTTTCGCTATTTATGTAGCATAAACGAATTCCACTAATTTTCAGATTCATCTCGATTTCATAATTTGCTGCACTTGAAATCTACTCAATAAAAATAAAATTACTCCTTTAATCTCTAGTTATTCCAAATACACTGTCAATTAAAAATCAGAATCTAGAACCTAATTCCTAATCAATATGAACTTATCACGTCATCCTAAATTCACATAAATCATAAAATGGTATGAGAAGTTATATCATAGACCCAGCTCACCACGTTATTTATGGTCTCAACTAATAAAATGTATCCATTTTATTAAATTTTTCTATATCATCTTTTTACCAAGTGAATCTATAATTAGTAAAAAAAATGTTTTTTAATTTAATTTACAGTAAATTTAAGTGAAGATTCAATCGGTAAAAAAATTAATGAAATGAATCATTTTTATTAGTTGAGACAGCGACTGACGTGGCGAGCCGGATCTATGATATAATTTCTCAAATGGTATGTATTGAAAATTTATTATATTGTCTGACCCACCACGTCATCCATGGTCATGTCTACTAAAAATCAGCAACGTAATTTTTTTCTATGTTATTTTTCTTTTCTAATTATGAACCTTCACCTTTTTATGCCATAAAAATAGGGAGTGAGTGGTTACATAAAAGTTGATTATGAATGAGTTAGCGACATGAAAAAAGAGGATTAATTTGCTGATTTTTAGTGGATGAAGGACCATGAATGACGTGATAAGTCAAGTCTATAAAATAATTTCTCTATGCACTACCCACATAAAAAAATTCTTTAAAAATCTGTAAATATCACATTAACACTCATAATTTTCTCCCTTTGTTATCTTTATGTAGAACTAATGTTTTGATATAATAATTGAAAAATGTTTTGGCCTAATTTGAAAAGAATTTAAAACTTGTTTTTAAGTCCAAACAACTTGAATTTATGTTTGAGGTATTTTAAGAGGCTTTTGGCAAAGATTTTTCATGTTTTTAATAGCCAAACTTGTGTTTTCAAAGTACCCGTATTGATACGGATGTACCCGTACCGATACCTTTTTGCCCCAGTTTGGCCACTGTCAAAACCCGTATCGATACAGGCCTTTGCCGTTTCGATACGGATCGGGATCGTTTCGATACGCCAGGTAAGCGTACCGATCCCCTTTCAACCAACCCCAACGGCTATTTCCCAACGGCCATTTAAATGTGAACCCGTACCGATACGCCCTCAAGCGTATCGATACGCCTAGGCTGGCAAGAGCCCAACGGCTAGTTCCTCATGAAGCTCGTACCGATACGGTTCTACGCGTATCGATACGTATAGCTGCAGAACAGTATTTATGAAGGGAAATAAAGTCCTCAACGGCTCCAAATCATCCCCAACGGCTAGTAACGGCTACAAACTCAATTAGGAGTATAAAAGGGACCTCCAAGCATCAAGAAGAAGTTAATGCTTAAATTGTTACAACATTATGATGTCAAAATTTGTCTAGAGCTTTAATTGTTTATTTCTTGCTTAGACAACACTTGTGAGCTTACATTGTTAAATTTGCTCAAGTGTTTAGGTTTTGGGTGAGTGCTTAGAATTGCAAACAAACACCTTTTAGAGGGATTTCTAGTTTGCTAAGTCTTTCTTTGTAAAGAGAGTGTTCCTTCAAGCTTTGGGTAGAAAGCTTTGAGGGTTGTAACGGTTTCCTCCTAATCCGAGAAAAGGGGACGAAATTCTTAGTGAATTTGTTGGAAATCTTTAGTGGGGAGCTAAGGTAGTGGATGTAGACCTTGGTTAGAAGGTTGAACCACTATAAATCCTTGTGTCAAATTGCCAAATTTTCACCTCCCACTAAAACACCCATTTATCCAACTTCTCCACACTTGGCGAGCAAGAACGGTTGATCGAATCGAGCCCCTAAAATCCCAACAATTGGTATCAGAGCTTGGCTCAATCGAAGGGGATTCACATCCTATTGAGAAGATCCGGTAAGCTCGATCAACATTTCACCAACCGGCTCAATGGCACAATCAATCGACAAACCGCCTTTCTTCGACGGAAATCACTATGCCCATTGGAAGATAAAGATGAAATTCTTCTTGAAGTCAAGAGATTACAAGCTATGGGACATAGTTGAAGATGGTCCGTTCGTGCCTCAAGGAAGCAAAGCGGAATGGAGTGCCGAAGATCGCAAGAAGATGGAGTTTAATTACAAAGCCTTGCACATGCTCTTTTGTGCATTTGGCCCAACCATCTATGAGAAGATGTCTTCTTGTGAGAGTGCCAAGGAGGTATGGGACAAGCTTGAAGTCACATACGAGGGAACCGATGAAGTCAAGGAGACCAAGATTGGGCTCCTAACCTTAGAGTATGAGAACTTCAAAATGGATCCGGAAGAGAACATCGAGAAGATGTTTGATAGGTTCTCCACTATCACCAATGGTCTTAAAGGTTATGGAGAAGCCATCCCGGAAGAGAAGCTTGTCCGAAAGCTCATCTACTCCCTTCCCGAGTCATGGGACTCAAAGAGGACCGCCATCATCGAAGCCAAGAATCTTAAAACCTTGAAGCTTGATGAACTCATGGGGTCTCTTCTCACTCATCAAATAATGAAGAAAAACAAAGAAGAGGAGAAGAAGAAGGAAGAGATTAGAGCGATGGGGAAGAAGAAGATCATGGAGCTAGGCATCAATGCTAGTGCCATAGCTCTCAAATCCTCCACATGCCATCATGTAGATTCTAGTGAGGACGAAAGTGAAGATGAAGAGATGGCCTATCTCTTCAACAAATTTGTCCGGTTCATGAAGAGCAAAATGGAAAAATCCAAACATGAATCGATAAAGAAGATGAAGGACTCCCACAAATCCAAAAAGAATGGATCATCTTCAAAACAAGCATATGTGGCCACATGGAGTGATGAAGACTCCACCGATGATGAAGTAGCCCACATATGCTTGATGGCCCTCAATGAGGGGGAGGTAACTTCTAACTCATCCATTTCAAATTCTTATACATTTGATGAGTTACAAGATGCCTATGATGATTTGCTTTTGGAATTCAAGGCATCATTTTCCAAGAACAAAAAGTTGATTTCAAAAATAAAAATTGAAAATGATTTGCTTTCCAAAACAAATCTTGAACTTGAAGCAAAGTTGAAAGATTTTGAACAAAAATGTTTTGATTTACAAAATTTGCTTCTTAAAGTTCAAAAAGAAAAAGATTTGATTTCCATTGAACTTGAAAAGAAAATTAGTTTTGGAAAATCAAACTTTTATGTAAGACAATCTAGTGCCCCTAGATTTGTGAATGGAAAATGTTTTAGAAGTGTTTGGGTCCCAAAAGGACTAACCACTTCAACTAAAAAGGATGAAATTGAAAAATGGATTCCTAAGGGGACTAAATTTTGTGCTACTAATGTCTATGGATCCAAAGCAATTTGGATACCAAAAATTACTTGATTGTCTTTTGCTAGGTGTGATGGAGATGTTCAACAAGTCAAACATTGAGGGGGAGCTCCATGCACACAAGGATGAACACTTGAATAAGGAAGGCTTCACATCCTACCTTGAGTTCAAGTGTTGGTAAAAATCTAGTTGTTTTAGCACTTATTTGTTTTATTTTTTAGTTTATTCAACTAGATGATCATAAATGTTGGACTAACATTTTCAATGATGCTTTGAGTAAGGGGGAGCCAATTTTAAACCAAAATTTTAAGTGTGTCAAATTTCTTTTACCTCTATTGTTATTTTGAAACTTAATGTTTTTAAATTCTTTTTGATATAACAAAAAGGGGGAGAAATGGTTTGAAAATTTTGAATTTTCAAATGAATAAGGGGGAGCTTTATTTGATTTCATATCTTTAATCTCTTATTCACATTTTTAAAGTTAAAGGGGGAGAATCCCAAACAATTTTTCAAGTAAGTTTTATTATATCAAAAAGGGGGAGATTGTAGAACTAATGTTTTGATATAATAATTGAAAAATGTTTTGGACTAATTTGAAAAGAATTTAAAACTTGTTTTTAAGTCCAAACAACTTGAATTTATGTTTGAGGTATTTTAAGAGGCTTTTGAAAAAGATTTTTCATGTTTTTAATAGCCAAACTTGTGTTTTCAAAGTATCCGTATCGATACGGATGTACCCCTACCGATACATTTTTGCCCCAGTTTGGCCACTGTCAAAACCCGTATCGATACAGGCCTTTGCCGTTTCGATACGGATCGGGATCGGTACGCTTGTTTCGATACGCCAGGTAAGCGTACCGATCCCCTTTCAACCAACCCCAACGGCTATTTCCCAACAGCCATTTAAATGTGAACCCGTACCGATACGCCCTCAAGCGTATCGATACGCCTAGGCTGGCAAGAGCCCAACGGCTAGTTCCTCATGAAGGCAGTACCGATACGGTTCCACGCGTATCGATACGTATAGCTGCAGAACAGCATTTATGAAGGGAAATAAAGTCCTCAACGGCTCCAAATCATCCCCAACGGCTAGTAACGACTACAAACTCAATTAGGAGTATAAAAGGGACCTCCAAGCATCAAGAAGAAGTTAATGCTTAAATTGTTACAACATTATGATGTCAAAATTTGTCTAGAGCTTTAATTGTTTATTTCTTGCTTAGACAACACTTGTGAGCTTACATTGTTAAATTTGCTCAAGTGTTTAGGCTTTGGGTGAGTGCTTAGAATTGCAAACAAACACCTTTTAGAGGGATTTCTAGTTTGCTAAGTCTTTCTTTGTAAAGAGAGTGTTCCTTCAAGCTTTAGGTAGAAAGCTTTGAGGGTTGTAACGGTTTCCTCCTAATCCGAGAAAAGGGGACGAAATTCTTAGTGAATTTGTTGGAAATCCTTAGTGGGGAGCTAAGGTAGTGGATGTAGACATTGGTTAGAAGGTTGAACCACTATAAATCCTTGTGTTAAATTGCCAAATTTTCACCTCCCACTAAAACACCCATTTATCCAACTTCTCCACACTTGGCGAGCAAGAACGGTTGATCGAATCGAGCCCCTAAAATCCCAACACTTTAGTATTAAAATGTTACCCTAGGTGTTAAAATAGATGACATTGTCATGCTTAGGGTTGTAAATGAGACGAGACAGATTGTGAGCTACTCGAGCTCAACTCGGTCAAAGCTCGGTTAACACTCGACTCGATTAGGCTCGACTCGAGCTCGAACTCGGCTCGAGTTCTTAACGAGCCGAGCTGAGCTACTTGATACCCGACTCGAAAAGCTCGCGAGCTACTCGAAAGTATAATAAATTATTTTTAAAATTTTAAAATTAAAGTGAACTAAAATGTATGTTTGGTGTTTTTGGTTGTTATGTTATGTTAGTTTAATTTTTAGTTTAACTTTCTCTATATTTTCATGTGTACTTTTTTTCTCCTACTAGGATTAGGGGTTTTTAATGAGTCACATAGAAATATTTCTTTTGTATGATTATTATCATTATTATTACGAACAATGTTGTAAATAAAACGATACAGATCGCGAGCTACTCGAGCTCGACTCGGTCAAAGCTCGATCAATACTCGACTCGATTAGACTCGACTCGAACTTGAGCTCGGCTCGAATTCTTAACGAGTCGAGTCGAGCTCAACATAGTCAAGCTCGAGTCAAGCTCAAACTCGACTCGAATTCTTAACGAGTCGAGCCGAGCTTAGCACTACTCGAGCTCGACTCGGCTCGTTTACACCCCTAGTCATGCTTGTGTGTAGTTGTGTAAGTACAACATGCCTCGATCTGAGTCGTTACTGAACCTCTATTTTAAATAGTAGAAAGAGCCTATAATATAATTTTTCACGCCCATAATTATATGAAAAACTAAAATCAGACTAGTCATAATTCTTTAAATTAAAATTAAAATTTTATATTTAAATCTTAATTAAAGTAAGAAATAATTTGAATTAATTCGTTGATGTAATTATACTACCGGTTCCGCATTAATTAACAAAATAAAATAATCAAATTGAGATGGCATCTTGTAATCACTAATTTTGTCCGGACCTTGAACCCCCTTATATATATACATATATATATATATATATATATAGGTATAAATAATACTACTATTACCTTATATTATTACTACTTTGTTTGTATTATTACTATTATAAATATTATCATCATCATGACTATTATTATATTGATTATTACTATTTACCACTATTATTTATACTATATTGTTATTATTATTATTGTTACTATGTTTATTATTTATTATATTTATCTTTATTATTATTAGTGTCAGATATTATTATTATTATTATTATTATTATTATTATTATTATTATTATTATTATTATTATTATTATGAAGATAAAAGTAGAACATAAATAAATTGAAGCCTAGATAAACTTTGATTAATAACAAGAGTCCAAAAATAATAATAATAAGAGAATCCATTTACATAAGGCCCGTCTGAGCCCAAAATAATATAACAGCCCAACAAAAAAACCCTAATCCTTTGTTTGGTGTTGCAGCCGCCACAAGTCCCTACCGTCAGATCTGTCTCAGATCTGACGGTCCAGATCAACCCGGGTATGGAGAAACCCTAGCAAGCATCCCCAAGTCTCGCGCCGCACGCCCAATGCCGTAGGATCTGGACGCGATCCAACGGCCCAGATCAGATTCGGATGAAACCCTAGCAAGGGTATCCTCGATCCGCGCCGCACACATGCCCCCACCGTTATATCAAGATTTGATCTAACGGACCAGATTCGCGCGTACTCTGCACGAGATGCCCATTCGCGTCCCACGCGCGCGTCTGAGATGTTCCAACTCCCACCACGCGCGCGTAGTTCGGTCCCGTGACCACTCGTCTGCACACGCCTCTGTCCCCGTCGCTCGCCCTCTGCCGCCCCTGACCCGGTGCACGCTAACACCATTTTGGGAGAGTTCGTCATGCAACAGCCGAAAACAAGTGCATCAGATACCCAAAATAACATTGGCAACAGAAAAAACAAACGAAAACAACAAAAGGTCAACTAGACCAGATCAGAAGCAATCAGAGCAAGGCACAAAGAGTTAAAGGCCCCTTTTCTAACATGTCATTGGGGTTATATAGGAGAAAAAACAAAAATTACAGGGGGCATTGAGGGAGAGAGCATGGAGAGAAAAAAATCAGTGAACATGATATTGTAAACACAAAAAACCATCGAAATTTTTACAGAGGAATCAATAACAAAAAAGCCTTCTGAGGTATCTGCGTTTCCATTTTTTTCAATTGCATGCAAAGAATCGAAACAAGAAATAAGGAGAGGGGTCGGTCTTTTTTACCTTTGGAGAGCCTGGTTCTCTCTGGCTTGGAGTTGTTCCGGCAACAAGCCCTTGGCTTCCATCGGGAAAGTCGTCGGGGTGAGCCATCGGAACTTCAACGGAAAAAGTTCCTTTTTTTAGGGTTTCGACTCGGGTTTAAAAAGAAAAGAAGGGGGCTTTCGACTTATGTTTTTGTTTCAAAAAGGTTTCAGGTTTCAAAAGACGTTTCTAGCTGGTTTTTTTCAAGGGAAGGGTTCTTGTCGGATCGTTGTCATTGCCGGCTAGCGGCAACCGGCCGTCGTGTCTAATGGGTGAACGAAGAGGAGAGAATGGGTTTCTGATTTTACTCGAAATGGGTAAAAGGGGGCCAGAGATTTTTTTAAAAGCCTTTTATACTCTCTTAATATTTTAAAAAGGGTTAAATTCCTTTTTAAGCCACTCCGCATTTTGAAAACGTCTCCGCAGGGGCTTCCGCCTTTTAAATTTACACCTCTGGTCACTGATATTTTAGAGATTTTTTCAATTCTATCCCTAAATTTGATTTGATCGATTTCGAACGGTTTAATAACCATTTCGGTCCCTACAGATTTCAGCGTTCTTTAATTTTGGCCCCTATTTTGTCAATTTAACCCTTTTTTATGGTTTAATTCTCCCACCAGTCCTCAGAGTCTATCCTGAATTCATTCTAGTTTTTTTAGTATAGTGGCTTTCATCTCATGCATTTTTAATTTTCTGGCTCAATATTTATATTTATGTGCTCATCTTAGTCCATGTTTTATTTACATGTTATATATATGTTTTATGATGCATGCACGTATTTGTGTAATTTATGCCTCCTCATACTTTCATACGTTATGCTTAATTATTCGTTTTTTTGTCCCGTCTATGATTTTTTTAGTTGCATCTCGAATTATAAATTGCAAATGTGAATGCCTTTTTATTCGGGATCGAACGAGGCCAGTACCAGTCGTAGTGGTGGTGGTTCGGACGTTCCTTCTCGAATATTAAGGCTTTTGAAATTTACTCAATCATATAATCGAATTCCGATTCGATTCGTCACTTTAATTCGCAAAATTTAATATTAATTAAGCGGTAATGTTTTTGGTACCGATTTTCGGGCACGACGGGGGTGCTCATCCTTCCTCGCGTGTAACCGACTCCCGAACCCATTTTCAAAAGAAGAATCTCTGGTTTTTATTTCGGTGTCCGGTCTACCATTTTTAAATGGCCGGTGGCGACTCCTTTATTTTTATACAAATCCGACTAAATTTTTTGAAAATCATCTAAAAACCCGGTACGTCCGAGTGACACCGAGGTACCTGTGTTTTTTAAAAATTTTAGTCGCAACACATCTAAGTATGATTACCACCACTAACCATAATATAATTAATAAAACAAAAGCAAAAGACAAAAGTACAGATATTTTTTAAGGTTTAATTCTATAAATAAGAGGGAAAAAAGTCTTCGTTTTCCCCTAAGGCAGAGGGAAGAAGAGTGAGATTGCAGGAGAGTGAGCCATGGAAGTTGTGCCAAGCTTAGCCATGCTTTCTGTGGAGTGTACAAACGTAATCTTAAGCATTCTATTCAAAGCTGCTTCTTCCAAGGGGCTGAGCAATAACATATTCACTCTCTACTATTCTGTTTTAGCCACCTTTGTTTTCATCCCTTTATTCTTCTTCAGGTCTCCTTTTTCTTTATTCTTCTAATAATCATTTTCTTGGAGGTTTGGTTTTAAGTTTTAACATATTATCTTATTTGTTTAATCTGATATGTCTGCAGAAAAACAGCTTTTCCTCCTTCGAAGTTCCCTCTTGTCTGGAGACTTTGTTTTCTTGGGATTATTGGGTATGGAAGTGTGTACAAAAGTAGATGTAATTTTATGTAAAACCATGATTTGTTGATGTTTTTGAGACAGGGTTGTAGGGAATTTGTGCGGATCCAAAGGAATAGAACTTAGCTCTCCAACACTTGCTTCAGCCATTAGCAACCTCACACCAGCTTTTACCTTCATGCTTGTTGTTTCCTTCAGGTAGTATCTGTTCATACTTTTTCTTAACCCTTTAGTATATAGAAATCGTCTGTCCCAAACTATGCTTCCTTTGGTGCTCTACTCTTAAAAAGTAGGTTTAGGGTTTAAGGTTAGGTGCTGTGGTTAGAGTTTAGGGAATTATGAATAAGGTGTATTTTTTAGAGTTTAGGGTATAAGATGTAGAAATTAGAGTTAGGGTTTAAAATTTAATTTTTAAATGCTTTTTAGTGTGGGGCATAAAAAGAGGCATGGTCAGGGAAGACGATTTTTGTTCCCGTTTAATAAGGCACAATCTTGCAGACAAAGCTGCTTGAACCCGAAACTTCAAGAATGAACATCATCGTTGACAATTTTTAAAATATAATGTTTATGTTCATGCTTGTGTGTTAAGGTTTAGAAACCTTGTAGGGGAGAATAAGAAGAGAGAACGGTACTCTCGATATTTTATTGATAAACCCATAATATCTCAATTGAGACTGGGTGAGCTTTTATACACTGAGATGAGAGAGTTAGCTAAGTAACAGAAACTAACAACTTCCTAACTGTCACTTACTTACTCAGCTCAAACTCAACCAATTACAATCTGACTAATCAAGCTCACCTATACTAGAGTCATAACATTCCCCTTGCATTCCAAAACTTCAAAAACTCCTTGCTGAACTTCACTAGCTGCATTCAAAACAAGACGAACCTGCAAACAAAAGACATAGCAACCAAGAAAGAACATATGAACAAAAGAAACATAAAGAGACAACCTGTTAACTACTAAGTTCAGTCGTGGGAGATAAAACCGCCAACTTCTGTCGAAACTTAGAAAACAAAGCAACAGACAAATGTTTGGTCATAATATCAGCCACTTGTTTAAAGGCTGGAACTTCATTCACCAACAACTTTCCAGCACTTACTTTTTCACGAACAAAATACAAATCAAGTTCAACATGTTTGAACTTAGAGTGCATAACTGGATTTGCCGAAACAGCCACAACACTAGAATTATCACTCCAAAGCACTGGTGTCCCATCAAACTGAAGATGAAGCTCTTGAAGCAAGGACTGAAGCCACAAAACCTCAGTGGTGGCACAAGCCACAGCACGATACTCAGCCTCCGCTGTAGACCGAAAAACAACCGACTGCTTCTTACAGCCCCAGGAAACTGGATTACCTCCAAAAAATAAGCAAAACCCAGTAGTTGAGCGTCTATCATCCAAATCCGACCCCCAATTTGCATCCGCAAACGCCACAATATCCAAACATGAAGCAGCAGTAAAACATAAACCATACTCAATCGTACCTTGAAGATATCTGAGTATACGTTTGACAGCTTGAAAATGAGTGTCAAGTGGAGATTGCATAAATTGACAAACCCGATTCACAGCAAAGGCTATATCTGGCCTTGTAATGACTATATATTGTAAGGCCCCAACAATACTCCTATACTCTGTCACAGACTCTAAAGGACAACCAATGACAGAAGACAATTTACAGTTAGAAACCATAGGAGTCGGTAACCCTTTGGCATTAAGTAGACTACTCCGAGATAACAACTCACGAATATACTTCTGTTGACTCAAAACCAAACCACCATGCTCATGACGAACCTCAATACCCAGGAAAAAATCCAGAACCCCTAGATCTTTTAACGAAAAACTTCTATTCAAATCAGCAATAACATCATGCACTATACTTTCATCACTGCCAGTTACTATAATATCGTCTACATAGACAAGAAGATAAATCATACTACCTTCTAAGACACGAACAAAGAGAGAAGAATCCGATTTTGATAACACAAAACCAACGGACTGAAGATAAGTCCTCAGTTTATCAAACCATGCCCGTGGGGCTTACTTTAAACCATAAATCGCTTTATGTAATTTACAGACTAACCTTTTCTTATCTCCCTGCTCGTATCCTGGGGGTTGCGTCATATATACTTCCTCAACAAGATTGCCGTTAAGAAACGCATTATTAATATCGATTTGGCAAAGAATCCACCCTTTTGACACAGCAACAGAAAGAATTGTCCTCACGGTTGTAGGCTTGATGACGGGACTAAACGTCTCATGAAAGTCATAGCCGGCTTGCTGTAGAAAGCCTTTCGTGACAAGCCTCGCTTTGTACCGTGAAACCGAACCGTTAGCATTTTTCTTAACTTTGAAAATCAACTTACAACTGACAGGAGATCGGTTGGGAGGCAACTCGACAATCGACCAGGCGTGATTCCGAAGAAGAGCATCATACTCCTCTTGCGCAGCACGTCTCCAGTGCTCACTTTGCAGGGCTTCTCGAATATTCTGAGGCTCAAAGTCTCCTGGCAACCCAGAACCCAAACTTGTATTATAGATTTTGGGTTTGTGAATGCTATTCTTTGCTCTCGTTAGCATATGATGTCGATTCATAAGAGATGTACTACCATCATTTGGCAGAGACGAAGAGGCGTCAGGGAGGACAGGATTCCCAAGATCAGCAAGACTCGAAGAAAACCCAGTACCAGACTGAGCCTCTAACACTTGGCCAGAATTTGAACGAACCCCAACACCAAGATCTGGAGACAGAGAAGGAACAAGAGACTCACAGGACACCGAAACAGGAAACGCAGACACAACGAAGACATCAGGATGGCCAGATGCACGAGAAGCACCCCAAGCGCCGTCGACTCTTCAGCAAGACTTTGAGACAAAGGGGAAATAGAATGTCTACCCTCAGTTACCAGAGTGTGCTGAGTTGTTACCCTAACATCAGAGAACCCAGCAGACGGATCCATCAAAGGACAACAGGCCGTGTCTGCACCAAGGCCCACTTGCGTGTCATCACATGATCGCGAATGAGAGGCCCTATCGATGTCAGACACCAGTGGAACAACAAAACCAAGGCCCAAAGCAGTACCACTAGTAGTTGGACCAGGCCGTGACCCATCCGAAACTACATCAGAACAACCAGGTCCCATAGAAGTACCACTAGTACATGGACCAGGCCGTGACCCATTCAAAATTGTATCCGAACAACCAGGACCCATAGACATACCACTAGTAGTTGGACCAAGCCGTGACCTATCCGGAATTACACTTGAAACAACTGGATCAGTATGTAAGATATCTGTATCAATTGGGTTTGAAGAACCTTTATCAATCGGGCCAGATTCATGAGAGTCATGTACAGGGTTAGAAGATACAGGCTCAGGAGTTACAAAAAACATAGGAAACCCATTTGAGTTATATGCATCTCCACCTTCAAGACGTGAATTTAGCTTTGTTGAACCCCTACCATTCGTACGCCAAGGGAACACACTTTCATCAAAGATTACATGACGGGATATCAAGATTTTTCCATCATCATCCAAACACTGATAACCTTTGTGCATAGGACTATAACCGATGAAAACTCATTGTTTGGACCGAAACTCAAGTTTATGTCGGTTAAACGGTTGAATGAGAGGAAAACACGCACACCCAAACGAACGTAAGAACTCATAGTTGGGTTTTTGTTTGTACAACACTTCATACGAGGAACACCCATGCAAGACCGAGGTAGGTAGTCTATTTATTAAAAATACAGATGTCACAAATGCATGACTCCAAAATTGGAGAGATAAACCAGCTTGAGCAAGTAGCGTCAACCCATCTCCACAATATGCCGATGTTTCCGTTCGACTTTTCCATTTTGCTCTGATGTACTAGGACACGAAACTCTATGAAGAATTCCATGGGCACCCAACCAGGAAGACAACACCCGATACTCACCACCACCGTCAGTTTGAAATGCTTTAATGTTGTATCCAAACTGCACATGCACCATCTTATGAAAATTAACAAAACATTGGAAAACATCCGATTTCCGTTTAAGCAAATATATCCAAGTGAAACGACTAAACACATCAATAAAATAAACATAGTAAAAGAAACAGTCTGATGCGGAGTGAGCGGGTCCCCATACATCTGAAACAACAAGTTCAAAAGGGTAAGTATATTGAGTAGTAGACAAAGTAAAAGGCAACTTGTGAGCTTTGCCTTGTATACAAGGTGAACAAACTATAGACAATTTATTATCACTAGTTACTATATCACATGAACGCAACGCTGTTCGAAGAACATCTAGAGATGGATGGCCCAAACGTTGATGCCACACCTCTAGAGGTAACCGAGAGGCTTTAGACGCAACACCCACACGTGTCTCAGGCACCATTTTATTTGCAAAGGAAAACTCATCAGCACCTTGTAAACTAGCACCCCCTTGTACGCCAACATCACCATGAGAGCCAACAGAAGAATGCAACTCATACAAGCCTTCAAGAGTGAGCCTCCCCTCCAGCAAAATGTCCCTGCTTTGAACATCCTTAACAAAGCATTTGTGAGGGTGAAACTCAAAGAAAACAACATTATCTCGTGCAAATTGAGATACAGACAACAAATTCCTTTTAATATCAGGCACACATAGCAAATTACGAAGACATAAGGACCTATCCGAAGTAGCTAGATATCCTAAACCAATATGAGTAATTTGAACTTCATCCCCATTCCCCATGAGTAATGAATCCATACCTGTGTATGCCACATCTCACTGAAGATTTGCCCTGTTATTTGTGATGTGATGTGTTGCACCTGAATCGGGGTACCACACCACATCCCTAGAGACAGAAGCACTAGCATTACTGCTCGTCGGAGTGAAAGAATTGGCCAGAAATTAAGTTGGGGCAGACGGATGAAATTGTGATTGTTGAACCATCATCGAAGGAGAAACAGGATTGGTGTTTGTAGCACTCAAAGGAAGTGAGCCAGGGGAAACAAACGTGTGCACACACGGATTGCTGCCAACAGAAAAACCATTAGAGAATAGATGATTTTGAGCCTGAGCAGATGGATGGGAAAAGTTAGAGATAGAGGACTGGTTTGGAGCATCAGAAGCTTGAGAAAAACTTCTCGAATTGTCATCAGCAGTGACACCAGCAAAATTACGATCAAACCTATACCAACACTTGTGAACGAGATGACCAAAATGTCTACAAAGCTGACATTGAGTTCGATTCGATCCAAAACGACCCCGTCCTTTGCCCCTAAAGCTTGTTGTACCACGTGAAGACCTTGAAAAAGCTCCCAAATTCTGATTGTGAATTTGCTCATCACCAAATCCCTCTTTATTATCAAGACTGTCATCCTTTGATACCTCATTTTTAACACTAGAATGTGCAGCCATATTTGCTTGAATGGTAAGACCCTCAGTCATGAATTCTTGTTGCCTAGCCTCACAATCAAATAACATTTCAGAGAGACTCTCAAGAGACAAAGATTCTCGAGATGCCACTATGATTACACTCTCGAACTCAGCCGTTAACCCAGCCAAGACCACACTTACTTGTTCCTGATCTGAAACAGGATTTCCAGAGGCTCCCAACATATCACATAGGAGCTTAATATTGGCCAAATAATCACTGACAAACAACCCTCTTTTCCTCTGAGAGTGAAGGCTGTGACGCAAGGAGGAGAGTTTTGCAGTAGACTTGGCACCAAATCTTCTTGTCAAGGCATCCCAAATGGAACGAGAGGTGGTTAGCCCAGTGAGACGTGGAAGCACCTCATGTCCAATCGTGGATAAGAGCCATGAAGCAAGCAACTTGTCTTGTTTTAAGTAGGCAAGAAAAATGGGATTAACCTCAGACTGCCCTGAGTCACATGTGACTTTTTGATCAGGTATCTTATGCTCAACAAGAAAAGGCATGAGGCCATATCCCTCAATAATAAAGGTGACCCGATGCTTCCAGAGAACATATGTGTGTTCACTAAGCTTAACCGTATCTAGCTTAAGAAGTTGTTGAACCATGTACATACTCGAGTCGGTTATAAGAGAAATATGAACAGAACTAGAGCTGGTAGACGTCTCAATCATCATAACGAAGAAACCAGAAGAAAATACTGCTAATATAGGTGCAGAACAAACAATCCAGGAACAAAGGATTTCTCAGAGACAAATCATCAAATAGTTTATGTGCATCAAAAAACAACCAGTCCACCAGACAGAATTATACAGCTCAAATGCCAATAACAGACCACAAACATTCCTCAGACACAAAACATCAAACAGATTATCCGCATTAGTACGATTCCAAGAACACGAGACAGATCCACACGATTCCAAACAACAACCGCAACTCCACAGGCAACAAACCACAAAGAAGCAAACGCAGAGCAATCGCAGAGCTATGATGTCTCTAAGATCTAATAAAATCAAAGAAACACAATTACTGACCTCAGGATTATCTAGAAATCACTCGTCTGTTCTTCAACAAGCACACGAAACAGACATCCTTATGACACAACAGACAATCCACAATAGAGATCAGAAAATTGATGTAGACAAAAGCTAAGTAAGTACATAAATCTTCTTAAAAGCAAGTCAGAATTACCTCAACTTGAGAGTTGATTATTGAGTCACCCGCTTAAGCCACATTCATAGCCGATCCGAAAAACAAAAAACCAGAAGAACGGAAGAACAATAAAAGCAAGATCAGAATTGAAGCGGAAGAAAACCAGAATAAACAATGGCGAATGATACCATGTTAAGGTTTAGAAACCTTGTAGAGGAGAATAAGAAGAGAGAACGGTACTCTCGAGATTTTATTGATAAACCCATTATATCTCAATTGAGACTAGGTGAGCTTTTATACACTGAGATGAGAGAGTTAGCTAAGTAACAGAAACTAACCAATTCCTAACTTCCTAACCGTCACTTGCTTACTCAGCTCAAACTCAACCAATTACAATCTAACTAATCAAGCTCACCTATACTAGAGTCATAACATTGTGCTAGTTTCCTAAGTCCCTTTTCTCTCTGTCTTTGAATATTTGCATATAACAAGGATGGATAGAGTGGAATTTAGAAGAGCAGCAACTCAAGCTAAAATCATTAGCACCATAACATCAATATCTGGTGCATTTCTCATGATTTTCTACAAAGGCCCCGAAATTATTTCATCGTTACTTTGGACATCATCATCTGTTATACAACTTCAAAGACCATTGGGGTCTCCTAAATCAAATTGGATAATTGGTGGCATCCTTGGAGCTATTTCAAATATTCTTTTTTCATTCTGGTATATTATACAGGTCCAAGTAATGAAGATATATCCGGATGAGATTGCTGTAACTTTCTTTTACAACTTGTCAGTGGCTCTTCTAGCTTTACCGGTATGCTTAATCGCAGAACCGCAGTTTAGTTCGTGGAGATTAACGTCTAGTGTATCAGTTGTTGCAGTCCTATACACGGTATGCTTATTCGAATACCTTATTTGCAGTATTGGAAATTTGGAATGTCACTCATTTGGTCATGCCCTACTTATTTAGCGCCTTTTCGCGCACTCGTTTAGCGCATGTGTTCACACATGAGGTGTACGCTTGAAGGGGCCTGTGTTTGTTGCAATTTTCAAGCCAACCTCAATCATTATAGCTGCTGCTATGGGTGCCATATGCCTTGGCGAAGCACTTTACCTTGGAAGGTAAAAGAAAAGAGCTCCCGATGTTTTTTTCGTGGTGTTTTAATTTCGTAATCTTAGACACGATATGATTACATGATATACATACGATGTAAATATGATTAAAAGCACAATATAAGCCAACATTAAAGTGATATTATCTGATGTTGGTTAAATTTTATAGCATGATTGGAGCAGTGATCATAACGGGTGGTCTTTATGCTGTGTTATGGGGAAAAGCTAAAGAAACAGAAGAAATGAGAGATGGTGATGAGTCCTGTGGCTGAAGCAGGTTAGGACCCTCGTCCGATGGTGGGGTTCCCTTGCTGCAAGGCTATAAATAAATGTTGAAGAAATGTGTGAATAATGTAATGGCTAATGCTTTGGGACTGCTATTCATCGTCATGAATACAGATTGGGAAAGAAAAGGATTAAACTTTGTTTAGAGAATCTGGTTTTCAAAGTGTAATGGCTAATGCTTTTGAGACTACCACTATCACAACCAATTGGCATGCAAAATGACCAGGGGAAAAACAGTAATACAATTCAATAAATGGCTCCCCCTTACTCAAAGCATCATAAAAAATGTTAGTCCAACATATATGATCATCTAGTTGAAATAAATGAAAATAAATCAAATAAAAGCAAGAACAACTAGATTTTACCACACTTGAACCCAAGGGAGGATGTGAAGCCTTCCTTCTTCAAGTGTTCTTCCTTGTGTGCATGGAGCTCCCCTCAATGTTTGACTTGTTGATCACTCTCCATCACACCTAGCAAAAGACAATCAAGTAATTTTTGGTATCCAAATTGCTTTGGATCCATAGACATTAGTAGCACAAAACTTAGTTCCCTTAGGAATCCATTTTTCAATTTCATCATTTTTAGTTTAAGTGGTTAGTCCTTTTGGGACCCAAACACTTCTAAAACATTTTCCATTTATGAATCTAGGGGCACTAGATTGTCTTACATAAAAGTTTGATTTTCTAAAATTGTTTTTCTTTTCAAGCTCTTTGGAAATCAAATCTTTTTGTTCTTGAACTTTATAAGCTCAATGATGAAGTTTAATGGCCACGGCATTTCTGTAATGGTGGATGATGTTGAAGCTGTTTTGGGGTTAAGAAATGAAGGTCTTGATGTTGGACGTGTGAGTGAGGAATGTAATAAGAAAGAATTAGGTTTGAAGCATAAAGTCATGTCGAAGGTTTCATATGTTGATTTGGAGGCAGAAATATTAAGTGGTGAATATGAGGGAGATGAATTAAAAGCCAAGGTGATTCTTTACATTGTTGGTGTCTTTCTTGCTCTAACTTCGGACACAGTGACCTCAACAGAAAGCTAGAAGTTATTGTGCTCTGATGGGTTGAAAGGCAAAATGAATTGGTGTAAGTTTGCGTATAAGAAATTAATTGATTATATATCGAAACATAATTTTGGTGTCGGTCAATCATATATAATTTAGAGGGATTATTGTAACGATGGGTTTAATAAGTTTTCATTACTAAAGTGAAATGCATCAAATCGCGTTTAGTTTTAGGGTTATATCGCTTATATTTGTAAGGAATACGGAGGTCAAGGAACGTGTCTGTGTTACTAGTATTGGTACTTTTTAGCGGATACTGATAGGAACATAAAGTGAATGGCATCGAAGCTATAAACTATATCGGTATGTATAACATATATCGGTAGTGGTCAGGAAAAATTGCACATATATAGTTCAAAAAAATTTCTTGCATTTGTATAGCCTATATTGGTGGTAGTCCACATGAATGTTACAATTTAGTATTTAAATAATTGACCATTATAATTATACCTATTATGAAGATTACAAATCCTAAACCTATCAGTAATCATTTTCGACTAAAAAGAAGAACACACAAATTGCAGGTGCGAAAGCCATGGCTGCAATGGACGAGGCTCACGAAATTTCGATTTACAGGTGCGACAAGAAGGCAGTGTTGAAGACGCATGGACAGATGACAACCCAGGCCGAAGATTTTATAGGTGTTCGAATTACGAGCATAGATTCTACAAAGCCTGTAATTTTTTTGTTGTATGATCTTCCAACGAATCTTCAGACAAAATTTCTTCTTCTCAGTCTCCTGAAGAGAATCAAAGCCAACAATAAGGACAGACGAAATGAGAGATTTACTTGGGGTTTTGCAGTCATAGGTTTAATTGCATTCACTGCATTTTTTATTGGTATGCAACGAAGAAAGTGTGGAGATAAAGGTTTCTTTTTTTCAAATGATGTTTCGAAGCTACAAGGGGAAAATAGTTTAAGTGGCATTGGTATGTAATGAATCTTGGGTGGGTTATATTAATGAAAGATATGGTTTAAGTTATGTTTGTATGATGAATGGTCATATTTTATAACATTTTAAGCCTTAAATATTGGTATGGAATGAAAATTTAGTTTGTTATGATGCAATGTTAATGAAAGTTATGGTTTAAGTTATCACGCGTTTTGTAACGTATAGAGTAACACTTTAAGAGATGAGGTAGCCACAAAATACCTAACCATAAGTGGGGACTGAGGAGGGTTTAAGATTAGAAGATACAACATGAACAGTACCGATTCAAAATGTGGAGGTATTGTTTAAGATTAAGACATATGGGGTGGTAAATTTGGTAGTTACCTTTTTATCATATAATTTGTAATGAATCAGGTAGGTTTTGTGAGATATGTTGTAGGTATCTTTTTATCACGCGTTTTGTAACATATAAATTAATCCTTTAAGAGATAAGGTAGTAACAAAATTACTTACCATAAGTTGGGTGATTTCAAGATTAGGACATACGGAGTGGTAAATTTTGTACTTACCTTTTTTACCATATAATTTGTAACGAATCACGTAGGTTTTTTGAAAAATATGTTGTAGGTATCGTTTTTATCACACGTTTTGTAACATATATAGTAATCCTTTAAGAGATAAGGTAGCTATAAAATTTCTTACCATAAGTTGAGTTGGTTTAAGGTTAGGACATATGGGGTAACAAATTCGGTAGTTACCTTCTTTACTATATATTGTGTAAAAAATTAGGTAGATGATGTAAGATATGTTGTAGGTACGAAATTTCTTACGCATTTGGTAACATATAGGGTAATCCTTTAAGAGATAAGGTAGCTACAAAATTCTTTACCATAAGTTAGATTGGTTTAAGATTAAAACATATGGGGTAATAAATTCAGTAATTACCTTCTTTACTATATATTTTGTAACGAATTACGTAGGTTAAGTGAGATATGTTATAGGTACAAAATTTCTTACACATATTGTAACATATAAGGTAATCATATAAGAAATGAGGTAACTACAAAATTCTTTATAAGTTCATAACCCAGGGTTAAGTAGGTAGTTCTTAATAAAAGGACTACTGAACTTACCACCAGAGATGTTGAGTTTTTCTAAAAAAAAAACTCTTAGAGAATTCAATCCCAAAAGTTTGAAAGTTCTTTTTGAGGAAAGACATGTTGAATTCACTGATTTATGTGGTTGAATATTTATTCTTAACGATTACTTATCCTAAAGTTTAGATGGTTCATGGTATATGAACTTGAAGAAAAATCACCTAACACCTTGTGAGGTTGAGCTTATACAAAAGCTCTTAATTATATCATAGTAGAATGGTTTATTGAGACAAATCTGATGAAATAACCTACGTAAGTAAGAAAAGTTAACCATCTTCTATGAAAACGTTAGGTCGTTTTTCTATTACACTTACTATAATCTTGAGGTAAGATGTATATAGAACTTCGGTAAATGAAGGGGTTAGTTGTGTGGTATGAGTTTACACTAATCTTAGAAAGTTCAAAACTAGTTTCACTTGTCTAAGAGAAGAATCGCTCATCATCACTATATACTAGTTCAAAACACGTTCACTAGTGATTAAGAAACTTAGCTCACTATTACTCTTCTAATAAAGATATTTTTTGAGTTACGAGAAAATTCTTTCACATTTATAAGGGAATGATAGAATAAGAAGAGTCACAATCCCACATTGGGTGGGAAAATACCAAGGCAATGATATTTATAGTGATCATTCTCTCTTCCCTTGTTGAGTGATAGAAAACAAGGGGTAATCTCACGCACCGCCATCCATCCAGCGCAAACATAGTCATGGTAACACATGTCTTCAAAGATGAAATATATTGGAAACAAAATCTTCCGTCCTTTTATGTGATTAAACAGTAAAATATTAAATTCTAAATCATAACCGTAAAAAATACACCCTACACTCTAAACAATGAGTAATGCCAAGGAGTAACTTGTTGGGAAAACAAGGAATTGGTATTAGCAGCTGATTTGAATTACTTTATTTTGTAAAATTAAATGAATATTCTTTTTTTTTAAAATAATCTATAAAAACAACTTCATGAAAAAGCTCACACCTTTTCGGTTCACATAAGTTTAATTTGCGTCTAATCAAAAGCATGTTTTATGCTTAATTAAAAACAAGTTTTGTGTAAAAATTTTAGGAAAATTAAATTTTTTATCTATCCAGTTAACATGAAACTCACAGTTAGTTAAAAACGAGTTTAAAATTCACTTCTGACTTTTAACCTACATTATTGAAAAGAGTATTTTTCAATATAAACTGAATGGGAATTGTTTTTCTGGATAATTTCAGAAAAAGAAATGTTCTTTTAATTTTGTCACTTAATGACATAAAATATAAAAGGAAACCTGTTGCAAAGGGGAAAATAAGAAGAAAAAAATCCATATTCATCTTCCGATATATTATAAAAACAATAATTTTAATTTAATTTATTTCAAACACTAGGATTTAAATTCTAAATATTGCTTAAGAATGATAATCCACCGTTTTACAAAACCAAGTAATAATAGGTAAATTAGGTAAGTTTTCGCTATAAAAATGAATTGAACCATTTTCCTTTTATGGCAAGCACGCCTCACTTGGAATCTCTTTCGAATCCAAAATCTTTTGGCGTGATTATAGAAAACATCATTCCTTTATGGAAAAGGGTATCAAAATATCCCTTTGCCCCCACCATTAAAATAGGAAAAGAAACTATTCACATCTGGAAAATGTAAACAGCTTTTTAAATTGAAAAAATGACAGTGTTTGCTACAAAATCAAAAGGGTTTACATATCAGAAAAAAATACTAACATAAACCCATTTAAAAAAGAAAAAGAAAAAGTAGCATATTAATCTGTGCAAATGTATGGCCGCTCTGCTCATCGTGTTGTTATCACAAGCGGATGGAAGTTTATTGCACTTTCAAACAAACGAACAAATAGAAATGTTTATCCTACAGATTTGTTGTCTGAATATTACACTGAAAAACTTAAAAGCCTATGGCTTGGTAAAATGTAATAACAAAACCAGAGAAAACAGAAACACTGAGATCTTGTTGAAGAAGAAGGAAAGGGAGGCAGTGGAGATTGAGGTTAGAACTTGGAAATACAAAGGTTATATAGAGGCAGCCTCTAGGGCAACATTATAGTGTGGCGCGGGTGCCAGCAGGATTAGGGCAGCGGGTAGAGGTGTGTATATGGAAGTTGAGTTTCGGGCAGACCATTTTAGCTGACCAATTAATAAAGAATATGGCAAGTTGCAGACAGGCTTTCGATCTTATCTCTGCTCAATTTTCTACATATCTCAAGCAAGTACGATTCATTGTGAGTTGTGACGTGTAAATAATGATATTAATAAAATGTATAATGTCAGAAAAAAATGTGTTTAAACGTATTATTTTGTCTCATATTTTTATTTATTTTTGCACCTAATATTTCATTTTAGGTTAAAATATTAGTTGACTAATTATCAATGTAGGATGCAGATGTGGCACTTTGCTAACTCAGCAATTTTTAATTTTTTTAAAATGATAAATTATTTAATTTATTGTTTTTTATTTTTTAAAATAATAAATAATAATTTATTTAATCTATTAATGTTTTTAAAATGATAAATAATATGTAACAATATGTATTCATCTCTGTGATATATTAGTCACCAAATTTTCCTTTTCGAACAACACGTTCCACCTTCATTTTCATGCTTTCGTACATTATCAGCAAGAATAAAAATGTATAAATTCTTATAGTTCAATTTTGACTTGTAATTAAACACAATGGACTCCTTAATAAGATTTCATAATTTATTAGTAAATCTAAAACATTTATATAGTTTACCCTTGAAGAAAAGAAAGACTAACGAGTCATGTCAGTAATTTTTAACGAAAGTTAACGGGAGATCAAAATAAAAACGAAATAAAAATTAAGTGATTCTAATAAATATTTTAAAAATTTAGTGGCTAAAATGAAAGCGTCCTAAAAATTCAGTGACTATTAATGCACTTTACCTTAATTTGTTTTCAAGTTTTACTCCGTTCATATGTCCTTTTGCAACAAAATATTAAAATAAATTGAAACTAAAGAATTGTAGGTATTTAATCCATAAGAAATTAAAATGAAAAGAGAAATTAAACTTCAATTGAAACATAAAATCACTTTAGGAATCAGAATTAATAATGAAATTATTGGTAGGGATCGGAGAAGAAAAAGACAACAATATACCAATATTGTTAAAAGAACACCTTTCGCTATTTATGTAGCATAAACGAATTTCACTGATTTTCAGATTCATCTCGATTTCATAATTTGCTGCACTTGAAATCTACTCAATAAAAATAAAAATGACTCCTTTAATCTCTAGTTATTCCAAATACACTGTCAATTAAAAATCAGAATCTAGAACCTAATTCCTAATCAATATGCACTTATCACGTCATCCTAATTTCACATAAATCATAAAATGGTATGAGAAATTATATCATAGACCCAGCTCACCACGTTATTTATGGTCTCAACTAATAAAATGCATCAATTTCATTAAAATTTTCTATATCATCTTTTTACTAAGTGAATCTATAATTGGTAAAAAAATGTTTTTTAATTTAATTTACAGTAAATTTAAGTGAAGATTCACTCGGTAAAAAAATGACAAGAAAAAAAAATTAATGAAATGGATCATTTTTATTAGGTGAGACCATGGATGACGTGGCGAGCCGGGCCTATGATATAATTTCCCAAATGGTATGTATTGGAAAACTATTATATTGTCTGGCCCACCACATCATTTATGGTTCTGTCTACTAAATATCAGCCACGTAATTTTTTTTTTCTATGTTATTTTTTTCTTCTAAATATGAACCTTTACCTTTTTTATGCAATGTAAATGAAGAGTGGGTGGTTACGTAAAAGTTAATTATGAATGAGTTAGCGACATGAAAAAAGAGGACTAGTTTAATAATTTTTAGTGAATGAAGGACCATGAATGACGTGGTGAGTCAAGTCCATAAAATAATTTATCATTACACTACCCACAATTTTATTTAGTTTCGATTATTTTAATATTTTAGGTGTCAGGATTAGTTCTCACGTTTTTTTTTTTATAAAAAAATATCAATGGAGTAAAACTTGAAAGAAAACTTTTTATTCAAGTAAAAGTTGAAGATAAATAAAAAAGGTAGAGAAGAAGATATTTATAATAATTTCTTTTGGTCTTGGATTTTTGAAAAAAATAAATTTTTTTAAATTATTTAGACTCAACTAAGTCGTTGGACCAATAAATTAAAAGAACTAAATTATTGAACCAATAAATTAAATCAATTAAATCATTTAGCCAACATTGACTGGTGAATTTAACAGGAGTTTTCAGATCAATTAATACAACGTGTTGTGTCATAGTGTTGCCACCTGACATTTTCAGAATTTTTTATTTTTTTTACATAATTCTTTAAGATTCTAAAAAGCTTATAAAAAAATAAAAATATTTCTTTAAAAATCTGTAAATCTCACATTAACACCCATAATTTGTTTCCCTTTGTTATCTTTAGTATTAAAATGTTACCCTAGGTGTTAAAATAGATGATATTGTCATGCTTGTGTGTAGTCGTGTATGTACGACATGCCTCGATCTGAGTCGTTACTGAACCTCTATTTTAAATGGTAGAAAGAGCCTATAATATAATTTTTCACGCCCACGTTATAATTCTATGAGAAACTAAAATCAGACTAGTCATAATTCTTTAAATTTTAAAATTAAAATTTTATATTTAAATCTTAGTTAAAGTAAGAAATAATTTGAATTAATTTGTTAGTGTAATTATACTACCGGTTCCGCATTAATTAACAAAATAAAATAATCAAATTGAGATGGCATCTAAGTATGATTACCACCACTAACCATAATACAATTAATAAAACAAAAGCAAAAGACAAAAGTACAGATGTTTTTTAAGGTTTAATTCTATAAATAAGAGGGAAAAAAGTCTTCGTTTTCCCCTAAGGCAGAGGGAAGAAGAGTGAGATTGCAGGAGAGTGAGCCATGGAAGTTGTGCCAAGCTTATCCATGCTTTCTGTGGAGTGTACAAACGTAATCTTAAGCATTCTATTCAAAGCTGCTTCTTCCAAGGGGCTGAGCAATAACATATTCACTCTCTACTATTCTGTTTTAGCCACCTTTGTTTTCATCCCTTTATTCTTCTTCTTCAGGTCTCCTTTTTCTTAATTCTTCTAATAATCATTTTCTTGGAGGTTTGGTTTTAAGTTTTAACATATTATCTTATTTGTTTAATCTGATATGTCTGCAGAAAAACAGCTTTTCCTCCTTCGAAGTTCCCTCTTGCCTGGAGACTTTGTTTTCTTGGGATTATTGGGTATGGAAGTGTGTACAAAAGTAGATGTAAATTCATGTAAAACCATGATTTGTTGATGTTTTTGTGACAGGGTTGTGGGGAATTTGTGCGGATCCAAAGGAATAGAACTTAGCTCTCCAACACTTGCTTCAGCCATTAGCAACCTCACACCAGCTTTTACCTTCATGCTTGCTGTCTGCTTCAGGTAGTATTTGTTCTTACTTTTTTTTAACGCTTTAGCGGATGGAAGTCGTCTGCCCCAAACTATGCTTCCTTTGGTGTCTTACTTTTAAAAAGTGGGTTTAGAGTTTAGGGTTTTAGGTTAGATGTTGTGGTTAGGGTTTAGAGAATTAGTAATATGGTGTATTTTTTAGAGTTTAGGGTTTAGGATGTGGAAATTAGAATTAGTGTTTAGAATTTATTTTTTAGTGCTTTTTAGTGTGGGGCATAAAAAGAGGCATGGTTAGGGAGGGGTAGAAGACTTTTGTTCCCGTTTAGTAAGGCACAATCTTGCAGACAAAGCTGCTTGAACCCGAAACTTCAAGAACGAACATCATCGTTGACAATTTTTAAAATATCATGTTTATGTTCATGCTTGTGCTAGTTTCCTAAGTCCCTTTTCTCTGTCTTTGAACATTGGCATATAACAAGGATGGAAAGAGTGGAATTTAGAAGAGCAGCAAGTCAAGCTAAAATCATTGGCACCATAACATCAATATCTGGTGCATTTCTCATGATTTTCTACAAAGGCCCCAAAATTATTTCATCATTACCTTGGACATCATCATCTGTTCTACAACTTCAAAGTCCATTGGGGTCTCCTGAATCAAATTGGATAATTGGTGGCATCCTTGGAGCTATTTCAAATATTCTTTTTTCATTCTGGTATATTATACAGGTCCAAGTAATGAAGATGTATCCGGATGAGATTGCTGTAACTTTCTTTTACAACTTGTCAGTGGCTCTTCTAGCGTTACCGGTATGCTTAATCGCAGAACCGCAGTTTAGTTCGTGGAGATTAACGTCTAGTGTATCAGTTGTTGCAGTCGTATACACGGTATGCTTATTCGAATACCTTATTTGCAGTATTGGAAATTTGGAATGTCATTCATTTGTTCATGCCCTGCTTATTTAGGGCCTTTTCGCGCACTCGTTTAGCGCAGTTGTTCACACATGGGGTGTACGCTTGAAGGGGCCTGTGTTTGTTGCAATTTTCAAGCCAACCTCAATCGTTATAGCTGCTGCTATGGGTGCCATATTCCTTGGCGAAGCACTTTACCTTGGAAGGTAAAAGAAAAGAGCTCCCGATGTTTTTCGTGGTGTTTTAATTTCGTAATCTTAGACACGATATGATTACATGATATACGTACGATATAAATATGATTAAAAGCACAATATAAGCCAACATTAAAGTGATACTATCTGATGTTGGTTAAATTTTACAGCGTGATTGGAGCAGTGATCATAACGGGTGGTCTTTATGCTGTGTTATGGGGAAAAGCTAAAGAAGCAGAAGAAATGAGAGATGGTGATGAGTCCTGTGGCTTAAGCAGGTTAGGACCCTCGTCCGATGGTGGGGTTCCCTTGCTGCAAGGCTATAAATAAATGTTGAAGAAATGTGTGAATAATGTAATGGCTAATGCTTTGGGACTGAAACTGATATTCATCGTCATGAATACAGATTGGGAAGGAAAAGGATTAAACTTTGTTTGGAGAATCTGGTTTTCAAAGTGTAATGGCTAATGCTTTTGAGACTACTACTATCACAACCAATTGGCATGCAAAATGACCAGGGGAAAAACAGTAACACAATTCAATAAATTTGTCAAAAATGAGCTCCCTTGCTACGCCTTTTGATTATCCATCCTTATAAGGGCAGACTTTGTATGTGGTCGTTGGATTTTAATTCGAAAAGGGAAAACTACATGGGTGGAAAATTAATTAAATAAATTAAATAAAAATAATTAAAGACTTCCAATAAGGTGGTGACACGTGTCACTATCTTATTGAATAATTAATTTATTTTATTAGATTAAAATTATGACTAAATTGATATATTGTATAAATATAGAGGACCAAATGTGTAATTATACCATTTTTTTAACAGTCAACTTTTTCGTTTTTTTAACGGCGTGTGGCTAAAATAGAACCATTTAAATAATTGTGTGATGCATTTGCCGAAAAAAATAATATAGTGGTTATTTTGACACCAAAACCGTAGTTTAGTGGTCATCTATGTAGTTTACTCTATTTTTTTATACAAACTCACACATCTACAAATTCAAACATTGAAATTGACATCGACACAATCAATTTTGTATTTCAAAATTTTCACCGAAATTGGAGGATGAATTCATACTAAACTAAACTTTATTAATTGGAAGCATTGATTAACAAATAAAATAATCAAACCAAGACTAAGAAAATGGGATTGGAAATTAAGGTGTATATATATATATATACTTACTACCACCACCAAACATATAATAATAAAAATGACAAACATTATTGATTCTTTCAAAGATTTGATTCTATAAATAAAGAAAAAAGAAGCCTTCTTTTTCCCCCTCAGGTAGGGGAAGAAGAGAGATTGCAGGAGGGTCAGCCATGGAAGTATTGCCAAGCTTAGCCATGGTTGCAGTGGAGTGTTCACACGTCATCATAAGCATTCTATTCAAAGCTGCTTCTCTCAAGGGCCTGAGCTATTACAACTTCATTGCCTACTCTTATGTTTTAGGCACCATTGTTTTCACCCTTTTAGTCTTCTTTAGGTAATAAATTTTACATAATTTCCTTTCGATTTCGATGTTTGGTTTGTACATATTATATATATCTTCTTTGTTTAATATCTGGTATGTTTGCAGAAATACAGTGTTTCCTCCTTTGAAGTTCCCTCTCATCTCTAGGCTTTGCCTTCTTGGGATTACTGGGTATGGCAGCACACACGCACGCGCACGCGCGCACGCTTACACATAAACAAATATGTAAAGATATGTAAAACACATAATTGGTTGACTTTTTGAGACAGGTATTTAGGTATGATGTGTGCTTATAAAGGTATAGAATTGGGCTCTCCAACACTTGCATCAGCCATTAGCAACCTTACACCAGCTTTTACCTTCATACTTGCTGTCTCCTTCAGGTTTCTCATTCCTTCTTCCTTTTGTTTATTCATGTAGGAGAAATTGATTAACTATTCTCATCTTTCATGTACAATCCCTTTGTTTTCTACTTGTATTTGAACATTGGCATAAAAAAAGGATGGAAAAAGTAGAATTGAGAAGAGCAGCAACTCGAGCTAAAATCGTTGGCACAATAACATCGATATCCGGTGCATTAGTCATGACTTTCTACAAAGGCCCCATAGTTATTTCATCTGTTCTACAACTTCAAAGACCTTTGCAGTCTTCTGAATCAAATTGGATTGCTGGTGGCATCCTTGAAGCTATTGCATATCTTCTTTATTCACTCTGGTATGTTATCCAGGTAAGAAATGTACATGTCTCCAATGTCAACCATTAAGGTGTGTTAGATTTTAACCCTAAAACCGAACTCGAACTTTACAGGCACAAGTAATGAAGATATATCCGGAAGAGATTGCTGTAACTCTGTTTTACAACTTGTCTGTGGCCCTTTTAGCTATACCGGTATGCTTGATCGTAGAACCACAGTTGAGTTCTTGGAGATTAACACATAGTATATCAGTTGTTGCAGTTCTGTATGCGGTAATACATATTTTGGTAATCAATGCTGGTATTCGACTACCTTATTCGCAGTGTTCGAATGTCATAGCTGTTTATGGCTAATTGTTCAGGGGCTCTTCGGGTTCTCGTTTAGCTCATGTGTTCACACATGGGGTGTTCGCTTGAAGGGGCCTGTGTTTGTTGCAATTTTCAAGCCAACCTCGGTTGTCGTAGCTGCTGTTATGAGTGCCACATTCCTTGGTGAAGCACTGTATCTCGGAAGGTAATGAGCATTTAATTGAACATACAATAAGAGACTTTTATGATATTGTTGTTGTATGCAAAGTAGCTCAAAGATTAAGGAGTGCTGTGCAATTTATTAAAAATAAATTTTTCAACTTTTGAATAAAAAGTTAGTATAACATAACTCAAATCTATAAAATACAATAACATTTTACTAACTCATTTGAGTGTATTTTTAAATATCTTATGTTGTCGCTTTTATTGCGTCCGTTCAGAATCACCCTGATAGTATAATATGGATACCAGAAACAACAAGGCTGACTGAAGTTTTAATTTTGCAGCATGATAGGGACAGTGATCATAACTAGTGGCCTTTATGTTGTATTGTGGGGAAAAGCTAAAGAAAAGGGAGATAATGACGAGTCATGTGGCTTAAGCAGGCTAGGACCCCCGTCCGATGGTGAGGTTCCATTGCTGCAAACCTATCAAATTTAGGGCCGGCCCTGAGCTTTTAGTGGCTCGGGGTGAATATAAAAAATGGCTCTTAAATAAGAAATTTAAATTGAGATTGCGGTTGCGGTTGTATTTACAACCATGCTATTTCGGTCACTGCGATTATCGCAGTTGTGAAATCTCTTAATAACATACGCTATTGTGGACATATCAGCTGCGGGTATTGCGGTTTCAGATGGTGTCGCTACGGCGCTATCGTCATGTAACGACCGTTGTTGCGGTTGCATACTGTTATTTAAATTTTTGTTCCCAATAACAAGTAACGAAAAAAAAAATTTAAGAGTAGGTCCATAATAACGAGTATTGAAAAATTGGTCCTTAATAATAAAAATTGAAAAAAGATGAATTTTAAGTGTATGCCCAAAATAACAAATATTAAAAAAAGCAGGGCTCCTAATAACAAGTATTAGAAAAAGTTGAATTCTAAGAGTAGACACCTAATAATAAATATTGGAAAAAAATTAAACATCTATTAAGAAATATTGAAAAAATTAACCCTCTACAACGAGTATTAAAAAAATAAACCATTAAAAACAAATACAATTCGAATCAAATTAAAAACATATAACTTCCTTGAGCGGTGGACCTTGGCGGGACTGATCAAACTTGAAAAAATGTGTGGATAACCGTCACAAACACAATGGCTAATAGTAATACTTTCCTTGTTTCACGAAAAATAATTTTATAGACTCGGCTCACCACGTCATCTATGTTCCCCATCATAGTATTAAATTGCGGCTGCAACACAGTGTAACGGCCGTAGTGTAATGATTTCGGAGGTCCTCGCGACACCGCAAACCGCAACCGCATCTAGAATCCTAATTATATTTTAAAGAAAAATTATACTGCAACGTCCGCAACCGCATCCGCAATTTAATACTATGGTGCCCATCCACTAAAAATCAGCCAACTAATCTTTTTTTCCATGTCACTAATTCATTTATAATCAATTTCTATGTAACTAGGGATGTAAAAAGCTGACCCGACCTGAAAACCCGACTAAAACCTGCTCGAGTCAGAACCTTATTTGACCTGAGGATTCGATGACCCGAACCCGATCTACAACCAACTGTTGTTGACCCAAACCCGAGTTGGACTTGTTACTGTAGTAACCGAACCCGACCTGCATCCGACCGAGAACGACCGGAACCCGAATTGGACCTGTTACTGTGGACCCGAAACCCGACCTGCACCCGACTGAAACGAACCCGAACCCGAGACCGACTTGGCAAATAACTGATATTACCCGACCTGTTTTGAACCCGACCTGTTTTAAACTCGACCTGTTTTGAACCCAACCTGTTTTAAACTCGACCTGTTTTGAACCCGACCTGTTTTAAACCTGAACTGATATTGATCTGGCTTGATATTTACCTTACTAGTAATTTGAGGAAGTCTATAATTTGATAATTTTCAAGAGAAAAGTGAGAATTTATTATATTATAGTGTGAGAAACTAATTTTTCACTCTTTAAATCGTTAATTATTAATTTTTTATTTAAAATCATTTTATTAAATAATTTCATTATTAATTATTAATTTATTAAATTATATATAAGAATATTAGATTATGAATCGATTTTTACCTAATTTGTTATTGGCTTAACCTGTAATTGATCTAATATTTACCTAACTTGTAATAACTAATAAGTTACAATTGAAGAAATTATTAAATTATGAATTTCTTATATTATGATGTGACAAAATACATTTTATAGTTTAAGATACATGATTAAGTATGATTATTAAATTAATATATTTATTTTTTTTATATTTATAAATTATAATATATAAAAACATTTAAAATTTTTATTAAATTAATAACAAGGTTGCAGCACCACCGGATTGTGTGGGTTAGAGTTTAACGACCGATAGAATGTTCTCGGTAAGCTCGACATACAAGGCGCGTTGCTTGAATATGGAGGATGATGGTGATACGACATGGAGTGTGATAGCTAAGTATGAAGGTTGTCATAGGGTGGGGATGTTTCTTTGGTTCCTTTGCCATGGTCGGGTTCTTACCAACGAGGAGCGTGTCTGACGGCATCTAACTATGGATGAACAGTGTGGTATTTGTTTAACATAACCTGAAACCCTTGATCATTTGTTTCGCTTTTGCCCGACGGCATGTTTGGCGTGGAGAGGGGTGGTTAAGCAAGAAAAATGGCAACTATTTACATCGTTGCACTTTCAGGATTGGCTGTGTTTGAATTTGGAGAGTAATGTGTGTGCAGCCGAGGGTCTCGACCAGTGGAACGTGTTGTTTGGTGCCATTATTTGGTACATATGGAAGCAAAGAAATGCCTGTGTTTTTTCAGGTGAGGCAGTCCAATCGAAGGAGATTATCGCGCAAGCTAAGGGTATGGTGCAGTCATGAGATTTGGCTCGTCGAGGGTGCAGCGCGGGAAGCCGACTACTGGGGTTGTTGCGCCTAGAGTGCCGGCTGTTTGGTCTTGCCCGCCGTTGGATTGGGTAAAGCTCAATTTCGATGGGCTCATCGTTTGATGTCGGGCGAATCGGCTTGTGGAGGAGTTCTCCGATCATCGATGGGTGAGTGGATACTAAGTTTTCTAAAGTTGTGGGTATTTGCTCGATTCTTGAAGCGGAATTATGGGGAGTATTGGAGGGGCTGCAATGAGCATGGTCTTTAAGTTTGCGGTAAGTGTGTATTGAAGTTGATAATGCCGATGTGGTTAGGATTTTGAAGGTCAATGATAGGCGGCATCGGTATTGGTCGATTGTGCTTCATATTGGGCGGTTATTACGCTTGGATTGGGAGATTCGCTTGACTCATATTGGTAGGAAGACGAACTTGGTAGCTGATGCTTTGGCAAAATATGACTTAGACCTCGATGGTGGTGAGATATGGTTTGCGGCACCGCCAGTTTTTGCATGTCAGGCGTTTCAGTTGGATTGTACTCATTTATCTTTTTGATTCTTTATGCTTTTCTTGTTGTTTAAGTTGCTAGGTGTACTCTTTCCCTCCATTTAGGTTTAGGAAGATTTTTAATGAGGCACCTAGTTAACTCCATCTATTTATAAAAAAATAAATTATTTAAAATTTGTTAATTATAATCATTAAAATTAAAAAATAACTTTTTATATTAAGTATATCATCCTATTAAAAAATTTAATTATAACCATTAAATTAATTGTATTAAATGACTCATTTGTTTTTTTTAATACAATTCATTAAATTAATTGTATTAAATAGTTCATTTATTGATTATTAACTTAATCATTAGAAATAAATGACTTTAAATATCAATAATTTTATTTTATTATTTTAAAGTAATAATTAATTAACAAGTTAAATATAATTTAACTTAAAATTTTTATATATTAATTATTAATTTTAATTATTAAATTATACATTAAATCATATAAAATGATTTAAAAATATCAATAAATGTAAACCATTATTAAAATGTACAAATCGATTAATATTTTAAATATAATTTAATATATATATATGTACACATAATTTACTTAAGATAATATTAAAATATAAGATTAATTTTTTATTATATTAATAATTTTAAAATGAAGGGAAATAAAAGGGGTACGTAAAAAAACTAGTTGTAATAATTAAAAAAAAGTTTAAAAAATATAAATTCACGCCAAACTAAACAATTGGGGAAAAGCTTCTGCCTTTTTTTTTGTTGAGGGGATAATCACTCTTTAGGTAAATTTTGGGGGATAATCCATTTTGGATTATTAATTAGGGATATAAGAGAGTTTGGGGGATATTTTGACATCTAGGCCAAAATCTACAGGACCTCGCCACCTCCTTATGACGAGGTCACTTTTTAGCACAACCTCGCCACCTCCTTATGGCGAGGTCACATGGACCATGCAACTCACGTACCTTACATGATTCAAGTGGATAGTTCTTGGCTATATAGGTACATGGTCCATGTGACCTCGCCATAAGGAGGTGGCGAGGTTGTGCTAAAAAGTGACCTCGCCATAAGGAGGTGGCGAGGTTGTGCTAAAAAGTGACCACGCCATAAGGAGGTGGCGTGGTCCTGTAGATTTTGGCCTAGATGCTAAAATATCCCCCAAACTCCCCTATATCCCTAATTAATAATCCAAAATGGATTATCCCCCTAAATTACCCCACTCTTTAGGTCCTTCTTTGATTAGATTTTTAGGTTTTAGTTTGTTTATTTTTAGTCCTAACTTTGTTTCAATTTGGTCCTACTTTGTTTTGAATTGAGCTTAAAAGTTTGTTTTGTATTCGATTTGGTCCTTAATTGATTTAAAATCAAGTTTAGGGTTTCTTGTTTTAGGGTTAGTGTTTGGGGTTTATATGATTATTTTAGGGATTAGGGGTTTAAGGGCTAAAATTTGAGGTTTATAAGTTTAGTTTAGGGTTAATGTTTAGGTTTATGAGTGTAGTTTAGGGGTATACATACATAACATACATACATATATATATATGTATACATATATATGTATTAATGTATATATATATATATATTAATATATATGTATGTATGTATATATATATATATACATATATTAATATATTTATGTATGTATATATAAATATATATGTATATATATGTATGTATGTATATATATATACATATATAAATATATATAGTAAAACTTATCTGCATACATATATATTATTTTTAGTCCAAACTGATCCCTATTTTTTGTTTGTAATTTAGTTCAATGTTTATAATTTTAATTTAATATTTTTCTTCATTATAGTCCCTAAAACTTTATTTTTATTCCAAATTGACCCCTATTCTTTTTTGTTTGTAATTTAGTCCAGTGTTTATAATTGTAATTTAATATCTTTGTTCATTATAGTCCCTAAAAATTTATTTTTATACCAAATTGACCCCTATTATTTTTTTGTTTGTAATTTAGTCAAGTGTTTATAATTTTAATTTAATATCTTTGTTCATTATAGTCCCTAAAACTTTATTTTTATTCCAAATTGACCCCTATCCTTTTCTTGTTTGTAATTTAGTCCAATGTTTATAATTTTAATTTAATATATTTGTTCATTGTAGTCCCTAAAACTTTATTTTTATTCCAAATTGACCCATGTTCTTTTTTGTTTGTAATTTAGTCCAATATCTATAATTTTAATTTAATATCTTTGTTCATTATAGTCCCTAAAACTTTTTTTATTCCAATTTGACACCTATTCTTTTTTTTTGTAATTTAGTCAAGTGTTTTTAATATGATAATATTTTTATTCATGTTAGTCCCTAAAATTTTATTTTTCACAAAAATTGACCATTTTTAATTTACTCTAATATTTTATAAATGAATCATTTGATGATATTTTTGTTCGTTCTATTGCCTAATATCTATTTTTAATGTGATTCGTGTTCGTGAAAGGCGTTGAATAATTACCTCGAACTTGATGACCAACCCAAAGTCTATCGACTATTTGTAACAAATTCAAACTTAATACGAATTCAAAACCCGAATTAACCCGACCTAAAATGAACCCGACCTGAAATGAACTCGACCTAAAATGAACCCGACCTGAAACGAACCCGACCTGAAATGAACCTGACCTGAAACGAACCCGACCTGAAATGAACCCGACCTGAAGTCTACCCGAACCCGAATTAACCCGTCAATTAATCGTTTTGACCTGACCTGAAATGAACCCGACCCAAAATGAACCCGACCTGAAATGAACCTGACCTGAAACTGAGCCGCACCCGACCCGAATCGAGTCAAAACAGAAAAACGATCTGAAATGACATGTATCCGATTTGACCCGACATGACAGAACCCGACCTAAAACCCATCCGATTACCTGTTTTTACATCTCTATATGTAACCACCAACTCCCTATATACATGTCATAAAAAATAAAATTCATCTTTCAAAAAATGACATAAAAAAATTAATTGACGAATTTTTAGTAAATGAAACTATAAATGATGTGACGGGCCAGTATCATATACTAATTTTTCCTATTTCACACTACTCTTTGTCACATTGACGTCATATTTTTTGTCGAAATAATTACTCGTAAACCCTGCTGGGAATGGGATGCCACCGACACGTACAAACAAAGTCGAAAACAGGGCACAACGTTGTGCATAAACAAGAACAGAGCAAAGCATATTAAACAATAACATAACAGAGACGAGAACAGAACATTACGTAAACTCCATTTTTGTAGTGCGTACTAAAATGAATTTTATGCCTTTATTATTTGGAAAGTGCTTTAATACACTAGTTTGATAAATTAAAGTTTACGTAAGTCTTTTAATTTTAGGATTTAGTGGACTATGTTGAAATTTAAAGTTTAAAATTTAAATTTAGGATATACGGTTAAGATTTAGGGTTTAGGGTTCAAAATTAAGAATTTAAGTTTTAGATTTTATAGTTTAAATACATGGGGCGAAACTACAAATTTATAAAAGAGGGACTATTATGAGATTAATAATTTTAAGGGAGGCCATACTAAGATTTTAAAAGGATTGAAAGGATTATAGAACTAATTTTACATTTTCCCTAAAAAACTTTCTATTACCATTGAAAAAATAGTTGGCAGGGGTCCACGTTAGACCTGGTAAACTTGACCCAAAAATCGAATTGATTTACCTGAACTAAGACCTAAAATCGACCCGAACACGATAACCCGAATTTGATCCAAAACCCAAAATAAACCGAAGTCGAACCGAGCTTCAGTTGAACCGAAAATGGACCCGAACCGATTTTCAACTGAACCGAATGGACCCGAACCGATTTTTAACCAAACCGAAAGTAACTTGAACCGAAGACAACACAAAATAATAGAAATATATTAAAATAAATAAATAAAGATGAGATGTAAATTGTAGCACAACTCAACAAAAAGCCAAATATACATGCTATATAAAGTCATATATATGGTGGAAAAACCTAACTCGACGTGAAAATCCGACTAAAATCGATCGATCTCCTCACCATAGTCTCGAACTAAAACCGAACCAGACTCGAACCAAATCGAATTTAAACTGAATGCAGTCAGACCCGAATCAAAACCGAACCGAATGACCCGTTTGCCACCTCTAATCCACGCCCCCAAAACTCTACCTATGTTCCGCTCCTAAAGTTGTATATTTTTTTCACACCTGTGTAACAAAATATAACCTTAACTTTTTTTTTATCAATTTTTTTTCATTTATTAATACATAAGGATAATAGTATGACCCAATGACATTTTTTGTCGCCAATTTTTTTTTCAAAAAATTATTTTAGGCTTTAATTTTTTTATCTCTTTTGATACAGCAAACGAAAAAAAGAATCTACCTCGTTAAGCTGATATCAACTATATTTTTCTTTTTATCGTTGTTGATGGTAGTTTTTTTTTTGCACAAAAAATTAAAAAGTAATAAAAATATATAAACTATAAAATGTATAAAATAATATTTAAATTATTAAAAATTGTAAAAAAATCAATAAATATAAAAATTGGAATATATATATATATATATATATATATATGAAAACTTGTAAAAACAATATAAAATATTACTACAATTTTGTTACTTTTTGTTTATTCGTTCAATTTGACAAAGAAAAAAAGTTTGAGAGAGAAAAAAATTCAAATGTCATTTGATCCTTTTTCATTGGCATATATTTATTTTAAGAAGGTCCAAGAACATTTATGATAAGACCAAGATAGTAACACCGGTACCATTTTTTCTTGGTAGTATTAATCGGGGACCGAACTAGATAGAAGTGGGAACGGGCAATCGTCTCCTCGAAGATTTTTTCTTTTGTATTTTATATAATTTTTAAAAAATTATTTTATTTATGAATTTACTCTCTACTTTTAAACATTTATATTTTACCCCAACTCTAAATCCTAACTCCGTCTCTAATATCAATATTAATATGTTTGATTTATCATTTCGTGTTTATTGTTATTTTTAAAATATTTTACATATACCATATAATACAAATACCTTAATTACATATATAAATCTATTACACGGTAATATAAATCTTAAAAGTATTAATTATATTTAATAACTTAATTAAAAGACTAAATTTTGATTTTAAACGTAATTATGTAAAAAATAGAAATAGTTAAGATTAAAGAAATAAACTATTAATTTAGAATAATAGATCGGTGTTGACCTAAATGGGTCAAAACATACCAGAATTTTAAACAAATTGAAACTTAAATTATGGGTAAACTATAACGGAGATCACTCAATTATAGGTAAAGTTACATTCGGGTCACTCAATTATGGGTAAGGTTACATTTAGGTCACCTAATTATTAAAGGTTATACTTGAGTCACTTAATTAGGGTAATGTTACATTTGGGTCACCCTTCATATTTTAAAAAATACATCAACTTATATACCCTTGTTATCACTAGAATACTTCATTTAAAATCATTAGTTAATCTAATACTCAAATTGATATATATATATATATATATATATATATATATATATATATATATATATTTTAAATATGAAAGATAACTCAAATGTAACTTTACCCATAATTGAGTAACCCAAGTGTAACCTTTAATAATTGGATGGCCCAAATGTAACCTTACCCGTAATTGAATGACACAAATATAACTTTTAATAATTGGATGACTCAAATGTAACCTTACCCATAATTGAGTGACATCCGTTGTAGTTGACCCTTAAATTATTTAGTACCCGTTTAAGACAAATGATCGATGTTGGTACAATAATGGCTATCATAGATAGGATAAATTAACATAAGCTAATGCAATCCACTTTTCTTTTAAACTGAGTATTATTTTTCAGGCCTAACTACCGGTATTCGATTAATTAGTCGATTAATTCAGATCAAGTTTTGTAGAGATTCATTATGGGCCATGCGGTGACCCTTCCAACTCAATTTTCTACATTCACAATGTTAAGATTCAAATCTCTGACGTTGCTTAAGGATCATCCATCTCATTTCGTTAGACCAATTAATTATTGGTTTAAACCAAATATTATTAACAGTTATTGAATATTTTTATTGCCGTAAAATTTTAATTATTAAATAGTTAGCCGATAGAGTTTAGTTATAAAAAAATTTCAATATAATACTAACATTCAATAATCATCATTCACACATTAGTTTTAATAATCAAGGGATTCAAAACTGATTTAAAAAAAAACCCTAATGGTTACTAACTCCTCTGAAAACCCTAATTTAGATCCTTTTTCACCGGCGGTTCCCGGTTTGATCCCGCCGGCTGTCCCACCTGATAAGGTCGTTGGTGGAGAGATGGGTGGGGGCGCGTTCGACTTCCATCCGCCGCTGGAACGGCCAGTTTCGCCGCGTCCCATGGATGATGATCGTTTGGTTAAGAAAAGGCGTCACCAGCATGTTAACCCTTTGTTTGAGACGGAAACGACAGACGTCGGAGAAGCCATGGATGGCGTTGTATTTGCTGGAACTGTTGGGCGTGAGGCTGATCAGGAGGCGTCCCCGTCAAGGAAATCTTACGCAGAAGCAGTGCGTGGTGTGGATAAGCAAGCCTCAAACTCTGACCCACTGCCTAGTTTGGACGACATCGTCGTTGGGGAGGCTGACATAATCGTTGATCGGAGTGGTCCCTTTCCTGCCGTATCTTTCTCTGATTCGATTCATGAGCGCATTGATCATAGTATGAGGCGCTCGATTATTGTTCGCATGTTGGGTCGTCAAATTGGCTATCGCACGTTGTTAGGTAAGATTCGGACGCTGTGGCAATTGCAGGGACAATTTCAGGTCATTGATCTTGATAACGAATACTATCTGGTTATATTCGCGAAGGAGGCAGATTATGTGCATGTTCTGACGGAAGGCCCTTGGACGATCTTTGGAAGCTATCTTACAGTTCAACCGTGGAGCCGACAATTTTCCACGTCGAAAAACCACCCGTCCAAGGTGGTGGTGTGGGTGCAGTTGCCCGGGCTTCCCTACCGCTACTATTCTAAGGCACTTTTCCGTTATATTGCTGGTTTGATCGGTAAAGTGGTTCAAATAGATTATAGTACTCATGCGGGCGATAGGGGACGTTTCGCGAGGCTTGCGGTTATGGTAGATTTAGGTAAGCCTTTGATCCCCTGTATTAAAATCGATGGTGTTGTGCAAAACTTGGAATATAAGGGTCTACAGAATATCTGTTTTCAATGTGGTACCTATGGTCATGTGAAGGAAATGTGCGAGATTTTTTTCTGGTATGGCACCTAGGTCCCCAACGGTTGTTACTTCTGAGATAGTGGGGGCAGTTCAACAGGGAACTCCAGTTCGCGAGTCAGTTTTTGGTCCTTGGATGATAACGGAGAAACGGCAGGGTCGGCCGCGTCGGGAGAATGCGGTCCGTTCCGATGCTAAGGGTTCGATGGTACAAGGTGGAGAGGGCTCGAGATTTTCTGTGTTGGAACGTTGTGAATGTGAGGCTGGAGTTGAGTCTCCAGTGGCTGCACAAACACCATCGCCAGGTGTTGAAGGACTAGCAACTTCTCGTCGTAGCACCAGTGCTGAGCAACAAGGCGTCACTCCACGCAGTTTGCGAGTTGAGGAGGCTGCAGGTGGTAGTGGGACATTGGTTAGCAATTCTCCACGAGAGTTGTCGGACGGTTCTGGTATTGGCAGGTCTTCGAGCGAGCTTCCTCTCGCTTCGGTTGAGGTGGCGGCTTCGGACCCTAGGTCGAGTCCACATGTTATTACTCACAAGGTGGCTCATGTTGCTGGGAATCACTCTGCTTTGGCGATATTAGAGGAAGCGAATGAGAAGTAGCATTTGAAATTAGCAAAAAGAAGTAATAAAATATCGAGGAAAGTTTTGTCGGACGACAATCGTCGTGGCCTTGCTCTTCGTCGGGACAAGTAAAATCGTGCGCCTCCACCTCGAAGGTTGTTGGATTGGTTGCCGGCTCCTAACGGTGCCCATCCGATCACAGAGGGTGATGGGGCTGCAGTTTCGAAGGAGTCGTTGGTGGTCGATTCTGTCATTGGCCCAGAGGGTATGAGTGTGCGTGGCACGGAGGCGTTTGGTGTCGACAGCTCGGGAGTGTTGGTTGAGCGCAGCGATTCGGGTGTGGCCGCTGCTTCTCGGAATTAATTAAGGTTTGCATTCACCCTTTAAGTTTTTCGATGATTAAGTTTCTTTTTTGGAACTGTCAAGGAGCTGCGAGTACTGGGTTTCGTGGCTATTTTAAGGATTTCTGTAGGCATAGTTCTCCGCATGTCGTAGCTATTTTTGAGCCAAGAATAAGTGGTGTAACGACTGATAGAGTGGTAGCACGCGTGGGTTTTCCGAACTCCTTTCGGGTTGAAGCGAGAGGCCTTAGTGGGGGTGTGTGGCTCTTTTGGCGAGACACGGTGGAGGTGGAAGTTATCCGTATTTCGAATCAGTTCATTCATGGGCGTGTCCGTCTGGTTAATTCTTTGTGATGGTTCTTTTTTACATCAGTTTACGCTAGTCCGAATGTTTCCACGCGTAAGCTCCTTTGGAAACAGTTAGCTGATTTGAGTCCTGCTACCAGTGAGCCTTGGATGTTGGGAGGCGACTTCAACACCATTCTGCGTCGTGAGGAAAGGGTTGGTGGTTCTTCGCGGGGTAATGGTGTTTGTTCGTTGTTTAGCGACTTTATTTTCGATACTGGTTTGTTGGAAGTTGACTATTGTGGTGCTGATTTTACTTGGAAGAGGGGTGACTTATAGAAGAGATTGGATCGTTGTCTTTATAATGATGCCTGGGCCACTTTGTTTCCGACGGCTATCGTGTCCCATCTTGATAGAGTTGGTTCGGATCATTGTCCTCTTTGGTTTCATGCCCCGCGTCAGGAGGGAGTGAATGTCGACCGTCCATTCCGTTTCTTAGTGGCTTGGCAAGATCATCTAGGATTTAAAGATTTCTTGAGTGGAGTATGTCATAATGATCTTGATGTTACGTTTAATGTGAATCAGTTTGTTACCAAAGTTCAGGATTGGAATGTTAATACCTTTGGTCATATCGGCAAGAGGAAAAGGGAGTTGTTAGCTCGCCTTAGGGGGATTGATAGAGCCCTGCGATCAGCGCATTCAGATTTCTTAGTTGATTTGGATGCTTCTTTACGCGCGGAATTGGATTCCATTCTTCTTCAGGAGGAGACCTTTTGGCTACAAAAGTCAAGGGAACAGTGGGTGAGGTTTGGTGAAAAAACACGAAGTATTTCCATAATTGTACGATGAAACATCGAAGACAGAATTTCATACATGCATGATGCATTAAAGTTGCCTGATGGGGGGTGGTGTTCGGACCAGGGAGTCCTAAAGCGCTTAGCGGTTGATTTTTATAAAGATTTATTCGCGTCGTCTGGGGTCGTTGATCTTAGTCATGTAAGTAAGGGTTGTTTTCCTCCTATTGATGCGGCGTTGTTAAATGGCCTCTTGCGTCCGATGTCGGATGAGGAGGTTAAAAGGGTTGTATTCGAGATGGCGCCACTCAAGGCCCCGGGGGCTGATGGTTTCCACGCGCTGTTCTATCAGCGCAACTGGGATATTGTCGGACATTCGGTTTGTGGTTTTGTGCGAGATACTTTTGCCGGTAAGCCTTTTGATACTTCCTTGAATCGGACTCTACTTGTTCTGTTGCCTAAAGTGAGTAGTCCTGAGTTGATAAGCCAGTTTCGACCTATCGGTCTTTGTTCTGTGCTTTATAAAATCGCGACGAAGACTATTTTAAATCGACTCAAGCCGTTATTACCGTGCTGGATCTATGATAGTCAGACGGCTTTTGTCACTGGTCGCTCTATTACGGACAATATCGTAGTCGCTCAAGAAGTTATTCATTCTATGCGTGTTAAGAAGGGTAAGGTGGGTTGGATGGCAACAAAGATCGACCTTGAGAAGGCATACGATAGGCTTGAGTGGGATTTTATTAGTGATACGCTTTGTGATATTGGCTTGCCGTCAACGTTTCGGGATTTGATTATGCATTGTGTGACTTCAGTGTCTACTCAAGTGCTTTGGAATGGCTCCGCTTCTGATCCGTTTTTCCATCTCGAGGGATCCGACAAGGTGATCCTCTATCTCCTTACTTATTTGTGCTTTGTATGGAACGTTTGGCACAGTCTATCCGCGCGAAGGTGGCGAGTAGAGCATGGAAGCCGGTTCGCCTAGTCCGTCGAGGTCCAGAGATCTCACATCTTTTCTTTGCCGACGACATGATCCTTTTTGTGAGGCTTCTCTGGATCAGGTCCCGGTGCTGGAGGAGGTGTTACGTCATTTTAGTGGTGTATCCGGTCAAAAGGTGAGCATTGCTAAGACTAGCATTTATTTTTCGAGGAATGTGGATCAAATTCTTCGGGATACTATCAGTTCCTCTTTCGGCTTCCGCCAAGTATTGGATCTAGGTAGATATCTTGGCGTTCCATTGTTGCATAAGCGTGTTACTAAAGCCTCCTATCAGTATGTGGTGCAACGGGTCCGTGATAAGCTTTCAGGTTGGTCAGCCAATTCGCTTTCCCTTGCTGGGAGAATTACCCTTGCAAAATCTGTTCTATCGTCCATTCCTTTTTATGCGGTGCAATCCACTCTGTTACCTAAAGGCACTTGTCAGGAGATAGAGCAGTTAATTCGTAGTTTTATTTGGGGGCGTTCTGCAGGTAGTGGCGAAATAAGCCTTGTTAATTGGAAGTCCGTTTGTTCACCAACGTCTGTGGGCGGCTTAGGTTTTAAATCACTGGCTATACAGAATGAGGCCTTCTTGATGAAAATCTGCTTCAATCTTGTTCGCCATACTGATCAGTTCTGGGTACAGGTTTTGCGCTCGAAGTACAAATGGGTTACATCGGTTCCGCTTAGCATCTTCTGTCCACGTTGCTCTCATTTATGGAAAGGTTTTAGTTTAGTCTGGGAAGAGGTGCGAAATAGTCTCATTTGGACCATAGGCAATGGTCGTTCCGTGGACTTTTGGCGTGATGTGTGGTTGGGTGAGGTTGGAGCATTGCGTGACCATATTTCGGATGCCTCTTTGCGTAATGGGTTGCCGATAGTCAGTGTTGCGGATATGGTGGTGGACAATGGCAATTGGCGATGGCATGTTTTCCAGCATTTGTTGCCGCAGGAGGTTTTGCTGCGTCTTGCGGCTGTTTTACCACCACAGTAGATTGTTGCAGCCGATGGTGTGGGCTGGAAATGGGCGGCGCATAGAGAGTTTTCGGTGCGTTCGGCATATCAGATCTGTTCAGGTTCTGTTGATGACCCGTCGGACTTGGTTTGGAAGGATATTACTCATTTCCGTGGCCTCCAACGTATCAAGATTTTTCTATGGCTTCTCGGCTGTAGAAAGTTACTTACAAATGACGAGAGAATGCGAAGGCACATGGCGGCCAACTCACATTGTGGTGTTTGCGGGGCATCGGAGGAGTCGATCGACCACCTTTTTCGCACGTGCCCATCGGCATTTAGTGTATGGGTAAGTCTTTTTCACCCTACTAAACTTAATGAATCTATATCCATGAACATACTTGAGTGGCTTCACGTTAACCTCTCGAATCCGACATACTTTGCGCGTGAATCAAGTGATTGGGACTTGCGTTTCGGTGCTATTTTGTGGTCTATTTGGAAGTATCGTAATGCCTGCGTATTTGATCCGGATGTTGCTGGTTCGTTCAACATTCTTGAACACAGCAGGTGGTGTGTGGATGAGAGTGTGCGGGCTCTCTCGGTCTCAGCCGTGTTGTCGGCCTCTGTGAGCGTAGGCTCGGGCGGAATTGAGAAATGGGTTAAACCGCCGAATGGGTGGCTGAAACTTAATACCGATGGCGCGAGGGAGATGTCGAGCGGCTTCGCTTCATGCGGCGGTGTGGGTCATGACAGCCATGGCGATTGGCTCTTTGGTTTTGCGAAGTTTGTTGGGATCTGTTCACCATTGGAGGCGGAACTGTGGGGTGTATTTGTAGGCTTGCTTCAAGCTTGGCTCCATGGTTATCGCAAGGTCGTTGTGGAGGTGGACTGTCAGGAAGCTTTTCTTTTGCTATCGAGGAGTACATCGACCACGGTTCATATTGGTTTGGTGCAGCAGATATGGAGGTTAGTGTAGTGGAATTGGGTGGTGATATTTCAACATATAAGTCGTGAGGCCAACAAGGTGGCGGATTTGTTAGCTAAATTGGTTCGGGGAGGTTCCTTGGATTGCCACTGGTTCGCCCACCCGCCTGGAGGAGTGCAGCGCCTGCTGATAGCTGATCGACTCTCACCAGTGTAGAGCTGGATGTTTTCTTCTCTTGTTATAAAAAAATAATCATCATTCACCTACTCCACTAGAGTTATAAAAACATGCGTATCGCCATGCCCCCAACAAAAGTCCTCTACCCTTAAAAATACATCATTTATATGCCTCACGCTAAAAAACACTTAAAAATAAAATTATAAACTTTAATCTTAAATTTTAAATCCTAAATCCTAAACACTACATCCTTAAAAGTACACTCTATCTTAAATTCTCTATATCATAATCTTAAACCTTAATCTTAAACTCTAAACCCTAATTTTTAGTGTGTGGGCATAAGAGCATATTTAGAGGCATAGGCGAAGCCACATGGGGGGCTGGCAGGTAAGGATGGGCACGAGTCAGGTTTTTGGCTCACCCGGACCCGACCAAAAAATAAACACCATAAACCCACACACGACCCGACTCGAACATATTCTTTAAAAACCTGATCCGACCAGAAAATAAATATACTAAATCTGACCCGACCCAACCTATATAAAATAAATTAATTTTAGGGACCTAATTGTAAAAAAATAATTTTAAAGGACTTAATTGTAAAAAAATATAATTTAAAGGACTAAATTATAAATAAAATTTCAATTTTAAGGACTTAATTATAAAAATATATAAAGATGGGTATTATTATAAATATCCCTAAAAAATTTAGAGAAAAATTACACTATTAGTCTTAGGTCGGGTCGGATATTTTCCACCATAAACTCCGACCCGACCCGAGTTTACCCTTAACATAAACTCGACCAGAACCCGATTTTTCGTTAAAAAATCCGACTTGATTGGGCCGGGTCGGAACACGTCGGGTCCGGATAAAATGCCCATCCATACTAGCAGGGGCCAGGCCCCCGTGGTCCACCCTTACGGTCTGTTCTTTTTCTAATTTGGCCCCCGTATAATTTTAAATTATAATTTATTTTACTTGTTTTAATATTATAGCGTGGGTATTTTTTAACGAAGCATGTGATAATATCCCCAATGTATGATTTTGCGTGAGTGGAATCATACTTTTCACCAAAAAAATATTATAGAGTAGGTATTGTCTTAGTGGTAAAGTGTAAATATAAAATTAAGTTTGTTTTAGTTGAAGTTAGTGACTCGAATCATATTGATGACGTTTTTCAGTCTTTTGTTCTTTTTAGGCTTAGGTGTAAGAAGCACTTGAACTTAAAAAAATAATTTAATTAAGCCCCTAATTTTTTTTACACTCAATTAAGCTATTGAACCAAAAAATTAAATTAATTAAGCATTTTGGCTAATTTTGACCATTAACTCTTGACAATTGTTTTCTTTAAATAATACTGGCACATGATACACTACAATTTCATCATGATGCATTTAAAGATTTCTTAAAAGAATATTTTTTAATATTTTATACGTGTTTTATAACTTTTAAACAATTTTTTAAATAAAATATTTTTTTGAAAATGTCAAGTCGAGACTGTAACCCCCTCGTCCCGGTCTGGCCGGATGACCGGTCCGAGTGGGCCACACAGGGAAAACCGAAGCGAAACCCGTTAAGGTTCTCCCTCGGTTAACAACCCTATATTTTTTTTTTCCATTTTAAATCTTGTCTAGATGAGTATTAGATCCTAAGTGGTCATACAGCGGAACAACATTCACGAAACAAACAAACAAGCTCAAACTAACATGTTACAGCCCAATTTTAAACTTATACTGCAGGCGGTATCGATACACCTAAGGGGTGTATCGATACCCCTTGACTAGGTCAACTGGTCAGAGTCAACCAGTGGAGACCGTATCGATACGCCCTTGGAGGGTATTGATACTCTCCCCAACGGTTGACTTCTCACGGTCAACGCTAAGATGACTGTATCGATACGCCAGGGACCCGTATCGATACCAAAATGGAAAGTAGCTTCAGTGACCAAAATGGTACCGATACTCCTCCTCGCGTATCGATACACGAGGCCTGGAACAAGAAGGCGGTATCGATACCGGACCAACCGTATCGATACCCCTGCACTGCAAAACCTCCCAAACTCAGCAAAACGATCAAGACTCGAATCTAAATGCAATTTAAGACTTCCTTAGCCCCAACCAAACATTCACACAACATTTACATACCACCATATAGCCATACAAACACCCAACATGTATAAACAACAAGGAACTCATGCAAAGGACTCAAGATGACATTTAAGCATCCAAAGCTCATACTTCAACATCCAAACATATAGGCAACTTCAAAGGCACATGGCCAACATTCAAGATAAGCAATTTAGGCATGAATTACAATTTAAATATGACAACACAAGCCATACACAAGCAAGATAACAATGAGTCTAAGCAAGCTTCTAAGCAACTAACATTCATCCAACAAAACAACACATGTCCCATTGCTTAAACTATTACATGTTCAACATTTAAAAGTTCATACTTGATGTACTCAAGTCAACAACCACACTTGGAGGCCCTCCACTTGCGCGAGCAACCCACGAACTAAGGATCTGCAATGTTGAACAAAGAGAGCGTAAGCAATGATGCTTAGTGAGGGTGAGCTCTTAAAACAAACCTCAACATTGCAGGGTCCGAGCACGATCTAGCCAAGGCATTACACATGTTTACCGAGGATCCACAACCACAAGGTATAGATGCATGAGCACTAATCACTATAATATGCCATAATCATAAGCCCAAATTCCATAACACATATAACCACATTTGAACATCCAAATAAAGATCATAAATCTCATCACATTGATACACTTATCAATCAACATTGACACCTAGCTATGACTCAAATACGCGGATAAACATGTTGGAAACTCACATCCAACAACCACATTACCTCACGGTGGGATTACACTCATCACCGGTCTCGCGGAGGGGATTCCACTCATCCTCACGCCCCGTCAATGGGATTCCACTCATCACCGACTATATACAAATACAATTTCCGGGCGAACCCGTACTCCTCCTTGGTGACTCAACGCAACCAAGGCCACGCGCGACTTTTGACTCATGTGTACACACTAACATCCTAATGATCGATCATTTGTATTCAAGTATACTAGTGCCAACATTTACCCATTTCACATTACTGATTTCAATCAATTCCGTGCTTAGCACGTACTCACCAACAACCATCATCATGCATGTCTCAAGCATCACAATTCATGTCTCATCTCACATGTATAACACAATATACATAAGCATTCATATCACATTTCATACGAGACATACACAACCATATAAATGAGTTCATCCAAAGGCTCTAGATCAAGTTTAGGATTAGGCTACCACCCTAATCCTAACTCTAGGTGGGTCTACCAAGCCCGACCTAGTCCATATACTCGAACCAAACATTTTAAAACCAAGTAAAACCATTAACCACTCACCTAAGCTCCCAAGCTTAAAGACCAAGCAAGCGACCGTCTTCAAATTCCCGGATTCACTTCCGATGCTTCACCGATGTCCAACCTCGATTCTAATCAATCCCAAACACAAACAAAACATCCACAATCAAAAGCTCATCATCGGAACTAACCCGGAATAACATTTTCAAGCATTCAACACCCAAAACAAGTCCAAAACAGAATTTTCGAGCTGCCCCTAAAACCCACTGAAATCTTCCATTTCAAGCATCCAAACAACCATCAAACACACCCAAAGTGACCCTCATATATCATACTACCAACAGCCCCCAAAATCCAACATTAGACAACTCCAAAAACCACTTTAAAACCCTCCAAAAACCCCCTTGAAACCCAATTCCGAAAATCATTATAAAACCTTATAAAAATTAGAAATATTGGACCTTTTGAACAACAAATGACTCATCTATCATTACCAAATCAAAAGCTCAACTTAAAGTTAACAAAGTTAACATTTTTAATTTCAAACTCTAAAACTTCATAATACAAAAACAAGAGTTTTAATGAAAACTATGGGTATGAGCATGTAGAGGGAAGTGAGGACAAGCTAGAAACATGCTTACCTTTCAAAAAATCACCAAGGATGTGAGTGTATGGTGATGGAATAGTGAACCCCCAAGGAGAGAAGAGGGAAACGTTAGGTTTGAAGGAGGGAGGGGAAGAAGATGAGGAGGGTGGGTGTTTTATTTGACATGTGTTATATTTTAAAGCTCAAAAGACTTGTTTACCCTTAATGAAATGGGACATTTACAAGGAAGGTAAATCCATGGCTAATTGTGGTTTAATCTTAAAACATGGTCAACCCAAATTAATTAATTTGAAAACAAAACCCGAAATATAATTTAAATTATAAAACCGAGCCCAAATAATATTAAAATATTATTGTCACCTAACCCCTAAACCCGGGTGTTACAACTCTCCCCCACTTAAGGAATTTCGTCCCCGAAATTACCTGGTGGAAACAAATACGGAAACTGCTCAACCATATCCGCCTTCCTCTCCCACGTGGCCTCTTCCACACCTCTATGCCTCTACAACACCTTGACCAACTCTATGGTCTTGCCACGCAACACCTTGCTATCAGAAGCAAGTATCTCAACGGGCTCTTCATTATAGGACAAATCCGGATTTAACTCTATCTCCTCAACGGGCATCACATGAGAAGGATCCGATCTATATCTCCTAAGCGTAGACACATGAAAGACATCATGGATCTTCTCTAACTCAGAAGGTAACCTCAAACGATAAGCTACAGGCCCAATCCGCTCAACTATCTCATACAGACCAATGAACCTCGGACTCAACTTGCCCTTTCGGCCAAATCTCATTACCTTCTTCCACGGAGATACTTTCAGAAACACTTTCTCACCCACTGAGTACTCAACCTCTTTCCTCTTCAAATCTGCATAAGACTTCTGACGATCGGAAGCTGCTTTCAAACGGTCACATATCAACTTTACTTTGTCGGTGGTCCCCTTAAGCAAGTCTGACATAGGTAACAATCTCTGACCTGTTTCAGCCCAACAAATCGGAGTCCTACATCGCCTACCATACAAAGCCTCATAAGGTGCCATCTGAATACTAGACTGATAACTGTTGTTGTAAGCAAACTCAACCAACGGTAAGTGCTTCTCCCAAGAACCCTGGAAGTCAATCACACAACAACGAAGCATATCCTCAAGAATCTGTATCACTCGCTCTGACTGTCCATCGGAATGCGGATGATAAGATGTGCTGAAATGCAAACGGCTACCTAAAGCACTATGCAAGCAACCCAGAATCTCGAAGTAAACCTAGGATCCCTATCTGAAACAATAGACTTCGGAACCCCGTGAAGTCTCACAATCTCACGGATGTACAAGTTTGCCAACTTGTCTAAGGAATCCGTAGTGTTCACTGCTAAGAAGTGAGCACACTTAGTGAACCTATCGACAATCACCCAAACAGAGTTCTTCTTCGAAGGAGACAAAGGCAACCCCGACACAAAATCCATGGTGATCCTCTCCCATTTCCATTCCGGAATCTTCAAAGGCTGTAGCAAACCTGAAGGAACCTGATGTTCTGCCTTCACTCTCTGACAAACCATACAACGGCTCACATACTCGGCTACATCTCTCTTCAAACCAACCCAGAAGTAATCATTCTTCAAATCTCGGTACATTTTGGTACTACCCAGATGCATAGAAAAGGGACTCGAATGTGCTTCACTCAGAATCTGACGTCTCAACTCAACGTCTTCTGGTACAACAATTCTATCTCTAAAGCACAACATGTTCTCACCACTGAAACTATACTCGGTTGGTCTTCCCTCGACTATGTCCTGAACATGAGGAACTAAACTCACATCTTGCATCTGCTTCTCTCTAATCAACTGAATCAATGAAGGCTTCACTTGCAACTCGGTGATCAAACCACCATCACCGGACACACTCAATCTAGCAAACATAGCTCTCAACTCAACGACCACTTTTCTACTCAAAGCATCGGCTACTACATTCGCTTTACCCGGATGGTACTCAATGGTCAAATCATAATCTTTTAACAACTCTAGCCATCTTCTCTGTCTCAAGTTCAACTCTTTCTGTGTCATCAAATACTTCAAGCTCTTGTGATCGGTGTAAACAATACACTTCTCACCATACAAGTAATGACGCCAAATCTTCAATGCAAACACAACTGCGGCTAGCTCTATATCATGAGTAGGATAGTTCTTCTCATGGATCTTCAACTGTCTAGAAGCATAAGCAACAACTCTTCTCTCTTGCATCAAAACACATCCTAAGCCTACGTAGGAAGCATCACTGTAAATCACAAACTCCTTACCTGAGACAGGTTGCACTAACACTAGAGCATTCGTCAAAGCTTCTTTCAGTTTCTCAAAGGCCTTCTGTCTTGCATCTGACCATTCAAACTTGACTCCCTTTTGCAACAATTTAGTCAAAGGAGCAGATACCCTAGAGAAACCATCAACAAATCTCCTATAGTAACCGGCTAATCCTAGGAAACTCCTAATCTCGGTCACGGACTTAGGTTGTTTCCACTCAACAATCGCCTCAATCTTCGATGGATCAACTCGGATACCTTCGGCCGAAACGACATGGCCAAGAAATACAACCTCTCGAATCCAGAACTCACATTTACTAAGCTTCGCATACAACTGATTGCTCAACAATCTCTGTAAAACAAATCTCAAGTGCTCATCATGCTCTTCCTCTGTCTTCGAGTACACAAGTATGTCATCAATGAAGACAACTACAAAACGGTCTAGATAGTCTCTAAAAATTCTGTTCATCATGTCCATGAATGCTGCTGGTGCATTCGTGAGCCCAAATGGCATCACAAGAAACTCATAGACCATATCTAGTCCTAAAAGCTGTCTTCGGAACATCACACTCTTTTACTTTCAACTGGTAATACCCGGATCTCAAATCTATCTTAGAGAACACTGACGCACCTCTCAACTGATCAAACAAATCATCTATACGAGGCAACGGATACTTGTTCTTCATAGTCAACTGATTCAACTGTCTATAGTCAATACACATGCGCATACTACCATCTTTCTTTTTCACAAACAACACGGGAGCACCCCACGGAGAACTACTAGGCCTAATGAAACCACGGTCTAATAATTCTTGCAACTGACTCTTCAATTCTTTCAACTCCTTCGGAGCCATGCGATACGGAGCTATCAAAACTGGATTAGATCCTGAAACTGTCTCAATCACAAACTCAACATCTCTGTCAGGAGGCAAACCCGGCAACTCTTCAGGAAACACATCCGGAAAGTCACACACTGTTCTGATATCTTTCGGTCTAGCTTCACTCATATCCGGATTCATAACATAAGCTAAATAAGCCCCACATCCAGAGTCCATCAACCTATGAGCCTCTAAAGCTGACACCACATAGACAAGAACTTAATGTTCTCGCCTACTACTACTACCTCGTAGTCATCAGAAAGCTTCAAAGAAATTCTCTTTGTTTCAAAATCCACACTAGCCCGATGCTCAACCAACCAGTCCATACCCAAAATAATGTCAAAACCATAGAAAGGAAGTTCCATCATATCAACAGAGAACACATGACCCTGAATCTTCAGTGGACATCTCCTATACATACGTCTAACCACAACTGTCTCACCAAAAGAACTAGTAACATGCATACCTACATCTAAGATCTCAACAGGGATATCTAACTTCTGTGTATGCTCACTCAAAATGTAGGAATGCGTAGAACCCGAATCAACCAAAGAAAGCAAAGACATAGACTGTAACTCGAAATTACCTGCTATCACATCGGTGTCGTTCCCGGCCTCTCTCTGAGCATAAACTCTCGCTGGTCCTCCCGCCTCTGGCTGCACTGCCACAACATGAGCAAGGTTCCTCTGAGCATCTACCCTAGGTGCATCAGCCCTAGGCTGGAAGTAGCCACGACCGCGCCCACGGCCTCTCTGAAAATCATTCGCTCTCGCAGGAGCCTGAGCAATGTTCGGTGCCTGAGCCGCCTGATGCAGACAATCCCTCCTAAAGTGGTCCCTCGAACCACAGTTCCAACAAGCATGGAAGTTACCCCAACACTCACCAGTGTGCTGTCTCCCACAACGGTTACACTCGGGCAAACGCCCTCCTCCTCTATGGCCCTGATGGCCTCTATCATGGTGGCCACCGCCACGTCTCTGATCAAACTGATGCCCGCCACCTCTGTGCCTCTTGGCGTCTCTACCATCAAAGTGGTTATGCCTCTTACCAGAACTGGAACCACCATATCGTTTGGCCGAACCCAAACTATGCTCTAAATCTTTGGCCCTCGCGACCAACACATCAAAGTCTGAGTAGTCAGAAGCCAACGTGTACCTCTTGACCTCTTCATTCAATCAGTAGCGGAATCGGTTACAGCGTTCCACTTCAGTAGGAACCAACTCTGGAGCATACTGACTCAAGCGAACAAAGCGGATCTCATAATCAGTCACAGAAGCATCTCCTTGAGTAAGAGCCATGAACTCTCGCTTCTTCTCATCTAGGTACCTCGGTCCCAAGTACCTCTTCCGGAATGCAAACTCAAAGAAATCCCAATCTATCTCTGCCTCTGGAACCCCAGTAGTAATGGTGACCCACCAGGTGTAGGCATCACCCTGAAGCAACGAGATCACACAACCCAATCTACGTGCGCCCGCACAACCCATCTGAGCCAAGATTCGGACTGTCTTCTCCAACCATAACTCCGACCTCTCCGGAGTAGATCCTCTAAACTCCTCGGCCCCTAAGCTACGAAGCCTCTCCAAAGGTAGACTAGCATCGTCACACCTAGGCTGAGCTGCAGCCTGAGCTCCCGCAACTGCGGCCTGAAATGCTCCCGCTATCGCTTGCACTAGCGGAGTCATATCAATTCCAGCTGGACCTTGACCACCTTGGCCACCTTGAGGTCCATCTCCTTCAGCTCCCTCCTCGCCTCCAGCTCCAGGCGGAGGAGGTGGTGGTGGTGGAGGTGGTGGAGGAGCGCCAACTCCCGCGGCCACCGGCCCTTCTAGGTGAGCCTCCACACCAACAGCCGGCTCAACAGGAGCCGCAACCCGTGGTTCCTGACGAACCACTCTCGGTCTACCTCTCGGTCTAGACATCGCTCTCACAGATATCAACTACAACCACAACAATAAAACATACAAGCTGGGTTAGCAAGGCAAGGCTTCCAAGTGTTCAAGTACGTTCCCTCACTTAAAATCATTTTTCCAATGTAATAGTAGCAATGAGACTCACACACACATGCTTTGAATAAAACAAGCAACATACTTGTCAAACAAGCAACCATTCTTACAAAGCAAGCAAACACCGTGCATATTAATCAAAAACTTGAACTTACCTCACTTACCTGCCCAAGGTCTCGGTAACCTTAGGCTCTGATACCAACAAGTGTAACCCCCTCGTCCCGGTCTGGCCGGATGACCGGTCCGAGTGGGCCACACGGGGAAAACCGAAGCGAAACCCGTTAAGGTTCCCCCTCAGTTAACAACTCTATATTTTTTTTCCATTTTAAATCTTGTCTAGATGAGTATTAGATCCTAAGTGGTCATACAGCGGAACAACATTCACGAAACAAACAAACGAGCCCAAACTAACATGTTACAGCCCAATTTTAAACTTATACTGCAGGCGGTATCGATACACCCTTAGGTGTATCGATACCCCTTGACTAGGTCAACTGGTCAGAGTCAACCAGTGGAGACCGTATCGATACGCCCTTGGAGGGTATCGATACTCTCCCCAACGGTTGACTTCTCACGGTCAACGCTAAGATGACCGTATCGATACGCCAGGGACCCGTATCGATACCAAAATGGGCAGTAGCTTCAGTGACCAAAATGGTACCGATACTCCTCCTCGCGTATCGTACACGAGGCCTGGAACAAGAAGGCGGTATCGATACCGGACCAACCGTATCGATACCCCTGCACTGCAAAACCTCACAAACTCAGCAAAACGATCAAGACTCGAATCTAAATGCAATTTAAGACTTCCTTAGCCCCAACCAAACATTCACACAACATTTACATACCACAATATAGCCATACAAACACCCAACATGTATAAACAACAAGGAACTCATGCAAAGGACTCAAGATGGCATTTAAGCATCCAAAACTCATACTTCAACATCCAAACATATAGGCAACTTCAAAGGCACATGGCCAACATTCAAGATAAGCAATTTAGGCATGAATTACAATTTAAACATGGCAACACAAGCCATACAAAAGCAAGATAACAAGGAGTCTAAGCAAGCTCCTAAGCAACTAACATTCATCCAACAAAACAACACATGTCCCATTGCTTAAACTATTACATGTTCAACATTTAAAAGTTCATACTTGATGTACTCAAGTCAACAACCACACTTGAAGGCCCTCCACTTGCGCGAGCAACCCACGAACTAAGGATCTGCAATGTCGAACAAAGAGAGCGTAAGCAATGATGCTTAGTGAGGGTGAGCTCTTAAAACAAACCTCAACATTGCAGGGTCCGAGCACGATCTAGCCAAGGCATTACACATGTTTACCGAGGATCCACAACCACAAGGTATAGATGCATGAGCACTAATCACTATAATATGCCATGATCATAAGCCCAAATTCCATAACACATATAACCACATTTGAACATCCAAATAAAGATCATAAATCTCATCACATTGATACACTTATCAATCAACATTGGCACCTAGCTATGACTCAAATACGCGGATAAACATGTTGGAAACTCACATCCAACAACCACATTGCCTCACGGTGGGATTACACTCTTCACCGGTCTCGCGGAGGGGATTCCACTCATCCTCACGCCCCGTCGATGGGATTCCACTCATCACCGACTATATACAAATACAATTTCCGGGCGAACCCGTACTTCTCCTTGGTGACTCAACGCCACCAAGGCCACGCGCGACTTTTGACTCATGTGTACACACTAACATCCTAATGATCGATCATTTGTATTCAAGTATACTAGTGCCAACATTTACTCATTTCACATTACTCATTTCAATCAATTCCGTGCTTAGCACGTACTCACCAACAACCATCATCATGCATGTCTCAAGCATCACAATTCATGTCTCATCTCACATGTATAACACAATATACATAAGCATTCATATCACATTTCATACGAGACATACACAACCATATAAATGAGTTCATCCAAAGGCTCTAGATCAAGTTTAGGATTAGGCTACCACCCTAATCCTAACTCTAGGTGGGTCTACCAAGCCCGACCTAGTCCATATACTCGAACCAAACATTTTAAAACCAAGTAAAACCATTAACCACTCACCTAAGCTCCTAAGCTTAAAGACCAAGCAAGCGACCGTCTTCAAATTCCCGGATTCACTTCCGATGCTTCACCGATGTCCAACCTCGATTCTAATCAATCCCAAACACAAGCAAAACATCCACAATCAAAAGCTCATCATCGGAACTAACCCGGAATAACATTTTCAAGCATTCAACACCCAAAACAAGTCCAAAACAGAATTTTCGAGCTGCCCCTAAAACCCACTGAAATCTTCCATTTCAAGCATCCAAACAACCATCAAACACACCCAAAGTGACCCTCATATATCATACTACCAACAGCCCCCAAAATCCAACATTAGACAACTCCAAAAACCACTTTAAAACCCTCCAAAAACCCCTTGAAACTCAATTCCGAAAATCATTATAAAACCTTATAAAAATTAGATATATTGGACCTTTTGAACAACAAATGACTCATCTATCATTACCAAATTAAAAGCTCAACTTAAAGTTAACAAAGTTAACATTTTTAATTTCAAACTCTAAAACTTCATAATACAAAAACAAGAGTTTTAATGAAAACTATGGGTATGAGCATGTAGAGGGAAGTGAGGACAAGCTAGAAACATGCTTACCTTTCAAAAAATCACCAAGGATGTGAGTGTATGGTGATGGAATAGTGAACCCCCAAGGAGAGAAGAGGGAAACGTTAGGTTTGAAGGAGGGAGGGGAAGAAGATGAGGAGGGTGGGTGTTTTATTTGACATGTGTTATATTTTAAAGCTCAAAAAGACTTGTTTACCCTTAATGAAATGGGACATTTACAAGGAAGGTAATTCCATGGCTAATTGTGGTTTAATCTTAAAACATGGTCAACCCAAATTAATTAATTTGAAAACAAAACCCGAAATATAATTTAAATTATAAAACCGAGCCCAAATAATATTAAAATATTATTTTCACCTAATCCCTAAACCCGGGTGTTACAGAGACATTGTGACACAATGCATTGTACCAACAAATCAAAAAAATTATCGAGATTTAATGGTCAAAATTGATTCGAAGACTTAATTGATTCAATTTCTTAGTTCAAAGGTTTAATTGGGTGCAAAATAATTTAGGGGCTTAATTAAATTTTTCAAAGTTTAAGGCTTTTTTAAACTTTTTTTATGCCCTTTTAACTTTTAATTCTTGGCTTCATCATGTTTAAAGGTCAGACCATTTCCATCCCCAGCCCCTACCCATATTAGATATTTTTAAAAGATTCGACAAGTGTGCGTTTTGCTCCAAAGGCAGGGAAGAAGAGTGAGCCATGGAAGCATTACCAAGCTTAGCCATGGTTGCAGTGGAGTGTTCAAGCGTGGTCATAAGCATTCTATTCAAAGCTGCTTCTTTCAAGGGGCTGAGCAGTTTCACCTTCATCGCCTACTGTTTTGTTTTAAGCACCTTTGTTTTCTCCCTTCTAGTCTTCTTCAGGTCTGTTTTTAACTCTCCATTCCAATTTCCAATCAAATCAACGTTTGGTTTGTACATATTATCTTCTTTGTTTAACATGATATGATTCATTTGAAGAAAAACTGTGTTCCCTCCTTTGAACTTCCCTCTCATCTCTAGACTCTGCCTTCTTGCAGTTACCGGGTATGACAGTGTACAAACACACTGAGACTCAAATAAATCTGTAAATTTATGGAAAACCCATGATTTTTCTTGACTATTTTGAAACAGGTATTCAGGTTTGATATGTGCATATAAAGGTATAGACCTGGGGTCACCAACTCTTGCTTCTGCCATCAACAACCTCACACCAGCTTTTACCTTCATACTTGCTGTCTCCTTCAGGTTTCTTATTCCTTCTCCCCTTGTTCTTTGTTAGGTTTATGTTCATGCTTGAGCTAGTTTCCTCAGTCCCTTTCTTTTAATATCCCTTATTTGTTTCGGGTTAACTTCGGTTCAAGTTACTTTCGATCTGGGTAAAATCGGTTCAAGTACATTCAGTTCGATTGAAAATCAATTTGACTCTATTTTAGTTCAACTAAAATTAAGGTCAGTTTCAGGTCAGTTCGGTTTATTTCGAGTTTTAGCTCATTATGCTCGGGTCAATATCTAATCTCGAATAGGATAAATCAGTTCAGATCAAGTTTGCCAGATCTATTAATTTGCTCCTTGTCTTTGAACATTGGCACATAACAAGGATGGAAAAAGTAGAATTGAGAAGAGCAGCAACTCAGGCAAAAATCATTGGGACCATAACATCAATATCTGGTGCTTTGCTCATGACTTTCTACAAGGGCCCCATAGTTTTTCCATCTTTACCATGGACATCATCATCTGATCTACAACTTCAAAGTCCTTTGGAGTCTTCTCAATCAAACTGGATTATTGGTGGCATCCTTTTAGCTGTTGCACATCTTCTTTATGCCTGCTGGTATATTATTATGGTAATATGTGTGTGTTTTTCCAAGCTCCACTATGAATTCTTTATTGGGTAAAATACACCTCAAGGCGTTTAATTATAGGTTTGGTAACAAACATGTCTATTTTCTTCTAAAAATAACAATTAGTCACTCTATCGTTAAAACCGAAACAAACGGCTTGATATAATAACAATTTTAGCCCCCAACTTATACATTCTATCACATTTTTTAATTATGGAGATGAGGGACAGTAGCATAGAGTGCGAAAAATGGTCGAAGGGTGTGTCAGGAGAGTGCAATGTCGAAATTTTTAAATATGAATGATTAAATTTATTGAATTATTTTTTTTTCAATTAGGACTAAACTGATAGAATGTATAAGTTTTGGGGACTAAAACTATTATTATATAAAGTCATGTTTCAATTTTAACAACATAGCGACATGTTTGTTAAAAAGTTATAATTAATTAAGTGGCCAAATTATTACTTTTAGAAGAAAAAAAAGTGATATATTTTAGGGATGAGCATAACTCGAATTGACTCGAAAAAACCGATTTTTTTTTCGAATTTCGAGTTATTTGAATCGAGTTATTCGAATTATTCGAGTCAACTCGAAATTTCATTTCGGATTTCGAGTTCGAGTCGGTTTAGAAATTTGAAAAATCGAATATCCGAAAAACCGAATATTTTAATACTACGTCGTTTTATTTATACTATTATGAGTAAATTAGACTTTTTTTCAACTAGTCCACTTCTCCTTACTTTATTGAGTGCTCCACTAGTCCACTGCTCCTTACTTTATTTTTCCCCCTTTTTCAGTTTTCACGCTCGTAAGTATCCCTAAATTCTTCAAATTAAAAATCCTCAAATTTAATTTATTAATTCCAGACTTGCATACTGGTGGAGAATTCTTGTTGGCTTTGACTTTTTATATATGTGCTAATTGCTATCCTTGGTAATTGATGGTGTTCTATTTAAGTATGTTATTTTTTTAATCAAAATTTAGGTGTGTTACCATGTGTGTTTTATGTTTTGCTTCTTATTTTCTTTGTATTATATGATTTTGTAGTTCAATGAGTTTAAATTTTGTGGTCTTATCTCATTTCGAGAATTTTATTAATAACATTTATCGATTGTGCTAAAATAAAATCGTTTAAAATTATAATGAATTTGTACCATAACATTATAAATAATTACAACTAAGTTCGAATAGAAACTCGAATAACTCGACTCGAATTTCTTCAACTCGACTCGACTCGAAAAATTTTCGAATGAAAGTTTGAATGATAAAATTAGACTCGTCAACTCGAATAACTCGAAATTTTTTGACTCGACTCGATTCATTCGAACGCTCAGCCCTAATATATTTGATATAAACCTTTAGTTAAATTACTTATGGAGTATTTACCCTTTTTATTATTTTACATAAATTTATGGTTTAATAAACCACACCTTTTTAAATTATTTGGTATCGAAAAGGACAAAAAAACATCATAATCAGATACCTCAACTTGTATTATGTCGACAATTTCCACAATAAACTATCACTGATGTAGGCCACATAAATCACATTAGTTTTTTTTTATGCAATCAGGGCAGAACATTCATTTGTCTGTTTCTTTAAAAAAAAATTTAAAATAACCCATTCAATAAATAAGGTTAAGTTCTGTATTTAATGGTGTTAGTCCATAGATTAACTTGAAAGAAATAAAGTTTAAAACACCTGTTTGTGGGGTATTTTCTATGTGTAAAGTCATTAGAATGTATATATGATAAGAGGTTGATTTAGATTTCGGATTATTATTCTGTACATTGTCGGTGGAATAAATTTTATGTAGCCATGTATTTTTTTAACCCCGAAACTAAGCTCGAAAGTTGTAGAACTTTACAGGCTCAAACAATGAAGATATACCCGGAAGAGATTGTTGTAACGTTCATTTACAACTTGTCTGTGTCCCTTTTAGCTATACCAATATGCTTGATAGCACAACCACAGCTGAGTTCTTGGAGATTAACAGATAGTATATCAGTTGCTGCAGTCCTATACACGGTAATGCTTTGGTAATCACTGCTGGTATTCGAATACATTGTTTGCGGTATCGGAATTCGGAATGTCACTCGTTCGTTCATGGCTACTTGTTTAGGGTCTTTTCGGGTTCTCATTTAGCACATGTACTCATATATGGGGTGTACGCTTGAAGGGGCCTTTGTTCGTTGCAATCTTCCGGCCAACCTCAATTGCCATAGCTGCTGTTATGAGTGCCACATTCCTTGGTGAAGCACTGCATCTTGGAAGGTAGTAAAACTATGTTTTTCGTGGCGAGCGATATATCGTAAATGATTTCTCGATATAAATATGATACGATAAACGATAATTCTTTATTAGATGTATGATATCCGAGTACGATTTTAATCGGTATATACGAGACATAACAAGGCTGAATCAAAGTTAATTTTGCAGCGTGATAGGAGCAGTGATCATAACAGGTGGTTTGTATGTGGTATTATGGGGGAAAGCAAAAGAAGCAGAGGAAATGAGAGATGAAGAATACGGTGGATTAAACAGGTTCGGACCCTCCTCTAACGCTGGGGTTCCATTGCTGCAAACATATAAATAAAAGTTGAAGATGTGTAGGTAAAGGCCAACGCTTTCAAATTTCACAATATTCAATTGCCAATGCCTGCAAATTGAGAGGAAAAAGGCGAGTTTGCGAGATTCATGATTCATTGCCTTACAAATTGATATTTTATATGATAATCGAATTTTCCATTTTTCTTAACGTTAATATATTAACCTTAATATAAAGAGTTAATTTCCAGAAATCCTCTGTATTTTTTAGTGTCGCTCTCTATGTACCACACTAAAAAAAGGCTTAGGCTTTAAGGCTACGACTTAAGATTAGAGTTTAAAAAATTTAAAATAAAGTGTATTTTTTAGGGTTTAAAGTTTAAAATTTATGAATTAAAAATTAGAATTAGAGCATAGAATTTGATTTTTTAATATTGGTATAAAAAATATCAAAAAAGAGTAGAAAATTTATACCAATATAAAATATAAATCCTAATAATATAAATTTAGAATCAAACATGTTACACATTTAATCCGTCTCAACTATATTTACAAAAACTCACTTTTGGTTATGAAGCGGTTGTAGGTTGTTGGGATAGGGACGATTTTCCCTCAAAGTAAACTTTGAATTGATTTGAGATTGGACATGTTTTTCATGGTAATGATTAGGGATGGGTATATTGTTACACTGAGAAATTTGTATATGTTTTAAAATAATTTTAGAAAATTTTTGTATTTATTATTGAAAATTTATTTGTACTCTCATTAAAATTTTATAAGAGTTGTGAGTAGAATAAACAAAGAACAAGAATGGAAGAACAAAGAGATGAGAGGAAGGAGATTTTTATTATTCTCAATATTCAAGTATATATAATGCCTTCATTAGATATCTATTTATAGGCATAAGAAGTACATAATACATTAATCTCTAATTAATGAAGATAATATTTCTAATGATAAAGTAAATCAAATCTCTTTGATAAAGTTCTTATCATGATAGACATCCACCTAAATAAATATTCATAACACTCCCCCTTGGATGTCTATGAAGATAATGTGCCTCGTTAAAACCTTACTGAGATAAAAACTCAGTGAGAAAAAAATTTCTTTAGTGAAGGAAAAAGAGTACACACATCTTTGATACGCATAACATGTTGCCTATTTAAAAACCTTACCAGAAAAACACTTTGAGACAAAACCTCGGTTAAGGGAAAAAGAGTGCAATGCGTATTTACTCTCTCTCATGAAAACATCACAGAAGATCTTTGGATCTTCATAATTCAATCTTGAATATTATTTTTCTAAAGATTGCGAGGGATAAAATTTTGGAGTAATATGTTCCATTTTGTCATCTTTGATGTATCCACCTTTCGATTGAGATATACATCTTGCATTATATCTACACAAGATAGCTTTGTATCATATATTGTGAAAGTAAATTCACATATCTTCTGGATATGTTGGATCAATGGTCTTAGCCAAACAAATTTTTGGCTTGCCTCGTGCATAACAATTATTTCTACAAGATTTGAGGAGGCATCGACGAATGTTTGAAGATCTAAATGTAATGATCTTTGTATATCCATAGATATTTCTTGACCAACTAATATATGATGCTTCAAGACCAAGAAAAGATATAATTATCTTTATTCACACCCAATAATCTTACAATTATTGAGATACTCAATATATATGATTTAACCATATTGAATCTTCTTTAAGATTCTTTCAGCTTATGTCTATTCATAAAAAAATGCATATTTAAGTGCTCGATCTTTAGGCCAAGACAAAATCATATCTCAAGATTCTTTTACTCAAATACTTCCATTAAATGCATTGAAAGTACTTCACGAGTTTTCAATTTGAAGCTCTTCAGGAGTTTTAATGAAATTCAAATTATCATAATGAATCTTGATCCAAACTCTTTTATAAAATACATAAGGGAATACGACCATTCTTATAGTTTTTCCTCAATTAGTACTCACTAAGGCGTTTATACCAAATGCGCCAAAATATTCAATGAAACATGTCTAAATAAATTTCCTCAGAAACTTTCAAATGCTTCTAGCATTTTAAATCCTTCAAGGATAAATAGGGATCCATAAAATAATTAGACGCATATAAAATATTTCATAACTGCCAAAATAATTGCATCCGCCACAAAGTAATTAAAACTCTTTATAAATCATATTTCAAGTCGTATTTACGACTACTTATTTGTGCATCACTTGCCTTACACCTTTAGGCGTTTGGACTGCTGGTCTAAATACTTCTCTTTTGGAAGTTCAAAGCGTCTTTCTATATTGGTCAATCATTTCAACATCTATATATTCTTATACAAGATCCTCATTTTTTTTCTTTACTTCTACAGAAGTATTCTATGTAAAATCGTTGTCGACAACTTTTTAATTTTTCTGGTTCCATTCTCGTAGTGACATAACTCATCGAGATCTCTTCAAGATTTCAATCTTTATTTCAGGTACCTGAAACTCTTCAAGAGTTTTATTATTAGTTATGCCTTGGGTCTCTTCAGGAGCACCCGCCTCTAATATATGACCATCTCATACTATTTTTCATTTACGAGAATTTTGATCATTGAAACCAATTTTCATGCTTCATGAATGATTTACATATGTTCGCTCTAACATGTAATTCATATTTAGAGCATTTTAGCTGGTATATGAGACTTAGTTACTCTCATTGGGTCAGTAAATATGCATGGCAATTGATATGTAATAACATGAACTATCTTATGAACTTCTAGTTCATATACGAGGATTTAGATAATGATAATTCAATTTCCTTTATCCAACTGATTATTATCTCCCCATAATGTTGAGAAAAATCATGTCATAAATGATTCTCCAATTAATGTTTAAGAATTCAAACATAAAAGGAGACTCGTAGTTAATATATATTCTCAACCCTTTTATTTATCCATTTTGTGCATTGTGGTGGAGCAATTCAACAATATATCGCACATTAAAAATTATAAAATGGGAAATGTATAGCTTCTGACCAAAAACCAATCGTAACGGAGAGTTTATTATAACTCGTTGGCTTGATGCGTATAAGTGCTGCTATATAGAAATACCATATAAATAATAATTTTCTTGTTCTCATAATTTAGCTATCAAAGAGGAGGCATCCAAATAAAATTTTGTTAAATCGTATTTTTCATAATCAACAGGCTTTGTAACAACTGATATAGCCTACAATATAAACCCACTAGCTTCTGCAAGACGAATAGTCTAACTGCATAATTTGAATCCTTTTATAATCAATCTTGAAGAACTAAGTGTTTTGATATAATAATTGAAAAATGTTTTGGACAAATTTGAAAAGAATTTAAAACACGTCTTTAAGTCCAAACAACTTGAAAATAAGTTTGAGGTGTTTAAAAAGGTTTTTGGCAAAGTTTTAAACGTCTTTAAGTACTCAAACCTGACCCTTTTTACTCCAGATTTGATTCTGCCAAAACCCGTACCGATACAGGTTTGCCCGTATCGATACGGAGAGGGGTCGTACCGATACACCTTTAAAGTTTACTGATCCCTGCTTTAACAACCCCCAACAACTATTTCCCAACGGTCTTTTAAAGTGCAGACCGTACCGATACGCTCTCTAGCGTATCGATACGCATAGGCTGGCAAGAGCCTAACGGTTAGTTCTTAAGAAGGGCGTACTGATACGAGTACCCGTGTACCGATACGGTAGGCACCAGAACTGCAATTAATGTGGGAAATAAAGACCCCAACGACTCCAAAACATCCCCAACGGCTAGTAGCGGCTACAAACTCAATCGGGACTATAAATTGAAGGTTGAAACACTTGAAGATGGCCAGAGACGACATTCAAGCAACATGATCAAGAGAAATAGAGTCTAAATCGTTATTTTACTATTCTCTTGTACATAGTCTTTAGAGAGTGCTTAATTGTAAATCCTTTGTACTCTTGTGAGTGTAAATTTGTGTAAACACCCACATTGTGAGGTATTTAGTTTAGCAAACAAATCCTTTGTAAAAGGAGAGGTTCTAGTTTATCATTGAGAGAAAAATTAAACTTGGTTCTATCTTAGCCAAGCTCCGAAAAAGAAGAAAAAGAAAAGGAGTGTCAACGAGACGAAGGCAAAGCTAAACACCAAGGCGATGCACATTCTCTATTGCGGCCTTAACGAAGAAGTTTCTAAGAAGATATCCACATGCAAAAATGCCAAAGAACTATAGGAGAAACTTGAGAAGCTTTATGGCAACAAGAAGGGAGAAAAAAAAAGATGACGATCAATCATGTGCAAACTTCCTCTCCAATCCAAAGGTGGATGGTGTTTTGGCTCTCGATGAGCCCGAGGTATCTTCTAACTCAAATGAATTAAATTCTTATACATTTGATGAGTTGCAAGATGCTTTCGATGAATTATTTTTGGAATTTGAGACCATAAATTCTAAATTTAAGAAAATGATTTCAAAACTCGAAATTGAAAATGATTTTCTTTTAAAAATACAACTGGATTTTGAAAACCAAAATGAAATTTTGAAAAATGATTTAGAGTTTTAAAAAACAAGCAAAGATGTTTTAGAAAAAGAAAATCTTGATTTAAAAGTTAAGCTTGAAAGCTTAACAAAAGAAAAATAAATTATTTTCAATAATTCATCTTGTCACATAATGGCAAAATGCTCATATTGCCATTATCATGGTCATTCTATACATACTTGTCCTATAAAAAAATCTTATAGGATTAGACAAGTATGGGTTCCCATGGGAACTAAAGACATTGTGACTAACGTAAATAGATCCAAAGCAATTTGGATACCAAAAATAAGTGAATGTCTTTTGTAGGTGTGTTGGAGCAATGACAAGCAAAACAAAATCAAAGAATGCACAAATCACACATGAAAAGAAGATTGGGTAACCTCTAAGCTTAATGCTTTTATTTTATACATTTGGTTATCTAACTTTTGTTTAAAGTCTTGGATTATTTGTTAAGCCTAATATGATGCAATAAGTAAGGGGATCCACTTTTAAAACCAAACATTTTAATAGTTTCAAATTGTAAACCTCCATTGTTATTTTGAGCCTAAAAGTATTTTAAATTCTTTTTGCTATAACAAAAAAGGTGAGAGATTGGTTTGAAAAATTGTGTTTTTCAAATGAATAAGGGAGAGCTTTAATTACTTTTCTATATTTCATCTCTTATTCAAATTTTTAAACTCAAAGGGGGAGAATCTCAAACAATTTTTCAAGTTGGTTTTATTATATCAAAAATGGGGAGATTGAAGAACTAAGTGTTTTGATATAATAATTGAAAAATGTTTTGGACAAATTTGAAAAGAATTTAAAACATGTCTTTAAGTCCAAACAACTTGAAAATAAGTTTGAGGTGTTTAAAAAGGCTTTTGGCAAAGTTTTAAACGTCTTTAAGTACTCAAACTTGGCTTTTCAGCACTATTGTACCGATACGGTATACCCCGTATCGATACCTTTTTACTCTAGTTTTGATTCTTCCAAAACCCGTACCGATACAGGCTTGACCGTATCGATACGGAGAGGGGTCGTACCGATATGCCTTTAAAGCGTACCAATCCATGCTTTAACAACCCCCAACGGCTATTTCCCAACAGCCTTTTAAAGTGCAGACCGTACTGATACGCTCCCTAGCGTGTCGATACGCATAGGCTGGCAAGAGCCCAACGGCTAGTTCTGAAGAAGGGCGTACCGATACGGGAACCAGTGTACCGATACGGTAGGCACCAGAACTACAATTAATGTGGGAAATAAAGACCCCAACGGCTACAAACTCAATTGGGACTATAAATTGAAGGCTGGAACACTTGAAGATGGTCAAAGACGACATCCAAGCGACGTGATCAAGAGAAAGAGAGTCTACATCTTTATTTTACTATTCTCTTGTAAATAGTCTTTAGAGAGTGCTTAATTTAAATCCTTTGTACTCTTGTGAGCGTAAATTTGTGTAAACACCCACCTTTTGAGATATTTAGTTTACCAAACAAATCCCTTGGAAAATGAGAGGTTCTAGTTTAGCCTTGAGAGAAAAACTAAAGTTGGTTCTATCTTAGCCAAGTCCAAAGGATAGGGTTGTAACGGTTTCCTCCTAAACTGGGAAAAGGAGACGAATTCATTATTGAGTGAATTGGAAAATCCTTAGTGGTGTGCTAAGGTAGTGGATGTAGGTGCTTGTTAGAAGGCCGAACCACTCTAAAATCATTATGTCACTTGTCTACCTTTATTTCGATTTTAGCCAATTCTACCACCAAACATTTACAACCCTTCTTGACGGTTTCAGTGATCGATTCGAGCGTGCTAAAAACCCAACAAATCTCACAAACTTTTTGTTGTAAGTTGATAAAACAAAGTAAATGCATCTACTAAAATCATATAAAACTTTCTACATTTGTGGATAAATGGACCCATATTTCGTTAAGATATGCAAAACATGCAGTCTCAACTTTAGTACAAGAACTTCAAGTTCTTTTGGTAAGTGAGATCTTAATCATTTCCTTTGAGAACAAGCAACACAAGAACTTCATGTTCTTTTGTAAATGGAATTTAATCAATTCCTTTGAGAACAAGCACCGCAAGAGCTTCAGGTTCTTTTCACAAATGTGCATATAAATCTCAATAGTTTTCGCATCATTATTGATCAAGAACTATATACAAGTGTGTATATACATTTAAGAATTTGGTAAACCAGAACATGTGATTCAATCTCACTCGTACACGTCTAGTACGATCATCAAAATTGTTCCTTTGAATAGGAATATTTATCTCTTTCAGAACTTTCAATAGAAACTATCTTTTGGTAGCAATATATAGCTCTTCTACAGCTTTCAACTGACTTTTTGGCTACCAGAACTTATATCCACATTGGCTTATTTCAAATGTCAATTGATAACATATGTTATATATAATTCCCAAAGGGATATTTAACGAACTCATATTGCTCTCTTAAAATTCCCACTTCTAGTGGTGACGATATTATTACCATTAGCTAGGGGTGTTCAAATTCGGGTACCCGGACCTTCGGGTATTAGGTTTGTCGGCCCGTGTCCCGACCCGTAAATACCGGGTATCCGTTAAACTCGGGTACCGGGTACCCGATTCTTATTTTTTTAAATTTTTTATTTTAAAATTAAAAAAACCTTAAAAGTTTATAACACATGATCCAAACAAAAAAATAATAATGATTTGAAGTTTATAACCATAAGAAAGACATTAAAAATATTAATCTCGATCGTGATTTTTTTTAATCTAATATTTTTTAAAGAAACCTACTAATGCATAAATGCAATAGAGAAACCTTGTTGTTTGTTTCATATCGAATCTTACATATTCACAAATTAATATTTTTTTTGTTGAAAAATTTAAAACATGAAAGCATATAATACAAATATAGAACGAATTTAGAGATTTAAATATAGTTTTAAAGTAAAAATACTAAGTAATCTAATAAAATAAAAAAATAAAAAAAAAGGAACCGGGTACCCGAAAAAATCAGATTTTTTGACCCGGGCCCGACCCGGGAAATGACGGGCCAGGTACCCGACCCGGGTAAAAAAAATTTCCGGGTAAATACCCGGTTATTTGTGTTCGGGTAGTCGGGTCGGGTAATTTTGAACACCCCTACCATTAGCGGTAATTATTGCAATAATCACAATTTTGCACTTTTCATAATGTGCTTTCTCTCAAGAACATATTGCTCTTCTAGAGCATCAACATTTTTAGTACTTTGAGATGTAGTACTCACATTTTCTCCTTGCATTTAGATGAGAAAAATATATCTTATGCTTCTGCTAAGTATAAATCGTCACCATAAATTGTATTTGATAATTAATCATGTTAAACAAAATAAATAAATATAAATATAAAACATAAATAATTAATGTGTAAAGTAAATAAACATAAAGCAAAATAAATAAAAGATAAATAATTCTCTTCAAAGTTATGAGAATAATTAGAATATGATTTATTCTCTTCGAGGGTTATAAGAAAATCAACAATGTCCAAATGAGTTGGACCAATATCATCTTCATCATTTTCACAAACAAAATTTGCTTTTATTTTATTTCCTTTATCATTCAGTGATTGTTGTTGTTTTTTTCAGCGTACGATAAGTACGAGACCGATTGTTTATAACATCACATTGGTAAAAGGATTTCACTTCCTTAGAATGATCTTTATCACTCTTGTCATCCTTATAACTTCACTACCGGTGGATAGAAGTATTCTTAAAATGACCATATTTTCCATGTCTATATTCATAGCCTCGACCACAACATAACTTCTAATGTGGCTTTTATTCTTTCCATAATATAATCTCACATTTACTTCAGGGAATGAAGTAGAGCCAATGGGCCTTTGAAACTTTTTTCACAATATTGTGTCTGAGGACAACATTTTTTTCGTGAAAAGTAAAGTGTTAATATATCTTCATCACAAAGAACAAAGATTATCCTTATCACAGAGAACAAATATTTAATCCTCGTACGCGACATTGTTAAACCAGTTCACAAGGTCCTTTAAAAACCTCCTTTGAGACCAATAGCCTTGCAGAACGGGATGCCCAACCAATATATTTGGATGTCCCTCGCAAAATTGAATATGATTTACTATGTTTGCATTTACTTCAGGGAATGAAACAGATTAGATAATCGCATGGAATAAACATCATGCTTGCATTCACTTCAGGGAATGCCTCCCATAAAACTTTTTGGATCAAGAAGAATTTCCGTAACTTGAACTTGGGAGAAGTCAATATTCGGATTTTTCGACACATGAGAATTATTGCTATCGAGCAAAATTACCATAATTTATCACACTTTAAAATCGTAATTTAAAGAATAAAAAAATAAAATAAAAATTTACCGACATTGATTTTCCTCTCGAGGATGATGGAGACATAACAAATGAACCAAGTCATCTTCTCATAATCTTTTACGCCATGTCTCATTCCAAGCCATTCAAAGACATGTAAAACTCGAAACATGGTTAAAAATATCAATATCATCAAATAAAATATCATAAACAAATATTGATGTAAATATAATAACGAATGACCATATCTAAAATTTTTCGATAGATTTCAAAAGTATTTTCACATAGTATGCCTTACATATTCAAATGCTCAAAGGAAAAGAAATAGCATAAACAAATATTTTTATTTTCGGTATATGCAATACTTAATAGATAAACAATGAGGGACCATATCTATACATGATATGTATAACTTGATAAATAGATGAGAACTACAATATATTTTAAAGATTAAAATATATGAGAAAGTTTAAAAACTCATTCGAAACTTATTAGAGAATAAAATATAAAATCATGTTATAAGCAAAAATGTACTTGATTTATTTATTTTCATACCTTCGAGTATCAAGGCCTTTAGGCAAAAGAATTAGACGATTTAGAATTTGGATAAACCAAGATTTGGTTGGTGTACTTGAATAATGTGATTGTTGCTCGACTTTTGCACAATGTTTAATTTGCATCCAAAATATTCTTGAAAAAAATATTGTAAGCAGATCGTGCTAATAACGTGTTGTGAATAAAATACGAAGAAGAACAAAGAACAAGAATGGAAGAACAAAGAGATGAGAGGAAAATAGAGATTTTTATTATTCTCAATATTCAAGTATATACAATGCATTCATTAAATCATCTATTTATAAGCATAAGAAGTACATAATGCATTAAACTCTAATTAATGAAGATAATATTTCTAATGATAAAGTAAATCAAATCTCCTTAATAAAGTTTTTATCATGATAGACATCCACATAAATAAATATTCATAACAATAAGTATGTCGCTTGTAATTTTATAGGTTCATCCTCCTAACATAAAATATTATGTCCGTTCTTGCTAATGACACTGCTCAACGATTGGCCACCAAATTATTTCATTTTGATGTGGATGTGCGATGGACGAAGGTACTCGTCTCTATTGGTCTCCATTGTAGAAGACAAGAGCGAAGCCATAAAATTATTTAAAGTGTGTTACTTTTTTTGAGTTATATTTAAAGAACGTTAATTATTTATAAATGAGTGTCTTTTATTTATTTATTTATTTATTTTAGTTATATATATAAATTACATAAAAGAGTTATTTAAATTTTTTTGGTGTCATCTGACCACCCATATTAATGGTGGCTCCGGGCGCATGGTAGAAGATACTTAAACAATAGAGTTAATTGCATCACATGTTCATAAATTATGACTCTCATTTTAATAAAAAATGATCTTAAACTTTTAAATGTTTAATTTTCATTCTAAATTGATCCACAAATTTTTGAATATTTCTATTTCATCCCCAAATTAGGACCCTCATTGTAAATTATCCTCAAACTTTTAAACGTTTAAATTTTATTCTAAAATATTTGTGCATGCTAATCACGATAAGATTTCTTGTCTCAAGTGGTGAACAAATTAATTATAACATGAGCTGGGCGGGCAAAGAAAAATAGTAATTGTTTTAGAATAATTGATGGGATTGTCGAAGAAAAGAATCACTAATAATGTATTTAATCAACAAAACCACGTTGTTATCATTGTAATAACACATTAAATAATCATCATTGATCATTCACCTACTCCATTGGAGTTGAAAAATCATTTGCATTATTTTGTTAGTGTAATTAAATAATACTAATGATTCTAGATTAATTAATTAACAAATAAAACAATCAAATCAAGAGTCAGCAAAAAGGATCGGAAATTAAGAGGCAATCTAGATATTGAGTACCACCCCCAACCATATTTGAGATCACAGGAGAAGAAGAGTGAGATCACAGGCCATGGAAGCACTACCAAGCTTAGCCATGGTTGCAGTGGAATGCTCAAACGTGGTCATAAGCATTCTATTCAAAGCTGCTTCTGTGAAGGGGCTGAGCAGTTACAGCTTCATTGCCTACTCTTATGTTTTAGGCACCTTGGTTTTCACCCTTTTAGTCTTCTTCAGGTCTGTTTTTAACTCTTCATTCGAACCAGATCAATGTTTGATTTGTACATGTTATCTTCTTTGTTTAAGCTCATATGATTCGTTTGCAGAAAAGCAGTGTTTCCTCCTTTGAAGTTCCCTCTCATCTCTAGACTTTGCCTTCTTGCTGTTACCGGGTATGGCAATAAATACACATACTGAGACAAAACAAATCTGTAAACTTATGGAAACCCCATGATTTGTTGACTATTTTGAAACAGGTATTCAGGTTTGATGTGTGCATATAAAGGTATAGACCTGGGCTCACCAACACTTGCTTCTGCCATTAACAACCTCACACCAGCTTTTACCTTCATACTTGCTGTCTCCTTCAGGTTTCTTATTCCTTCTCCCCTTGTTTATTTGTTAGGTTTATGACCATGATTGAGCTAGTTTCCTCAGTCCCTTTCTTTTCTGTCTTTGAACATTGGCATAAAAAAAGGATGGAAAAAGTAGAATTGAGAAGAAGAACAAGTCAAGCAAAAATCATTGGCACCATAACATCAATATCTGGTGCATTTCTCATGATTTTCTACAAAGGCCCCATAGTTTTTCCATCTTCACCATGGACATCATCATCACCATCTGATCTACAACTTCAAAGACCTTTGGAGTCTTCTCAATCAAACTGGATTATTGGTGGCATCCTTGAAGCTATTGCATATCTTCTTTATTCCTGCTGCTATATTATTATGGTAATTAATAATATGTGTGTGTTAGTCCATAGGGTTTAACTTGCTTGACAGATATAAAGTTTAAATACCTGATTATGGGATATTTTCTAGGTCTAAAGTCATTAGAAGGTATATAGTTAAGAGGTTGATTTAGAATTCGGATTATTATTTTTCTTAACCCCAAAACTAAGCTTGAACGTTGTACAACATTACAGGCTCAAATAATGAAGATATACCCGGAAGAGATTGTTGTAACTCTCTTTTACAACTTGTTTGTGTCCCTGCTAGCTATACCAGTATGCTTGATAGCACAACCACAGCTGAGTTCCTGGAGATTAACAGATAGTATATCAGTTGCTGCAGTCCTATACACGGTAATGCTTTGGTAATTAATCACTGCTGGTATTCGAATACATTATATTTATTTGCGGCATTCGAATGTGACTTGTTTGTTCATGGCTACTTGCTTAGGGGCTTTTCGGGTTCTCGTTTAGCTCATGTACTCACACATGGGGTGTACGCTTGAAGGGGCCTGTGTTCGTTGCAATCTTCAGGCCAACCTCAATTGTCATAGCGGCTGTTATGAGTGCCACATTCCTTGGTGAAGCACTGTATCTCGGAAGGTAATAAAACTAGCTGCTGTTATAAGATTTGAATTCGGTGTATAATAAGAAAATGAGACATAACAGGGCTGAATCAAAGTTAATTTTGCAGCATGATAGGAGCAGTGATCATAACAGGTGGTCTTTATGTTGTATTATGGGGGATAGCAAAAGAAGCAGAAGAAATGAGAGATGATGAATACGGTGGATTAAACAGGTTAGAACACTCGTCTAATGGTGGGCTTCCATTGCTGCAGAGCTATAAAAGTTGAACAAATGTGTAGGTGATGGCCATTGGCCAACGCTTTCAAATTTCGAAATACTTAATTGCCAATGATCAAATGCCTCGGGTTTGGTACCCTATCCGAACATGATATTGAGGGTTTTTAGCGAGGTCCGAATTTTTGGGAAAAAAATATGATTAAATGCGTGCAAAAAAAACTTAAACTATGAATTTTATTTTAATTTAATCTTTAAATTTATGAATGTTTTAATTCTAATCCCAAACTACGATCCTCATTCTGAATTAATCCGCAAACTTTCAGACGTTTTAATTTCTTCCCAAACTATCAATATATGTTAATTACGTCTATTGTTAAAAATTGTTTACTAAGGATATGATGTGTGGCATGAACTATCATTAATGTGTATCACATCCATGGAAATCATTGTTTATAATGAAATTGAAAGGTTTGTCGTTTTTTTTATTCCCTCAATTTGTTTACAATTATTTTTACATTTCAAAGTTTAGTCATTATTTTATTTTACCCCAATATTAATGGTCATTTATGTTATTACATAATACACTTCAAAATTTATATGATAATTAATAATTTTTATAACAATTTTATTATAGGGACACAATTAGCATATACTGATAATTTGTATAAATTAAAATATTCAAAAGTTTGAGAATCGATTTTAAATAAGAAACATAATTTGAGGATATACATCAAGTTTAACTCTTAAAATTATATACACATCACAATATATTAATTTCACAGTTGAATGCAATGATGGCACAAACAAACAAGATATTTAATCGATTGGTTTTATTATTAATACGACTTTGTCTAACCTATGCCTTATGCATAGGTTAAGGTGTATTTAATAACATTAATTAAGTAAAAGATTTTATTATTGTATTTAATATGAAACATTTAATAAGAATCTCATTTAAGAGGATTCTTTGAATATTTAACTTGTTTAATAATATTGATTCTCACATTGACTTGTTTAAGTGTTTAAGGTCTAGGTTTTTGTTTATGGTTTAAGGTTTAGTGTTTTTGTTTTGGATTTAAGGGTTTTGTTTAGAGTTTAGAGTTTATGGTTTAAGGAATTTTATTTAGGGTTTATGGTTTAGGGCTCATGGTTTTTAGGGTTGGGGTTTGGGGGTTTTTGTGTTAGAGTTTAGGTTTTTTAGGGTTTTTGTTTATGTTTAGGGGTTTTGTTTAGGGTTTTAGGGTTTTTGTCTAGGGTTTTTGTTTAGTGTTTATATATATATTTACTTTGATCCAAGGATTTTAGGTTTTAGGGTTTTTGTTTTAGGGTTTTTAGTGTTTTTGTCTATGGTTTATGGGTTTTATGGTTTAGGATTTTTTGGTTAGGAATTAGGGTTTAGGGGTTAGGTGTTAGGGTTTAGGGTTTTTGTTTAGTTTTAGGGTTTTAAGGTTTAGAGTTTTTGTTTAAGGGTTTAGGGTTTTAGAGATTAAATGATTCATAAACCTTGAACCTTAAACGAAAACCCAAACCCTCAAACCCTACAACCTAAACCTAAACAAAAAACCATAAACCTTAGACAAAAACTTTAAACAATAAACAAAAATATCAACCCTAAACTTTAAAGCTCTAAAACATAAACAAAAAACCCTAAACCCTAAGTAGAACATTATACAAAAACTCTAAACCCTAAGGTTTAGGGTTTTAGGGTTTTTGTCTAGGGGTTTTGTCTAGTGTTTATATATATATATATTACTTTGATCCAAAGATTTTAGGTTTTATGATTTTTGTTTTAGGGTTTTAGTGTTTTTGTCTATGGTTTATGGGTTTTTTGGTTTAGGATATTTTTGGTTTAGGAATTAAGGTTTTATGGTTTAGGGTTTAGGGTTTTAAGCGTAGTGTTTTAAGGTTTATAGTTTTTGTTTAGGGTTTTAGGATTTTTATTTTAGGGTTTTTATTTTTGGTTAGGAATTAGGGTTTAGGGGTCAGTGTTTAAGGTTTGAAGTTTTTGTTTAGGTTTAGGGTTTTAAGGTTTAGAGTTTTGTTTAAGGTTTAGGGTTTTAAGGTTTAGAGTTTTTGTTTAAGGTTTAGGGTTTTAGAGATTAAATGATTCATAAACCTTGAACCTTAGACGAAAACCCTAACCCTTAAACCCTACAACCTAAACCTAAACAAAAAACCCTAAACCTTAACAAAAACCTTAAACCCTAAACAAAAATATCAACCCTAAACTTTAAAGCTCTAAACCATAAACAAAAAATAATAACCCTAAACAGAACATTATACAAAAACCACAAACCCTAAGCCACAACACAAAAACCATAAATTCTTGAACCCCTAAAAACCTTAAACCCTAAACCCTAAACAAAACCATCAACCATAAACCCTAAAATCTAAAGAAAATCCCTAAACCCTACACAAAAACCCTAAACCCTAAACAAAACAATAAACCCTAAAAAATTTCTAAACCATAAAGCATAAACAAAAACCCTAGACCCTACACACTTAAACAACTCAATGTGAGAATTAATATTATTAAATGAGTTAAATCATCAAAGAATCCTCTTAAATGAGATTCTTATTAAAAGTTTTACATTAAATGCAACAATAGAATTTTCTACTTAATTAATGTTTTTAAATAACCTTAACTTATGCCCTAGGGAATAGGTAAGCTACAGCCTAAACCCTAAACCCTAAACCTTAAACCCTAAACCCTAAACAAAACTATAAACATGAACCCCTAAACCATAAACAAAAAACCTTGAGCCATAAACAAAAACACTAAACCTTAAATTCATTTAACCTCTAAAACCATGAATCAAAAATAAAAACCATAAACTCTAAAATCCTTAACCATAAACCTAGGAATTTTAGGGTTTAGGCTTTTTGTCTAAGGTTTTGTTTAGTGTTTACACACACACACACTTTTATCCAAGGATTTTAAGATTTAGGGTTTTTGTTTAGGGTTTAGGGTTTTAGTGTTTTGTCTGTGTTTAGGGTTTTTTGTTTAGGTTTAGGGTTCCGGGTTTAGTGTTTTTGTCTAGTATTTTGTTTAGAGCTAAAGGTTTCTTGTTTATTGTTTATGATTTATGGTTTTAGGGTTTGTGGGTTATGATTTTGTTTAGGCTTTATGATTTAGGTATTAGGGTTTATGGTGTTATAATTTAGGGTTTAGGATTTAGGATTTTATGGTTCAGAGTTTGTTTAGGGTTTTAGTTATTAAATAATTCGTAAACCATAAACCCTAAACAAACCCCCTAAAACCTAAACCATAAACCCTAAACAAAAAACCATAAACCCTAAATAAAAACTATAAACACTAAATCCTGAGCTTAAATAAAACCCTAAAACTCTAAACCTTAAACAAAACCCTAAAAGATAAAATCCTTGATCAAAGTAAATATATATAAACGCTAAACAATACCCTAGACAAAAAACTCTAAACCCTAAACAAAACCCATAAAAGCTCTAAATCCTAAACCCTAAACAAAACCCTAAACCCTAGACCAAACAAAAAACCATAAATCCTAAACCTCAAACACTAAACCATGAAGCCTAAAAACTTTGAACCCTAAACCCTAAACAAAAACCCATAAACCCTAAAAATCCTAAACTATAAACAAAAACCCTAGACCCTAAACACTCAAACAACTCAATGTGAGAATTAATATTATTGAATGAGTTAAATAATCACAGAATCCTCTTAAATGAGATTCTTATTAAAAGTTTTATATTAAATGCAACAATAGAATCTTCTACTTAATTAATGTTATTAAATACATCTTAACTTATGCCCTAGGGCATAGATTAGCTAAACCATAAACCCTAAAACACTAAACCCTAAACCCTAAAATAGTAAACTCTAAAATTATTTAATCTATATAACCCTAATCCTTAAACCATAAGATCATAAACCTTAAACCATAAACAAAACCCCAAAACCTTAAACTATAAGCACTAAATCCATAAAACCTAAAACCTAAATCCTAAACCTAAACAAAAAACCTTAAAACCTAGACAAAAACCCTAAACAAAACCTTAAACTCTAAACAAAACCATAAACCATAAATCCTATAACCTTAAACTAAAAACAATAAACCAAAAACCCTAAACTAAACCCTAAAAACCCTAAACTCTAAACAAAAACACTAAACACTAAAAACACTAAACAAAACCATAAATCATAAAACTATAACCCATAAAAACCCTAAAACCCCAACACATAACAAAAAACCATAAACACTAAATAAAACCCTAAACAAAAAACCTTAAACCCTAAAATCATACACCACAAACCATAAACCCAACACAAAACCCTAATCACCAAACCCTAAACGAAAAACAAAAAACCTAAATCCTAAACAAAACCATAAACCATAAAACCCTAAACCAAAACAGTAAACAAAAAACCTAAACCCTAAAAAACCGTAAACCATAAACAAAAACCCTAGACCCTAAACACTTAAACAACTCAATGTGAGAATTAATATTATTAAGGGTAATCTTTACCTGGGGTCCCTTTTGTTTGGGGTTTGTTCTATTTTGGTCACCCGAATTCAAAAAAGATCATTCTTGCCACTTACATTTTGAATCGTGTCTGTTTTGGTCTCTTGGTCGTTAACCTCTATTAATAAATAATAATAATTTCTAATTTAACCCCAAAACTTTATTTTTCACAATTTTCTCCAAAACTTGAAAACTTTATTTCTCCGCCTACCACCCGATCCTGACCTTCTTTCCACCACCATGGATCTGCCACCCTCCTCCGCATTGTAAGGATTATGAACTTTATTTATTTATGACAGCTTTCTTGCACGCAACACATTTCTCTTGAGTTCCTGCAAACATGCTTGAAACTTTGTTGTTGTTGACATGCATGGTTCCACTCAGAGTTATCAACTTATCCTAAGTGATCAAGTATGGTCTGTAGTTTGATTTAGCTAACTAAACATGATTTCTGTGACTCGGAAAGGAACAATGAAAAATAAAAGACAAAAGTACCTAATTAGCTGATCGGTCTGCCCTAAAAGTTTTTGGAGTTCCTGACAAGGAGAAAACAATCAAAATAACCTATCAATTCAGGCTACTGGAGTCGAAAAAACAGGAAAGTAAATAATCCTGAAATCAACTCATTAACAAGTAAGAACCTTCGAAACTTTTATCCAAGCTCCCAGTCATCTTAAACAATTGATCAAAGTGAGGTAATAAAAGACACCCTTAAAAGTGCTATAATTACTTAGCTGCATATTTTTCAGAAAAGATGAGCAAATACCTCATAGTATAAAAGAACAAAGACATTCAACTAATGAAAAGTAGCAAAATATCCAAGAAGACAAGATTCTTGTATGGACAATTAATAATTTTATGACATTTTTACTGTTATTGCAGTTGTTAGACCGCAGTCTAGAGTTATGAAAAAGGGCATTCATCTTTACCAACAATTTAACTCTCCACTATTTCTCACAAATACGATTACGTAGTTGAATACAGAAAAAAGGGTGAATGGATCCAAATTGTATCCATTGTTTGCTAGGCAGTCAAAAGAAAAATTGTTTGTCCATCAAATCTAGTAGACCTCGAGTAACAATATCATAACCCTTACACTTAGTACAAACAAGAAATTAGTGACCACCGATCAATTTCCAGACATTTGTAATTTTAAGGTCTAGGGGAACGGCTGATTGCGGAGATTTGGATTAATGGCTGATTTGAGATTTTCCTCAAACTTAAAGGAGAACACAAAAAAACCTTCAAATTTTGAATTTTGAATTTTAAATTCTTGGAAATCTTCCCGACTCTACTAAAAATAGTTGACTACGCATGTGATTTTTGGGGTTTGGACATAGTGTTTTATGATTCTTGCAAATCTTATATAAAGTTATAAACTCAGCAGAAAAGTTTTCCTCAAAGTGAAAAAAGTAGAAGCAACACGATACATGTCGTCCATGCTATAAAAACTGATCAGATCTTAAACTACAATTTACAAATTTTCAGGCAGTTTAGATGATACCAGCACGAGCTGGGTTAATGTTCATCACTAAGAAAGTTGTATGCAACATGTCATCAACAAACAAGGATACAAAGGATTGACTAAACTTTTAGGCCTTGTAAGCAATTAAAAAGAAGTTATACACTAATACTACCTAACCCCGGATACAAAAACCAAGTATTAACTAAGAAGAGAAATGTGTTGTGTGGAACCCTGAATTTATATTCCCATGAGGGTGGCACATTCATGGCGGTGGAAAGAGGGTCGGGGATCGGGTGGTGGGCAGAGAAATAAAGTTTTCAAGTTTTGGGGAAGATGGTGAAAAATAAAGTTATGAAAGTTTGGGGGTTAAATTAGAAATTATTATTATTTATTAACGGAGCTTAACGACCAAGAGACCAAAACAGACACGATTCAAAATATAAGTGGCAATAATGATCTTTTTTGAATTCGGGTGACCAAAATAGAACAAATCCCAAACAACAGGGACAACAAGTGAAGATTAACCTATTATTAAATGATTTAAATAATAAAAGAATCCTCTTAAATGAGATTCTTATTAAAAGTTTCATATTAAATGCAATAATAGAATCTTCTACTTAAATGCACCATAACTTATGCCCTAAGGCATAGGTTAGCTAAACCCTAAACCCTAATAAAACCCAAAAATACTAAAAACCCTAAACCTTAAAATCATTTATTCTTTATAACCCTAAGCCATAAACAAAAACCTTAAACCCTAAATATCCTAAATTTCAATCCCTAACCTAAACAACAACCATAAACATTAGACAAACCCTAAAACTCTAAACTTTAAACCCTAAAAACCATAAGCCCTAAAAATAAAACCTCAACCTAAATAAAAACCTTAAACCCTAAACAAAACCATAAACCATAAACCTTAAACAAACCCTTAAACTCTAAACCCTAAACCTTAAACCCTAAACAAAAACCTTGAAACCTAAAACCTTAAAAATCCTTCGATCAAAGTATATATATAAACACTAAACAAAACCCTGGAAAAAACCATAAACTCTAAACCCTAAACAATAACCCTAAACCCTAAATAAAAACCATAAACCATAAACAAAAAACCATTAACACTAAACAAAAACCCTAAACTCTAATGCAAAAACCTTAAACTCAAAAAAATAAACCATAAACCCAAAACAAAACAAAAACCATAAACCATAAACAAACCAATAAACCCCAAACCCTAAACAAAAACACTAAACCCTAAAGCCATTTAATCTCCAAAATCCTAAACTAAAACAAAACCCTAAAACCCTAAACCTAGGCAAAAAACCTTAAATCCTAAACAAAACCCTAAACTCTAAACCCTAAACAAAAACCATAAAACCTAAATTCTAAACCTAAAAACCTTAAACCCTAGACAAAAACCTTAAATCTTAAACTCTAAACCTTAAACAAAAAACTATAAACACTAAACTCTAGACAAAAACCCTAAACTTAAAATCCATGGACAAAATTAAATATATATATATATATATATATAAACAATAAACAAAACCCTAGGAAAAATCCTAAACAAAACCATAAACCATAAACAAAACCATAAACCATAAACCATAAAACCCTAGACCATAAATAAAAACCCTAAACACTAAACAAAACTCTAAACAAAAAACATTAATCCCTAAACAAAAACCATAAACCCTAACACAAAAAACTTAAACCATAAAATACATGAACCTTAAATCCTAAACAAAACCATAAACCCTAAATCATAAACAAAACCATAGACCTTAAACACTTAAACAACTCAATGTGAGAATTAATATTAGTAAATGCATTAAATAATTAAAGAATCATCTTAAATGAGATTCTTATTAAATGTTTCATATTAAATGCAACAATAGAATCTTCTACTTACTTAATGTCATTAAATACACATTAACATATGCCCTAGGGCATAGGTTAGACAAAGTCATATTAATAATCAAACCAATCGCTTGAATAGCTTACTCGTTTGTGCCATCATTGCATTCAATTGTGAAATTAATATATTGAGACGTGTACATAATTTTTAGGGTTAAACTCATCGTATGTCCTTAAATTATGTTTCTTATTTTAATATACTGTGATGTGTATATAATCGTTTAGGGTTTAAGGTTTTTTCTTTATGGTTTAGGATTTTAGGGTTCATGGTTCATGGTTTTATTTAGTGTTTATATATATATACTTTGATCTAAGGATTTTAGGTTTTAGGGTTTTTGTTTAGAGTTTATGGTTTTAGTGTTCTTGCCTAGGGTTTTTTTGTTTAGGTTTATGGTTTTTGTTTAAGGTTTAGGGTTTTGTTTAATGTTTAGGGTTTTAAAGTTTGGGGTTTGGTTGAGGACTTAGGGTTTTTTGTTTAAGGTTTAGGGTTCAGGCATTTTGTTTCCAACATCTTCATCAACCCAACGAAAGAAGTCACATCCATTCTCCTGCATCACATTTCATAAATCCAATTCAAAATAATGCATAAAATTTCAGAACATCAATAGGTATCTGTCATTGAACATAAACTGGCTAGTGGTAGTAAGGTACACACTTCAATTTCTCTATTTGAGCAGGGTCATGGAAAGCTTAGTTCTGATAGGATTGCTCTCAGAAAGAACTGTACTTGTAAGAAAGGAGCTAAGGATGGATTGAAACAGGGCCTGAAAGTCCGTAAGCCGTCTGAAACAAGAACCGTATCACGATCAATCTTGAATGAATGGGTCGATAATGTGAACATGCAATTGAATTCCATAGCCGCACGTCAAGAGCTTGATCCGGGGGGGGTTAACACAAGTTATTGTTAATCAAGAGGGGTGTTTGGAGACGGTTTCAGCATTGAATCCTACTCAAGTGACACGAATGGGTGACCGTCCTATTGAGCTTGGTTGTAACGACCAAGAGACGACTGTTGATCAGTAAGTGTTGTGTTTCTTGCTTTTAGATTTTTTTAATGATGTTTTTATTATGGAATACACATGGTGCTGCTAGTCCCTCCTTTCACAGGTTTTTCTTTCGTTTAAGCGTGAGTACTCACCAAAAGTGGTTGCTCTCTTTGAACCGAGGATGTTTGGTCGGCAATCGAACCGAATGATAGCAAGATTTGGTTATCCCTATTCTTTTTGGATTGAAGCACAAGGGTTTAGTGGTGGTATATGGCTTCTCTGGGGGAGGAAATTGATATGGAGATTCTTCACTTATCTAATCAGTTTATTAATGGGCGAATCAGAATGGGTGTCAGAAACTTATGGATTCATTTTACCATGGTATATGCAAGTCCGTCCCGGTCTAAGTGTCGTACACTTTGGTCCCAACTTGTGACTTTGGATCCTGGAAGTGACGTTCCTTGTTTTGTGGGAGGGGATTTTAATGTGATTCTTAGTGCTGATGAGAGGCGAAATGGTTTTGATGTGCATGTTCAGGGAAGTCAACCAGTTTTGGATTTTCTCGCTTACTCCGGACTTTCGGATATGGGATCTAGGGGTCGTCGTTTACTTGGTCACATGGGAACTTGTTTGAAAGGTTAGATCATTGCCTTGCGAACACTTGTTGGCTTTCTTTATTTCTCCAGTCGTATGTGTTGCATCTGGAAAAGAATGGCTCTGATCATAGACCGTTGTTATTTTATTTGAGGGAGCATGTTTGTGGCTCGTGTTCTTGACCTTTTTGCTATATATTGACTTGGCAAGAGCATCCCTCCTTTCGCGATTTCTTATAGTTTGTCTAGAATAATGGTGACCTTTTATCTAACATTACATCTTTTGTGGCCAAGGCAAAGGAGTGGAATGTGTCGGTATTCAGGCACATTGGGAAAAGAAAAAAACGTTTGTTGTCTCGGTTGATAGGGATTGATGTGGCGTTGGTCCGAGATCACTCAGATTCATTAATGATTTTGGGGCAACAATTGCGAAAGGAACTAGAGGAAGTTATGAATCAAGAAGAAAGTTTGTGGAGCCAAAAGGTGTGTGGAAATTGGATCAATAAAGGAGACCGAAATACTAGCTTTTTCCATGCTTCCACTATGGTACGTCATAGAGCTAATCTTATTTTGGGGTTAATACTCAATGGCATCGATTGGTGTAAAGATCAAGATGAACTCTGGGATGCGACAATACAGTTCTACTGTCACTTGTTCTCATCTTCCAATTCGGATGGTTATAATTACACTATTAGAGGTCAATTCCCACATGTTGATTGTGTGGGGTTGGATCCAATTGCACATCCAGTGACAGATGAGGAAATTAAAAATGCTTTCTTCGATATGAGTCCACTCAAGGCTCCCAGGGTGGATGGTTTGCATATGACATTCTACCAAAAAATTGGGATGTGGTGGGTCAATAGACGTGTGATTTCATTCGCAGGATCTTTGTTGAGGGAGTTCTTACCAGAAATACTTAATTGTTCTCTCTTGGTGCTTCTTCCAAAGGTAAAACCCCCAAAATTTTTGCTCAGTTTCACCCAATTGGTTTATGCAATTTTATTTACAAAGTTATCACCAAGGTGATTGTTAACCGTTTGAAACCTTGTCTTCCTTTGTGGTATCAAACAATCAAACAAGTTTAGTGCCGGGTAGAGCTATCACGGAAAATATCATTCTGAGACAAGAAATAATTCATTCTATGTGGAGGAAAATAGGTAAAAAGGGATGGATGGCGATAAAGATAGACTTGGAAAAAGCATATGATCGACTAGAGTGGAATTTTATTGACGATACTCTCATGGATTTAGGCATTCTTGATTCGTTTCGTTCTTTGATTATGCATTGTATTTCGGATGCTTCTATTCAGATTCTATGGAATGGTTCAGCAACTGAGGCTTTTGTCCCCTCTAGGGGTATCTGACAAGGCGATCATTTGTCTCTATATATTTTTGTGCATTGTATGGAAAGATTAGCGCAGGTGATACAAGGAGAGGTAGCTGGGGGACGATGGAAAGTGTTTCAGACATCGAAACATATCCCGGTAATTTCACATCTTTTGTTTGCTGATGATATGTTATTGTTTGCCAATGCATTAGTTGCCCATGCATGTTTCATTCAACAGGTGTTAGGGCAATTCAGCATTGTGTCTGTGTAAAAAGTAAGCATTGCGAAAACTACTATTTTCTTTTCATATAATGTGCCTATTAATCTTCAACATGTTATCAGTATGGAGTTTGGTTTTTGAGAGGTCGGAGATCTTGGCAAACACTTGGGGGTCCCAATTTTGCATAACCAGGTATCTTCTGCAACCTATTCTTATTTGATTTATATGGTTCAAAACGGTTGAGTATTTGGAAGGCAAAAACTTTGTCCTTGGCCAGACGTATTACTCTGCCAAGTCTGTACTCTTGGGCCTTGGCCATTCTGGTATATACTATGCAAACAACAGTGCTACCAAAGAAAATTTGTCGGGACTTGAAACGATTGGTACGGAACTTCATTTGGGGTGGCAGTTTGGAAAGAGTTGGGGTTCATCTAGTACACTGGGATGATGTTTGTCGGTCTGTGGATATGGGTGGACTTGGCTTCTGGAAATTAGATTTACAGAATGAAACTTTTTTATGAAACTTGCTTTTAGATTGATTGTGGAAAAGGATGCTCTATGGGTTAGGTTCATTCGAGCCAATTACAAATTTTTACATGGTGTTCCGGAGTCGGCCCAGACTCGTTATAGCTCGCGTCTTTGGAAGGGTCTAGGATTAATTTGGAAGGATGCCAATGATAATCTTATTAGGAATGTGAGTAACATAAATCATGTTGATTTTTTGTATGGCTCGTGGATACGCGATCTTGGCCCCTTGGTGTCTCACTTGACAACAGATCGTTTTGTGCCGAACCAAGTTTTAGTAGCTTCGATGGTTGATACGTCTAGGAATTGGGCATGGAACCTGGTGCAATATCGTTTATCAACACATGTTTTGTTGAGACTTGCGGCAATCAAAGTTCCAGCTCCTTCCTTTCCTATGGATTTGTTAGGATGGAAATTACGGGATGACAGGCGGTTCTCGATTAAATCCGCCTATGTTTTTCAGCTTGGGGTTCGGTCTGATGAGATTACGAGAAATATGGACCCAATTTGGAAGCTTATTTATAGATTTCGAGGTCTCCAGCGTATAGAAATGTTTATGTGGTTGGTATATATTGGAAAAATCATGACAAATGCTGAGAGAGTACGTAGACATTTCTCTTATAATGACAAGTGCTCGTTATGTCATTGGCATGTGGAAGATATAGATCATGTGCCCCGGCAATGTCGTATTGCAAATGTGGTTTGGTCGGCATTAATTAAACCCGAGAGGTTGGGGGAGTTTTTCACGATTCCTTTCCAAACTTGGTTCGGACTGAATTTGGCTCAAAAACGTGATTTCGCTCGTGATCGGAATGATTGGGATTTGGTGTTTGTAGCGGTATTATGGAACCTATGGCGCCAAAGAATGAGTGTGTCTTTAATAGTACAGGGGAATAGTGGGGTTCAATGATTATGCGCAACAATTGGTTGGTTGCCATCTCCGATTCAGCAGCGGCGATATCGCGGCATCACAGCTCTCGACCAACGGCTTCAGGGTCTTCGATAATGGGGGCTGGAAGTTGGACTCCTCCGATGGATGATTGGATAAAAATTAACACGGATGGGGCTCGCTCTTCGATTGATGGGAGAGCCGCTTGTGGGGGTGTTTTACGAGACCATAATGGCACTTGGATACGTGGGTTCACTAAATTTATTGGCCGATGCTCAGTTTTGGAAGCGAAATTATAGGGTATTGTCACGGGTTTGGAGATTGCTTGGACGTTGGGCTTTCGTTGTTTGATTGTGGAGTCAGACAGTGCGATGCGCTGCGAATGATCAAGCAAGAGAATGGCAAGTGTGGTCCGATTGCTATTGTTTGTCATCTTCAGGAACTTTGTCGTCGAGAATGGCATATTACTTTCTCCCAAGTTGCGCATCGATGGCGGATCGATTAGCGAAACTTGCGTCCGAAACAAATTTTTATGTGGTGGTTTTTGATGAACCTCCAGCTGAGGTGTTACTTAGTTTAAGTCTTGATGAGTAGGTTTCTTTTGTCTCTTTGATTTTTTGTTGGTTGTGACGTTTTGTCCTAAGTTTCTTATTTGTTTTTGTAGGTGTTACCATGTGCACTCTTTTTCCTCCATTTAAGTTTAGGAAGGTTTTTTAATGAGGCGCGTGGTAATACCCCTCTTCTTATTAAAAAAAAAAACGGGTGCTTATATTTGAATAAATTTGTTTAATTATATCTTTTAAAGGCGAAGCCAATTAATAATGGGTAAAGTGCACTAATAGTCACTAAATTATAAGAATGTTATTTTGATTTTTAACATTTCAAAATTATAAAATGATAATTAAATTTATTGAACCGTTAATATGATTACTTAATGTTATAAAATAGTGTAACAATTCAATTAATTTAATAATTATTTAATAAATTTAATGACCGTTATTTAACTTTTAAAATATTAGTCACGAAAACGATAATTTTTCATAATTTAATGATTGCTTGTGTACTTTATTCATTAACAATTATCTTCAACGATTCTATTAGAGTAAGAAAATTAATTTGTTAATGCAACAACGTATATTCATCCTAGAATAAAAATTAACAACAAAACAAAACATTCAAATTAATAGTAAGAAAAAGGACTGCAATTATTATTAAAACCCAATGAATAAAACAACAAAGTGATTATACTTTTTCAAAGTTTGATTCTACAAACTAAAAGAAAAGGAAAAAAGTCTTCGTCTTTGAGTTAAGGTGAGGAGGAAGAAGAGTGAGCCACGGCAGCAGTTGTGCCGAGCTTACTCATGCTGGCAGTGGAGTGTTCAAACGTGGTCATAACCATTCTATTCAAAGCTGCTTCTTTGAAGAGGCTGAGCTTTTCTTTTTTTGCTCAATATATCAATTTTAATAATAAAGGTTCAAAAGAACCAAACCTTAAGTTGTGTGTCTCGTTAAATTTATGTTAAAGAAAAGAGTACAACACAATCAGGATATACACCGATAAAAAAACAACCACCTAGAGAAAGACTAACCAAAACGCCAAACAGTTTTGGTCTCTTTTTTGCTCTAGCCTCCAGGCACCTGTGTTCTCATCCCTTTATTCTTAGGTCTCTTTTTTCTTATCATTCAATAAATTTGTATAGTTTTCGCATAACTTTGATTTCAAAGTTCAATCTGATATGTTTGCAGAAAAATAGTGTTCCCTCCTTTGAAGTTCCCTCTCATCTCCTTCCTTCCCTTTACTGGGTATACAAGTGTATATATAAATATATGTATACACATATATTTATGTATATAGTACTTAAATCTTTAAATTTATGCCCAGGATTTTGTTGATGTTTTTGAGATAGGTGTTTAGCAAAGATATGTTCATATACAGGTGTAGAACTTAGCTCTCCAACTCTTTCATCTGCACTTGGCAACCTCATACCAGCTTTTACCTTCATACTTGCTGTCTTATTCAGGTTTCTTCTTCCCTTGTGATTTGTTTATCATTCTAGTATTTCAATTTTCAAGTTCATGCTTGAGCTAGTTTCCTCTTCTTTTCTCCTTGTGTTTGAACATTGGCATGTAAGAAGGATGGAAAAAGTAGAGACTAGAAGATCAGCAACTTAGGCTAAAAGCATTGGCACCATAACATCGATATCTGGTGCGTTGGTCATGACTTTCTACAAAGGCCCCAAACTTGTTTCATCTTCACCTTGGACACCATCAACATCATCATCTTTTCTACAACTTCAAAGTCCTTTGGGGTCTTCTCAATCTAATTGGATTATTGGTGGCATCCTTGGAGCTGTTTACATATCTTCGTGTTTCATTCTGGTATATTATTCAGGTACATGTATGTATGCAGGGGCGAAACTAGAATAGAAAATAAAGTTGGGGTGAGGGGTCAAAGTAGGGGGTAAACGAGCCGAGTCGAGCTCCAGTATCGTTAAACTCGAATTGAACTTGAAATGCTCAAGTCTAAGCTCGACTCGGCTCGATAGCTCGTGAGCTCAAAGTTATTAAGTTCGAATCGAACTCGAAAACAAAGATTAGAGCTCGAGCTCAAAAAACCTTAACTAAACCCTAATTTGCTAACCCTTATTTTCTCAAAAACCTATCCACCAAGGCTAACCTAACCCTAAATCTCAAACCCAACTCATTCGGCCTTGATCTGCTCTTAGTAACGGGTTGACCCGACCCGTTCGACCCTTGATCCAAGTAAACAAACAAGTTTGACGATGGGCTCCTTTATGTGTTTAGGGAGTGATCTTCATAAAGCATTTATTATTATAATTTTAGTTGATTTTATTATTATTATGATTACTATTATTTTAATTATTATTATTATTATTAGTAGTAGTAGTAGTATATAGTATATATGGTTTTCAATGTAATATAATATATTATATTTTTTAGTCGAATATCCAGTAGCTTGTCTCCACTCGTTAAGAATTCGAGCCAAGTTCGAGCTTGAATCAAGTCCAATCAAGTCGAGCTTTGAGTGAGTCAAACTCGAGTAGCGTTTCATTTACAGCCGTAGGTCAAAGCCTTAATCTGCATAAGATTTAAATTGTCAGGGACTAAAGTTGATAGAAAATAAAGTTTAAATAACTAAAACTTATAACTTTACAGGCCCAAGTAATGAAGATATATCCAGAAGAGATTGTTGTGAGTTTCTTTTACAACTTGTTAGCGGCCCTTATATGTTTACCAATAAGCCTAATTGGTGAACCACAATTGACTGAGTTCTTGGAGATTAACGTCTACTGTATCAGTTGCTGCAGTCTTATATACGGTAATACTTTGGTAATCAATGCTGATATTGGACTGTAACTTAGTTTATGGCTGATTCTTCAGGGGCTTTTTGCGTTCTCATTTAGCTCGGTTCTTCACTCATGGTGTATACACTTGAAGGGGCCTGTGTTTGTAGCAAGTTTCGCACGAAACTGCAATTGTTATGGCTGCTGTCATGAGTGCCATATTCCTTGGCGAAGCAATTTATCTTGGTAGATAATAAAACTCTCCTATGTGTTTCGTGGTGTCTTAATTTCGTAATTTTAGACACGATATACATATGATATAAATATGATTAAAAGTACATTATAAAACATGCAACATGAAAAAATTAACAAGGAATGATATTGTTAAAGTGATATCTGATTCAGTGGCGGATCCACATGTATGGTTGGGTGGGCTTGTACCCTTTCTAAATTTTTTAAAGTTCACACATTTGACCTTAAATTTCTTAATTTTTAAATTTTAGAAAGATATTATTCCCTTCTAACATCCTTCGATTTATTTTTCTTGAGATGAGTGCCGACTCTCAGGTAGGTCTGGGGTGCCGCATGTTTAGAGTGCGGCTAAAAGACGGCAAGTTTCGAAACTTGTCTACGAACTGAAAATGTTAGACTTCTTGATAACATTTTCTGTTGGGCTTTTTGAGTTTTTTTCAAGCATCGATACTTATTTTGTAATTATCGGTACTTAGTTTTTTCGATAAATTTTCATATTGGGACAAAGTATCGATACTTACAAAATAAGTATCGATACTTGAAAAAAAACTAAAAAAACTAATTAAAAGTATTATCAAGAAGTCTAACATTTTCAGTTTATAAATAAATTTTGAAACTTACCGTATATTGGACTCTTCCCGACTCTCGCTCTACTTTACTTTCCGTATAGATATTAGTGAGTGTTTTAAAAAGTTGAAAAGTCTAACGAGACTCCGAGGCTGTTTTGATTTGTATTTACTTGTGAGTTTTTTTTTAGTTTGTTGTTTCATTTTTTTAATTTTTTCAGGGTTAGTTTAGTGTTTTGGACCAAAAATTGTAGAGACTCGAAATAAAGTATTTTTTTAAAATTTATTTTTTATTCACAATATTAAAATTTGAACTTTTAACTATGTTTAAGAGATTTGTTTGGTTTTAGAAAATATTTTTTTATTTTTGTTTTCCATTTTTATTTTCAAAAAATGATTTTTCATTTTCAATTTTCTAAAAACTAGAAAACACATTTGGTTAATAGAAATGAGAACTTGTTTTCACAAATGAAAATAGTAAAAATGTGTTTGGTATCTATTTTTTCAAAATATAAATAAATAAATAAATAGTTACTTATTAAATAATTAAATTAAAATATAATTACTAGAGAAATATTATTATAATAAAAAATAAAATATGATTAAATGAACAAACGTTATAAAAATGTCATTTGAAGGATTCAAAGTCGGGTTAAATAGAGTTTAAATTTAAAAACCTTTATTTTTTATGTTTTTATTTTTTTTAAATATTTTCAATAAAAATGGTAAAGACATTTTTTTATGTTTTCAAAATTTCACTCATTTTTTTTTATTTTCTAAAAATTATTTTAAAATTTTACAACCAAACATGTTTTCTTCAACGTTTTCTATTTTCCAAAAAAATGAAAATGAAAATAGCTTATACTCAGGGTTAGTTAGTGTTTACTATTTTGGATCAGATATTGTAGAGACTCGTTATGAAGTAAGTTTTTATTCTAAAAAGTCAACATTTTTGCTTATATGACAATGCTATCGCGGAGGGACCATTTTGACCCAAAATAAAACGTTGAGGCTTTAATTGCTTCAAAAAAATAAGGGCCAAAATTACTATCCAGTCAAACATTATGGGTATTTTTGGTATTATTCCTAAAAATTATTATGTTTAGAACCTAAAGAGCGATCCCAATAGAAAAGAAGATGATGTTCATCTTAGAATATCCTGGTTCGAGCAGTTTTATCTGCAAGGTGTATGTGTATGCCTTATGAAAGAGCTAAAAGAAAATATGAACGAGTACTACATTGTAACTACCGTAAGACTATATATTTAAGGCATAAAGCTAAAATTAGCCCCCCAACATTTGACTGTTTGGTCACTTTGGCCCATGTTCTATTTTTGGAGCATTTAAGCCCTTAACGTTTCAATTTAGGTCAAAATAGCCTTATTTGGATGGAAACCGTTAGTTGACTAACGATCAACTTCTTTTGCTGATGTGGTGCGCTATGTGGACTAAATTGATTACATGGCATGTCTACGCGTAACTAGATGATGATGTTGCATTATAAATATTTTTTATTAAATTAATTATAACTGATCTGATGATGACATGTGGCATCATCCGATTGATTTAAAGACAAAAAAAAGAAGCAAATTTTAGAAATGTGTTAGAATCAAACTTAGGCCTTAAGCATGAAAGGTTAAATACCTAACCACCAAGCTAAGATATTGCTTTGAAGTTTAATTTTCACTTATTATATTTATTCATTACCTCACTGTGAAACCGATATTTTAATTTTGATATAACTAAAGAACCTAAGGACTAAATTGAAAATGTCAAAACGAATTTTTAAGTCCTCAAATATCCCCATATGGTTTAAAGAATCTGCCTAAGTTAAAAACTAAGTTTTCAAATATTTTCTAAGTGTTCTTAAAGCCGAAACAGTGTTTTTCAAGTCCCTGTTTCGAAACGGCCTAAGGCGTTTCGAAACGATTTCACCACTGCCAACCCCTGTTCCGAAACGGGTATCGAAACGGATTTAGAACATAAGAACCCGTATCGAAACGACTTCAAGTGTTTCGAAACGGTTCTTCATTTTGGTTTGAAAAATATGACTGTTGCATTGTTTTTAACTGAATTTTCAGAAACCGTTAGGGTGTTTCGAAACGGGCTCAAGCTGTTTCGAAACGACCCTTGACAGTGGCAAAAGTGTTTCGAAACGAGTTCAATCCGTTTCGAAACGGGCTCTTAAATGCACCCCAACGGCTCTTTCTATTTTGGTCCGTTTCGAAACAGGTTCCCGCATTCCGAAATGGGTGGTTGCAGAATGCATTTATAGAGGTGAGATAACACCCCCAACGGCTCTATTGATGAATGCAACAACCACAACGGCTAGAAATCAATGAGAAGGTATAAAAGGGACCTCTAAAAGCTCCAGCAACAACTATTGATCCAAAAAGCAAACATCCAAACATCAAATCCAAGCATTTGTGCTTAATTCCCAAATTTGTCTAGAAATCC